>OX375870.1:59199902-59229434 GCA_947359475.1 Heligmosomoides polygyrus bakeri | reverse complement strand
GTTCGTCGAGTGATCTAACCTATGTGAGGTACGCCGCATCATCCATCACCACCTATATATAAAAGAGTTTGTCCGTCGAGTGATCTAACCTAAGTGAGGTACGCCGCATCATCCACAGCGAGAGCGGTCGAGTGATCTAACCGAAGTGAGATACGCCGCATTATCCACAGCGAGGGCGGTCGATGATTTGACCTGAATGAGGTACGCCTTATCATCTACAGCGCGGGCAAAACTTGCTATTGAACGTGGGATGTTGCTGCAGCAGGGGAAACGCAGCCCTTTACTGCTTAACACAGCAGCATCTACGCGCGTTTCTGAGCGTCCAGATTCAAAAGTCGACTTCGTGCCATTAGCATGAGAAGACTACTAAAGGGGTAACAGTAGAAGGGGGACTTTGAGGGTGGAGAACCGGCGGCGATCAGGAGGCAACGACTAGGAGGAGCATAGGGATGGTCGATGGGGGAAGAAGGAAGCAGGCCAGGAGGTGGCACCAAGAAGAGTTTAAGCAATATGTGGGGGTCATTAGGGAGTTACCAATCAGGGGAGGGGGACAGCAAGGAGGATCGGCAAGGGGATCCATTACCATTAAGAGAAACCGGATTTAGAGGATGTGACACCGATGTCACACAATAGGCGTTCGCTCGCCGTCGCCGTGTCGTGAGCGTGGGAGGCCTACTCAATTGGGGTAGAGTAGTAGGGAGGATCCCGAGGGGGAGGAGGAGTCTACCTGGAAGAAGGGACTTGGAGGCGGGACCAGGACGGGGAACCAACAAGAAGGGAGCAGTAAGGGAATTCATACGGAGAACAAGGAATCTACCATATGCATAGCCTCTTCATGCTCGACACAGCGGCGATTGCGCGCGCTTCTGAGCTTCTTGATCCAGAAAACGGGCCCACTACGTCGCGCAGCAACCATCCTGATTCTGAATACGTGTCACCGCCCGTGCCGTGAGCATGAGAGAACCACTAAGGGGGTGGTGGAGAAGGGCGGTAAGGGGGACCTCTATGGTGGACCAGGAGAGCGACCAGGAAGGAAAGGAAGAACCCGGAGGAGCGGCCAGGACGGGGAACCAGCAAGAAGAGACCAGCAGGTGTCAGTAGTGGAAACAAAGAAGTGGGCCAGTAGTTGGCAGGAAGGTGGGGACTAAAGAGGGGGAGGGAAGACCTGTAAAGGCGGACCAGCAATTAGATCCAGTAAGAAGAAACGAGAGAGGAGGAACCTGGCTTCGGAAGACATGTCAACGATAACTTGAAACGCTAGCTGTTGAACATGAGAACGATTACGGAGAAACAACCTGAGGGACAGAAGTATGCGCAGCACAAACCGATGACATTACTGGTCGGTCAGGAAAGAATGTCAGTGATGAAGGTACAGAAGTGGTGAAGGGCTTGATGCCGATAAAATACGCACCAATTCCTAGATGGTAGCGAATTTTATGTTTTACAAAAACTACTTTCCATAGGTCAGTGATGCTACAAAGTCGCGCGAAGCGCGCAAGTGCGAGACACGCCGTTTGGCGTGTCGGGGCACTTGTGAATGTATAATAGTATAATATAGAGCAAATAGGAATGAATGATAAGGCTTAGCATACTTAGGTGAACACTCCAAGATAAGTACCACTGAGTAACATCCACAGGCATAATTTAGGGCTACCGCAAGTAGGCAAGAGAGACAGCGCTCAAGTAGTCCACTCCAGGCGCGGTGTCCCACTGCAAGACCAGATGTAGTTGGCCCCATTGGCTAACTATCGGGGATATTTGTAGCTCCGCCTCTGCATATTGTCTATATAACCTGCTGTGATGTGATATTCGCGTTGTGCTCTGCAGGTAACCAACGTAATAAAACCATTATTACAAGCTTTTCCGCAGACGCATCCATTGGTGTCTATCAAATAAGTCCTCGTGCACATTTCTCGTCGCCGCGATGGAATCGCGGCGATGAGTTTTGCAGAGCGACGCGAAAGAATGTGGAGTTTCCAGAGCTCGTCGCAACGCTCACTGCTCTGCAAAGGAGCGCGACGGCGTGGTACTTATCTTGGAGTGTTCACCCTAAGTATGCTAAGCCTTATCATTCATTCCTATTTGCTCTATATTATACTATTATACATTCATAGATGTAGACGCTAGTTGGGTATTCACAACATAGGTCCCCGCACACTTCTGCGGGAGCGCCGCTCGCCGCTATGGTTAAGGATAGAGCGGCGGCGACCTCTACGTCCCTGCCCTTTGGTTAAGGATAAGGCAGCAGCAACGCCGCAGAAGTGTGCGAGAGCCTTTACGAGCGATGGGAGTCCTCCGTTCTGACAAAAAGAGGACTTTTCGTCGGCGGAGTGGCTTCCTTCCCCTCCCGCACTTTAAACAGAGGCGTTGCAAATGTCTGCGTCTCCACTATCGTGTAAGGCAGCCTATGGACTCTCGAGCAAGTACAGGGGTTGGGGTGTGCGGGCCAGGAGAGGAGGGGTAGAACGCTCGTCCCCCTTTTCGCCGTGTGGCCAAATCGATCAGACGCTCAGTATGTACCTATCGAAAATATCGATTTTTGCCTGAGGTTGATCGCTTGAGAATGAGGAGTGGAGGTGCCTGCAGTCAACTTGACGCTAAAGTGAAGGGGACCGTGCTGCGGGGCATCAGGAGGGTTCTCCGAGAACCTAGGGAATGTCTGATTAGCACAAGCAATGACATCACTGAACGTCTGGAGGCGGTACCGATGTTGAGCATAGTGGTGGAGGTGGTGGGGGGGGGAAGATCTGGGTGGCTTCATACTGCAAAACTATTCACCGGAACGTTGGTCAAGGTTGGGATATACTAAGCATTTCAAATACTGTCTTGAGTACTGCTAGGGAAGGAAGACGGTTGCATAAGCAGAGCGGCTAGGCTGATGTGATTGTCCTTAGCTTGGTGGTGCTGCAACATCGCGTGAAGCGCGGAAGTGGGAGACACGCCGATAGGTGTGACGGAGCATTATATAACGCAGAACTCTGTGCAATGGCATAAACAGATAGGTAAATAAGGTAAGTGAATATATATGCAAATAAATCAATAAAATTCTATTGTTGTGGAACACTAATTTTGGCTGGGTTTTTTCGATCAGGGACAGTATAAAAATTTGGACTTCATTCAATTTCATTTATTGAATTCTGCTTGAATAACCTTCCCACAAATTATCACCTGTATCACCTGTCGTCCCGTTGATCATCGACTTGCTCGAGCGGGCGCCAGCAGCGTCTCCATTCGTCCCTGTCGCGTGCCAGAGTGGTCCAATGGATCCTCCTCGCTCGAGGGGCACGAAGAGCGTCATAGCGGTCGTTCAGGGCTTTCACGATGAAGTCCGACCAACGCGTTCGTGGGCGTCCTGGTGTTCTCTTGACATCCGCGGAATCCAGTCGGTGACGACTCTCGTCCAGCGGGTGTCTGCGAAGCGCATTACGTGGCCGGCCCACCTAATTTTCGACAACTTGGCGCACGCGACAGCGTCTCTGATCTTCGAACGTCGGCGAAGCTCGGAACTCCGGAGGCCTTCTCTCACTTGCGTGAGTCGTGTCACTCCGAGCATCGTCCTCTCGATTCCACGCTGCGCAACGCTGATCGCGTGTTCATCCTGCTTTTGTATAGCCCAGGGCCCGGATTCATGAACGCGGCTGGAGGTAAATTCTACCCCCATTTACCTCGATAACCATTTTCCGCCACTTTCCCTGAACTTAGCTCTCTTTTCTGATTCATGACGGCCAAGGCGAGGGTTTTGCTCAGCGGCCAATTTCATTAGCTAGCAGGGAAACCAGGCAGTCGCATTTGCTGCTGGGAAGCCGCTGCCACCGACACTGACAGCATCGTAGTTAGGGGAAATGAAATGTGAAATGTGAGGTAAGGGGAAGGGGGGGGGAGGTGGAAAGAAGTAGCATATTATGGAGTAGGGGTGCTATTGTAAATACGGTCCTACATGGCTAATAATGCGTGTCATCCACCACAGTAGCCCCCATGGACAACATATGCCAAGGGAGACTAAGGTGGCGGACGGGCATAGTCCACCCACGCAAATCGTAATTTACGATTTGCGTGGTGGACCGGGCTTATGGTGGCCCAAGCCGACCCACAATGCCACTAAAGGGAGCAAATCACGTAACAATAGGTGGCATTGCGGGCCACCATGGTCCACAGAGCCCAAAAAGCCATAGAGTTCAAGAATAATAGGAAAAAACAAAAGGTCAAACAACTCACCATAGGTCCGGCGAAAGAGGGCGCAGGCGATGGCAATTGATTATGCGGTTGGCGGCCAGCTCAGAGCTGGCAACGGACCAGCGGAGGGTTGCAGTGGGTCAGAAATTGGCCGCGGAGCAAAACCCTCGCCTTGAAGGTAAATGTTCCCCAACGCGCCGACGTGGTAGCATTTACCTCGACATTTACCCCCGATTTTCCCCGCCGCACGTTCGTGAATCACACGTAAGTGGGGGTGGCGGTAAATCTTGCACTCACCCGCCGGTAAATCGTTCATGAATCCGGCCCCAGGTCCCTGAGGCGTATGTTAGGGCAGGAAGAACAGTGGAGTCGAATAGGTGGGCACGGAGTCGGACGTTCTTCGTTTTCTTCGCGACTTCTTCGACGCTCTTGAACACAAACGTACGCATCGGAGACCTGGGCCATACGAAAGCAGGACCGGCGAATTGAGAGGACGATGCTGTGAGTGAAACCATTCACGCAAACGAGAGAAGTCATCCAGAGTTCTGAGTGTCGTCAACGTTCGAAGATCAGAGACGCTGTCGCATGGGTCAAGTCGTCGAAAATTAAATGGGCCGCCCACGTAATGCGCTTCGCAGACACCCGCCACCGACTGGATTTCGTGGAATGTCATCAGGACGCCCACCAACTCGTTAGATGAACTTCTTCGTGAAAGGTCTGGACGAGCGGTTAGACGCTCTTCGTGTTCCCCGAGCGAGGATCAATTGGAGCACTCTGATATGCCGCAGAACGAATAAAAACGTTGTTGGCACCCGCTCGAGCCACAGGTGATTTCCTTGCAGAATAAGACAATTCTGACAAATGCGATGTCTTCTTCGAGTCTTCCTCAAAGCTTCGACAAGTCGGAAACATCTGCAGTATTACCACCCCAAACACGGTTCATACTATGTTGTACTAATCTCAACCAAAATAGAGAGAAAGCGCGATACTGCAGTTTCAAATGGACGACTAACCTTCGAGTTGGATGCCGGAGAGAACCACCTATCAATCGCAGATGGAAGTGTACCTCCGTAACAGGCGTGCACATTTAACAGTTAACGATTTAACGAATTTAACGAATTAACGACATTTTCCGTTAAAATCCGGTTTAACGACTTAACGGAAATTTTTATAAATTTAACGGCATTTTTAACGGGCTTTTTTCCCCGTAAGTTGGTCACTTTCCCCCCATTGTAGGCCTCATCCTTCTGATCAGGACTGTTCCTGGAAAACTATTGAAATCAGCAACATTATTTCAGTGCCTTCATGCTATTTTCACATCTATGGCACATTTGAATCTTTGTAATTAACGCATTTGGAACTAGAAAAATTCTTCGCTGAGCCACCAAGCACGTCAACAAATCCACAAACATACTGGTCTAACACTCACGTAAAATATGCCTATCTCCAAATCTGCTTATTCCAAAATACTGCTGCTCGCCACCTGAAGCAGTCGAGAAGAAGAGGATGTTTTCAGTCGTTGGACGTATTCTAAATGGTTTGAGAAAAGCGATAACAACAAAAAATATTGGGAAGCTACTTTTCCTGAACGTTAACACGTTGACGACCATGTCACACCCGTTTGTGTGTGGGGGGGGGGGTATCTTTTAAAACGATTATTGTCGCGTTTGCGGCGGTGGATGCCGAGGAGCGCGGCGGCGGACGCGGCAGGGCCGGCGGCCTCCGCCGCAGAGGTCGCGTCGAGCGCCGCAGACGCGACGACAGTCTATGTTGCCTGCAAATGGCGGCGGGTTGAGCCATGGATTCGGTATAGGGCTGTAGTTTTACGTTCCAGGTAGATCTAAGGATGTAATTCTACCATTTTGGTACGTCCTCCGGTGCAATCCTAGTTGGTGGTGGCCGCTCTTAAACGACTTCATGGGAACTGAATGTATTCAGTATTGAACTATGTTAGGTTCACTCATTCCATCGGAAGTGACTACATTGAAGAATTCAAAATAAGTAACACAAGGGCCATGAGAACATGAGCGTATATTAGTAAGCTAGGTCGGTACGTTCGCAAATGATTAGGACGTGAAGTACATTGTATTGTCTGTGTCCAAAAGTTTTAATTGACTAGTGGTGTCTTCACCTATTGCATTTTTTTAATACAATGATGTTCTC
This sequence comes from Heligmosomoides polygyrus bakeri, assembly GCA_947359475.1. Lineage (NCBI taxonomy): Eukaryota > Metazoa > Nematoda > Chromadorea > Rhabditida > Heligmosomidae > Heligmosomoides > Heligmosomoides polygyrus. The sequence goes on along the minus strand of OX375870.1, from coordinate 59,223,098 downwards.
TGTTTTATCTGCCAGAATATGATCCGTTCTCGACGCAAATGTAATAGTAATGAGGTCCACTCTTACTAGATTGGCACCGAGAACAGTACTTTAAGATTCCCCTCCCGACTAGGAACTCGGAAACTGAGCCTACCTGGGCAACTAGGTTGGTATAGATCACCTAGTTCTATATGTTGTTGGCTATTTATTGGGTTTCGTTATGTCGGAAAATCGTTTAATAGCGGCCACCACCAACTAGGATTGCACCCGTCCTCCGACTCCTTTCTCGTAGTGCCAGGAGAAAGCGTCTAATCTCTGTTTATTTGCCTTTTCTTTTTGAACAGAAAAACTGTGAAAAGTTCGTCTTGCACTCTCATGCTTACACTCTCCTTCGTACCTCATGTTTATGTCTTATTGTGTTCATTTAGAAGCGCTAAGAAGCTCAGATGGGGTCACCCTGTATTCACTGGTTATCCTCTTATAGTTATCTTCATTGGTAAGAAGCCCATTTACATCAGCAGTAAGCTCAGTTCAGTACAGAGGTAGAACACACCAGTGGTGCATAACATTTTCAATTTGGTGGAACACATTATGTCGTGTAGAGCTGCCTTACATGCATGTAACCTCTCCTGAGCTCCTTAGCGCCCATATTGCATTAAGGTTATTTGGCCAGACAACCCTTTTATCCTCATTCTCATTAGACACATTTTTTCATTGCATACACTAATATAATACATTTTCCCTTCTTACATTACATGATTGTCAGGCATCGGGTTTTTATTCATTTCCATCATCATTTTTCAATTTAATTTTTAAACTTCATGCGGTACTTATGAAGCAAAGGGCCCGTGGTGCCGTGGGGTTGCCGCGTCAACATGTTAACATGCAACCCCACGGCACCACGGGCCCTCTGCTTCATAAGTACCCTTCATGCTAACAGTCTGAGTCATGGAGAGTTCATCAAAATAAATCTACTGTTGCTGTGAAGGAGAAATGGGATACTAACGTCTTCTAATGACAAAGTCTAAGTATCAAAAGTACATGTGCCTGGCCAGATAGCCTCACTCATGATGTGTTCCCTAACAATCTCTTGATTTCTTTCCTTGTCCGCTTTCTATGCTAGGCATCACTAATTGACCTTTCGGACCCTCCATTGCTCGCTAAATAGCCGTCGGTCTCTTGCAATGATGAGGTCGCAAGACGCGGTTCCTAATAGAGCACAATCGATAGAGCGTGTGTAGGGAAACTATAACAGAAGTTGTGAAGGAATCTTTTGTTCAAGAGCAGAACAGAAGGGGGACCCAGCTCTTACCGCTTCCCTTGGAAGTCGACATTGGAGCCGACTATAGCCACTGTTCAGCTCGAGATTCTGCATGCAACTCCAGAAATACCAAACCTATGCTTCCGTCCAGTTACTGCGTGTTCTATTGCTAACAACTGAGTTATTGCTGAGTTCAAGCACATCGAACTGTTGCGGTATTTTATCAATGGAAGGAACGCAAAATGAGATGCGAAGGTAGCCTTTCTATCTTCTTAAATTACATTAATTATACAGCAGAAAGGTCCGATGTGTAAAAGTGCTGTCATTTTTTCGAATATTAGCAGGAAACACTGGGTTTCCTGGTACATATCTCAATCAAATCGTATTAGGGTAGCATGCCCAATTAGGTCAACAGTTCCTCACTCCCTACATTTAGGTATACGTCCGTCCCTATTTCCCAGCACGCTTTCTGTCAAGTTCTTAACAGCTTCCAATTCATTGAGACTCAAATGCTTGACGACCTGCTGAGGTGTTTAGAACTGCGCATCATTGATTCCGTCTTTTTGCTGCTGTTTTATTCGTCAGCATAGGATTGGTGCGCTTGCAGAAGCCCTTGCTAGTTTAATTTGGGGGAATATATCACTCAGGCATGTAACCAAACGATTTCAGTTAGGGCAATTTTATACTCTTGGCTGCTTCAACTTGCTAACCATCGGTCCGTGTATCCTCAAGCACGAAGGCAATCTCCAAGGTTTTGCAAGTATTTCTCTAAACAAATCACTGTCATAATGACATTCTACTTAGGGTTTTTATTATGGCAGCTTTAATGGTTTAATGGGTCAATTTCATTAATTTCTTCAGCTTTCCCCGACTTCTTCTAGAATAGTTGCATAAAATGCAGCAAAGTAGACCTCCAGAGCGATAATAGGCATCCGTCGCGATCGCGGCGACGGCCGCCGCCCGCGCGATGAGGTCAGCGCGTCGGACGGCGTGCACGTCGCGCTGAGCGGCATCGATTATTGTCGAGGTCCCGACGTTGCAAAAAATCGATTGGTCTCACCTGGTACGCGAAAATCGGGCGTTCATCTACGTGTTAACAGTGATAGACGTTTACTTGTATTTTTATTAATTCTTTCTGTACTAGCGAGCTCGTTCCCGCATCGAGATTGCGCATGCTCGTAAAACAGTCACATAAAACGGTTTCGCAAAGAACTAAGAAATAGGGTAATCCCGTCATCTGTCTCGTCTGACTTACCCAGTCCACTATGCACCGTTCTCTTGAATGATAATTCCATACCTGTTCTTCTTCCACACCCTGAAAATAATTTGTTGCTGAGAGCCAGTTTATGTTGCTGTCCATATTTTGTTGACAGTGAATTGTTTGTTTTTCATTGTAGTGCTACGCTCCATTCCTTGAATTTAGTTGTTAACCCGTTGATTTTGGAACATATAAGGTTTTCCTTGGTTTTTTATTTTAAATAGTAGTTTGGCTAATTGTATTTTTTAACGAAATTTAACGATTTATCGGAAATTTAACGAAAATTTTCCGTTAAGAAATTTCGTTAAAAAATTTTACGCACATAACTTCGTGTGCACCCTTGATCCGTAAGTGAGTGGGCTTCGGCCCCGAGACCATCTGACTTGAGAATTCTGTTGAACAGATCATGTAGATCGCTACCTACAGAAGTTGCCAGTTTTTGGGTTGCTGCTAGACACTCTACTTTCCCGTTAGCCTTAGTATATGGTTGCACCGCCGCGCTGCGCTGCACCATAGTCGGAATCAGGGGTGTGCGTAAATGAAATTTGAAATTTCGTAAATCGTAAATCGTAATTACGAAAAAACCATCGTAAATCGTAAATCGTAAACCGACTGTAGTGCAGTACAACTAAAGTTCCAGAGGCTTTTTCTGCTATTCAGATGTGATTCAATACTTATTTATTTGCCGTGTTACTTTCAGCTTAATTTGAACAGTTTTCTTACAAAACTATTTTTTCATGTTTTCTTGCTATTAACACATCTTTCATACTAAACTTTACACGACTCAGAAAAATCGAAAATTGTAAATTCAAAAACTTTACTTGAGCCTATGCATTGCAGTCCAACAAAAAGCTTGCATCGTTTAAATATTCGTTACATTCCCAATTACTACCAATTCTTTGGCTTGCATATAAATCTAGGTTTTAGCAGAAACAGCAGCTAAAAATTCGCTGTCAAAACTAAAAATTGGAAAATCGTCCCACCAATGAGCAATGGGCAGGTCTTCTGCTCAAACCTGCACTTCTAAGATTTCGAAAACCTTATAAAATTACGCTTCTATTTAATAACTCCCTGCACCCGCTCGGGCTACCCTTCGCCAGCTCTGTAACGAACGCTTGTTCTCGGAAAGCTTCAGCATCGTAAGCGGACCAGATAGGGTGAATACGATAAACTCAATCAGGTACATGTCGCGGAGGTGAGCAGCGGAGGGTGCGGTGACGGCGGCGGGGTGCGGTAGCGGGAACTCGTCGTTACTTCTACCGTAATCGGCCACGGTATCGATCGAATGCGCCTCCTCTGCGAGGTACTGCCTTCGAGGTTGGTAGAGACCAGGTGTTTTAACACATGTAGTTTAGGTGGTCCCCGTGGTGCGAGTTTGCTGAACTTCCCAGATGGACGCAGACGTGCCCTTCGGGCACGGCTTTGGCAAGGGAAGGAGCTCCGGGTTGTAGGCCATTTCATCACGTTTAGCTTAGATGGACCGCGTGGCGGAGTTCCTCCGCATGCCTCGTCTCAACTCCCTCTCCAACCTAACAGCTGACCGTTGATCGATACCTCACAGACTCTGCCTGTGCGGCTGAGCCCCGCAGTGCCATAGAAGGGGCGTGTTCGTTTCGGGTTTGATTGGCTGGAGTGATTACGGTACAGTGCGTGAGTACGGTCGGTGCTCTGCCGTTACCGCACCCCCGCTCCGCCGCTCACCTACGCGACTTGTACCCTCAATCACACAACCGGAAATGGAAGTCAAAACCATCAGAACCAGTTCAACCTCTTCTTGAAATGCTACACGCTCTTTTTTACCGCACTTTGTATATCAATTCGCTCAGCCCTATAAAGTGTAATACAAACCGATAGAAACATCAGTGGTTTATCCTTCCACATGAGTGTAGCAACTTTCTAGGCCCCGCTTGCAATCACAAATCGAAAAAAATCACGAATGACGTTCGATCGTAGACTTGCGTCAATTCTATTCGGTAGGGTTAGCATGTGTCTGTTAGAAACAAATTAACTAGACCATCGTCGTGTCGACGGTCCTAACGTGTACCTCTTATCGCCCGCCAGTTACTGGTTGCGGAGGCGATCTCACTGTTGAGAGCGTGCTCCTCTCCTGCTCACGAGAGCCTCGTCTCGGCTCCTTTCGCCTCTTCCCGTGTTCCTTCCCCTTCGACCTTCTCCACATCACTGTAGCCGCTGCTAGGCTACCCCTCTCCTGTATATCTACCGTACCGCTTATCATATTGTCTGCCGTAATAAACGTAGTATACCTGTTAATCCGTCTGCTCATTCTCTTCCTCAAAAAGCCATTGAACCCCCTCTGCCACCCTCTATATAGACGTTATTACCAAACAGGACGTGGATCAAAGATTACTCGTCTCTCTGTCTCTAAGAAACTGCCTCCAATGTCTTTCTGTGGGCTGGAATGGAATAACGAAGTACGAATGCGATGTGCCGTGCTAGCTCTCGGCCGGAAACGGAGGAGCCCAGCATCCTAGATAGAAGCTTATTTTTAATATTGTATTGCGTTTGCTTCTCCTCTTGAACCTGTCCGTTTCCAAATGGCAGCCATACAATGGTAAAGAAATGGAAAAGTTAGTTTAAATTTGATGATCAAAAGTCACATTTACGAAAATTTACGACTTACGACCCAAAATGTCGGAAATCGTAAATCGTAAAAATTTGGTAAAAATTGCCGTAAATCGTAAAATCGTAAATCGTAAATCGTAATTACGCACACCCTTGGTCGGAACGGATGTCTAGGGGACATTGCGAAGGACCGATATCCATGGCGATCGCGGTGCCGCGACGCAAGTACAGACTAGGGCTTACATGCATGGCAATAAACTCTGTGTTCTTCCTAGGAATCGAAAATCTGCATATTTACAACCATCCAAATGCTCCTTGATTCTGAAACATAGGGATCTCCCTAGGTGCTCATCCCACATTGATTTCGAGATTTAAAAAGCTGATCTAATGACGTCATCTCATAAAAATACGCCAGCCATCATGATTCTTTTTTGTCACTGCTGTATCAAGATGCCCCCTAATTTCGGAATTATTGCAGGCTTGATGGTATCTAAATTCCACACCAACCAAAATAAATTATGGAACCAGAATTAAAACAAAATCAATTTTGAAACGCGCTGAAAACGTCGCTTTTCCAAATTTAGTCTATTCATTTTTTCCTATTTATTTCTCAAAGGGAAGCAGCTTCCGATCTGGTCTCATATTCTTAGATATCTGAAAGCACAAAAGGGCAAAAGGGGATTACCAATACCCTAACTCTTGAATAGTCTTTTTTTATATTTTACAGGAGATGTGTTGTTTTCGCAAAGTGGTTGCCAATTATTGATATTTAAAGACGAAGGAGCGAAGCTCTTGATGCGCGAGCATGTTACCCACCAAATCCCACTAAAAGCTTGCTGCTGGAGTAAAGGTCCACTGTTATGTGTTGTAGAGCTGAAGGTGCCTCTTTGTTTAATTACTGGCTAGGCTACCTCATTTACATATTTTTTCGAAGATTGAACCAAACCTTGTAACTGAAGCATTTTCTTTTATACACATTGGAAGTTGGGACATTTTGAGGAAAACAGCGAATTTGCCGTTTAGCTGGGTTTCTAGGAAAAATTGTGTCGCAATACGCAACAATATTCATCATAGGCCTATGTTATACTTCGGCGACGCTGTTGTCCGCGACATCGGCGACAGTGTTGCGCTGGCTGCTACGCACTGCGTAGGACCCGCTCAACACTGCCACCGACGTCGCCGAAGCATAACATAGGCCACAACCTCAGAGAACTCTGGCGATGGAGAGTTTTCACATCGATTTGACGCATGCTATACATCGCCTGTAGCGGTCTGTGTGAAAATCATATGCAATCCATACAACTTCGTTGCTGGATGGAATTTGAGCGATGGCTGAAAAGCGCCGAATGTATTATATCACTCATGCACCTAATTTGCATTGCTGTATATGTATGTTAGCACTGCTGTGACTTCTAACCCGAATAGCAATGTGTTTGCTTCTCGTTGCATTTAATAGGGCGGCTAACTCCATTTTTCGTGTCATCGTATTCATATTGCACTGTCACTTTAAGGCACTTCTTACTAGCACGTTTACTGCTTAATTTTGGTACTTCTTAGGAACTCCTGCATATGCTCGTCCAGGTCAGAAGTGTGGCAACGGCGAAATCTGCATGGCTGGAAGTAGCTGCAACGAGAAAGGGGTAACTATTTGCTGTTACTTCTTAACGACCTCTACACCGCACCAGCCAATATTACTGTTCATAGCCATACAAAGTGTTCCGCTTATCCGGCATAAATATTGCGATGCAAAGTAATGTTCTTTGGGGAGTTCGCTCAAGATATTTTTTAGGGCCAGATGGGCTGATCTCGTCTCGCTTTGAGTATTCGCTTCCAGCACATCATGATTTTCAGCACTTCTCCTACTTTCAATCACTTCTTTCGATTTGGTTCTTTCATTCCACCATTCCTTTCCTTTTTCAAGCTTCGTTTTAGCCTCACGCGGGGCGAGGCTAGTTGGTTAATTTGAGTGACTGCTTCTATGGACCTCAGCTGTGTTCTAAATTTTTTATTCTAAATCCCAAATTACTACGGTGGTAAGAAAGTTTTGATATGATATAAAAAAAACCCTCAGCTCTACATTATTGATCGGGTCCTATCGGAACCTATGATCTAACACGTGGCACTTGTAAGTCATTCTAAGAACTTCTAGAGGCATATATAGTCGCGTTGCCTTCCAAAGCCTTAATCAGGATGTCAATTCCACAAGACTACTCTCGGGACATCATCTTCTTTGAATGGCGTCGTGGAACTGGAGCGATGGCAACCGTTCGAAACAACAACAGCTCACGGGGAGAGAACACCACTTCCATCAGCACCGGTCAAACTCCAATCAGCTCGCAAAGGAGAATACATGGACTTCAAAGACAGTCTCGGTGGGACGCCCCACACGGTGGAAAATTTCTTCGTTCTCGATGCTGTCAGAGTATCCGGAGGTTAGCACGCGCAGTTTTGCGACGAGACTCGGGTTCATCCATCCAACAGTCCTCAGTCGCCCCCAGTCCCTCGTCTGCAGAAGGGCTGATTCGATGGATCCCTCATATCTTGGCCGACCGATGGTATCCATTTGTCAGTCTCTCCTTATGTGCCCGCACCAAAAGACCTCACCTCTAACCTCGTTAGACGAAATTTGGGCGAAATCGGCGATCATGACCTCGACAGCCTTAGTCAACCGAACATGCCGTAACTGCGCGTAATTTCAAAAACGGATGTGAGATTCGTGATCAGCACGTTAAATACCCCCCCCCCCCCCCCCCCGAGAGAAGTTTGGTCAATTTCTTTTCGACCTCTCCTCGACCTCTGCACAGTCCTGAGAGTCCAATAGTGTCATAATTTTGCTACACCCTTTTTGTTTTGTTAGTTGGGGAACCAAAACAAAGAGGTCATAACAAAATGATTTATCTCGGTGGTGAATCTCCCACTCCACATCGAGTCTGCCGCAGCTGATCGCGCCACGCCGCATCCTTCCCTCCAGCGGCGCGATTCGCCGAATACCGTAACCCAAAATTCCGTCAAATGTGGTGTTTTGAGGCGGCGGAGTATGAATGCGATGCGGCGCCGCCGGGTGGCGCGAAAAATCGATGGCTATGTCAACCATCACGTGGCGTTGCGCGGCAGCGTGAATATAAAAGGCGCCTAGGGCGCCCACGTCCTCCATGGGAAAAATCAAAAATCGATTTTTCACACGTCGTTAGTCAGCAAACAGTAAGCAATCTGCAATATGAGCCAGAATAAGGAAGAAATGGGCGAGAATCTTCATGAGTTTTTCCGCAAGTCCACCTCATACCAGACTACTGCAATGGACTAATGGAAATACTATAAAACGTACCTGGACATAACCTGGAGAAAAAGTAAGCAGAATAGCAGCAGTGAATATTTGACAAAATAGTTGTTGATTGGGGCCGGACAATGGCAGGGAATAGCAGAGAATGGTCGGAAGGGAATAAGGGGAAGGGGGATTAGGGGCGAAGGGAGTAGAGGCGCAGTCTGTTGAAACAGCTGGGCAGAACAAGCCATAGTGGCGAAGTGATCTAAGATGTTAAGCTATAAAGAAGAACGATATGATAATAAAACTAATAAAACTAGATGTCAATATTTTGTTTGTGCCGCTCGAGGTTGTTACGGTGTATCTTTATTGCCAGGCCTAACGTTTCGACGCTCCCGTCTTCTTCAGAGGCCTGAACGTGGTGCAACTATTAGATAAGCGATTTACCCCCACCAAACGCTATCCCCACTCTAGCGGCTTCGCTTCCTTAGAAAAATCACCCCTGAAAACCCATTCAAAGAGGGATAAACTCACGTTTGATCCACCTATGGAGTGCTTTCGCAACTCTCTGTTAGTACGACCGGGCGAATGAGACTTACTGTGCGGTGCTAGATAGTATACGATAAAGATAACGACCTGCACATGCGCCCTTCCATTCTACAGCTCGCATTTTGGCACAAACGGCAGAAAATCATTCGTAATTGACGGGCGTTCCTGGCATGAACGACCGCCAGGAACGCCCGTCAATTACGAATGATTTTCTGCCGTTTGTGCCAAAATGCGAGCTGTAGAATGGAAGGGCGCATGTGCAGGTCGTTATCTTTATCGTATACTATCTAGCACCGCACAGTAAGTCTCATTCGACCGGTCGTACTAACAGAGAGTTTCGAAAGCACTCCATAGGTGGATCAAACGTGAGTTTATCCCTCTTTGAATGGGTTTTCAGGGGTGATTTCTCTAAGGAAGCGAAACCGCTAGAGTGGGGATAGCGTTTGGTGGGGTAAATCGCTTATCTAATAGTTGCACCACGTTCAGGCCTCTGAAGAAGACGGGAGCGTCGAAACGTTAGGCCTGGCAATAAAGATCCACCGTAACAACCTCGAGCGGCACAAACAAAATATTGACAACTATTCTCCACAATGCCGAGGTTTTATGACGAGAGAAGCTGGAGACTTACTAATAAAACTAATAGTAATAATACTATTAATAATAATTAATGCCATGGTATAATATGATATATACATATAAATAATACACAATATAATGTAATATAATATTGATACTAATATTAGGTGGGTGGGGAAAAGAACCTATATGCAATGGGTGGAAATAAACACGAGAAATCATCAAAACTTGAAAAGAAACTCACCTTGTGGGCGAAATCCGGCTCGCCGCCGTGGAATCCGTCGGACGGCGACCTGAAATCGAACGACAAGAGTCAAGCACATTATTAGAATAAGGAACATGTGTCAGCAACAATTAAGAAAAAACACAAAACAATTAGGTAGGAATAAACACGAGAAAACATCAAAACTTGAAAAGAAACTCACCTTATGGGCGAAATCCGGCTCGTCCCCATGGAACACCATGGACCTGAGACGAAACCGAAACGTTTATTGAGAAAGCACAAAAGATGTAAAAGATGTCGCCGACGACAAATAAAGCAACAAAGCAAGACAAGTGCGGGTGCGCACTGCGAAAATCAGCTGATTGGAGCCATACCGCGCCCTAGTCCACCACGAGCGCCCCCCAATCCACCGTAATCCATCGCATCGCACCCATTTCGAGCGCGACGCGATCCAACGCTCTAACGTATTGTCATGAAAAAACTTGGCAAACGAGGATGAGGAGAAAATATTTGCCTAACCGGATAATTCGATTCCGCAAGGACACACAGTCACCGGCAGCATTTACGCCAATCAACCCCAGAAACCGGTGAATGCTGTTCGAAAAAACGGCCGAGACGTGCTTCTATCCATCTCCTTCACGGCAACTAAAGGTCGCTATAGAGACATGGGAAAAATCGGAGGAGCTGGGATGGGGCACGGTTTCCCACCCTTCCTACTCCCATGATAATGCTTCCTCTGACTATCACTTAATTCGTTCCCGTAAGGCATTCTTAGCGAGGAAAAATCACAACATTTGAAGATGTTGAAAGAGCGAATTCTTTGACTCCTCAGTTTTGTGGAATCGCTGACCTGCCTATTAGGCGGCACACTCTAGTGACCAACGATGGTGATTATATTGTTGAGGGAATTCCATTGTATGCTGAATACAACAATAAAGAAGGAAAATTGCGAACATCCAAAGACTTTCTTAAAATCATGATACTTTACAGATCAAAGTATGGAAAGTTATTTTCTGACACTTTCGTTGATTGAAGGGTATTCTGCATGGTTAAATTGCCAAGCTTTAATAAAATGTCAATAATGATCACCGTTATTGTAAATATTTAAGGTTTGCGCCTGTCCTCCGGAGAAACCAATTCTGCGAATTGATGAGTGCACGGCGCATCAGCATAGAAGAACGGCCGCACCTGGCGAGTCATGCGATGTGGATACGATCTGCACTAAGGAGAGCACGTAAGTGAAGCATCTAATTCTCATGTCCTCTAAGATCAAGCTCCTTCTCATTCAATTCAAGTCCATCCTCATTATTACTCACGCGTAAAGTTTGAGTAATGATTTACCGTTGGCGGACCCAATGCTTCCATTATTAAACGCCAAGGGCGGATTGGAATGTTCTTATTATTGAAAACCAACAACCTGAATTAGAAGGCATCTCACAGTTGTTTCGTTTTTATCTCTACCTGTTCCATCACTTCACTTTAATCGTGTTCGTTGCAAGTCAACACAGGTTCATTATCAGTGCATCATTTTCGCCTGCTGTCGAAGGTGATAAGTTGACTTACTACGTAATGGATATTGAAGAACGATTCCTAAAGCTTAACAATCCCCTTCTTCTGCTTGATTCTCAGCCTGGAAGCCCTGTCCTTGGCGAAAATGACAGGGGAATATCTCAAAATATCTCAAAACTTCGGCTAAGTTGGCACCTAACGAACAATTACGCCTATCGTCTCTCTTCCGTAACACTTTGGAACCCTTGAGGCGCGTGCCGGTCGCGCTAGGTCGTACGCGAAGGCTATGTTGTGACGGAAGTAATCCATTCTCTATTAGAAGGACACAATATTTACGTATCCTTCAGTGTTTGGTGCGTCGAGATTGGGTCCGCTTGCATGGAATGTGATCGTTATTTATTTTTGCCAACTTTTATGTCAAGCGTCTGGATGGCCACCGGCTGCTTTCGGTCGTTATGTAACATGTAAATTCAACGTTGCTTTTGTCCTCTAGGACCTTTCATACCATAAACATCCAGCTGGAGTTCTCTCTTCACAATCTACGCTCCGCTAGCTTGTTTAAGATGCAGTGAATACGTGAGAGGACGGCACCTCGACGCAGCAAACTTACCAGGAAATACCTTCAGCTTCCCATGCAACTTTGGACAGTGACCTAAGCCAGCTGCCCGTCCATCCTCTTTCCAAGTAGTCTAGCTATTTCACCCATGTAGAATTTATCACACGCTGCACAGACCACTCTGTATACTACATACATCATTTGGCAAATCTGGTTCTCTTCACAGATTAGATAATCCGATCTTTCATACTGACTCTGGTAAGGGCGCGACGTTGTGAGTAGGCGCCGCGAAGATGGAATTGTCGAAATACACGACTTATAGGTAGCCACGACCGCCTGACCACACGGTTAATGTTCAAAGCAAAAGAATCCGTGATGAAACGCATAATCAGAGGAGAACAGTAGGATCATCGTTAAGGTTTGCAAAAACGACACAATCTTGAGCCATATCCGTTCTGCCGGACGACTTATTTGACCTGATCTTCCTCCTCTTGAGAATTTGTAGAAACCAGTGCAGTGGATGTGGTTGTTGTATGATGAAAGATGCTCCGTTCCATACACATAGGATGGTAACCAAGCGAATGTAGACGGATGTTGAGGGATGCCGGTCTCCTATGCACCATGTTACTGATTTGACCTTTCGATATTCTTGCCTTCGTATTCAGAAATGGCAGAAATTCGAGCCGGAGTCTCTGATGTTAATTCAATCGTAGGAAATGCTGAATTAAGCCGTCCATGCGCCTGTCGTAGTGTTGTTCGCGATTTGACCACAATATAAATGTCATCGACGCATTGCTCGAAGTATAGCGCTCTTGGAGACAAGGCTGGCCGCTCCAGACGATCCCTAAAGACAATTGGAGCAGCGGTGCCAATCTGTTTCCCATTGAAAGAGCTCTTCTTTGCTTGTAGAATACATTGCGAGAGAGGAATGTGCTCACATCGACTACATTTCGCAGAAGTTCCTCACTTCCTCACAGGACCTGCCACCTGGGTATCCTTTTCATTCTAACTTCGCGTTTCCAGGACTTAAGCCGTTAAGCAGCATCACACAAAAATCAGGCTTTTCAGCTGTGATGCGAAGTGGCCCTAACTCCTCGGTTTTCGGAAGATATTTTACATGTGCTTAAAACAGCATGCAGTTTTCTACGCATCATTTCCAAAACCTTCTATAAACTCATGGAGTGAAAAAGTTAGACGGAGGCGGAAACATTCGAAGCACAAAAACGGATACACTTTCGGTGCGACCTAACAATACTCTGCGACGGTCTATTGAAGGCAGTGTGTGATTCTAGATGCCACTCGGGTCAATGTCGATGTCGCTACGGACACATCGCGGTCTCAGGTCACTGTGTGGCGCTTCCGATGCCGACTACACCTGTGATGAAGAACGTGGTGCTTGCCAGGCCGCTAGATAGCTGCACCAACGAAGAGCAGTGTGATGGAGGTTCTAGGTTTGTCTTTTTGCCATGGATGAGCAGAATTGTTTTTAAAATGAGGAGCACGAAGTGCAGGATGGAAGAGCTTAAAAATAGCCGCAAATTAGAATATGTGAAACGGAAGCAGAAAAATTCAAAATTCATAACTTCATTAATTTTTCAAAAATTTGTCCAAATTGCTAACAGTAACTACATTGTCATTGAAGGACTTTCTTCTACAACAGGCAGGTCTGTTCTTCTGTAGAATCTACCTCTATATATTATAATTGAGTTAGCCTTCGACGACGGTTTAGTGATCAAACCTGCGTGAGTTATGCCTCGTTGAACCACGCGCGGAAAACGTTTGCCGCTCAACATGGAATGCTGCTGCTGCCGAAGAAGCGAAGCCTCCTCCTGCTTGACACAGCGGCATCTGCTCGTGCTTCTGAGCGTCTGGATCCAGAAGATGGGTCCCCTACGTCTGCCATGAGCATCGGAGGACCATTAAGGGGGTGGTAGAGGAGGGAAGTAAGGGGAACCCTTAGGTTGGACCAGAAGAGCTACCAGGAAGGAATGGAACAACCTGGAGGAGGAACCAGGACGGGGAGACCAGCAACGCGAGACCAGTAAGGGAGTCAATAGTGGAAACAAGGAGGTGGGCCAGGTGTTGGGACCAGGAATGTGGGAGAGGGAAGGGGGGGGGGAAGACCGGTGAAGGCGGACCAGCAACTAGATCAGTAAGAAGAAACGAGTGAGGGGAACCTGGCGTACGGAATCGGAAGGCGTGTCGACGATATCCGGAAGCATAAGCTGTTGAGCATGAGAACGGTTATGGACGAGCCACCTGAGGGCAGAAGTACTGCACAGCACAAATCGATGGCGTTACTGGACGGTCCGGAGAGAATGTCTATGATGAACGGACGGAAGTGGTGAACGGCTTGATGCCAATAAAATACGCAGCAGGTCCTAGATGTTAGCGAAATTTAGGTTTTAAAAAACTAATTTCCGTAGGTCAGTGATGTTGCAAAGCCGCGCGAAACGCGCTATAATAGCAATAATAGCAAAAACATATAATAACAAAACTCTGTCTTCGTATTTTTGGAATTACTTGGATGACCGCTTAATTTTCTTCCCAGATACAAAATTGGTTCTTCAATAAAGACCTAGAATTAAAGGTATCCTCCGTTTAAGGGACTAGCTGCTTGGTTCAAACACCCAAAACATTTTGCAGCCTCCGGCTCTAATGTAGTACGTCATCTCCATACATTAGGTTGGTCTTGAGTCGCTTTTGTGAAGGTTCCAGATCTTTCTATTACTGATCGTTAGTCGTGATCTACCATGTGCTAGTTGTAGTCAACCTCAAAACTTTTCTGTGATTAGTATATTCCGTGATAGCCACCATTCCTTCCTTAGCTTTAATCTTCGTTTTTCTTCTTCAGCGTCTGTCCCGCTTCGCAGAGGGTACTCTGGTGTCATGACGCCACCTTCCCTGATCAGGGGTGAACACCAGCGGCCTTCAAGTTCATATGTAACGTATCAAACCAGCGCTGCTTCGGGCGCCGTGTAGGCCGTTTCAAACACTTTTGGACAAAGGGACGCTTTCTTCTTTTCCACGCAGAACATGGCGGTATCCATCCCATGCGAGCTTCGCGCACCTTGACAGCTTCCGGTGCGGCAGCAAATTTCTGCCGAATGGCATCGTTTTGGATGCGGTCCAGGCGCGTGAGCCGTCTAGCGTGGCATCTTCTTCTCCATGAAGCTGAGGAGTGTCTCACTTTTCTGACCAGGGAAGGGTCTAGTAGAAAAAACATGCTTCGTTTTTGCTGAGTCCTTGAACCAAAAGAGCCATGGGCCTTTGAAGGTGAGGTACAGTATCGCACCGTCAGCGCGTGCCCACGTGCATACGTGTGCGCCCTGATGTATAGGAAGTGGCGAAAGGCTTTGCGGCATGCGAGATGGAGGCTCTACAGGGTGCGACGCTGCTTTACAGGTGCTAGGCCGGATGTTCGACTCCCGTGGCATGCACTCATTGCATTTTTTCATGACCGTTGCCTCCTTTACCAGATTGCATCCTACACATCTACATATTTGTTTCACTCTAAATTGCAAAAAGGGGGTAGATTCGTGATCAACACCCCAGATAACCCCTATAGATAAAAATTTAGGCGAAAACGGTGACCATGACCTTATCATCATTAGTCACCCCTACCTGCTGTAACTTACCGTACTCCAGCGTAATACGAAAAACAGATGCCAGATCAGCACCCCAAATATCTCCCCTAGGCGAAGTTTGGGTGAATTCAGACCTGGACAGCCTTAGTCACCCGTACCTACCGTAACCTACCGTAATCGGCCGAAATTTTAAAAAACGGATGTCAGATTCCTGATCAGCACCTCAAGTAACCCCCTGGACGAGGTTTAGGCGAAATCGGTGATTATGACCTCAACAACCCTAATCACTCGTAAGGTCATTGCTTAACATTGCCTGAAAAACACAAAACTGTGTATAATGCAGACAGTGAAAAAGTGAGTGAAGCACTGCTCTAAATAAACCCTTATTTGTCGACTTAGAGTGAAATAAATGTGTAGGAGATGTGTAGGAAATATGCTGATTTAAACTACCATTAAGGCACAATTGTACTTCCACGACTCTAGAGGTCGAGTTTTTCGCCCAAACTTTTTTATCTTGAATCTGACCCTTATTATTTATTTATTTATTTATTTATTTATTTATTTATTTATTTATTTATTTATTTTGAGCGTAAGCATGACACTTGCGCGCAAAACAAATGAGAAAAAGCAACAAGTTCTACGAAAAAAGTCACAAAACAACAACCAGACGTAGATAAGAAGCACCTGTAATTCTGAATTCAGCTATGAACAGAATTTAGTCAACAGCAGAATTTAATCAGCAACAATTTCTTGAAGACATGCATGGATAAGGACAGAAGATTTTCGTTTTCCGAAAGCAGAGAGTTGAGCTCCCGCAGCCTTCTATATGAAAAAAATGAAGATCTGATTGTGGTTTTTGCAATAGGGGCCTGCAGACGGAGCCTACTTCTTCTTGTTCATACTTCTTGAAGAAATGTGAAGGGCTTATGTGGAGTTTGCCCGTGAGAATCTTGAACAGCATTTTGAGATCAGCAACCTTCCTTCTACACACCAAAGATTTTAGTCCAAATATCCTATTTCTTTCTCTGCCGTTTGGGATTTGCGAATAGTCTACGCCAAGGCATCTCATTATGAGTTTTCGGGTAAAATTATTTTGAACGCTCTCCAACATATCAATGTCTTTTTCTTGATGGGGTTGAAAACCGTTGTACCAAACTCTACTATGGGTCGTACGTATGTTTTGTAAGCAAGTAAAAGCGTTTCGGGATTTTTGCTTTTTAAAACCTTGAAGAGATTATATGTACGACAGTTGGCCATTTTGACCATGGCCTTATAATGCATGTCAAAACTCAGCTTCTTATTTATTAAGAAACCCAAATCTCGGACATCATCAACCACCTTTAGATCAGCATTTTGTAGCTTATAAACAGGTATCGTTGTCGTACTATTCGCTCCTAATGGTTAGAAAGAGAATTTCTCTGGTGCAAGTGGCAGATCCCACTTGTTAGCCCAACTGCTTATGTAGTCAAGAGCTGTTTGGATGGAGTGAAATCCTGGTATTCCTTCATTGTTTTGTATATTTTTACATCATCTTCGTACATTTTGCACGTCACCCCCAACCTCGAGATCGTTTCTGGAACCTCATAAGTGTACAGCAGAGGGAGTAGAGGTGAGAGCACTCCGCCTTGTGGAACGCCAGTGTAAGCGTTGAACATAGAGGAGAGTGTTCCCTCAACCCTCACCTGGAATGTCCTTCCTGTAAAGAAAATTGTGCGTTCACTCCGTTATCCTTGGATGAATCCCGACAATGTTCATTTTGAGCAATAGTTTGTCTACCCTTTGAAAAGTCTATATATACCACATCTATTCTATTTTAGTTTCCATAGCTTCAGTCCAGTCACTATAGAAGGTCAGCATGGATGTTTCTGTAGAAATTCCTTGCAAAAAGCCAAATTCATTATCAGAGATTATCTTGGTGCCTAACGATATGTTTTTTAATAATTTTTTCGAAGGTCCTAGCAAACACAGAAGTAATACTTACAGGACGATAGTTCTTTGAATCACATAGAGGAGACTTTTTTGGTATGGGCGTAACGAGGGCGTGCTTCCATCTTTTTGGCACTTCAGATGTCATTATACTGAAATTAAAAGTATGTTTATTTATTTATTTATTTATTTATATTGTAGCCAATAACAATTACAAAGACAGACACAATAAGAAATCTACAATTGGCTATGGAAGAAATCTAAAAAATGTCAAGTATTCAGACTGATATTTGCAATTGGCGAAGAGTAGTCCGTCCTTTTCTCTTATAATGGGAGAAAATGATTTGTAAAGGTTGCTGAAAGCATAAAAAGAACATAAAACTTGTATAAAATTCTTGCGGCATGCGATGCGCTAAGTCTACGACCTTCTAAGCACACAACCCCACGACCTCATAAACTAGTACGCACCTCAGGCGGTAGCATAGAAGGGAGGAGCACATACTGAAACGCACGAACGAAAGACGTCAGTACGGAGAATGAGAATCTTAAAGGTTGATCAAAAGCAAGAAAAATCAAAAAATCGTATAAAAATTATTAACTGCAACCAAGGACTACTCCTACCCAATGCACACACGTAGATTAATGCGAGAAAAAAATGAAGACGCATTAGCAAACAGTACAACGAACTATGAAAATAATTTGGGATTAGTGTTGGCCTGGCAAAAACGGTAGGAATATTTCTGTTGAATGAGTAGTCGATTTCTGTAGAATGAGCAGTCGATGTGGTGATGAATGTACCGCACATAAGGAAACACTTGCGAAAGCACTGATCCTGTAACATTACAAATTTATGCAGAAAAAATAGTTTTGTAATCAAGCTCAAAAAAACCCTGTTGTTGGAGATGATGCTCCAGCTTCCGAGTAAAAGTAGCTGGTGAGAATGACGAGACTACAGCCAACGGTAAGCCATTCCAAACTCGAGCAGCTCTTACTAGAAATGAATCCGAAAACTGTTGGCTACGAACTCTTCCTGAGAACAATCG
The DNA here is from genome assembly GCA_947359475.1 of Heligmosomoides polygyrus bakeri. Classification (NCBI taxonomy): domain Eukaryota; kingdom Metazoa; phylum Nematoda; class Chromadorea; order Rhabditida; family Heligmosomidae; genus Heligmosomoides; species Heligmosomoides polygyrus. The sequence continues at coordinate 59,204,786 of OX375870.1, read as the reverse complement.
CCATGGGTGACCTTTCGTTCGATTGCTAAAATCTAGAGGATTGAACAGTTCATTGACATCAACGTCCAGGCGACCAGCAATTATTTGGAAAATTAGTTTTTGATCGTATATGACTCTCCTTAGCAGCAAGGATGTGCCACCAAGAGTTGTCATCCTTTCGCGATATCCAGCGTCAAACACGCCCTTTCTCATGAAAACTTGCTTAGTAAATCCTTCCTTTTCAATTTTCTGGATGAGACCCGCTTTGATGGTGACCACACTGGTGTGCAGTAATCTAACAACGGTCTTACATACACAGTGAAAAGAGAAGTAGAACTATTCCTGTTATTGAAAGCTCGCAGAATCATGTTGGACTTCTTATGTGCAGCGGCTACTATATCATCCACATATTTGTCAAACGAAAGAATGTTTGAATAGGAAATGCCAAGGTCCTTTACACCTGTTGAGATGCTCACTCCGTGGGAACCCAAGTAAAATTGTAGACCTCGCGGATGATTTTTACCTATTTTCATAAGAAATAGCATCCATTTGGTGGACCAAGCATATACAGCGTCCAGTGCAAACTGGAAGTTCGGCGCGTTGTTATAAGAGTAAAACTTAGAGCTATCTGCGTAGACAGAACAGTGCACCTCGCGAGGAAGGCAACTTGGTAGGTCATTTATATAGAGGAGGATCATCAAGGGACCTAAACACGTGCCCTGTGGAACGCCACTGCGAGTTTCATACGTGTCTGATGTAGCACAATTGACCATTACCCTCTGTGTTCGTCCCGTAAGAAATGACTGTAAAAACTTTAAAAGACATCCTTCGACGCCGTACGCCTGAAGCTTGACGAATCAAAGGAACCATGTTTCCATCAGAAGAACCACGTCGTAATTGTACTGACAAAGGCTAAGACCGAAGAAATTGCAATTCTTAACCAATGACCTTATATACAAGAGAAGGTGCAAAATATTAGGTCCTGCGACAACTCATTAGTTTCCCGAAGAACTGCCGAGCTGTGCGGAGTCGATCTCACTGCTGGCATTTGGCTGAGAAGGTGGTAACTGTTGCAGGTGAGGAAACAGCAAACCATCTCCCCCACTGCCAACAGATGCCAGCCTTCGATTGCTGAGACGTTCACGCCGCCTGCGCTCCCTCTCCTCCCAAGTAAGTGAAGGGCGAAGATAAATGCCCCTTTGGAGCGGGAAGAAGCGCAGCCGGGGTGCCCGTCTAACAGCATCAGCCTGGAATCGGCTGGCAGGGAGCAGAACTTTTACCAGCCTTGGTCTGTTCTGCTGCGGTCGCCCTATGCGATAAACAGCTATAGGCTTACATATCGCTGACGACTCAACCAAGTTGGATAAGACTATAGATCGCCTGTGTTCACTGTCCTCAGGCTTAGCATCCTCTCTAACAGATTCTTCCGACAACTGCGTCTTCAGTTTTTCTTTAGAAACGTGTTCTTCTCCCTCAGACCTTTGACCCACTTCAGCAGCTCCGCGTTCCTCTTAGTCAGCTCTTTGACTTCGGCTCGGGTCTCCATCGCAAGCTCGATAACCATCTTCACGTAGTTCGGAACTTTTCCGCTCTCCAACAGTGCTTGCAGGCGATCACTCTCTTGTTCCGGCTCAGTTGATCTTTCCTTCTGGTTCACTGCAAGAGACGAGGCACCAGCAAGAAACGGCATGTTATCGATTGTACTGGCAGAAACTGAACGAACGCGACCAAAGGAACAGCAAATTCATCTCTAAAAGTGGCAAATTAAAACCGCGTGTAGTATTTGTCTCCTTGCCACTAGAGACTGCTTTTGAGATGTCGATGGAGCTAAGTGCAAAACGCAGAAATACGGCGGAACCTCAGAATAGCAACGCCGCATGGTGTGGGAGCGAGGAGAGGAATGAGGTTATTTGACAATTTAGAGTGAAATAAATGCGTAGGAGATGTGTAGGAAGCAAACTGCAAAAGGAAGCAACGGTCATGAAAAATGCAGGAAGAGTGCATACCATGGGAGTCGGACATCCGGCCTACCACCTATAAAGCAGCGTTGCCCCTGCTGAGCCACCGCCTCGCATCCCTTTCAGCCTTTCGCTACGTCCCATCAGTGTACACGCACGTATGCACGTTTGCACGCGTGCGATGCGATACTATACCCCACATTCGAGGGCCCGTAGCTCTTTTGGTGACTCAGCAAAACATGTTTTTCTACTATATGAAGGGTGAAGATTCTCGCAGTGCTATCCATTTCCCCCGTCAGACCTACGCCTGAGACCCTTTCCTGGTGAGTCGAAGACCAACACTCAGCGCCGTACATGGCTATTGGCCACTTAATGCGTTCTGATATCTTCCTATCGCAGAGCACGCCAGTCAACGAGCGCCACATCGACGAAGTTGCACTCACGCGTAAATTCTCTTTAACCATCGATTGCAATCGAACGCTATTGCTTGTCACAAGCACCTAAAAACTGATGTACGGGAGAGCTTGGTGCCGTTAACTTACTTGGAGCTGGACTCGGTAACGTTCATTGTTAAATACTTAGTTTTCTTCACGTTCAATTTCAGCCCAAATCGCTCCAAGCGATACACCAAGCTGGACCTCTCGCTCAAATTCACCTTTATATTCGTAATTCAGCATCACAACATCAGCATAAAGCAGCGTCTACGGAATAGACTGCTGAAGACTTCGTGTGATGGCATCCTTGACTACAACAAAAAGAAATGGAGAAAGCGCAGAGCCCTGGTGTTCTCCTACAGAGATGGGGAACTCTATCGAGGTTCCAGCTAGCTGCAGCTTGAACTCTTTGGGCAAGAATAGGGTATTCGCACCCACTCTACGTTCCTAAGGATTACCATGATGTCGCAGTGCGTACCATATCACTTTGCGCGGTACGCGATCAAAGGCCTTTTCGAAGTCAAGGAAGGTGATATGCACTGGCTTCTGCTTCTCGTGATGCTTCTTTATCACGAGGCTATTGGCGTGAAGGGCTCAACGGTGCCCCAGCCGGCTACGAAACCACACAGAAACCAAACTGCACAGAAACCGCACACCACTGCGTGATTCGAGCTTCCCGTTGACATCTCCATAGTGAGTGCAACAGTTATGGCCTTCTTTGCAGCTTTCTTCGTTTCTTGGTACCGTCGCCAGTTATTGGATGTGTTTCGCCGAGAAACACGTGATAGATCGACACTTTTTCTCTCGAACCTTTGCCTTCACGTCGTCTGTGCAAAACCATGTCTGCTTGCTGACCTTGCGTCGTCCAGGCTTCGTAATGCCGAATTCCGACGGTGCAGTATGATGTGTCGCTTCGCCCGCCTTCTTCCAAGTTTCATCGACAGTCGTGACTGTAGGGAAAAGAGAAAGAGAAATCACAGCTGCTTCCTTCACTTTCATTCGCCACCACCTGACACCGCATCGCTCGACCTACTTTATGCTCTATCCTTAGAGTGCAGATCAGCGGTCGATGCTTTGGGGCCACCGTCTCATGCGGCATGATCTTCGCGTCTGTGACAAGACTTCGGTCGCGATCTTTCACTGCGACAAAGTCTATCTGTGTCTTGGTACTCCCACTATAGCATTAAATAAGGTGTGATTCGCGTTTTCGGAAGGCGATGTTCGCTATAATGAGTCCATGCGAATCCGCAAAATCAAGAGTACGCTCACCATCCGCGTTACGTGACCCATATCAGAAACCACCATGACAGCTGTAACCGTTCTTCGTGGCACCTACGTTCCCATTAAGGTCACCGGTGACCATGATGACATTTTTCGAGGGTACATCTGCTATCTTCTCATCAAGCAGGCTACAAAACTTGATTGGGGCAGCCAGTCTGCGGAGCATACGCAGAGAAGAAGTGATAGATCGTTCCTTGGCTGCGACAACGATCTTCATCAATCAATCGTCAGAGCGCTCAACGCGTTCAATCGAGTCACGAAATCGTTCGGAGACGTTTATTGCGACACCACCGGTGGTCCTGCGACCTCCATATATTAGGTTGTAACGAATTAAATGGCACTGGCTCGCGCCATTTTTTGGAGCGTCTTTACGCGTTTGATCAAGAACAAACCGTAACATGTGGCATATCATTTAGAAGCGCAAACTTTGCTCTACCGGTGAGTACCAAATTTTCTATGTAAAACGGGAAAAGTTTAGAGTTTTATTGACTTTTTTGCAGATGGACAAAAGGGTAATCCGAGGCATGTACTTGTATGAATTCAAGCTGGGCACTACAGCTAAGGAGGCGGACGAGAAGATCAACGCCGCATTCGGTCAAGGATGTTCCACAATTCGGACGGCGTATCGTTGGTATCAGAAGTTCCGAAATGGAGATGAGAGCTTGGAAGAACATGAAGGTCGTGGGAGGCATAGTGATGTTGATGAGGACAAGCTGAGAGATGTGGTAGAGGAGGATCCACACAAAGGTACCAGGGAGATAGCGAAGGTTCTTGGCGTCAGTCACAACACAGCTGCCCGGCATCTGAAGGAAATTGGAAAGACCAAAAAGCTGGAAAGATGGGTGCCTCACGAGCTGTCTGAGGAGCAAAGAAACCGACGATATGAGATCTCATCCGCACTGCTTCTACGGAACGAAACGGACCCATTCCTTGATCGCATCGTAACCTGTGACGAGAAATGGATAATGTACGACAACAGGCGACGATCGGCACAGTGGGTGGACAGCGATGAGAGCCCCAAGGTTTTTGCGAAGCCGGAATTGCACCAAAAGAAAGAAATGGTGACAGTATGGTGGTGTTCGCTGGGAATTATTCACCACAGCTTCCTCCCTCCCGGTGAATCCATCACGGCAGAGAAGTACTGCATTGAAATTGAAGAAATGATGAAAAAGTTGAAGGATATCCGGCCGGCCTTGGTAAACCCGAAGGCGAGTTCTTCTGCCACGACAATG
>OX375870.1:59068473-59199702 GCA_947359475.1 Heligmosomoides polygyrus bakeri | reverse complement strand
AGAAGATCATTCATATTATGACAAGTACTAACCGCCTCGAAAGAAAATCAGAAAACGCTTGAAACGTCTACAGAATTTTGTCAAGCATTCGTTTGAAAGATGAAATATTTGACGGAAAACTAACACGCTTACTTAGCCTGACATACTCACTGCCAGCTCGACAGGTAAAGTAGCAGGACCGGACCGAGCACCTGGCCCGCGGGTAGCTTAGCTTGCTGGGTGAGCTGTTATGCGGGGCGAGCCACTATAAATGCGATGCGGCGCGAAAAGTTCATGTCGGTGCCGAGCATGATGCCGCGTCGGCGCATGTACAAACTATGCCTTTGGTCAATTCTGCAGGTGAGCTGCATAGCACAGCGATCTGCACCGTGACGGTGCCTGGGTTATGAACTAAGTCTAGCGACACAAAGCTGCATCATGCGCATCACGGGTTACACTAAATGACAGGTTAAATACTTAGTTAACTTTCAGCTGCGACGAAGACACCGGGGTCTGCATGTGTCCACCAGGTCACATTGTGTTCGGAGTACAGTGTCAGTTGCCTCCAGCACAGTCTACAGTAGCTCAACCAGAAATGACTCCGCCGCCTTGGTCGGCTGCTTCTGCAGCGTCATCAGTGTCTCCTACAACGTCAGCGTTGCAGACGGAATTCGGTCAGTCTTATTAATCTCAATCTTCCAGTGAGCTATCGATTGATGGAAGTTTTCCTTAGTGCATATGACGTATATGAAGGCATCTTTATATTACAGTATCAACTGATTGTGTCAGCAACACTGATTGCCACGGTAATAAAATCTGCATTGTGGGACGATGCAAGTGCAGACCTGGTTTTGTTGATCATGACGATGCCTGCAAACCTCTTGAAGGTGAGAAAAGAAGACAAACCTTGTTTTTGGAAAACCTTTATATGTTCGTAGCGGGTGCTTATTTAACGGTTAACGGTTTAACAAATTTAACGAAATAAAAGCATTTTTATTAAAATCTGGCTCAATTACTTTACGAAAATTTTTAGAAAATTAATCGAAGTTATAAATGACTTTCCCCTCAACAGGTTTATTACGGTGTTCATTAATATTGCAGGCCTCACCCACATCCCTCCACCCCCCCCCCCCCACTGATTAGGACTGTTCCTGAAAATCTATTTTCCGACCCTAACACAGAGGAGAGCATAGGGAACCGTTCTGTTAAAAGGTCTACTCTTTTTGTAATACTCTTCGAGCAAGATTTTGATTTGCCGTTTTTACGTTTTTTCCTGATTTTTGTTCCATTGGTTACAATAGAAGTACATTGAATCTTTAACAAAATTTAATGATCTGCCGAAAATTTAACGAAAAGTTTCAGTTGAAAACTCTTTAAAAATTTCTCACGCCCTGAACTTTGTGTGCGCTGCTGGTACATAGATGCCTTCGTGTTCAAAGAGTAGTATTTTTTTCCTGTGTGAAAGGCTTTGAAAATGAAAGCATTTACACAGAAAGACTATTAGCCAATTTAGTAATTTATTTAATTGTTTATTTGTTTGTAAGCGTCTAAGAGATGTGCTGGGAGAAATAATAATAACGAGAAGAACACAAAAAATAAAAGGTGGCAGCGGGACTCATTGGTACAAAAAAACATGTAGAATAGTACAGTACAACAGTATAACTTTCCAATTCAAACGGGCAATATGCAACGATAATGGGAGTAAAACAAGCTGCTTGTTCGTACCAGCTAGCTATGAAGCCCAGTGGTAGATGCAAGTACTTCGGAACATGGATACGCTGGGCTCACCCTGAAAAAGGCAAGTATTGCAAGCAGCAGTCTATTGCGCATAAAATCAAAGGCAGTTGCAGTCTGCCACAAGAGAAGTTAGAAGCCATCCCCGTGAGCAGAAAAGAATAGAAAGCGGTAATGTTTAGCAGCTGAGTACGAACACTCGTCCCTTCTTTTTGGGCGGTTACCTAAGCAGCCATGCATTAAAAAAAACTAACGAAATAAATGAAAACAAAAAAAAAAGGATATTCCATCAACGGCGCCAGATAGTGATGAGTGACACGACCTCATCATTGAAGCGTTAATTTCACTGTTTCTCTCGCTACCCATTTTAAAAATTTCGCTGTTCTGAGAGTTCAAGACGCCAGCGTGAAAGTGTCAAGACGGTAGTGGTGGAGTCATAGGTTCAATTTCCGGCGATGCTGTGCTTTTTACACCTTGCGATTTCTCGCCGGTGGGACCATTCAGCCTTATCCCTACCACATTTTTAAACGAACGCTTGTTGCTCAAGTTTTCTGAGTTCTTTGAAGGCAAAGAAGGTAACTAGATTTGATTTCCATGTGAAATGAGTCAAAACGAAGGTTCTTATGAGTCACCGGTCCAATGGGGGCGCCGTGCTGGCAAAAAGCGGAGATGGGTGGCCTCTTGCAGAAACCGACCAGTAGCAAAAAAGCAAAGACGTAGACTCATGGGCCAACGGTGCTGAATTGATGGATGCCGCATGAGCAGAAGTTAGGGAAGGATTTAGTAAAGAAGTGTGGGATAAGAGAAGCAGCGGAGCAGTATGAGAAGTGTGGTTCTTATTGGGCAAAGGGCCGTGCTCATTCAAAGAACTCCAGGGTGTGGTCCACCTATTACACCTGTGTCAAAGTTGTTCACATCCCGTAACTCCTTCCCTTGCCAAGCCTGCGCTCTTCTTCAGTGAGACGGAGGAGAGCACAGACTCGCCCGCGCCGCTCGAACCCTGTTGCCGTGGAGCCATCCTGACTGCTTGAGTCGCGCGCCTCTGCCTGTGCCTTCTCCTCCGATCGATGCTCGACTGCCATTGGCTGTACTCCCCCCCCACCGCACATCCCTCGCCAGCGCGGTACCATCCCTGACAGGTGCTTGGAAAACTGACGCCCGATTCGTGACCACCTCCCTTATTCTCTCCATATACAAGGTTTGGTCGAAATTGATGCTTCTGATCGCACCTTTGCTCAAAAAGACGTTAGCACTCAATAAAGACAGAAAGTCCAGAAACCGATTTCAAATTCGGCATGTGCACCACAACAAGACGCCTTCGGTAGAACGCATAAAATTGGCGCGCGCGGGTTGGTGAGCAAGTTTGCGGAATACTGTAGCGTGCGCCTGCTGCTGATGCGTCGTGGCTCGCGTCGACGTCTCTTGTACGCTAGTGATGGCGCAACTGGCGAGCGGGTCGTGGCGGAGTGGGTAGCGGGGTTGCTTCGTACGGGTGCGCTTGGGGGTTTGGTCCTCCTGCGTTGCGGCATTTTTGCACCACATGCTGGAGTCTCTTCCCTCCAGCTGCGGACTCCCCCTGAGCGACGAAAGCAGTTTCCACACGAGCAGCTTGGACGGCACTCACCCTGGAGTCCCTTCCTTAGCCTGATTCTGCGCTCGAAGAGAAAACGGACCCTAACCTGGACAGTAGTTTATCTACTTCTCTCATCCCTACAACAGCAAAGCAATTCTCAGCCCCAAGTAATCCTCCTAAGTATGTTTGCTGGAGGTGAGGCGTCGAATAAGGCGCTTGGCCGTACTTGCACACCCGACACCCAGTTTGACGGTGCCAACTCGATGCGTTCTACCGAAAAAGTCTTGTTGGCACTATTGTACTCTCCTCGACCCATGGGGTTGTGAAAACAACTCCATGGGTCGAGGAGAGGTCGGAAAAAAATGTTTGCCCAAACTTCGGCTAGGCGGGTTACTTGGGGTGCTCATCACGAATCTGAGATCCGTTTTCAAAATTACGGCCGATTATGGTAGGTTACGGTAGGTGCGGGTGACTAAGGCTGCCAAGGTCATGGTCACCGATTTCGCCCAAACTTCGGCTAGGGGGGTTATTTAGGGTGCTGATCACGAATTTAAGATCCGTTTTCAAAATTACGGCCGATTACGGTAGGTTGCGGTAGGTGCGGGTGACTAAGGCTGCCACGGTCATGATCACCAATTTCGCCGAAACTTCGGCTAGGGGGTTATTGGAAAAAACGGATGTCATATTCGTGATCAGCACCCCAAATAACCCCCCTAGCCGAAGTTTGGGAGAAATCGGTGACCATGACCTTGGCAGCCTTAGTCACCCCACCTACCGTAACCTACCATAATCGGCCGTAATTTTGGAAACTGATCTCAGATTCTTGATCAGCACCCCAAATAACCCCTCTAGCCGAATATTGGGCGAAAATTTTTTTTCCGACCTCTCCTCGACCCGTGGAGTTGTGAAAGTACAATAGTGCCTTCTTGTTGCACTACAAATAACTCCCTTACAAGGGAACCGTCTGAACGGTACGCCGGAACGGCAAGAACGAGTACTGTAGGGAGAATCCCCGTCCTCCAAATAGTAACAGAACATGGATACGGATCATCCCGGATACGGGTGGGTGCTGATCGGTCCCACGAGGTGTGAATGTTGCGTTCGATCAAACAGCGCCGGTGGTGTAATGGCGTAGAGCATTCCCGCCCGGTCAGAGCGAGGTGCGAGTTCGAGTCCCGCCTGGCGCTAGAAGTTTTGATCGCAACAAAACATAGTTATGACAGCAACAGAACAAGTTTTGTTTTTGCCGAATCCTCGAGGCAAACGAGTACGAGGGTGTAATGGTTAAGGGTCCGCTGAGCGAGCTCTTCACGGCAGCGCAAGATCCCGGTTCCGTGGACGGGGTGGCGCAGTGGTAGAGGGCACGCCTCATGTTCGTGAGATCTATGGTTCGGTTCCCATGCTACGTTGCGTTTTTGCACTTTTACCATAGTACCGGATTTCCATAGAGATTTCCATATCTGAACTTGTTTTTGGAGTTTGCTAGGGTAAGGTGTTTTTATTACTTATTATTTGTCGACATCTCGTAATTCACCAGCAATGTCTGAAATATGCCAAATGCGATTTTGTATGAAACTTTTACTCCAATAAATTGTTCACATTGTCAACGTAAGAAATTTTGACACAGGAACAACATGAAACAGCGGCAGAAAGCTAGAAAAATGCTTCAAACGCAATTTATTAGTGTCGGTGAAGTGAGTGCCACCAGTGTACTCACAGTGTAGGGACCACATGATCTTCAACTTGACCTACCACCTCGATCAATATTCTCGCCTCTATTATGCTTACAAAGTCGCGCGGTTATAACAAGCTGCTGCCGCCAACACTGACTCTACAATGTCTGCTAACCCTCGAGTGGTCATTCACCTACTAACACTGAAGTGCGGATCTCCACTGATGCTGTCCCTTCAAGAGACGAAATGAAACTGGTGGAAAGGATAGCAAGTATCCTACAGGATTTCGAACTGCGACAGCTGGAAATCGAGGAAGTGGAGAAGTTCGAGGGAGTGGAAGAAAAGGACCAGGAGTTTCAACCAGAAGAGGATTGTGCCGGAGTCACGACACCACTAGTCACGATGTGAAGAAACTGTAGCCTTCATACGTTGCCCATACTGTGATCGGTCTTACTGTTTTATGCACTATGCGCCTGTGTATCATTGGTGCTGAAGTTATTTCATAAGTATAATAGTGTAATCGAATTTGGCATATTTCGGACATTGCTGGTGAATTACGAGATGTCGACAAATAATAAGTAATAAAAACGTCTTACAGTAGCAAACTCCAAAAACAAGTTCAGATATGGAAAGCTCTATGGAAATCCGACACTATGGTAAAAGTGCAAAAACGAACGTAGCATGGGAACCGAACCCTAGACCTCACGAACATGAGGCGTGCCCTCTACCACTGCGCCACCCAGCCCTGAAGCGCTCCCTCTGTGGACCCTTAACCATTATACCCTCGTACTCGTTTGTCTCAAGGATTCGGCAAAAACAAAACATGTTCTGTTACTACTTGGAGGACGGGGTTTCTCCCTATAGTACTCGTTCTTGCCGTTCCGGCGTACCGTTCAGACAGCCTCCTTGTTAGTCGAAGTATGAGCGAATTTGTTTTTTGACCGCGGTAGAAGAACAGTAGTCGCCTTTGATGTTCGAACAGGGGAGCCGTTTCAAGATGGAAAGGTGTGGTAGACAACAGATTGTATTATTTTCGTGAATGAAGGCAAAATCGTACTAACCAGCTGATAAGGACGCTACCGATGTACCAACCTCCTGCAACATTGACGAAGAATGTGAAAAAATGCGTAGTCGAAATATACTGCCTACAGAGTGTGCACATATGCTTCTCACGGACGCTCGTTCAAAAAAAACTGAACGTAACAACACTGGTATTTTATATTCTACTGCGCAGCATATCTACTGCTTAACATATTCAATTGGTTTCCACCCTGAATGCTTCGCACCTCAATCACCAGCCTTCGTCGACAATACTACCAATTTGCGAAACCCACTTTAGGTTCAAGACAGCGCGGTGAAAGTGATTATGTCATTCGCACCAGATTCGTCGAAGGTTTGTGTATGGGGTTATTAGGGGTGCGTGGTGTGAGATCTGCATCCGTTTTTGCCTTAATTTTCATGGAATTCAAAATCTGTGACCTTTCTACCTAAAGAGCTTGAAAAACATAAATGAAAGTTCTTACTGAAGGTTTGTTCAAAAATGTGTTGGACATGATGCTAAAGGGTCCCACTGAGGATAAATTGCGAAACGAATAAAGCACATCATTGGGGGAATTGAACCCAGATCCCCTTTACTTCGCAGCGACAACGTTACCACTGCACAGCTACCGCACTCAGAAAGTTTTGAACAGGTTACTTGCAAGCTGGATACAGGTAATAGATTACCTGAAACTGGCCATTTGCATGTTACAGCGAAATAACACAATGATTTCGCATGTAACGTACATGAAGACCCCACTAAAGTATAGGTAACCTGCTGCTCGTATTACCTAACTCGCATGCAAGCTAGAAATTAACATCACATGACGCATGTAACTTAGATTAAGAACTCTTTAAGGTTAAAGTCATCTATTCTGATTTACTCAAATGTACTCCCATATTAACTTAATTAGTGCGCATTTGTTATGTTTCCGTAAAATTTTTGAATCTGCTTTATTGCTTGAGCATATCTCGGAAAAAGAACCTGAACATCAAATGAGCAAAAAAGCGGAGACCAAATGACACGCGAACTATATCGAGACCTACCAACAGGGCTGAGGAGACCAAAAAGGAGAAGATCACAGAGATCGAGTAAAACAAGAGCAATGTTAATACCGAATAGCACAGGAAAAGATGTGAAGGACTAATCTTCTGAAATAACTGCATAGCTCGGTGTTATCTACTGTCGTTGCCCTCACTCCGGACTGATTTCAGCCTGAAAATGGAATTCCCTGTCAGTAAGTTAAGGGATTATTACCTCTTCAATGGCAGGTTTCTCTCACAAATTTCATTAACGGGCTTGTGCTCCATTTTTACTCCCGCCGCGGCGCTGCGCGACTGGCCGCTTTGAATTTGAATTTGGAGCGCCGCTGCGCGGTTGTAGTTAGAAAGCGTCTATGGAGAAAATACCTTAATTTCACGGTGTGCGTTGCGTGCGGAGAAAATGCCCGCAACGAGGGGAGAAGATCCTGCAACCAGAGGACGGCGACCAAAGAAGAAAATGCCCGCAACCGTAAACGAAAATGCCAGGATCAACGTACTGTACACAAGAACGTATAGTATAGTCGTCTAGTATAGAGAGAACGTATAGTACACCAGCATATAACATTATGGGATAACTAGCGATGATAAAGCAAACAACTAAACGCCGATAAGGAAACTCGGAATAATTTCGAAACTGTTGAGAAAACCGTTCATTTAAAGAGTCTTTACCAGATGCATCGTTAATCTAATACATCGCTAATCTAATATCAAATTTCGTTTTTCGGGCGTTAAATCAAACTTAAGCTTCAATAAGAAGAAGATCGAAAAAATCATACACAAGAAACGCTCTTTTAAAACAAAAGAGCTAGACAGATTTGTTATGAGGTATTGCACCGTAAGTTCTCTGCATCTGATGGCAAGTGAAACGCTTAGAACTGCGTCATTTCAAGATTTGTTGTATAACCTTTTACGCAGCAACCAACCGTGTATTCTCGTATTCAAATCCTTTATGCAGTTATGTGGAAATGCCTGAAGCAGAAAAAAAACAGAGCAGGGTTCTCAATTTAACTCAGAGAACAAATTCTGTACTAAGAGAAACTTTAATAAAAAAAAGACAGAAAAATATTTACAATACCAACGGTGTTCCGTTGGAATAAATACTTCAAAAGCAAAGAAGTGTCCAAATATGTATCCAACATCTCTTCAGAGTGTAGGGCTCATCCTCTCCGAACAGGTGCAGTTTCAAAGATGTTGTCTTCGGAAATTTTCACGCTATCATCCCGTAGAAATGGACACTGGCTTTTGTTTTCGCGGAGCTCTTGGGCTGACAGTGTGACCAAGAAGAGGGTCTCTTATGAAGTAAAAATCTCTTCAATAACATGCATGATTACACGTCACATTGCAGAAAACGCAGAAATTATTTTATCTTTACAGTGGCAGTGGTTCCATATCTTGCTGGGTCGAACTTTTTCATGAATCTGCAGCCACTGCATACATATGTAGACGAAAACATTATTGTTGTTTTTCCTCTTCAAAGGGTGTTCCTTTCACTGTCCTCAATCATGCGATCAAGTGCAAATAGAGCAACAGATGTGCACCCTTTTTGAGAAGGGCTGAGCTTTCCTGGTGTAGGTTCGTACGGCATTTCGTGAACTTTAAGTGATAGAAAATGGCCACATTGCTTTTTTGAGTATGAGATATTCTCACGGCTCCAGTTGCCACTCCCTTCACAGGCCCTGTCCATTACGGAATTAGAAACTACCGTACCCTTGTTCACGTGACTGTGTTTTGTTGAACGAGTTTGATCGTATTATCGACAACCGCTCAGTGGTCCCGAATATTTTCTCCACTGGCAGCGGGAATTTTCGCCCCTGGTTGCGGGCATGCTCTCGCACCGAAACAAACCCGGAGTGGTTAGTGCATTCTCCCTCGTAACCGAGACGGTCCATGATAGACTTGAGCTCGATTAATCGGGCCGAATAATTGTTCGAGCGATTTCGAACAATTAATCGCTCGATTATTCAAAAATCGTAAATCGTTGTTGTTCGAACATTACCCGAAATCGTATTTCGCGAGAGACCTTTATTCGAACACAAGTGCTCCATCCTCAACATCTCTTCAACGTCGGCACTATCTTCAGACAGTTCAGAAACATAATTTATTAGCGTTAATCAGTGCTTTCGTCCTCAGACTGTTGTGGAGCACTCCTTCGGCCATAGCACCCGCGTGTCTCCCACCCCCCCCCCCACCACTCCGATCGGTTAAATCTGGGGGAAAACCACCGGTCAGGCGATCGATAATATCGGTCAATACTGGCCTCCACATTGAAACTTTCCACCTGATGTGGAGCACTCCTTCGGCCATAATACCCGCGTGTCTCCCGCCCCCTCCCCAACCCGATCAGTTAAAACTGGGAGAAAACCACCGGCGTGTCTCCCACCCCCTCCCTCTCCTCCCTGATCGGTTAAATCTGGGAGAAAACCACCGGTCAGGCGATCGATAATATCGGCTAATACTGGCCTCCACATTGAAACTTTCCACCTGATGTGGAGCACTCCTTCGGCCATAATACCCGCGTGTCTCCCACCCTCTCCCTCTCCACCCTGGTCGGTTAAATCTGGGAGAAAACCACCGGTCAGGACCTCGATTAGCCCCAGGGCTGAAGTTTCGTGCCGCTTCAACGACACCCACAGAAAACCGATAATATTGATCGATATCGATTGGTCGACTTCCGATTCGTGTTCAGCCACCTCGATTAGCCCCAACGCTGAAGTTTCGTGCCGCTTGAACAACATTCTCAAAAATCGATAATATCGATCGATATCGATTGTCTCCCCTGCTGTGAAGGCCTTCCGTCGATGATCATCCAAATGCCCAGGCACTTCTTCGGCACGCCTACGGCTCACCATGCACGGTCGCCGATGTGCTCGGCACGTCTACTGAGTCGCCAGGCGCGTAGAAGCCGTCTGGGTATTTTCCGCTAATTTCTTGCCTTAATTTGTGCCCCGTAATTTCCCCTATTTTATGACTCATCGCCGATCGATAGTGTGGCTCATCGCTTAGCGGATTATCATATAGTATGATAGTATGATGAGCAAATGCATGATGCAGTATGATGCAAATGCGCCGCACAGCAGAGCTGGGAAGGAACAATAAGGTATGACCCACAGACGCGTCCTCGAGACCTCGTCATATGAGTGCCACCACCCGTCTGGCAGTGAGACGTCGATGGTAAACAACAGTATTGGACAGTTGCCAAATATCCCTCAAACTTACAGAAAGAAGTGCACAAAGTCCAAGGGTCTAACATCTTACCAAAACCCCTTCCTCTTTTATACATAGGGCGATTTGGTGGTCACTCATTACTCCCCTTTAGTAGAACTCGCCCCCATTACTACTGCTTCCCCTCAATGATTTTCCTTAGCGGGCGACATGTTCGGCACGTCTTCTGCACCCCCAGGGACATCGGACAACGTCTTCGGCGCGCCTTCTGAATCCCCGGGCACGTGGGCGACGTGTTCGGCACGTCTTCTGTAATTTGTTCAATATCGGTTGATGGCAATCGACATTTCAAAAACGAACTTCATAATGATGTTCAGCGACCTCAATTACCCTCACGGCTGAAGTTTCGGACCGCTTGGACGACATTCATAAGAAATCGATCCTTTGATCGATATCGACTGACAGTGATCTACGCTTCAAAAACGAACTTCATTATCCTGTTCAGCGACCTCGGTTACCCCTAGGGCTGAAGTTTCGGACCACTTGGAAGACATTCATAAAAAATCGATAATTTGATCGATATCGATCGATGGTGACCTAAACTTCAAAAACGAACTTCATAGTGATGTTCAGCGACCTCAATTACCCTCACGGCTGAAGTTTCGGACCGCTTGGACGACATTCATAAAAAATCGATCCTTTGATCGATGTCGATTGACAGTGATCTACGCTTCAAAAACGAACTTCATAATCGTGTTCAGCGACCTCGGTTACCCCTAGGGCTGAAGTTTCGGACCGCTTGGACGACATCCATAAATAATCGATCCTTTGATCGATGTCGATTGACAGTGATCTACGCTTCAAAAACGAACTTCATAATCGTGTTCAGCGACCTCAATTACCCTCACGGCTGAAGTTTCGGACCACTTGGAAGACATTCATAAAAAATCGATAATTTGATCGATATCGATCGATGGTGATCTAATCTTCAAAAACGAACTTCATAGTGATGTTCAGTGACCTCAATTACCCTCACGGCTGAAGTTTCGGACCGCTTGGACGACATTCATAAAAAATCGATCCTTTGATCGATGTCGATTGACAGTGATCTACGCTTCAAAAACGAACTTCATAATCGTGTTCAGCGACCTCGGTTACCCCTAGGGCTGAAGTTTCGGACCGCTTGGACGACATCCATAAATAATCGATCCTTTGATCGATGTCGATTGACAGTGATCTACGCTTCAAAAACGAACTTCATAATCGTGTTCAGCGACCTCAATTACCCTCACGGCTGAAGTTTCGGACCACTTGGAAGACATTCATAAAAAATCGATAATTTGATCGATATCGATCGATGGTGATCTAAACTTCAAAAACAAACTTCATAATGATGTTCAGCGACCTCAATTACCCTCACGGCTGAAGTTTCGGACCGCTTGGACGACATTCATAAAAAATCGATCCTTTGACCGATATCGACTGACAGTGATCTACGCTTCAAAAACGAACTTCATAATCGTGTTCAGCGACCTCGGTTACCCCTAGGGCTGAAGTTTCGGACCGCTTGGACGACATCCATAAATAATCGATACTTTGATCGATATCGATTGATAGTGATCTACGCTTCAAAAACGAACTTCATAATCGTGTTCAGCGACCTCAATTACCCTCACGGCTGAAGTTTCGGATCACTTGGAAGACATTCATAAAAAATCGATAATTTGATCGATATCGATCGATGGTGATCTAAACTTCAAAAACGAACTTCGTAGTGATGTTCAGCGACCTCAATTACCCTCACGGCTGAAGTTTCGGACCGCTTGGACGACATTCATAAAAAATCGATCCTTTGATCGATATCGACTGACAGTGATCTACGCTTCAAAAACGAACTTCATTATCCTGTTCAGCGACCTCGGTTACCCCTAGGGCTGAAGTTTCGGACCACTTGGAAGACATTCATAAAAAATCGATCCTTTGATCGATATCGACTGACAGTGATCTACGCTTCAAAAACGAACTTCATAATCGTGTTCAGCGACCTCGGTTACCCCTAGGGCTGAAGTTTCGGACCACTTGGAAGACATTCATAAAAAAATCGATAATTTGATCGATATCGATCGATGGTGATCTACGCTTCAAAAACGAACTTCATAATGATGTTCAGCGACCTCAATTACCCTCACGGCTGAAGTTTCGGACCGCTTGGACGACATTCATAAAAAATCGATCCTTTGACCGATATCGACTGACAGTGATCTACGCTTCAAAAACGAACTTCATAATCGTGTTCAGCGACCTCGGTTACCCCTAGGGCTGAAGTTTCGGACCGCTTGGACGACATCCATAAATAATCGATACTTTGATCGATATCGATTGATAGTGATCTACGCTTCAAAAACGAACTTCATTATCCTGTTCAGCGACCTCGGTTACCCCTAGGGCTGAAGTTTCGGATCACTTGGAAGACATTCATAAAAAATCGATAATTTGATCGATATCGATCGATGGTGATCTAAACTTCAAAAACGAACTTCGTAGTGATGTTCAGCGACCTCAATTACCCTCACGGCTGAAGTTTCGGACCGCTTGGACGACATTCATAAAAAATCGATCCTTTGATCGATATCGACTGACAGTGATCTACGCTTCAAAAACGAACTTCATTATCCTGTTCAGCGACCTCGGTTACCCCTAGGGCTGAAGTTTCGGACCGCTTGGACGACATCCATAAATAATCGATCCTTTGATCGATGTCGATTGACAGTGATCTACGCTTCAAAAACGAACTTCGTAGTGATGTTCAGCGACCTCAATTACCCCCAGGGCTGAAGTTGGCGACGTGTTCGGCACGTCTACGGCTCGCCATGCATGGTCGCCGACGTGCTCGGCACGTCTACTGCATTGCCTGGCACGGTTGCCGACGTGTTCGGCACGTCTGCCGAGTCGCCAGGCACGTTTGGCGACGTGTTCAGCTCGTCTACTGAGTCGGCAGGCACGTAGAAGGTGTCTTGGTGTTTTCCGCTATTTATTTATTTATTTATTACATCTTTTTTATCGCAACGGCACAAACAAGTATCTACGTGCTTCTTTTGCGAAGAGTTCAGCGTTCCTGCTAGGATTCCCTACAATTAGAGCGGTCTAGTTTCTCATGGCTTCTCTTGTCCTTGTCCCTCTGTATCTTGCGATGTCATCCAGCCATCTTGTTCTTGGTCTTCCTTTACTTCGTTTTTTATCAGGAACCCAATCAGCTGCAAGGCGTGCCCATGAACGTTCGTTGCTACAGAGCTTATTTGCGAACAGCCACTTCCTTTTGAGCGCGTGGTGAATCCAATCCTTGAGTCCTGATCTGTGGCGAATCACTCTTGACCGTATTTTGTCGCCCAAACGAACACCAAGAATTGATCTTTCAAGTCTTCTTTGCGCGGATCGTAGTTTTGCAGCAGTTTCTTTTGACCACGACCACGTTTCGCAACCGTATAGAACAGCAGGGAGCATGCAAGAGTTAATGAGCTTCTTTTTCAACTGGACTTCGACGGCCTTAGAGCGAAGAAACAGTCGATATTTAAAATAGACTTCTCTCCCTGCTTGAATCCTTCTCTGAATCTCTTTTAGTGGGTTGCGTGGGTTTGACAATAGCTGCCCAAGGTAAATAAATTCGTTGACGCCTTCTATAATTTCTCCGTTAATTTGTATTGCATTCCCTTCCGTGTCGGTTGTTGGTCTACCAAGGTTCATCCACTTGGTTTTCGAGTAATTCATTTCTAATCCGACTCGACCTGACATCTCTGCTAGATCTTCTGCCATGCTTTGTAGTTCGTGGCAGTCATGAGCAAGCAATACGATATCATCAGCATATGCGAGGTATGAAAGCTTCTTGTCATTCATTTGGAAACCTCTATTTCGCCAGTTGACTGCATTCAGCACGTGTTGAAGTGTCAACACGAAAAGCAGCGGTGAAAGAGAATCTCTTTGTCGAACGCCTTTTTGAATGTTCAGCTCAACATAGCTTGATCCCACCTTCACAGCAGCACTTCCGTTTGCATAAAGCAGTTGAATAGCTTTGATCAGGTTATCCTCGATTTTGAAGTTTTTCAAAGCCTCCCACACTGCTGGTAGTTCGATAGTATCAAAGGCTTTTTTTTAAATCTATGAACACCGCACAACATTTAATGTTGAACTCGTAAGCCTTTTCTTGCAGGATGTTCAAAGTGTGGATGTGGTGAATTGTGGAGAAATTTCTTCGAAATCCTGTTTGCTCTTCGGGAAGGATGTTGCAGTCATTGACAATCTTTCTCAGTCGCTCATTGAGAATTTTTGTCATAATCTTGTATATCGTTGATAGTAGTGAGATTGGTCTGTAATTCGCAACATCTAATGCGTCTCCTTTTTTATAGAGCAGGATGGTATCGGAGAAGGCTAATTCTCTTGGCACGTTTTTTGTGGAGAGTATAGAGTTGAGGAAATGGCACAGACGATTGGAGAGCATGCTCGAGAGAGGGCGTAGTGCAGTCGACTGTACTTTATCAGAGCCGGGAGAGGAACGTGCTTTGCTGCTCTTCAGTGCATCCTCAACTTCTTTGGGAAGAAAGTGGAGGTCAATGGGGCCGGCGGGAGGGGGTTGTGGGCCATGGTAGGATCGGTACAGGTCGTTGTAAAATGATCGAATTGCTTCTACAGTTTCGGCAAGTGGGTCGCAGCTGGTGGGAGTGTTTCTGGGGTTTCGGTGAAGAATGGTCAAGGGCCGCCGGATATAGGTTCCTTCACGTTGTATAACACGGAGTCGACCAGTACTAACAGCTTTTCGCAGTATAGCAATGTGGCGCTCGTGGAGGTCGTCCTTGAGCGATTTTCTGACGAGTTTGCACACTTCAGTATATTCTATCAATTGGGAAGGTGCCTCTTGTCCATAACGCAGTTTTCTGCGATGTTGTAATAATTGCCTAGTGCGCTGCGAAATTCTTGGAGGCAAGGATTCGCACCGTGTGGCTTTGTTGGTGGCGGTATTAATGATGGTGGTTAGTCTACGATACTCTTCATTGACTTCGCTGCATGCAGGTATTGTATCCAATAGTTGTTGGGCGTGGAGGCAAAGCATGGACTTGTCCACGATGCGTGTGCCGCGGTGCGGTTGTGCAATTCTTTTGGTCTGCTGAAGTTGCATGGTGCACCGAAGAAGTCTGTGATCACTACCTGCATTAACAGAAGCAAGGACTTTGACATCTTTCACTTCGCGAATGTTGGGCACGAGAACATAGTCTATTTCTTTCTTAAGTCCGAGGGCGCTACTCTGCCATGTCCATCGTGTAGCTACTCTCTTTTGAAAGAACGTGTTTGCAATAAACAGGCGTCGCTCTTCGCAGAATTCAGCCAATTTGCTCCCTCGTGTATTTCGAGGTTCTGCAGCGTTCACACCTATAAACCGCTCCTGATGTTGGCGTGCTCCTGGAGTGGCATTGAAGTCGCCAATGATTACTAGGTGTGAGTTTCTGCGTAAGTCAATAATTTTGCTTGGATCATCTAGGAAGTTTTCGTACTCCTCATCGTCATGGCTCGAATGAGGTGCGTGCACTTGGATGATACGCAATGATTTCTTGGCCTTCAGTCTTATTATCACTTCGATAATGCGTTCATTATGGAAGAAACACCTGCTTTGTCGGTTCAATGACGATCGGATGTAGATCACTACTCCGCTGTTTGTTCTGCTGCCCGAAGTTCCACAGTAAAACAGGGTAAACCCGCTCTGTAGCCTTAGTTCGCCTCTTCCGGACATCTTCGTTTCTGATATGCCGATCACGTCAAATTTCACCTTTTCCACTGCTGCTTCAAAGTCCGCAAGCCGTTCCGCAGTTGCTATGGACCGACCGTTGAAGGTACATACGGAGAAGTAGGCCGCTGAGTTTCCTGGCGTTCGACCCACGCTAGCCACGGCGGATTGGGTCGGAGTGCTTGCCATTGTAAGTGGAAGTAGAACTACAGCGAAGCGGAAGTAGATGGCAGCACCACCGCTCACTGCGAGTGCAGAGGCAAGACTGTTTTCCGCTATTTTCTTGCCTTAATTTGTGCCCCGTAATTTTCCCTATTTCATGTCTCTTCGTGTCGATCGATGCTGTGACTCATCGCTTAGCGGATTATTATATAGTATGATGTTCGAAATAGGCTTTCACGAAAAACAATTATTCGAACATTGTTCGAAGATAGGAAGACGTTGTTCGACCATTGCTCGAAATGGAAAGTGGCGAAAAAGCATTGTTCGAATATTGCGAAAAAGTATTGTTCGGATATTGTTCGAAATCGAACAATGTTCGAACAATATCAAGAGTATGCCGCCTGCGTATGGATCGTCTCCGTTCCCCGAAAAATCCACGTTCAAACTCGCTCCACTTCTTCGCCTACGGTAATTGGCGGGGACGATTTGCGATTTCGTTTCGAGGGTTCTGGCGGGAGACTCTTGACATTGTTCGAAAATTGTCCAATTTCGAACAATATTCGAACAATGCTTTTCGCGATCATCAATCTGCGATTTCATTTAAATTTGAAAATCGCGAAGTTTTGTTCGAAAGTAGTTTGAAATCGAACAATGCTTGAGAGCGAGAGATTCGTCATAGTGAATTAGAGAGGGAATTCAAATAGAATTGGCAGTCAACTAGAGGTAATGCGATATTTTGTTCGTTGCTCTTGAACATACCTAGGATGTAAGAGTCCAATTTTTCTAGGTTATTACAATCCCTGAGAATTCTCGAAAATCTCATGAACATTAAGGAGCGTCACGAAACTGCTGTCTAGTCGATTCTGGGGGCAATATTATGGTTAGAGTAATATCTCATCTTCATGCTTAGTGTTGTGTGCAGCTTTGTTTGAATGACCTATTCGAACAGGTATTCCAATGATTTTTATTCAAATCTGGATATTGAATTCAGAATTTAAAAAAATCACGTTTTTCGCATGTATTCGGATCCTAATCATCATAAAACCACTTTTCGATTATGCTTGAATTCGAATACTCGAAAACTGCAGGCATTTGAAACCATTCCAATATTCGAAAATTTTGCAGCACAACTATAGTTGTGCGTATAGGTGATCCTATACTGGTTGTTTTAACTGATAATAATAAGTGATAATAAACAATGATTTTGACAGGCAAAAGCCTGATAAACGTCTTCAAGTGATAAAATACATTTTTTTCCGTAAAGGTGATGATGTATTAAAAATACACATGTATGCATGTATCATTGAAATGCTAACTTTTCATTAGAAAATCTTCTGCTTTACCATGTGCAGGTCAGAGCGATTCCTTATTAAACGTGCATTAAAACTGCGGACGAATTGTCGCCGTCGGAAAGCGCGCTTTATGAACGCCAAAATCGTCATTCTTTTCAAAACTAACCCACGCGCGAATTTCAAACCGCGTACAATGGCTATGCGTAGGAGAACGCTTTTTTGTTAACATTGTGCAAATGGACTCGAAGGAGGGATTCACAATGTAAGGCGGGGCGTGAAAACGCCCCCACATTTTGTGTTGCGTGAAAATGGAACTGTTATTCAGCACTACTGTGTCGTACCCCTTGTTGTTCCATCGAATTGTGTTGTTCCATTTTTTGATGTAAATCGACATTTATGGGCCTTTTCACGAAGACGGAAAACCACAGACTACAAGGTGACCCCTCCACCAATTTGTTGACTAATGCCGTCCTTTATCCGTATCCTTTTCTTGTCCGAGCTGGAAAAACTGAACAGGAGCAAAGAGCTGACTGTTGAACTTAATAGGATAAAAGCAATCTTACAAACCTTACGGCTTTATATCTGTGCTGAAGAAAATATGCTATACCCCAAGCCGGCGAAGACGGCAAGCCTGGCGTCGTCCGCACCTCCAGCGTACGGCACCCGACGGACACTGGCTGAGGAAGCATTCCTAGCTAGGTTTGGCTGCGTTCCCAGTATGGCCCGCCCTACCCGAAGCCTCTCGTGGCCCGCTCGTCCAGCGCACGGAAAGCCGGCGACGAACGCTGGTAGTAGGATAATGCGAGGAGTTAGTGACATCGACTTGCAAATGAAGAACACGTGGCAGATAGCAAATTACGGGTAGAAGGAGGAAAATTCCTACCTTTGGTGGCACCTCAACCCTGGGGGATGTCCACTACTTGCGAAAGAAATGAATAGGTATCTTGTTATTCCAGTCTTCTTATTGGATTATAAACGATTATTCAGTTGTCTTCCTAAATTCAACTCTTTTCATCCACAATTGTGGTTTTGTTCTGTCTTCTTTCGGTTCTTTATGGAACGTGCCTTCGAAATCGAGTTATTCGATTGTTCGATTTTCGAAGACGACGAAAAATCGAGTTATTCGATTGTTCGATTTTCAAAAAATGTTGAAAAGCTTATCTCTAGTCCATGAGCCATTCCCTCATCATGAGGCAGCAAACAGATCTTTAGACGATGAACGACGACAAAACGGTAAAGAGCGAACAAAAGGGGTTGCAAAAATGTGTAAACGCCTCATCAATCATTTGTTATCTATAAAGGGTAAAGTGCCGCATCATTTCGAATACAAGGCCGAACTTTGGTTTGATTATACTGTTCTTTTAATCCGAAATGTGTTTGCTCGACAAAAATTCCCCCTCACTGGTGTCACGGTGTCAGCAAAACCTTTGTCAGCAATGTTTTCTAAAAATACTCTGCAAAACGTCAACGTCATGAGTTGCACAGTAACCACATACTCCAACAAGCACGCGGTAATTGATCACAGGTAACTCTTACCCACATTTGGAATGAATTGTGCAAAACAGACGCACAAAAATAAGCAAATCGCTGGATCGAGTGTCTCCTTCAAACGACAATGTCTGAAATTAAATTACGAAACATATCAACGCAACGAGTTGTGGAAACAGGAACAATATACATGATGACCACACCAACCCCCCCCCCCTCCCCCACAACCTAGAAACCCATCTCTAGGTGCCAAGTGTGGGCCTAGAGATGCATACTTGGCGAATCAAAACAAAAAGAACATAGCAAAATGATTCATCTGGGTGTGAAATCTCCGACTCCACACCGAGTCTGTCGCGGCTGATTGGGTCGCACTCTTCCCTTCAGCGGTGCGATTCTCCGATTACAATAACTTTCGATGATTTCTTATCGACGAGAATGTACAGTTTTAGCTGTAAATCGTGAATTAGAACGCTGTGAGTTGGGAAGCGAGAGATCCGGCTAACGCTGTGAAATGAAATCGGACTAACCAGTCATCCTCTGTGCTTCTCCACGCCTTTAAATTCGACATTTGCCCTCTGAAATGCTTTGCAGCGGCGTAGATAGACAAGTAAAGGTGATCATGGTTTTATTCTTCCGCTACATAGAAATGACCTTCTCTTCAAACTAAAGACAAACAGGAATGAACAAGTTCTTCGATCGCTAAGACACTGGAGGATATTACTTCAGAACACGAAGGAGTGATGGTAATACGCGAAATCCATCAATAATGTTCTTGAAAACTGGTAACAAAAGCTGAAAGTATTTGCAGCAACAACATGATTTGCAAACGGCAAAGGAATAGCAATATAGCGACGCGAAATGAACGCAACACGGGTTGGGAGGTGTGTCCCTCCTACGCTTGAATATTATCAATAGACATGCCACGGTACGATAAAATATTTCACTTTCCTAGCGATAGCGTAGTCCAGTATTAGGATTGCGTTAGAATAGTGCAGTCTAATAAGAAAACATGGAGGAAGGACAATAGTGCCCACCCTTAGCACGTGTTGCGCTTATAATTGTCCACGCTTCGAGAAAAATGGGTACGAATACATCTGAAAAGTTATGGGGCGATAACTAAACACGCGACTTCGTCACGTGTGACGCGCGACGCGTGCATGAACTTGCCAGTTACTTATCCGCGATACATAGCCGCATGTAACTTATTTTATTTTGGAGTCCTAGGGGCACAAGTAACTTGTTCAAAATTTATTCATGTTACACGCGCATAAATTCGCATTAACACTACTTGCTCACAGGCCTCTTCCAAGCTTCCACTTCGTTTAGTTACCTGCAACTCCTTTAGGCAAGCTTTCAGGTTAGTTAAGTCGCGAGAAATTAGTCGCAGGTAATCTATTTCGGAGATCTAAACACTCAACTCACTTATTTTGGGGCTCTTAGGGCGCAAGTAACCTGTTCAAAAATGTCAAAGCAGCTGCTGGCCCTGCTAAACGGACACGAGATAAAGTCGACGACGCGCAATTTGACCAGCCAGAACTCGTTTAGAAGATCCATCTAATTTTTTCTGAACATTTTTACATAGTCGGCGTTTCGAACTCATACATATTGCATAGGTCTCGGTTTGAAACTTCATGGAAAGCTGAAGGAATGCCTGGTTAGACCACGAGACCAGAATTTTAGCATTTGCACAAAGGTTAAGCACTTTGAAGAAGAGAACAAATCCGGGGGAATCTTCCTCTATGGTAAAGATATTAGTTGCAGCAGTTTTAGACGCTCTCTATAACTCGACAGTGCTCATCAAACAATCCACCATAATGCAATCAAATATAAGCAAGTATAGTAAAAGTTTTTAAACTTTATCTTTGTTCTTTTGTTTTTTAACAGTGGGGAGCACTTGTGTACATTTATATATCGTCAGCATAAGCTTGAAGCTTGATGCTTTTGGAACTCTCTCTCTCTCTCCCTCTCTCTCTCTCTCTCTCTCTCTCTCTCTCTCTCTCTCTCTCTCTCTCTCTGACATCGGTCAGCTGTGTAGCGATGAAATGACCGAGGCGAAAGTACACCACCCTGCGGTGCTACATTAATACAAGGCTATGTTTTGGAAAACTCAAAGCCAACTCGCACAGCCATAAATCGTTCTCCATGTATGGGGCATATATAAACATCGCATCTACACCTTTAGAATTCCATTTCAGAGGCAACTTCGAGGAGCAGACTTCCCAATTTAGGTAAATCGGTAATTTCGCGAAGGCGCAAAGTTAGGGGTGCAGGGCGGCCAGATCACCGACAGTAATCGCGCACGGTGGCACGGCTAGATCCAACCGTACAGGAGGGGAAGTGTTCGATCTGCGCCATGTATACGTTGGATCCGAATGAATCGTTTTCGGATATCCGATTCAGATAACCTCACACGATTCATTCAAAAATCCAATGTCCCCGAAATTGTCGACATCCAAATCACCCAAAAATCAGGGGAACCGCCAAAACAGCGTTAGCCAAATCATCCAATTATCTGAAGATTTGGAGGAGTGCAATGTATTTAATGAATTATTTTCGGATATCCGATTTGAATAACTCGATCCGAATAATTCAAAAGTCCGAGGTCTGCAAAATCGCCATTATCCGAACCATCCAAAAATCCGGGGTCCGCAAAATCGCCGCTATCCGAACCATCCAGAAATCCAGGTCCGCCAAAATAGCGAATCATATAATTATCCGAAGATTTTCTATCGGATCCATCGTATTGTGCCATGATTGGCTGCTGCGACTGCGGTAGGAGCAACGGTGCGTTTTGCTTTCACGATATGTACCGATAAATCTTTATGGACGTCATTTTTCATTTCACCACGATTACGCGCTAACCTCCAGTCTGTCTCTAGTAGAGGTACCAGTGGCGGCGCAACTTGACGGTGTCGGTGTAGAACACGGTTGCGCGTCCTCTCAAAACATCCCTTTCACTGTTCCACATGCTCTTCAGATGATGTTTTGAAGCTCCCATCAGCTCTTTTGATACTCGCTTTCTACCTTTTTCCAACGAAGGCAAAACTCTTTTCTGCAAATGCCTGCGTTCTCTGCTAGGAAACCAATACACTTCACTTTCTAGTTTAAGCTGATATTGTGGAATGCCTGTTTCCGTTGATCGACGAATTTGAGGCACTGTTTCTGAAATCCACGATTGCCTTCGCAGCCTGATAATTGGCCAGATTTCCTCACCGTTTTCACAAACAGTTCTCGTGAACTGTTCTTCTTCTCCGCTCACATCGTCCTTCTCCAAAAGCGAAGCAAAACGGCTCACCAGCTTCAGTTGAAATTGTTGCCGAAACGCTGGTTCTGCGAGGATCATCCAATTGAACCAACCGTTTCGCATGAGTAGTAATTCCTTTTTTGCAGTCTGATTCGCATTCTGGCGCACACGAGATGATCTAATCCGCAACCAGTGTTGTATTCGATGTTCTAAATCACTTACTAAAAATGACGCAATCCAGAAATCCAGAGTGATTTCCGTTTGGTGCACGGAGTGTTAGAAGATGCATCTGCTGATGTTTGGAGATACCATTCTCGATAACTATACCGTTTGCAGCAGTTAAAGTCAAGAGTCGGGAACGGCTGTAGCTTACTTCACCTATCCCATATCTTCCGAGCATCTCTTCTTCGGCGGATTTCTCCCAATGCGATTTCTCCCAATGCGTGAGATAAAGTCTGCAGCCCCAACACCACGCCGTTTTGGTGACCAAGTCAGTTGTCTTCTGCAGGATGATGAAAATCTTCCTTTACACCGTCTGGGCTGACCATCGTTGGACATACACTGAGAAGATGTGTATTCCGACTGTTCCAGTGACTAAAATAAAACTAAACAAACTAATAAACTGAAGAGTGGATGGAGCGCCAATTCACATTCAGCCACCTTTTGGTGTAATTCAAAGCTTGAGCCTGCCCAAGGGACTCGAAAATCGTCACATCTTTCACGAAGAAGTTAGACCAACGGTTGGTGGGCGTCCTGGTGTTCTCTTGACATCACGCGGAAACCAGTCAGTAATGGCTTTCGTCCAGCCGGCCCACCTAATTTTCGACGAATTGACCCATGCGACAGCGTCTCTAGGCGTCTCGTCTCTTCGAACGTCGGCAAAGCTCGGAACTCCGGAGGCCTTCTTTCACTTGCGTGAGTCGTGTCACTCCGAGCATCGTCCTCTCGATTCCACGTTGCGCGACGCTGATCGCGTGTTCATACTGCTTTCGTATAGCCCAGGTCTCTGAGGCGTATGTTAGGGCGGGAAGAACAGTGGAGTCGAATAGGTGGGCACGGAGTCGGAGGTTCTTCGTCTTCTTCGCGACTTCTTCGACGCTCTTGAAAGCTCCCCAAGCCGCTCGTTTCCTCCTGCTCAGCTCTGGTGCTAGGTCGTTGGCCATGTTGACTTCGCGACCCAGATACACGTAGCTGGAGCATTCGGAGATGTTCGTTACTTTGAGTGAGAGTGGGGCATCAGAAACTTGTCCGTTCCTCATGATCATCGTCTTCGTAAGATTCTGCTGCAGTCCAACGTTCCCATATACACGATCGAATTCGGCCAGCATTCGCTTCGCCTGGCTAATGCTCGGTGTTACGAGTACGTCAGTTGCCGGCCTTCGATCTTCACTCTCATGTCTTCCCATTCTAGTTCGCACATCACGTTTTCTAGGGTAGCGCTGAAGAGCTTTGGAGATATGGTATCCCCTTGCCGAACCCCTCTCTTCACGACGATGTCGTTGTGGAACGGTGAAATCTTGG
Source organism: Heligmosomoides polygyrus bakeri (assembly GCA_947359475.1). Classification (NCBI taxonomy): domain Eukaryota; kingdom Metazoa; phylum Nematoda; class Chromadorea; order Rhabditida; family Heligmosomidae; genus Heligmosomoides; species Heligmosomoides polygyrus. Next base: position 59,176,022 of record OX375870.1, on the reverse strand, counting down.
TCCTGAATCCACTGTACAACTCTCGAAGTACTCTAACGCACGGAGTAGGAACGGAATCAAATGCCTTCTTCAGGTCGATGAACGTAAAGCACAGCGGCAGCTTGTACCCTCGCGATAGTTCGATGAGCTTCGGGTCTTGAAATTGGCGAAGTTCCGATGGGTATTGCGGATGCTCAACCCGCCCTCTGCGGCTTCAACCAACACTTCCGGCCTTCTCTCCTTAAGATATTCCTTTACCGCCGCTCTGCACGGTTTCGCAAGCTCGAACGTCAGTTGGTATTTGCCTTATGCTCGTGCTACTCCCCGCATCAGCTCGAGCACTGAGATGGTGCACGAAGCAGTCGTAATTCTCGTCGATGTTGTCCATGACGGTATCTTATCAAAGACCGGCAAGAGTAGTGAAGAGGTCCCAGATGGTGGTTGTGCTGGAACTCCTCTTTTTGAACTTTGCGGCCTTCTCTCCTTGACGCGAGATGCGGAAACGCGAAGGAGGCCGTGGTCTGATCTCTTATAGAACTTGGGGACAACGGAGAAGTGGGTCTAGCAATACATGCAGTTGAAGATGATGTGGCCGATCTCGTTGGAGAACTTGCCACCGGGAAATTCCCAGCTCCCTGGTTCTGGAATTGTGAGTTTCCATGGATGGTCTTGGTCGACATGATAAACTCAGACATCCTTTCACCTTGCTTGTTCCACTCCAAATTGGCCAAGTGCGTGTTGACGAGGACACCAACGCCGCCCACTCCCCTGCTGTCGCATGTTCCGGGGAACAGTTCTTCTCCGGAGTCGTAGGCGGCATGTAGGGGGTATTGTCTTCTCGTCTCGGTCAGTCCGATGACGTCGTACTTGATCTTCCTGGCTTTCATCACCAGTCCTCGACGGATGCTTCCGGTGCGAGCGTGAGAGCGTTGTAAGTATAAATCGTCATCCTAGTCCTCAATTTGTGCAGCCTACTTAGGCCTTGTGATTTTAGCCACGCCGTATTCGTCCTTCCCATAGCTGCAGAAATGGGGGCTCATTGGGGGTCAGCGGGAATGAGAGCATTTAGTGCTGCCGTGTTTGATTGGAGTACACGCGGTAGCTAGTCCGGCTCTGTCGTGCGGGCGAAGAACTCGAGGCAGCCAGCCAGACTGCCCGGAGGGGCGGGACGAGACTTAAGGCGGCTTCGAATCGCCTTAGGATGTACTCCCAGTTTACAGAGTGCAAGCTTTTGGGCGGCTCGACACAGATACAATCCGCGCAGGCGCAAACACATCCACGTATTCTGTGCATAAACGTGCCACGACCACACACAAGGAACGAGTCTTCCCGACACGGCAGGAGCAAGAAGTCCATCCCTCCATCCCACCTGCACCTCTGGGCGTTTGGTTCGCGATTCTTCCCTCTGTCCATCACTTAGGGACGCGCCACGTGGCCCTGCGACAAGTGGCCCGAGATCCCTCTTAACAAGAGAGCGCGAAGGCTCTCCATCGAGGGAGATGCATGGTATTTGTTATAAGAATGAAAATTCCAAAAAGTCCTAAAGCTTGCCGATTTTACGGTCTAATAAATTGATTGTTTCAGTTAAAGTCACTGGCGTCATTACTGGGCCGCTGTGTAAAGTATTCATGTAGGCGTTCACTATCCGTGGTGTTTGCTTCTCACATCAGCTGCATAACGCTGTCCTCCAATAGATGCAACATCGTCTTGCGCATCATGTGTCGTGTGCAGTTTTGCCGCGAATTAATCCTTTAAAACAAATGATCAGCACCGAAAGAAAGAGGGAAAATTAGCTGCAGTCTCTAAACCTGGAACGATTAGAATTATAACGGATTCAAGCGCGCAGCCGGCTTAGGAAGCTTGCCCGCTTGGTGCTTCTTCGTGTGCCGTGATTCGTGGAATGGTCACGCGAGTGGTTTGAACTCACTGCTTTCTAATGACTAATTTTAACGAATAAAAACGGCACAAAAACTCTTCGAATTTGAGCATAATCTCTTGTGTGCTACGACTGTGTCATAATCGCGCTAACACTAACCTAACCCACATTTCAGAAATAGAGCTTGGCGAGCGACCGGTGCCGATCTCTTATGCGAAGCATATGGTGCAGACGAAGTCGTCGGAACGTGCCCTCGAGCATGACGAGTTCACTGATGTTGCGTCGCCAAGCACACGCAAGCCGTCGAGGCAGCATGCCACGCAGCGGCCGCGTATAATCGGGCCTCCGATTCGGCGACCCAGACCGAAGGCGAAGGTCTCCTCGTCCAACGGTGGTGCTCCTCCCGGGAATTACAAGAGCGGCTCCGGAGCTGGTGCTTGCCCGCCCGGCAACGAACCAACGCGAGACGACTCTGGCAGGATACTTGTGTGCAACGGACTGGAGCCCAATTGTCCTCCTCGCTCTTACTGCTACATCACCTCGGGTGGATTCGCCACCGAAGAGTATAACTGCTGCAAGTCCTGGTAGACAACGGCGACGTCGTTCGCGTTTACATCGCAGCCCGTCAGGGCGTTGTTCGACTTTTGGATGTCTCCCCCACCGCTTTCATGTGTCATGTGTTTGAGCCCGATTGTGCGTGTTGTGTGTGCGTGTGCTTACGGCTTTTCATCTCTCAGCCTCACAGCCCTAAACAGAGGTACAGCTTCAGCTGGGTGGCAATAATGTAAATTTCATCCCCGTTGAACACTCGATCTACCGATCAGTTTTCATCAGTCGATTTGCAACGAGACGTAGATCAAATGCTCATGACAGCAACACGTTAACCGTCTTTCGCATTTCTTGTGGCGTACTTGTATTCTCTACAGGGAAGCGTTTTCATTGGACAAGTCATTCTTAACTCTCATGCAACTGTCATTCGTTATGCAATTCAGATAAAAATAAAACCTAGTGTGAAGCAGCCAGTCAATATGTCGCTAGTTCTTCAGAAAGTACCTCTCGTCGTCTCGGTTCATGCTAATCAGGCTTGTTGTTCTGTGCAGGTGTGACTCTTCGCAAGCTGAGGTATGGTCAACTCTGTCGGATTGGTCAGGACCAGTGCATGTATGGAGCCATATGCATGGACTCCGTCTGTAAATGTGGACAAGGGTACGCTCTAACTACGAGCGGATGGTGCGAGCCCTTCGATTTTATGCCGGTGGGTGATTTGATTTCCCTACAGGGTGAAACATAAGTCCTCCAACAAAATTAGGCGACCTTATTAGGAGTCTCTTCCCAGCTGCAGAGAACCACATACCAACCGATATGTAGTATATCCTTAGTGCTGTACTCCTTGCAAGTATCATGGTTGTAGCTACTCTTATTAGACAGTAGTGCGCTCTCACGTAAAACTTCTGAAAATCCTCCTCCGATCCGTGGTGGAGCACTCCAGATGTGGCTAAATTTGTGAAGATTGGTGATGACCATTCGGTATTAGGGGTCGTGCAGGGCAGTTCGGAACCTTCCCAAGAGTGAACATGAATGATCTGAGCTATATCAGAAGAACGCTATTAATTTTCTGATCATACACGATGCAGCAACGAGCTGGAACGAATTCAATACTCAGCCGTGTGCGCAATATGTTGTTACGCATTATGCAGTTTTTAGGAAACTGTAATACAAGGAGGGCTCTACAAGCTCACAAATGAGGTGAAGCCTCAGCGATGAGGAGGAGACAGTTGAAACAAAAATTTGTGAGCGCAGTTGGAGCGCGTCGCCCAGGCTGGGTATTTAGCCACCGCTTCATTTGATGAAAAGTTGCTCAAAGCTAAGCGATCCCAGAAAGATCAAAGTAACGGTGCGTATAACAGTACCTCTGGGAAATACGACGATGTGCAAAGAATGACTATGTATTGCAGACCTTTGTCTTGGCTCTACAACTACAACGGATTTTTACGTTTATTAAAAAACATTTTGTTAACTACTGCAATGTTATTTCTGCTCGTAATAAAACAGGTAAAATATACTGGGCTATTAACAATTCTAACATTACGGATGAACTTAATGATTTACAACATGAGAATTTGAAAGTATATTCAGCCGATTTTAAAGATATGTTTACAAATCTTTCTCATAAGGTTATATTATGCAAAATTACTGAATTACTCAATATTTGCTTTAAAAATAGTGGCAAAAAATACATTGCATGTAATGAATATAATACCTTTTACACCGATGATAATAATTTTAGTAATAAGTATTTATTATATACCATTCATGACATTTTATATCATGTGGATTATCTATTAAGAAACAGTTATTGCGTATTTTCTTCTTCAGTATTTAAACAAAATAATGGAGTACCTCAAGGTGGTAATTTTAGTCCCTTATTGGCTGATTTAACAATTTCAATGTTTGAATACGACTACACTAAAAGAAGTAGACGGTATAATTACATTTTTATACCTTATAGATATATGGACGATTTATTAGTGGTCCATAGCCTAAACGAAACAGATGTTGATCACATTCTGAAAGAAGTATATAAAGGCACACTAGAATTTAAAAAAAAACCCATATAAGTGAGTACAGTTGCAATTACTTAGACATTGGCATAAAGGTAATTAATAGTAAAATTGTAACTTCATTATATAACAAAACTGAAGACTTTGATTTTAAAGTTATAAGATTCCCTCACGCCAAGTCAGCTATTTCTATAAAGATAAAATCAGCTACTATATTAACGGAGACCCTCAGAATTGCTAGAATTTGTTCAACATTAGATAATTTTAAAATAAAGATTATTAATTTAAAAGAAACATTGCTTTATAATGGGTATTCACAAGAATTTATAATAACTAGTATTTTAAAATGTCTTTATAGAAATAAACAAATATATTACAAATACGGGTTTTTTGATTACAATGACAAATTGATAAAGTTTGTTAAAGCTATTTTGGAGTAGTTTCGATAAATATTCCAAATAAACTTCCTTAAAATTACCTTACTAGTTATTATATCCATCGGGATTATCACCCCTCAGCGTAGCGTATGTCAGCGCGCTTCAATGCGCATACGCTGACTATCATATGTAGTTTTTTCCGATTCCTCGCCTAAAATTCGTTATGTAGGTTTATTTCTTCTTTTCTAACCCTTCCTTTTTTTCATTTTCTTACCCCTTGGCATACTACCTTACTTAGTACTCCTCCCAGTCACCGATGAGCCACGGGAGGAGTGCTAAACAAAGGTTCGTATGATTAAGTGGCGAAACGAACCTTGCATATTCTTCCAAGATGATACTTCTATTGCACGATTTTCCAAAATGTCTTCCCTAGGTTTCTGTGTAAAAAGAGTGAAAATCAGTAAAAATGTCGGTGGACACAAAGCGAAACTCCATATCCTTAAGCCCAATTGCTATGTTTAAAGACAAAATGCACATTCTTCTAAAAGCGATTATTCTAGCAGCAAAAGGAAAAGGAACTCGTAGCGGTTCTCCGTCCATCTGCCAAACATCGTACTTGCAAAAGACTAGCTATCAAATTCCTGCATCTTTATATTTTTTATTTTCGTTCATTTCCATTTTAGAGAAAATGTTCTGCTCTATATAGCGTAGAAAAATTGTTAGCCAATATCTTCTTTGGAACAAATGGGGAATAAAATTCCGTAAGAGGCGCTGCGACGGGGGTTGCAAAGCTACCCACACGATCTGAAGGCTATTATCAATCCAGTAGTGGACCCTTGAGATCAGGGAGGAGGACGTTCTGCCTGAAAGCGGCGCGGGCAAAGACGCGGGGCAGTGCCTGCGGAGACAATTAGCGTCGACTCGCGCCGTGACACCCGCCGCTTCGCACTCAGCCAGACAGCCCTCGCCGCGGAGGTGATGGTGACCCAGCCAACCACGGGAAGCTGTAGGTCAACCAGATTTGGTGTGATTACAATCGATAGAGGGGTAGGAGGCTCAGACGGCTTGCATTGGCAGTCCAGAATATGGGACTGATCTGAACCCTATCATCTTCTATATCAGAATTTCAAGCTCGATCGAATGAGCCAGGAAAGAATCTTGTCTCAATAACCCTTATAACGATTTTTTTCAGGCGCTGTTTAACTTTCGTTAAATATCAGTTTTTATTAATATCGGAATTAACTGCAAAACAAGCTTCCAGGCTAGTGGTGTGAACCCTATCATATCCCGTTTTAGAATCTCGATCTCTGTCGAATGAGCTAGAAATTATCCTGTCTAAATAACCCTTAAGGTGGCGTTTAGGCGTTGTTTATTTTCCTTAAATATCAGTTTTTATTTATATCAGAATTAATTGTGAGGCATGCTTCCAGGCTGAAATTGCGCGAGGAGTATAACTGGATAGACGAGAGACCTTCTAAGAGCACCCCAAGTGCTCAACCTTTTTGAAAACGACATTATGATCCTTCAATGCGTAGAGCATGCTCACAGTCCGAAATTGCCCAACGAGTTCGATTTGATAGTCGGTGAACCTCCAAAGAACATCGAAGTACTCCAGTTTTCTCTAAGCATTTTATGAGTGTTTCCTAACTCGTTAATTGGTGGAGGAGACATTGGCTATGCAGGTACATTGCCTTTGGAACGCGAGGTCAAAAAATTGCTAGAAGCCACAAACGACTGGACGGGTGAACATTAGACTTGATGAGCCACCTATCCAGTCTTAGTCTCGATATATATGGTGTGTGCATTATAAAGTTCCATAGAAAAATCAGTTACGAAATGCTAAAGAGACGTCATGCTGAAACTCACGCTTTAAACTTCTGTTAAAAGATCTCTCGTCTATCTAATTTGAATCCTCGTGCATTTTTAGCCTGGAAGCAAGCCTCCCATTTAATTCTGATAAAGGATAAAAGGAAAAAGGACGGTGTTAGTCAATCCCTTCTGGGATGCGCCAGCGCATTCTACTTCTACGGGATGTCGTGGAGGCGACATGAATGCGTATTTGGCCATACAATGACTTGCGGTGGCCAGCCGATGAACAAGTCAGCGCTTTATCCTTCCCAGACAAGTCTGGTACCAATTCACCGACCCCGGAGCAGGGTCAAGCTTGAGGTTCGGGAATCGAAGGGGGGGTCGTACTGTGGCCTCGTCTGGAGGGGGGGGGGTCGTGCTCTTCCGGTTTTGGCACAGGATTCTCTCTTATACTTCAGGTTTTTTGGTGGTTTTTTTTAATTCTTAATAAGTTGTTTTTTCCAGGATTGCTTACGAAGGTGTGGAGTCTCTCCTTCGTCCCGCGAAGTTGTAAAAATTAATATAACAAGTTTCAAATAATGATTGTATTACTCGTTAGAAATAAAGATTTTCCACCGGCAGATTTGGAGTCAATGAGAACTTTCCATTTTTCAGTTTTTTTTTCAGAAAGTCATGGATGCGACAGTTTTCTGCCTGAACGAGCGACATCTACGTCCTATAAAATTGCAGTCTATAAAATTTGAAGTGCCAATTGCTAAGGAAAATTAAGTGCTTTTCCTACAAGATTTTTGGAAGCACTCTTCGAAGCGATGACCGAATGGCAACCGAGGATGGACTTGTCACAGAGCTAATTTTCTCTCTTCTGCTGGAAACAGCATCAGAAAGTGAAGTTGTACCCAATAAAGTTTTAATCCATCTGTTGACACAAGGGAGTAAAACGTGTTTTTGTGAGACAATCTTCTGTATAAACAGACGCTCCGATTTGTATCATTTGCCGAAAAATTTCGACACCGTTAATCACATGGAAGCCGCTATTTTTACAAGCTGTTTTTTAAAGCGTAGAACCCACACCTCTTACAGATTTAAAAGCTCTGTGAATTTTTTAGAGATGTCGCACAAACTCCGAAATATGGTAGGTTACGTGGAGCCATTGCGTTCTCCGATATCACCGATCGCCACTGAAGGACGGACTTCTTGCGGCAAAAAAAAATTTCTGCCTTCTGGAGGAAGAGCATCAGAGACTGAAAACTGTGCCAACTTAGAGTTCAAGATGTGATTAATATACAATCATAAACTAAGCTTCTTCGCAGCGACCTCCGATATGATTAGGGCTGATCGCATTTAAATTTTTCGCTTTTCAAGAAAAATTAATTAATTTTTACCTGAAGCAGATCACCCACACAGTTGAAATCTTGCCACAAAAAGTTTCAATTCTTGTTTAATGCACAGTGTAAAAATCATGGTTTTCTGAAACGAATAGACTGGATCGACCACTGGTCGATATGGCACCGACGTCATGGGAGCGACGAAATTCGACATTCGCAAAAATGACTATAACTCGGTAAGTTTTCCACAGTTTTAAAAAGCCATTGGCTTTTTAAAACTGTGGAAAACTTACCGAGTTATAGTCATTTTTGCGAATGTCGAATTTCGTCGCTCCTATGACGACGGTGCCATATCGATCAGAGGTCGATACAATCTATTCGTTTCAGAAAACCATGATTTTTACACTGTGCATTGAACAAGACTTGATACTTTTTGTGACAAGATTTCAACTGTGTGGGTGATCTGCATCAGGTAAAAAATTAATTAATTTTTCTTGAAAAGCGAAAAATTTAAATGCGATCAGCCCTAATCATATCGGAGATCGCTGCGAAGAAGCTCAGATTTTTACTGTGTAATACTCATGACTTGAAAATCCATGAAGCACAATTTCACTCTCGCGTGTTCTTTCCTTGAGAAGATTGAAAAATTTTCCGCGAGAAGACCACCCTCAGTCTCCATCGATGATATCGGCGAACGCAATGGCTCCACGTAACCTATCATATTTCGGAGTTTGTTCAACGTCTCTGAAAAATTTACAGAGTTTTTAAAACAATAAGAAGTGTCGATTCTACGCTTTAAAAAGGAGAATCCATGCTTCCATGTGATTAACGGTGTCGAAAATTTTCGGCAAATGACACAAATCGGAGCGTCTGTTCATACAAAGGATCGTTTCAGAAAAACAGGTGTGTGTCAATGTGTCAAACAGGGGCTTAAAATTTTATTGGGTACAACTTCACTTTCTGATGCTGTTTCCAGCAGAAGAGAGAAAATTAGCTCTGTGACAAGTCCATCCTCGGTTGCCATTCCGTCATCGCTTCCGAGAGTGTCTAAAAAATGTTGTGGATAAAGCAGTTAAGTCAGCTTTAGCAATTAACACTCTGCATTGTATAGAGTACAATTTCGAATGCAGATGTTGCTCCTTCACGTACAAAAATGTTCCGTGTTCACGATGCTCAGAAAGCCCGAAAAGTTGAACTCGTGATTAATTCGACAACTGCTCTCAAAAGTGCTTTATTTATTAACTGTAAACAAACAAAATATTATTATCAGAAGATTACATACACAAAACCTTTATCAGCCTTTTTCTAACAAATTACCTAATCAAACAGTTGCCCTCTTTCTTCAACTAATCTGATACAGTCGACGCTGCATCTGGAAAGAAGGACCTACTAAAGGGTACAAAAATTGCATAGAAAATTTTAAAAAATCAATGCGGATAGGAAATAAAACGGTGGTCTACACAAGGGGGGAGGGTCGTACCAGATCCGCTCTGGGAGGGAGGGGGGGGGGGGTCGTAAATTTTCGGCAAAAATCGAACCCCACGCTTGACCCTGCCCCGGAGGGATGGAAGGCTTGGTTGGCCTGGGCGGGAAATTCGAACCAGGAACCTGGTATCGGGTGCACGCGACAGTCGCGCCTCCTCCGAATTCTGATATATGTGAATAAAAACCGATATTTAGCAAAAAATAAACAACGCCTGAAAATGCGCTTTAAGGGTTATTGAGGCAAGGTTCTTTTCTGGATCATTCGATAGAGCTCGAAATTCTAGTACAGGAGATGGTAAGGTTTACATCAGTAGTATGGAAGCGTGCCTCGCAATTAATTCTGATATAAATAAAAACTGATGTTTACCGAAAGTTAAACAGCACCTGAAAAAAAGTTGTTGTAGGAGTTATTGAGGCAAAATTCTTTCGTGGCTCATTCGATAGAGCTCGAAATTCTAATATTGAAGATGGTAGGGTTCAGACCAATCCCAATTTCTGGACTGCCAATGCAAGCCGTCTGAGCCTCCTATCCCTCTATCGATTGTAATCACACCAAATCTGGTCGACCTACAGCCTCCCGTAGTTGGCTGGGTCAGCATCGCCTCCGCGGCGAGGGCTGTCTGGCTGAGCGCGAAGCGGCGAGTGTCACGGCGCGAATCGACGCTAATTGTTTCCGCAGGCACTGTCCCGCGTCTTTGCTCGCGCCACATTCAGGCAGAACGTCCCTCACCCTTAAGATCAATACCGCTCTACTATAATCTACAGACTAGTGGAAAATAGGCTTTCGAATCGTACCAAATTTGGTGCAGTTATAGCCCTTTTATACGACTAGCTTTTTGTTGCGGGACTTACTGTTTATCCTGGAGATTTATGAGCGGCCCGTGGATTAAATAAATCGTTAATGGATAACGAGTTGTGAAAATCTGCCGGAATTTGCTGCCACTGTAAGCGGGTGTCCGTCTGCAGTGCAATTGCTACGCTGCTACGGCACAACCACACTGATCGTAGCGGTTTGTCACCAGTTTTCTATTCTCTCTGACATTCACCTCGGGTAGTTGTAGTATGGCTGTTGGGGGGTATCATGTGCGTCTTTACGAAGGGATCGATAAGTATCACTTCTAAGGGCTGCATACGGTGGTCATCACTTCTTGCTGACAGGTATGCCCTGTGCAAATTTAGGGATGTTAAAGCTTCAAGGCAGTGCACGAATGCTGAATAAGACATGGCAGTGAGACTGACAGCTTCATGTGTGTGTAGAATCCCCGGCTCCAGGGCGTAACTCCAACGCTACGTCGCCCGCTAGCCGCATACGATGTCATGGCGCTGAAACGCGGACGTGCGCTGGGTAACGCATGGTTAGCAGCGGAGCAGGAAATTTTCCCAGCGTTTAAGCTCCTCGACTAGTTCTTTTGTCGTTTCACAACTGCTGACGCAACTCAATGCGCTTGTATGTGTGTTCCAATAAATAAAATCGACTTCTTTCTTTTACCTAGCGATGGGCATGCGAGGCCTACATAGAGGGAAAGATGGTGGAGGCTTCGTATGGTATCTTTAGAGATCTTAAAGTAGGGCGCCGATTTCGGTTTGCGCTCTACTCCATCAAACATATTAATCACCCTTGCATGTTCGACGTCCTCGCGAAAAACGCGGTCGACAGTTGCCCATTCACACCTTCACGCTCTAGCGTGAGTGCTAGCCGTCCCATTCGGAAGCAGTCGGACCGCGACAACTGGTCCGTTTTCGTGGCGCACGATGCGCGACACCAGGTTGGGGTCGCGCGGCCTTGGAGTTATGTCTGCCCCCTAGAATCTCCTACGCATCTCCAGTCGCTCTTCCTCTTGCTATCACAGCAATTCAAGCACCGTCTTTACATCTCCTTTTTTCCTATGATCAATAAAGAAGCTTAAGATAAGCCCTTACGCTTGCAGTTTCTGGTTGAGATGGTGAACACGCTACCGAAAGAAAAAGGCGATTGAATCAATGGTCGTTCGCTAGATTGCCTACACATTAATCTACGTGAATCCTAGAATTTGTATTGATACGGCAACCATACCAGAGTGCTGCAGTAGGAAGGATGAATGAAGATTGGAAGGAAGGCCAAAATGAAAAAGGCAAGCTGGCAATGGAAGGAAAGCAGTGGTGCATTGCGGTGAGATCTGCATCGCTGGAAGTAGCTCGAGCGACGATTTTAAATTGTTGCCTATTTGCAACGGATGTAGAAGTATGGAGATGCAGACCACTTCCAACTCTGCCTTGCTCCCGCCCTGCTGGTACGCACAATAACGAAACAGCCAATTACGGACGCCCTGCTCAAGTAGGCCGCAAGCAACAGGTGGTTGTCTGAACAGTAGACATGGGATCCGAATCATGAATTTTCGGATATCCGGCCGGATTTATCCGGTTTAGGATTAACCGAAATCCAGCACGAGCGAAAATGGCGTTATCTGAACCATCCGAAAATCTGGTAAAACGAAAATTGTCATTTGAATCATCCGAAGATCCGGGGTACTCAAAAATAGAATGATCCGGATAAAATCGGACAAAAATCTGATTAAAGCTCAACGCTACATATGTTGCGACGTCGAGCGAATATTAAGTTCTGGTTGAATTCCAAGCCATCGCTAATTAGGTCGTCTATCTTGTTCGCACATAGGAGTTGATTCCAACCCGCTTAGAAATGTTAAGGACTTGGCTCGCCTATAGGTCGAGGCCTGTGAGGCGTTGTGAAGTCATGCTAAACCTTTGTTCTATCGTCAGATGTCGTATGTTTCTCTTGATTTTGCCCGGCTCCTTAATGTAGTGCTGTTCCTAAACTGTCATGGACGTAAGTTGTTATGACTGGCATCAGCTTTCGACATAATTTTAAAAATAGCTCTGTACTTCAAATGCATCTGGTGCGTACAGATTTTTTAAGTGTGGCATATGAAAGGAGAAGGTACTGGGTACTACGTACTTCCTCGGTGTCTGGGATCAGAAGAGGTTTGACCCATGTCACGCAAGGGGTGTCCGGATTCAGAAGACGTATCACCGATGTCGCGCAGTGGGTGTTTTTGGTTCAGGAGAGGAGTCACGGATGGCGCACTGTGTGTCCGGACTCCGACCACCTGTAATGGGAGATCACAGAGGGGGAACAGTAAGCGGGGATCCAGTGAAAGGTGGACCGGTAAAGGGAAGAGCAGTAATGGTGGGACCAGTAATGGGGGGCAGTGAAGGGGGTCCAGTGAGGAGGGGTAACCAGTGAAGGGGGACCAGTGAAGAGGGGAACAGTGAAGGTGATCCTGTGGCAGGGGAATCAGTAAAGGGGAGCTGTAATGGGGCATCACTTAAGGGGGGGGGGGGGGGGCACCAGTAAAAGAAGGCCGGTGAACGGGAAGAGTGAGGAGGGGAGAGGTGACCAATGGAGGCGGGACCAGTAAAAGTGGGAACAGTAATGGGGGAGCAGTTAAGTAAAGGAGGACCAGTAAAAGGGGAACCAAGCAGTAGAGAACGTGTACTCCATAGTATAAATCGCGTACGTGCGGCAGAGGATGGATAGGCCCCATAGGAGCAGTTTTGAACACTCTGCCCTACCGTATCATCATCATATTCACTAGCGTCTGTCCCGCTTGGTGGCGGGGTCCTCTCTTCTGGTGTGGTGACGCCAATTCTCCCGATCAAACGCTTGATCAGGGTTTACACCAGCCATCTTTATGTCCAAATGCAACGTATCTAGTCAACGTTGCTTCGGGCGTCCCCTGGCCCGCTTTCCAGGGACCTCAAGGTTCAGACCAATCTTCCGGACGGTGTTGTCATTAGCGCGAAGGACGTGGCCGTACCATCGAAGACGAGCTTCGCGCAGCTTCTCGGCTATCGGGGCGACACCGATCCTCTGTCGTATTGTGTCGTTGCGAACACGGTCCAAACGCGTAACTCCAGCCGACCACCGTAGCATTTTCGTTTCCATTACACTGAAGCGGCTCTCAATTTCCTTCGTCGCGGGCCAGCACTCAGCACCATACGTCGCTAATGGGCGGACGACTGTCTTATACACCTTTGATTTGAGGTGCTCAGGTATTGTCCTCTCGCAAAGCACCCCAGTCAGTGAGCGCCATTTGGACCAGGCTGCACTCACGCGTGCGTTCACCTTCAACTTTAGGCTGTCATTGGACGTGACTGTTGATCCGAGATACTTGAAAGATGTAACACGTGAGAGCTCAGTACCATTGATCTTACTAGATCCGTGCTCGTTCACATCGTCGTCAAGTACTCCGTCTTTTTGACGTTTAGCATGATACGGAATAATGCCAAGCGATCGCACCACGCCTGTGCCTCTCGCTCGAGTTCCGTTTTGTCTTCACATGCAAGCATGACGTCATCAGCATAGAGCAGCGTCCAAGGTGCCGCCATCTGGACATCTCGTGAGAGCGCATCCATCACGACCACGAAGAGCAGTGGGGATAGCGCAGATCCCTAGTTCACCCCGAGAGGGATGGGATATTCCATCGAGGTACCCGCTGGCGCTCGCACTCGACTCCTTGGGCAAGTGTACAGGATGCGCACCCACTCAATAAGCTCTTCAGGGCTACCATGTTGCCGCAACGCGTGCCATATAACTTCTCGCGGAACGCGGGCGAAGGCCTTTTCCAAGTCCAGGGAGACAAAATGCACCGGTTTCTGTTTCTCGCGGTGCTTGTCTAGCAGAAGACGTACGGCGTGAGTGGAATCAACGGTGCCACAGCCAGAGACGAAACCATACTGATTCGCGGAAAGCTGGACGGCATCCCGGATACGTCGATCGACAATTTGCTCAAAGATTTTCATGGTGTGCGAAAGAAGGCGAATTGGAAGGTAACTAGCGCAGTCCGCAGGACTGCCCTTCTTCTTCCAAATCGGGATGGTCGTGCTTTGCTGCCAGCTCTCGGGCACTTTCCTCCCAGGAGCAACCTGATTGAAAAACCTCGTCAGCCAGTCAGCAGGGCACCAGCCCTTCGACTTCCATAGGTCGGCTGGCAGGTCATCGGGACCAGTGGCTTTGCCTGACTTCATCTTCCTCAGGGCTGCTTCGGTTCTGCCCTACCGTATCCCGCTATATTATTCTATATAGTGAAGCAATTTTTTACTGTAATGGAAGTAAGAAGGCCTAGAGAAGAAAAGAACACGATCGTGTGTTCTATTCTTTGGGTTTGGGGGCGAATCCCCCAACCAGATGTCTGGTAAGTGTTCATCTACCACTATATAACTGAGTTAGTTGCCCGGGCTGTAGATGACGAGGCGTATCTCACGCAGGTTAGAAACCTGCGGGAGAAACGTATCATTGAACCCCGCGCGGACAAAATGTGCCGTTCAACAGGGAGCTGCAGCCGAGGAAGTGCAGCCTCATCCTGCTTGACACAGCGGCGTTTGCGGGGGTTTCTGAGCGTCTGGATCCAGAAGACGGGTCCGTTACGTCGCGGTCGCGCAGCAAGGTCTGGAATCAGAAGAGGTGACCAGTAAAGGTGGACAAGCAATTCGATCGAGTAAGAAGAAACAATTGAGGGGGAACCTGGCGTCCGGATTCGGAAGGCGCTTGTCAACGATATCGGGAAACACAAGCTGTTGGGCATGAGAACTGTTGCGGAGGAGCCACTTGAGGGCAAAAGTACTGCGCACCACAAACCAATGGCGTTACTGGATGGTCCAAAGAGAATGTCTGTGATAGCACGGAAGTGGTGAACGGCTTGATGCTAATAAAGCCTGGATGTTAGCGAATTTTAAGTTTTACAAAAACTACTTTCTGTAGGTCAGTGATATTGCAAAGTCGTGCGGAGCGCGCAAGTGCGAGACACGCCGTTAGGCGTGTCGGAGCACTTGTAAGTGTTATACACGCGTTTGAAGGACCGGAGAATAAACGGGAGTCGCGTCCTAACCTGAGCTGATCTTTTTAGACTCTTTTACGCGTAGATTTATTTAGAATCGCGTACAAAAGATAGATATGACTATAGCAATGAAATACGTGACCATTAAGAGAGTGTAAAAGCAAAGAACTTCTTTGAATTATTAATGAAGCCCTGTCCTTAGAGATACTCTCTGTTATATCCACAAGGGTGACAGATATGTATGTGTGAGGAATAAAGGGTGCCAGAGGAAAGTTGGGATAATCAACAACTAAACTGTGGAACCTGATGTTATAATATCTTTTCCCGCCATCAAAACTCTCGCGCCAGGCGGGACATGGACCCGCGCTATGAATTCTGGGCAGGATGTTAGCCCATTACGCTATCAGCGCTGTTAAATCGCGCGCCGTATCAGCCATCTCCTCGTTGCAGCAACCTCTCAGCAATCTTCCACGATATCGGGATGGTGCACGCGTTCAAAGAAAGCTGTTGCTCTAATCGTGCCCGGACAGCAGAGGGTGCAGGTACAAGTTCTGTATGGCGCGGGAGTTCTAATCGCAACAAACCATCATGTGACAGCATATAGCCTCTATTCCAGTTGCTCTAAGCTTGGAACAAATGTGTAGGATATTGTTGTGAATAATCTGAGATTTAATGCATACCTTCTGTCTTTTCTGATGGAGGAAACCTTCAATTTACGGCAACTTCTAACGACCATCGGTAGTCTTATACTCGGGTCGACATATTACTGACTATAAACATTTTTGTGAGCCCGCACACATGAAAAACTATATGCATCTAATTTATTGACGCACAAGTGTTAGTCACGACCACGAACGAGGCAATATGAGGATAAGTCTGATCGCATACGCTCTCAGGATCTTGCTCCTCTTCATTTTCTGTGTGAAACCGGAAAATGAGCCGGGCTCGCGTTATAACGGGAGTCATTTTGAACGCAGAGTTCCTCCCAAAACCGCGCTGCAACGGGAGTAGCGTTGTGTCCGACGCGTCTCAAACGGAGTTAATTTGTATTGGCGTAAAGGTAGTCTGGCCGGGGCAGGAGAAAACGTTATATCGAGTGTCGCATCTTATCCGAGGCGTTATAACGGGAGGGGACTGTATTTGACACCCCTCATTCGACGGTGGATGGCTCAGGAAGAGATCTACACGGGATTGTTTCACCTGTGCTTTTGTGTTTCACCTGTAACGCAGATGAACATCCACCTACTTCAGAATTTTTTCAGCGCGATTTTTGGCATGCGCTACGCATTCTATTTCTGCGGGGTATCGTGGAGGCGGCTTGAATGCGTGTTCGGCCATACAATAATTTTCGGTGGGCAGCCGATGAACAAGTCAGCGCTTTATCCTTCCCAGTCAAATCTGGTACTAATTCACCGACCCCAGAGAGATGTAAGGCTTGGTTAGCCTGGACGGGAAATCCAAACCAGGAACTTGGCATTGGGTACACGCGACAGCTGGCACCTCCTCCGACTGCGCTAGGCGCCTTTTATACTGCCGCCGCTGCGCGCTTGCAGTTAGGCCTATGTTATAATTTGTCGACGCTGCCGTTGGCAACGTCGGCGACAGTATTGCGCGGGCTGCTATGCACTGCGTAGCTTCTAACATAGGCCTTAGAAAGGGGGCGTCAGCGACGCGCGGCAAGAAGCTTCTGCGTACTACTACGGGCACTCCGCCGAGGATGAGGTTTAGCGGAAGAGGGGGAGAGAGAGAGACCGGCAAACAGCACAACGAAAGAGCTCTGTGCAAACCTCACAGTTCATTATTTAAGGGGTTTTTTAGTTGAATTGAATTGGGCACGTGTAGCGCAGTCGAAGGAAGCGGGCGCGAGCTTTCGCGTGCTCCCGATACCAGACTCCTGGTTCGGATTCCTCGCCCAGGCCAACCGCCCAGTCTTCCATTCCCCTGGAGTCTATGAATATGTACCACTCTTGTCTGGGAAAGATAAAGCACTCGCTTGCTTATCAGCCGGCTACCGAAAGTCATTCTATAAACCAAATACGCATTCAAATTGCCTCACAACATTCCGTGGAGCTAGAATGCGTGGCGCATTCGAAGAAAGATTCATTGAAACCGTCCTTGGTCCTTTGTCCTATACAACGTCTAACACTGATCAAATACGATTTCCAAATTTCTTGATTCACATACTTAGGACTATTTATTGATATAATTACTCGTTATTTATTTACTTATTTACTAAAAAGACTGCATCACAAGGTAGGCAACTTAATAGTACCAAAGAGCGCTGCAGACAGAAGAGTGAAAATTAGAAGATAGCAAGCACAATCAGATTTCCTGAAAAGGAAATAGGAAAGCAGTAAAAAGTCATTTCCTGATTTTTCTACAAGAGATAGGCAATTATGTGTGTAGGCATAGAATATGGTTGACCACGCTGGCGGAACCTCCTACTCCGCACTGAGTCTGCCGCGGCTGATCGGGCCGCGCCGCCTCGTACCCCTCAGCGGCACGACTACCATGACCCAAAATTCCTCCAAGTGTGGTGTTTTGCGGCTGCGGAGTATAAAAGCAATGCGGCGCCGCCGAGCAGCGCGAAAAATCGATAGCTATGCCGATCATCACGCCGCGTCGTGCGGCGGCGCAAGTATAAAAGATTACTACACGCATACTCCTCACCTGATTGGCGACGATTTCTTAATGGTTCTAATAACTGATGTACTCTTCTAATCCACTCCACGCTGAAGGAACTGTCTGCCCCTATTATTACTGCATTATCCGGTGTTATCCGAATCGGATACCAGGTATCCGACTCGAAGAAAAATCGATTATCCGAATCATCCTAAAATCCGGTCAATCGAAAATTACCCTCATCTGAATCATCCCAAATCCGGGATTTTCAAAACAACTCTTATCTGAATCATCCGAAAATCCAGTGTTTGAAAAAATGGCCTGTCCGAATCATCCGGTTATTCGAAATGTCGGCGTCGGATCCGATGTCTACTGAACGGTGGTGGCGCAGTGAATAGAGAGGCGATATGGCAGAAGGGATTTTGTGACGCGGCTGCCGGTAGATGCGGCGCTCTTATGTTTCGTGAGAAAGGATTCGATACGGTCAATCAAAATTCTACATAGAATAGTTACAAAGAAAAACATCGAGTCTTAATCCGCTTAGACACCAAGCGCAGTTTGTGGAATTTCTGACACGTTTGCTCCAAGTCTTGCACACATTTTTACACACGAACCTAATTGTATTGTATTGTATTTTTTTGACGAAGATGGAGCCTACATACAACACAACAAAGTCGATAGTAATCAAATAAAAGGTGATCAGAAATGGTCTGCATATACCAGCTTCTCTGCCCTGCTCCTAAAACTGTGCAAAGTCATTTTTCCCAACTCTATACCAAATATTGTTGAGGCGCAAATGTGGCACAACTCTGACAGAGGAAAATTTAGCACGGTCTTGTGTTCTGGCAAGGCGAGCCCTGAATTTACTAGGGTAGGGTCTGGACTGTGTCTATGCTTGAATTGGGAAATCGAGTCATCTAGGACAAAACACTTTTACTCTACCCTTCAGTTAGAGTAAAAGTGTTTTGCCTTCGCCAATTTGCTAAGCCGAAGGAGCAGGAGGGGTCCTTGAAGTTGAATGCTATGGAGTCGGCGGCGGTTCATTGGTATGCCCACGATGCCGCTCGAGGCTCAATGTGCTAGTGGCGTTGCTTCATGAGATGGAGATCGGTTGGACGTATTCTGCGGCATCTTTCTATCCACTATTGAGATTTGAGGGGTTCTGACGTCCACACTGTTTCAGTCGTTTTCTGCAGGTGTCTCCAGCTGTATGCCGTGGAAAGTAACCTTGTTGCGACTTGTTCGTTTCTGACCGGTTTTTTACCACAACGCAATGAGAAAGGTATTCAAGACAATGATTTATGAACACTCAACACCACTGATACACAGGTACAAAATGCTTGAAACAAAGGGACTGGTCACAGTAATGACAGCGTATAAAAGCTATAGGCTCTTCAATTGTTGTTTCCTTTCATGAGCTTCGGAAAAAATTACCCCGCTAGGATTTTCAAAGAAATCAGGATGTGGCGCCCCATAAAATGCCGAAGGCATCTTCTTCCCACAGATGCCCGATAGCTGCAACCTTATTCCCGACTCTTGGACCGGCTTCTCGAAGCACGTGGCGATTGAAGCTGCTACACCCCTAGGAAAGAGCCTGTGTACTTGAGCTATACGTTGCAGTGCCACCGGAAAGATTCAGCCAGACGAAAAGATTCAGCCAGACGACGTAGGCTTCTTCAATTACATGAAGTCGCTTATGAAGCGATTTCACTCTCACGTCATTGTGCACGACTAAGCACTCTTCGAGTCGATGATGGGGACGCAACTGAAGGATGAACTTCTCGCGGAGAGCATTTGCTACCTTCTGACCGAAAGAACATCAGAGGCTGGAATAGTACCATATAAAATTTTAAGCCGTACTTATTATACAGTGTACAACTAAGCTTCGATATGATTAGGGCGAATCGCATCAAAAATCCTCGCTTTCATGAAAAATTAATTATAATTATTTTTTGCCTGAAACGGAGCACCGATACAGTTGAAATTCTGCCACAAAAAGTTACAAGCCTTGATCAATGCGTACTGAAAAATCATGGTTTTCTGCAAGGAACAAGTTGGACCAACCTCGTGTCGTTAAAAAAGCTTCTTCATTTCGTTTTTCCAAATGCTATTGGCTTTTTTAAAATTCCAAAAATTTGCCAAGTTTTGATCAATTTTGCGAACGTGCAATTTTGTCGCTCCAATGACGTCTGGGCGAGATCGATCCGAGGTCGATCCTACCTACATACTCGATTCAGAAAAATGTGATGTTTTGCTGTGCTCAAGAGGTGAAATTTCTTGTAACAGAATTTTAACAGGTTTTTTAAGTAGAATTTTTAAGTGGTTTGCTGTTTCAGGCAGAAAATATTTAATTTTTTATGATTGTGACAATGTCGGAGAATTTGGAGTGTCAGGCAGAGAGAAGTCGAACTCACGAAGTCTGTGCACAGCACGATGTAAATTGCCATGATATCACGTCAGAACCCTAAAAAACAAAGCTAAAACGAAATACGGTCTGAGCTATAAAAGGAACGAGAAGCACTTCTTTATACAACTGGCTGCATCACGCAATCTAGACCCCAGTTATTCCTAGATTGATACTATTCATGAAAGTTTACGGTTACGAATTTACCCAAAAATGTCGTAAATCGTAAATCGTTCACTCACTGTAAAATCACTATAAATCATTAAATCGTAGGTCGTAATTACGACTGGAACTCTCGCGATCTGCTTCTCGCCATATAGTGATCGGAGACTTCTGAGTATATAATCGCGTACATGACAGAAAGGGTGGACATTCTTCATAGGAAGTTTTGAAGATTCTGCCCTATCACACCTCGCTATACTATTGCATCTAGCTAAACCAGTTTTTTACTGGATTGAAAGAAAGAAGACCTAAAGAAGAAAAGAAAATTGTCGGGGTGTTTTGACTCCTGGGCTTGGAGGAGGAGCCCCCCCCAACCAGACGCCTGGCGGCCACTAGCCGCTGAACGTCTGGTCTGACTATAGTTGAAGTTTGAAATGGGGTAATTTCTAGGCACGACGAGATCGTTCCACGGCTCACTCCTGCCTTCTCAACCCGCATGAAGTAATACCCTTTGTCGTCATTTTTGACCTACCCAGGTGCCCGCCGAGGAAAACTTGAGAAAAAAGAAATTGAAAAACTTTTACGGTGCCTCTTAAACAGTCTCCTGCGGTTCTCAATAAATCGCTTTGAGGAACTACACTGCAAGGTCATTGGCCGGTCAGATAAGTGAGTCAGAGTTTGTTCGTTAGAGGAATGTCGGTTTTTTATATTACGGAATGAACTGTGCGGTCCACACTTTGAATTGTTGCAGGACGCCAAGATTGTGAAAAACCCGTTTGGTCATGGCGCGAAGACTGGCGTCAGCGCTGAAATTACTTCCAAGTCTCTTCGAATCTTCACCGTCAGCCAACAAAATCATGTGCCGCCACACACCGATGATGTTGCTCCCTTGTCCACTGCAGCGGTGACTCAGATAAGTGAGTCAGAGTTTGCTGAAAAAGACGCTACAGTTCTTTGGAGGCGTTATTTAGATTCACAACTGAGTACTTCACCTACACCTAAGGTGGTTCGTCATCGGTTTCTGGGCACGAAATGTCGTGTCAACGATGTGTGCATAGGCGGTGGTGAATGTCGTTCCGGTTTCTGCCGATGTCCTGAAAATCTGTTTGAACGTGAGGGAAGATGCCTCCGAGGTGCGTGAACTTGTGAAAAATTAATTCTTGACGGTGTTCTCTGCGTGGACACCGGCGTCCTCGTGCTTCCACAATACCGCTCACGTCGCACAGTCAAAACTTCGGATTGCGACGGAAAAATCCGTTGCAAACCGTCGCTCGATCATAACTCCTTCAGTTTTAGGTTTTTTTTTGAAAAATGATTGGCACCATTCGATTCGCCTTTTCGAGATCTACACAGACATGCATACAGCTTTACCAGAACACCCACATTTGCGCCGTGGGTGGCCCAAAAAGTGACTGGAGCAGGCATTTGCGACTAGAGCAGCTCATTTCCCAAAACGTGCGTGCTTTCGAAGTATCTCAGCATGTTGTACGTTGTCAGTGTGCCAGAAATGATCTGAGAGTGCGCCGCGCACAATGCATACGGAATCAAACCTATCAATCGAGTGGGCGAACCATATCCACTGCGCTTCTTTCCTCCCTTACTGGAAAATGTAAGCCCTTCAAGACTATTTTGAAACGTTTAGAGAGCTTTACCAGAAATTTCCAGCCACTCTACTCAGAACTAGCTCCAATCTGTCTGCCCTGGCGAGTCTTTGGAGTGCGCCGTGAACAATGGTTATAGAATCGAACCTTTCATTCGAGTGGGTTCGACAACTGGTAGAGTGAGCGTTTAGAGAGTTTTATCATACATTTTTAGCAGCCCTACTTAGTAATTGCTCTACGACTGTCTAGCTAGCCTTTGGAGTGCTCCGGGAACAATGCATACAGAATCGAACTTATCAGTCGAGTCGCAAATTCCACGCGCGGGCGTGTTCTGAGCGCGATAACTCTGTCATGTGTGAACCTTTCTGGTTGCATTTTGTGGGTTTTGAAGGCAGTAAAATAGCAGTAGTGCACTAAAGTAGCTTCACCTGTATCACCTGTCGTCCCGTTGATCATCTTCTCGCTCGAGCGGGCGCAGCGTCTCCATTCATCCCTGTTGCGTGCCACAGTGCTCCAATGAATCCTCCTCGTTCGAGGGACACAATGAGCGTCGTATCGTTCAGGGCTTTCACGAAGAAGTCAGACCAACGGTTGGTGGGTGTCTTAGTGTTCTCTTGACATCACGAGGAATCCAGTCAGTAACGGCTCTCGTCCAGCGGGTGTCTGCGAAGCGCATTACGTGGCCGGCCCACCTAATTTTCGACAACTTGGCCCACACGACAGCGTCTCTGATCTTCGAACGTCGGCGAAGCTCGGAACTCCGGAAGCATTCTCTCACTTGCGTGAGTCGTGTCACTCCGAGCATCGTCCTCTCGATTCCACGCTGCGCAACGCTGATCGCGTGTTCATCCTCCTTTCGTATAGCGCATGTCTCTGAAGCATATGTTAGCGCAGAAAGAACAGTGGAGTCGAATAGGTGAACACGGAGTCGCACGTTCTTCTCCTTCACGGCTTCCTCGACGGTATTGAAAGCTCCGTGAGCCGCTTGTTCCCTCCTGCCCAGCTCCGGCGTTAGGCCGTTGGCCATGTTAACTTCGTGACCCAGATACACGTAGCTGGAGCTGGAGATGTTCGTTACTTTGGGTGAGAATGGAGAATCTTAAATTTGTCCGCTCCTCATGGTGTCGACCTGCCCAAAAGCTTGCTCTCGGTAGACCTGGAGTACATCCTAAGGCGATCGAGGCCGCCTTAAGTCATGCCCTGCCCCTCCGGACAGTCTGACTGGCTGCCCTGAGTTCTTCGCCCGCACGACAGAGCCTGATTAGCTACCGTTTGTACTCCAGTCAAACACGGCAGCACTAAAGGGTCTTATTTCCCTGACCCCAAAAGAACCCCCATTTCTGCAGCTATGGGAAGGACGAGTACGGAGAGGCTGCTAAAATCTCAGGGCCCAACCAGGCTGTGCAAATTGAGAAGGACTAGGATGACGATCTGTACTTGCAACGCTCGAACGCTCGCACAGGAAGCATCCGTCGAGGACCTGATAATGCAAGCCAGGAAGATCAAGTACGGCGTCATCGGACTGACCGAGACGAGAAGACACCACCCCCTACATGCCACCCATGACTCCGGAGAAGCTGTTCCTCGGAACATGCGACAGCAGGGGAGTAGGCGGCGTTGGTGACCTCGTCAACACGCACTTGGCCATGAACATCGAGTCTCTGACAACCCGAATCGGGCGTCTGCGACTGAATCGATGTGGCTCCATGCCTGAAATGATGTGGCTACATGCCTTGACTGTGTTCGTCACGTATGCCCCAACATTTGTCTACGACGACGAAGTCGAAGCCTTTTACGTGGAGCTGGAGAAGTTCTATAAGGAGGATCACACCTTCTTGATCGTCGGCGACTTCAACGCCAAGATCGGGCCACAAAGGTCACCGGAAGAACCACGGTTTGGAGTGGAACGAGCAACGTGAAAGGCTGTCTGAGTTCATCATGTCGACCAAGGCCATTCATAGAAACTCGCAGTGCCAAAAGCCTACGCCCTACCATGGACCTGGGAATCCCTCGGTGGCCAGTTCCACAGCGAGATCGACCACATCATCTTCAACTGCATGTATTGCTAGACCCACTTCTCCGTTGTCCCCAAGTTCTATAAGAGATCAGACCACGGCCTCCTTCGCGTTTCCGCATCTCGCGTCAAGGACAGAAGGCCGCAAAGTTCAAAAAGAAAAGTTCCAGAACAACCATCATCTGGGACCTCTTCACCACTCTTGCCGGTCTTTGATAAGATACCGTCTTGGACAACATCGATGAGGAATACGACTGCTTCGTGCACCATCTGAGTGCTCGAGCTGATGCGTGGAGCAGCACGAGCATAAGGCAAATATTAGGTTGGAAAAAAAGTCTCTTCACACTTCGAAATTTTTTTTACCCTTCCCCTTGTAAACGCACTAGTCAATGTTGATTGCTGATTTCGTAATCCTATCACACTTGTCTACCGTTCGCACGCGGACACAGGTTAAGACTCTTCTTGTAATTCGTTATCCACCCAATCTTCCGAACTCAATGCCAGATCTACCTCATGGTCATTTTCAGCACGGCATTCTTCATGAATTCATTAAGGAATCCACAGCACGTCAGGCAGCAGACCAAATTAACCATATATATGGCTTGGGATCTACTACTCATCGCGCCTGTTATGAGTGTTTCGGAAAGTCTTTAAAGGGAGATTATTCACTGAGGGCAAAGCATGGTCAGGAAGGCCAACTGGATTGGACGACAGTGAACTACACCATCTTCTTCGTACCGATAGTTGGCAGACGACACGTCAGCTGGCAGAGAAGCTCGAAGTGTCTCATAGGATAGTAGGAATCCATCTGAAGAATCTTGGCTTTCATGGAAATTTGGAGCTTGGATTCCACATGCCCTGTCAGACACTCAGAAAGGTCGACGGCTCTCAATCGCTGCTTCTCTTCTGTCCAGATAAGGAAGAAAATCGTTTCTTCCGCGGATTGTGACAGGCGAAGAGTCCTGGGTTCTGTGTGCCAACTTCCGAGGAAAAGGCAATGGGTACAAAAGGGAGAGAGCCGTAAGTCTGATCTCAAGCCCAATGTTCACGAAAGGAAGATTCTCTTGAGTGTTTGGTGGGATATCAGAGAAGTGATTTATCGGCAAACTCTCAGAAGTGGAGAGACACTTACTGCTGTCACATACTGCGGCCAACTCCACAAAGTCGTCGCAACTCTCTAAGAAAACAGGCCGGAGAAGTCGAAGGTGATGATCCTGCATGACGATGCAAAACCACATGTTGCAAGACTCACAAGAGAAACAATAAAGGAGATGGGCTGGGAGGTAATGCCACATCCACCATATAGCCCTGACCTCCTTCGTGCCGACTACCATCTCTTCCGTGCTCTCAAGCAAGAAATTGAAGAGAAATATTTTGGAACGAATGAAGACCTCAAAAATTGGATTCATCAATGGTTCGACTCCAGAACTGCAGTCTTTTAAGCGAGAGGAATTGGAAAATTACCCAGTCTTTGGAGAAGTGTAGTGGGACAAAATAGAGTTTATCTCAGTTGATTTGACTTTGTAGTTGTGAAGTAATAAATCTTTGAAAAAAATGAAAAGACTTTTTTTCAAACCTAATACCAACTGACGTTCAAGCTTGCGAAGCCGTACAGAGCGGCGATAAAGAAACATTTTAAGTAGAGAAGGCCGAAAGTGTTGGTTGAAGCCGCAGAATCAGGGTTGAGCATTTGCAATACCCGCTGGAACTTCGTCAACTTCAAGACCAAGATGACCGCTCCGACGTTCTGACGGAACGGTCACCTCTTCCAAAAGGACCATGGAGAAGGTCATCCATGACTTCTACTCCATTATCTTCGATATTCACGTCCGCCTGTCTAGATGCCATCTTCCGCAGGATGGATGCGTTGTCCCCTCTGTTCTCCCTTCCGAGATTCGAGATGCCATCTCATCGGTGAAGAAACGTACAGCACCCGGTCCCGACAGAATCACAACACCGAACACCTGAGGAACCTCCCGCCAGCGCTCATCAACACCCTGGCGCGGCTCTTCACACGCTACCTGGCGGAGTGCAAGGTTCCATCTCAGTGGAAAATCGGCAGGACCGTCTTGCTGTACAAGAAGGGAGACATGCGGAATATTGACAACTATCGCCCGATCTGCCTGCTGTTCGTAGTCTACAGCTGTTCGCTCGAGTCATCCTGATCAGGCTCAACCGAACGTTGGAGGAAGAACAGCCATGTTAACAACCAATATTTCGGAGAGGATTCAGCACTATCGACCACATACACACCATTACGAAGCTCATCGGACTATCGCGAGGGTACAAGCTGCCGCTGTGCTTTACGTTTATCGACCTGAAGAAGGCATTCGACTCCGTTCCTACTCCGTGAGTACTTCTAGAGTTGCACAGTGGATTCAGGACCAAGATTTCACCGTTTCACAATGACGTCGTCGTGAAGAGGGGTGTTCGGCAAGGGGATACCATATCCCCAAAGCTCTTCAGCGCTACCCTCGAAAAAGTGATGTGCGAACTAGAATGGGAAGACATGAGAGTGAAGATCGAAGGCCGGCAACTGACGTACTCGTAACACCGAGCATTAGCCACGCGGAGCGAATGCTGGCCGAACTCGATCGTGTATATGGGAACGTTGGACTGCAGCAGAATCTTACGAAGACGATGTTCATGAGGAGCGGACAAATTTAAGATTCTCCATTCTCACTCAAAGTAACGAACATCTCCAGCTCCAGCTATTGTATCTGGGTCGCGAAGTTAACATGGCCAACGGCCTAACGCCGGAGCTGGGCAGGAGGGAACAAGCGGCTCGCGGAGCTTTCAATACCGTCGAGGAAGTCGTGAAGGAGAAGAACGTGCGACTCCGTGTTCACCTATTCGACTCCACTGTTCTTTCTGCGCTAACATATGCTTCAGAGACATGCGCTATACGAAAGGAGGATGAACACGCGATCAGCGTTGCGCAGCGTGGAATCGAGAGGACGGTGCTCGGAGTGACACGACTCACGCAAGTGAGAGAAGGCCTCCGGAGTTCCGAGCTTCGCCGACGTTCGAAGATCAGAGACGCTGTCGTGTGGGCCAAGTTGTCGAAAATTAGGTGGGCCGGCCACGTAATGCGCTTCGCAGACACCCGCTGGACGAGAGCCGTTACTGACTGGATTCCTCGTGATGTCAAGAGAACACTAAGACACCCACCAACCGTTGGTCTGACTTCTTCGTGAAAGCCCTGAACGATACGACGCTCATTGTGTCCCTCGAACGAGGAGGATTCATTGGAGCACTGTGGCACGCAACAGGGATGAATGGAGACGCTGCGCCCGCTCGAGCGAGAAGATGATCAACGGGACGACAGGTGATACAGGTGAAGCTACTTTAGTGCACTACTGCTATTTTACTGCCTTCAAAACCCACAAAATGCAACCAGAAAGGTTCACACATGACAGAGTTATCGCGCTCAGAACACGCCCGCGCGTGGAATTTGCGACTCGACTGATAAGTTCGATTCTGTATGCATTGTTCCCGGAGCACTCCAAAGGCTAGCTAGACAGTCGTAGAGCAATTACTAAGTAGGGCTGCTAAAAATGTATGATAAAACTCTCTAAACGCTCACTCTACCAGTTGTCGAACCCACTCGAATGAAAGGTTCGATTCTATAACCATTGTTCACGGCGCACTCCAAAGGGCAGACAGATTGGAGCTAATTCTGAGTAGAGTGGCTGGAAATTTCTGGTAAAGCTCTCTAAACGTTTCAAAATAGTCTTGAAGGGCTTACATTTTCCAGTAAGGGAGGAAAGAAGCGCAGTGGATATGGTTCGCCCACTCGATTGATAGGTTTGATTCCGTATGCATTGTGCGCGGCGCACTCTCAGATCATTCCTGGCACACTGACAACGTACAACATGCTGAGATACTTCGAAAGCACGCACGTTTTTGGAAATGAGCTGCTCTAGTCGCAAATGCCTGCTCCAGTCACTTTTTGGGCCACCCACGGCGAAAATGTGGGTGTTCTGGTAAAGCTGTATGCATGTCTGTGTAGATCTCGAAAAGGCGAATCGAATGGTTCCAATCATTTTTCAAAAAAAAACCTAAAACTGAAGGAGTTATGATCGAGCGACGGTTTGCGACGGATTTTTCCGTCGCAATCCGAAGTTTTGACTGTGCGACGTAAGCGGTGTTGCAGATCTTATGTCCATGTGCGCGCTGTCAACACCTGCTGATGAACGCACCCTAGCATCTAAATATGTTTCCTGGCATCTTTATAAGGAAATGCCTACATCACACAACGGCAAAGAATTACGCGCTGAAGATCGGCGTAGTGGATCCACCGGGGATTTATTTCTTACCAGGGAAGGGTCTCAGGCGTAGGTCTGAACGGGGAAAATGGATAGTACTGCGAGAATCTCCACCCTTCATATAGTAGAAAAACATGTTTCGTTTTTGCTGAGTCCTTGAACCAAAAGAGCCACGGACACTAAGGTGGGGTACAGGGTGACTAGGACTGTCGAGGTCATAAGGTGTTGATGACGAATCTGGGGTGTTGACCACGAAGCTGACCCTTTCGACGATTTAGAATGAAATAAGTATGAGGAGATGTGTAGGAAGCAAACTGGTGGAGAAATCAGTGGTTATGAAAAATGCGAAGATAGCGCATAGCACGGGCGTTGAACACCTGGTCCAGCACTTCGAAGCAGCCTCGCACCCTGTTGAGCCACCAACTCGCTTGCCGCACAGCGTTTCGCCGCGTCCCATACAACAGCGCGCGCACGCATGCACGCGGGCACGTGCTGATGGTGCGCTACTGTACCCCGCATTCGAGGGTCCGTAGCTCGTTTGCTTCAAGGACTCAGCAAAAACGATACATGTTTCTCTACTATATGAGGGTGGAGATTCTCGCAGTGTTATCCATTTCCTCCGTTCAGACCTACGCCTGAGGCCCTTACCTGGTTAGTACGGCCTTATAGCCGTCTTGAGTCTCATTGCTGGCATCTGCAATAGATTGCTGGAGCTAATTGGAAGACAGACTGCGTGACTCGCTTGGAAACACTTGCAGTTATTCAATGCTTCGGTGCCGAACGATGTTGTAAGGTGGATCAGTTTAATTGAGTTGCCTAACATTTCGACCTGTTCACCATCTTCAGAGTCCTGAAAGTGATTCAAGGATTTGGACTTGTTTTTTACCCGACCAAACTCCTCCTCAAATTCCGCCTTTCAAGGTCGTCCTACATAAGAAGGAAAAACCCAAAGTATGAGAAATAGATTCACACGCTGATCCACCATTAAAACGTTGCTAGGTCATTGCTGTCAATAGCCAGCGCATTGTACCACAAAGTCGCTAGTGGTAGGGGTAACTCATTTTGTCTATTCGTTGCTGGATTTCTTACAAAAACCCAGAAAGCTTCCAACGTTTTTTCAAGCGAGATATTGGTGTCATGCTCCGGAATCGTGTACGAGCGTGAAAGCCGTACCCCTCAACGCTGTGCTTGCCCTGAGAACTTCTTAAAATATCACGCCTTTTAAGGTGCTCTTACGTACGAACTTCCAATTCCCTTCTAGTTGGGTTGCATGTGTGTTTGGTTGCAAGTGCCACATTCAAGTTTATAGGCTGCACCAACTTTACCGCAATCTCCTACAGACTTATTGAGTGGGCACACAACACAGCTTTCAGGCATTCCCTATCGTGTAGCTTATTTCAGACTAGTTACCGGTGCTTTGACTAAAGATGTTAACAAGCACAACATCGTCTTCTGGCTGAGCCTTAACTATACTTCTTGATTCAGCAGAGGTGATATTACCAGAGATGAAGGGAAGACAGTGGGATATCCCCTCTCGGCGGGGCTTATTGCGCTTACTACTGACAGTAACGACATCGCTCCGTTTTAAAGGTGGATCAGCGTGTGAATTCATTTATCATACTTTGTGTTTTTTCCCACGACGCGATGTCTGAAAGGCAGAGTTTGAGGAGGCGTCTTGTCGAGTGTCTGAACGATGTCTGAAAGGCGGAGTTTGAGGAGGCGTTTTGTCGAGTACATTACAAACCTAGATTGTTGACCCACATTTAGACCTCTGAAGACGAGGAACAAGTCGAAACATTAGATCGCTTAATAAAGCTCGTCCACCTTGCAACCTCTTTCGGCACAAAAGGGTTGACATACTAAAGAAAATGGAAGGGTTTTACGGAGAGGAAACTTGAATAATTAATTTTACAGGTTCCTATCATATAACACCTCTTCTAGAACTTCTTATCGTCCGAAGGATTTGAATAAGTTGCAAATCGTTTGGGAAGCGAAAGGTATCTACGCATTCATTTCAGCTACTCAGCTCCCCCGTTCGGCTCCCGGCGAATCTTGTGAACAAGGTGAGATGTGCACTGGTGGTTCCATCTGTGACAGTGACTCCAAGACCTGTATATGTGCAGCTATGCACGTCATCGTTGAAGAAGTGTGCAGGAGTAAAGGTATTGTGTGGTGCCTCGTCACTTCTTATTTCTTAAAAATAGTCCTTTCTTTTCTAAGGTAGCTTGAGTGATTTGTTTTGGTGTCGTTGCAGATTGTAATCCGTGTCAAAAGAATAGTAATTACTTGGTTAAAGCGCGGGCTATTTAAACTAGGAATGGGCGTTAAATTTTAGTCCGTGATTTTTAACGGGATTTTAGCGCGATATTTTTTGCGATAAACGCGGTAACTTTTGTTAAATCAAAGTGCTAAAACTGTAACCAATTTGGCATTAACCTTATAATAATCCTACTGAAGGGGGGGGAACAGTGAGGGGGGGGGGGGGGGTCAGTGAAGGGGGACCAGTAGAGGGGACCAGAAGGGAAGGTGGGAGCAGTAAGGGGCACCAGTTAAGGTGGTGGTGGTGGGGGGGGGGGGGGGGACACCAGCAAAGGGAGACCAGTAAAGGGGTAGTGGGGAAGGGGAGGGACCAGTGGAGGCGAGACCAGTAAGGGGGTGGTAAAAGGGATACCAGTGAAGGGGTCCAGTAAGGGGTCCAGTAAGAGAACCAGTAGGAGGGGGGGGGGGGTGGCACTAAGCAGGACTAGTGAAGGGGGACCAGTGAAGGAGACCAGTAAGGGCGGACCAGTATTTTTTTTCAGCATCGTCCAATCTGTATCCAGGCTTCAGAAGACTTGTTACAGACGTCGGCCCACGTGTGTCGGGGTGCAGAAGACGTGTTAGGCCTATGGTATGATCCAGTGGGGCCGTCCGCGGACGGCCGGGAATCGCGCCAGGATCCCTCACCTGGCCAATCGCCGAGCCCTGCCACCCCGCCGTCCGCGGATCGACGGACGATGAGGAGGCTGTTATACTTCCCGCCCGTGGGACGGCAGCCGTCCACGGTGCAGTGCACCGAGGAAGGCTGTTGCCCCGAGGAGTCCAGCGCCAAAATGCGCTCCAATGCGACGTTAGCCGCCCCGGGACGACGACGACCGTTTGCGGTGTACCTTCCGTCCGCGGACGTCCCGCAGATGCTCCCGCGGGAGTACACCATAGGCCGTAGACGTCGTGACAACGTCGTTACACGTGGGTCCAGATCTAGAAGACGTGCCGCAGGTCGGACTTTGCACGGAATCCGTGAGAAGACTTTTTAATGGCTTGGTTCGACGAGTATGCGCGTACTTAACTCTCACTACGCTTTTTGTTAATTCTTTTACTTCACTGCGGCACAAGGGTAAGGCCTATGTTATACTTCGGCGATACTGTTCTCGGCGACGTCGGCAACAGTGTTGCGCGGGCTGCTACGCACTGCGTAGCACTCGCTCAACACTGTCGCCGACTTCGCTGACAACAGCATCGCCGAAGTATAACATAGGTCTAAGGGGATATTGGTGGGGTGATGGGGGGGGGGGGGTAGGAAGAATGTCTAAAGGAATTGGAATAATATTATTGCTGTTGGGCATTTAATGGTATCGAGAGTTTTTTTTTGAACTGGACGCTAGGCGTTCTCTATTCTCGGGGCTTGGAAGCGAAGTCCTTAATCAGACGTTTGGCGCCGCTAGGCTCTCCCTTTTCGAGAACGGTGAATTGGTAGCATACCTGCTTGGAAAGGATGAAACAGCGAATTTTCATTGGTCCATCGGAGTTCTTTGGGTGTGCCAAATACTCATTCAAATCGCCTCCAAGATATTCAGTAAAAGTAAGATACGTGGCGCACCTCGAACAAAAAATTGATCAAAACTGCTCTTTATTTTTGTCGCTATCTTCTTTTCGACAACAGGTGGTACTAGCCCGCCTAGCATCGAGAAGACTTCCCATACGAGAGCAATCAAGAAGACTATCAAGAAGACTCCCAAGCCAAACACAAACAAGAAGCCGATCTGTTTCAATAACCACGAAACAACGTCAAATCTGCATATCGCTTAACGGTCAAAGCCCTTAAAATTGGTCAGTGTGCGTGTGATGCGAAAATCACTGAAGATTTGCCTTGTAGCGGAAGAGACCCATCAACCACCTCCCGAGAGGAAAACACCGCGCTAGGTGAGGGTAGACAAATCTCATGAAGGTCCAACAGCTCAGTGGGTTTGCGGCTGTGTCCTCGAGCTCGAAGTAAAAGTTTTCCAGTTTCTAATTCCTAGATAGCTAGAGGATGTCTTTTCAGAATATAATGGGGTTAAAGGGCTACTGAAGAAACTTGAAACTGCCGTGTCCATGGCATTCTATTCCCTGGTTTTGGAGGCGAAGCCCCATCCAGGCGTGTGGCAGCCGGTCGACCGCTGAACGTCTGGTTTCGGTTATAAATCAAACCAGCGTCCGTCGCCGGCTTCGCCGGCGCCGTACGCTGGACGTGTGGGCCACGCCAGGCTTGCCGGCTTCGGGTATGGCGGGCCACGCTGGGAACGTAGCCCAAACCTAGCTGGGGATGCTTCCGACGCTGGCTGAGGAAGCATCCCCAGCTAGAGAATTCGATTAAAATTAAAATGTGGTCAGCGGTCCGTGGCTGTTTAATTGGTTCTCCGCTGTCGTGTGCAGTGAACACAACACCTTTTAA
Source organism: Heligmosomoides polygyrus bakeri (assembly GCA_947359475.1). NCBI lineage: Eukaryota > Metazoa > Nematoda > Chromadorea > Rhabditida > Heligmosomidae > Heligmosomoides > Heligmosomoides polygyrus. The sequence continues at coordinate 59,143,012 of OX375870.1, read as the reverse complement.
AACAACCATTCTGTGAAACAGGCAGGTGCATGGCTTTCGTATACATCTTCGAGAGACGAACTGCACCATCAACGGTCCGTGGCTGTCTGATTGGTTCTACCACAAAAACGAGTAAATAGGATCAGCCGTAAGGTAGCGGAAAATGCACTAAAGATCAAATGGGAAAATGAAGGGAAAGTGAAGTGTAAAGGTGGCGATTGAAATTAAAATTTGGTCAACGGCCCGTGACTGATTAATTGGTCGTAAATATCTTCCAAAGGCGAACTGCACCGAGGCCATTAAAGTCACTAAATTCGGTAGTTTTATAAAAAAAAAAAGCTCTGCCAGAACCCGCAAAACGAACGAAAACGCCGCGGAAACTCGAATGCGAAAATGAAGGAGAAATGAAGTGTAAAGGTGGATAAACCCGTACGAAGCTCAAATGTACGCCCAACAGATACGCGTTTGGGAACCTCATTGACTGTTCTTTGATTTGCACCGCTCTGGCAGTTTCAACATGTCTGCAGTTCATGCGTCGTAAACAGTAAACACCCCGTTCGCCGCGGCCTGGGAAGCGCGGCAGGCTTCGGACAGCGCGACGAGCGTTTTACAGCGCAGAGGGCTTCAGAATGACAGTAATGATAATGATAAAGATGATTATGATGACTCCTTAAACACCGTAGATACGATGAACCGATCAACAACTTCCGTCAACATCTCATTTGTCATCAGCAGGGCTCACCCGCTGTCGCCGCGGGACTCGGACAGCGCGGCGAGCCTCGGACAGCGCGGCGAGCCTCTTACAGCGCTGTGGGCTTCAGAATGATAGTAATGATAATGATAAAGATGATAATGATGACTCCGTAAGCACCTTAGATGCGATGAACCGATCAAAGCAAGCAAGTGGTTGCCAGAGCGTGATATACCAGCACTGTGGGGATTTCACGGTTGAGAATTTGGTGTACCCATGGAAGAAGTGAAATCAGAGCACTTGGATTGACCCTCTTTTCCGGACTTCGAGAGCAAGTTTGTTGAGTTCTTCACAGCACATGTTGACAGAGGTGATAGAACAACTTTCCACTCTCGAGCGGACTTTTTGAGTTCTTTGAGCAACAGCCAGATCTTCCTAAAAGGTGGCTCTCGTCCTGGTTGTGTCAGCTGTTTCACTTCACACGGAAGGCAGATATCGTCATGAGTGTTCAAGTCGTGGACGTCCTCGCTCTTATTTCCAGTGACGGTTGTCTTTAGAAACTCCTCTTGTTGCTAGGAGTGCAGCAGGAGGAATTGGCGGGCTCTGACGTCTTTCTGATGCGCTCGGTGAAGACACGGATAATTTGTGTTATCCGCGTATTTTCCTGCCCAGCGATGCGAAATAATGTTGACCCTGAAGCTCACTTCGGCTTCCATTTTTCAGGCAGGTTTTCATCTGAATTCTACTTGACTAGAAGCAGTAGTTACAAATCTTCCAATTTTTTCGACGAATCCTTTAAACTAAATTGCTGCGATCTCAACCAGATTAAACGACTTTGTTAAACAATTAATCTCTCCACTTTTTTATATTACTTCTCTATAAAATAGCATTAATTCTGTGCTATGTCTTTTAGAACAAGAACACCGGTCACTTTAGAGATCTGATTGGTTTTATCATTCAGTAGAGAATAAGAGGTTTTTTAATCCCACCTAATATTTAAGCAACGCCCATGGAGGATGTTAACTAGAAAGAAGAAAGTGTGCGAAATTTTGTTGGCATAACTGGTTTGTGAAAATGCTAAAACTAGTCCCACCGAATAAAAGTCTGTCTCTATCTTCACAGATTAACTGTTACGCAGAAGTCCATTGGAATAGACATGCTGCTGCAAACTGTAATCGTGCATGTACATAGCAGTAGCGTCGCCACAATGGTTACAGATCGGATCACAATGGATCCTCTTTTCCACGGAGTTTTCTGTTGTTGGTAGACATGCGTCACTGCGGTGCTTTAGTTGGAACGACGACATCGTTTGGCTTAACTCTTCGAGCATTTTGCTGCAGAAGGAAGACCTCTGTTTCAGAAGCGACCCCGTTCTCGTTGCCAGGCGAGTCGTGCGCTCGTGGGGAGGAGTGCTCTGGAAGGTCTGTATGCCTTGGTGATTCTTGCCAGTGTGTCGCTGACCACTACCCTGAAGATGGATACTGTAGACATATTGGTGAGCAATGCAAAACTTTATCATGTTCTACTGAAGGGTCTTAAAAAATGGCGCACACAGGAGGTGCCCTTGTGAGATGCACTTTTATGAAATACGCCCGTATAATCACCTACGGTGATGTAAAAGATTGATTTTATCTATCGGACAAATCTGGTAAGTTAAGTGTACTGGGAGTTGCATCTTTTCAGCTTTAAGCAGTCCAGCTAGGATCACTCGGTCAAGCTCGAATTGGGGCTAAGCTAATAAATTTCAGCGTCGCAGTCGTCACAAATCAAGCTTGTGCCAGGTAGTGGACTTCGTTTCAACTCAAAAGTGTTCTCTCCCAGACCCGCTGCGACAGTGTGCGACGAAAGCAAATGTAGATTACCAGACTGCTTTTGTTCACCAAATGGTAATAGCTCTGAACATCAAGAATGTATCAGTCGTCTGCGGCAATTCAAAGCCTTTATTTTTCATAGGAAAGAAACCTCCTGGTGGACTAGCGCCGAAGGATGTCCCACAATTTGTGGTCCTTACGTTTGACGACGCTGTGAATGGTCGCACGCTGCCTGATTATCTGGAGTTGTTCAAAACTGTGAAATACAGGTAGTTATTATTCTTCGTGTCTTCGTGTAAGGTTCTTACACATGCATCAGCTGTCGGCTGTCGCAACAGTCTGCTGTTTAGTAGTGGAGTAAATAGTAAGGCTGAGGTGGGGGAGGGGGGGGGGGCGGAGTTTGAAAGCTCGTTGAAGAGCATGTAATCTGAAAGAATTGAAGATTGGTCATTGCAGTCCGCGACATGCACCCGTCGAGAAAATGCATTTCTCATTCCTGAACACGAAGCTACTACTCTGCATATGACATTCTTGGGCCAGATTCATCAATGGCTTACAGCAATTTAACGGAGAAAATACAGCCAAAATCCCTGATAGCGCGGCTTATCAAGCGATATGGTGGAGCATTTCACCATATCGCTTGTTGTTGTAAGTCGCTGATGAATCCGGCCTCTTGTTTGGAGATTCCCGTTCATTTTCTTGGATCCCTTTCCCGAACTTCATTCGATTTCAAATACCTTATAGAAATGCAGCTGGGGATCATTTTAGCCAATATCCTTCAGCAGATCCCCTTAACAACTTCCAGTCGCGTAAATATTGGTTCACCATATGGATGCCATCCTGTAAGCTTACAGGTTGTATCAGCGGCACGAATGATAGTACTTGTCTTCCCTACGAAGCCTGCATTCTAGAAATCCAAATGGATGTCCAGTGAAAGGAACATTCTTCGTATCCCATGAGTGGACTAACTACGATTCAGTGCAGTGGCTGTTCCAGCAGGGTATGGAACTGGCTTCGAACTCTATCTCGTGAGTTTTCCAATCCTGTTTTCAAGCAATGGGGTCAATCCTGGACGGCCGTCCTGTTTTCCAGGCACGCGTCACTTGAGGGAACGAATGCGGATAGGTGGCTCAACGAAATGGACGGTCAGCGTCGTATCATTGCCAAATTCGCGAACGCCAACGAGGAAGAAATCATCGGCATGCGGGCGCCTCAGCTAGTTCTCGGAGGTGATGAACAGTTCGAGGTGAGAAGCCGTTGGAAAATGGCGTCCTCACCCCCCCCCCCCGAAGGGCTCTAGTTATTGATCGGAGGCTGTAGTCTTTCATTAATTTTGAGGTGCTATGTGACAACGGAGGGGTCGGCAAAATTTGAAAAAATATATATGCCTAGGTAGACATTTATGTAAGCAATACAAAACCACTTACCATTTAACCGGAATGGTCCTCCATGTTGCTTGGGGGGGGGGGGGGAGGTCGTCCGAGTGACCTAAGTAACCTAAGCCTGAGGGTTAGAAATTACCTTAAAGATCATAAATAGCTGTAAATAGAGGAGATAGAGGTACCACTAACCTAGTCTGATATTGGGTATTTCTTCGCTATCAACTGCCACAGCAAGAATAACTTCGGTTCGATTGCATTCGAATTTTAATTTTACGTCATTCCCACTCGGACCCTTTTCTCGGGAAATTGGGCGCGGACGACGACAGTTTGGGCATTTCCTTGTTTTCCATAAAAGGCCCCTTTCAGACAAAAACTGGTCGAATTCCTCCGTGGTCATCCGATCTATTTTTCCCCAGGAACCAAACAGTGTTAGGTCCTTCAGGCTTTCCAGCTTCTCGGCAGCAGACATTTCACCTGGAATCAATCCAGGTTTAAGTTTACGATCACATATTGGCTTAAATTTGCTTCCAGATTTTAGGCAAGGGAAGGGACTCCGGGGTGTAGGCAATTTAAACACGGGTGTGTAACTCGGCCACACCCCGGAGTCCCATCCCTTGCCCAAATCTGTGCTCTCTTCCGCGTCAGCGGAGGAGAGCACAGAACAGATATTGCTCTTCTTAAATTTGCTTCCAGATTTTAGGCAAGGGAAGGGACTCCGGGGTGTAGGCAATTTAAACACGGGTGTGTAACTCGGCCACACCCCGGAGTCCCTTCCCTTGCCCAAATCTGAATCCCCCTCACTCCCATCCTCCTCGGCGCGCCTCCTTTTCCTTCCGAATCCACCCTCCCCCCCCCTCGCTCCAACCCCCCTCGGCGCGCCTCCCCTCCACCCTCCCTCCCACATCATACACAAGTAAAAAAAAACTCTAAAAGAACTCTAAACAAAAAAACCATAAAAACACCGCGGCCGGGCAACTCCGCTTGGAATGGTTTTTCGTCGCGCCGTCTCGCGCACTCCACGCCTCCGTTCTCTCTCCTCGTGCAATATCATATTCGCTGCAGGACCCACGTCCGATAGTAGGAGCACGCCCTTTAAAGTTTCCGGTAAAGTGACGTAGGTAAGTGCTTTTTTTAATTTTCCTTATTGTTTCCGGGAATTATTCCCTTTTAACGTATCACCTAGGATGTGCTGAGTCGCATCCTAGGTGATTCGTTGAATTTTGCCAACCCCTCCGTTGTCACATAGCGCCAATTTTGATTAATTTTGTAATTACATAGTGCTTTCCGCCCTAATGTTCTCTGCTGCGGAGACATTTGAGTGTCTTTTTCACCGTTTGAGTACCAGAAAACATGCGAACGAGCGAGCGGAAGAAAGACAATTATTTAGGGTTTATTTAGAGTGGTTGCAAGAGTTGTTTCTTTTACGTGAAAAAAACGTTTAACTCTTTCACGACACGTGACCGGGACAGTGCGTATTTTTCTCGCGCGCGGGGTGTCCGACGACGCCGCCGGACAATGTCCCAGAGAGCGCACTCAATTTTCCAGCCTCGTGGACGTCGATTTTTATAATGATAAATTGATTTGTAATTTCATTTAATTTATTTTATTTTTTAATAATAATTTAAGATAATTTATAATTAATTTGAGATTTTATAATTTTTATAATTAATATTTTTTAACGGTGTCCCACGGCGTCGTTTCTTGTCGTGTTGCATTTTTTGTTAGATATGAATAAAAAGTAACCAATGAAGTTTCCCATGGACCATCTTCATGGAAGATATTAGTGGACTCAGTGATCAATACTGTACTATTAAATGTTTGATAACTTTCTATGAACTATTTTTATGGTGGTGTCCGACGACATCGTCGGACAATTTCGTGAAAGGGTTAGGCATAATGCTCTCCAGAACATAATGTGGTGAGCAGGGGTGTGCGGAATTTCCGTTTCCGTGTTCCGAGTTCCGTTTTCCGACCATTGTTTTTGCGCCGGAAGGCGGAAACGGAAATGGGCACTGTTCCACACTAGTTTTCTATTGAACACAATCAGCGTATCAGTTGAAAATTTCTCCTTGTGAGAGAAAGGAGAAATTTTTAACTGATACGCTGATTGTATTACTCTAGTATTAATGATCTTGAAATTGGTAAGACTACTAAAAACGCTCAGAAATGGCAACGGCTGGGTGCAGGGCAAAATTAGTGTGCCATAAAGGCTATATATGCACTGTATGCTAAGAAAATGCACTCAACATTTGAATGACCATAAAGTTCTTCATTTATTAGTTACAAATCGCTACAAAAACATAGTAAGCATCAGGGGTGTGCGTAAATGAAATTTGAAATTTCGTAAATCGTAAGTCGTAATTACGGAAAAACCGTCGTGAATCGTAAATTGTAAACTGTAAAACGTAAGCGTCACCTCACCTGTTGTGTACAATTAAATTTTCAGAGCGATTTTTCTGCTAATGTTAACCAGATGTGATTCAGTATTTATTTGTCGCGTTATTTTCAGCTCAAGCTGGACAGTTTTCTTACCAACCTACTTTTTCTTTTCACGTCTTCTTACTAGTAAGACATCCTTCAAATTAAACTTTACACGTTCCGAGATAGCCGACAAAACTGTAGGTTCAAAAACTTTACTTCAGCCTATGCATGATATTTCAGAAAAACCCTGCATCGTTTGAATATTCATTAAATTCCTAACTTACTACCAATTTTTTAGCTTGCGTATTAACCTATGAACAGCGAGAAGTCGCTATCAAAATTAAAATGAAAAAATATTTCACCACTGACCAATACGGAGAAAACAGCAGCTGTGCATGTAGTAGTCCAACAAACATACTGAGTCATACGGCCGGATTGCACCATGCATTCAGAGTGAACGCATGGCGCAACCCCATTGTGTGACTCACCGAAAGTTCTCAGCTTCTCTATGTTTTGAAATTAGTCCATGAACATTCTCATAGCAGACAGATAAGAGAGTTTTGGGGCAGCGCGACAGGAGGTACACCCGCTCCTGCTGGTGGGCGTGGTGTCAGGAGGTACAGCCGCTGTTCTGCGCACCGGAGACTTTTGTTTTGCGTGTCAAAGGTTTCGTAAGGCAGACCCTCGAAGAAGACTAGGGGTTGTGGGTGAGAGATCATGGGGGATGAGAGGAAGATCGCACGTTCCCCAGCAGGGGTCGAATGTACCTCCTGACCGTCCCCCGAGTTTTGGCCGCCGAAACAATATGACCATTGGTCAGTGGTGAAATGGCCATATTTTTTGGACAAGTTTTATAGTCGCTTTAAAATGGGAAGGTTAACGTATTCCTTAAGGTAACCTTCTTATGGCATCCTCAGTTTGATTCCATAGACAGGACAATTTTTAATTAGAAAGTACCTAATCTGATTTAAAAGTAATCCTATTTGATCGGTGAGTTGGGAAGAACGCGGACGAGGTTAAAACAGGTTCAGTTTGAGCTTGCAGAGGTTCATTTTAAACGCAGCAAGTGAATAGACCGCTGCAGGAAGGTAGTGGCACAGAGGGCTCTAAGAAATAACCTCTGCGCAATATTCGAATTCAGAAGCTCTGTTAATTGTAGAGAGATTGGAGCGAAGACTTTTCGCAAGTTTAAAAGTGCTCACAAGTGTTCTGAACCATCGATCGACAATATCAGCTATCGGGGGGGGGGTAGCCTAAACGTACCCAGGGCATTGGTTTTCCAGGCAAGTTTGACTGCACTTGTCCGATTTCGAAAATTACTGCAATGCTGCACTACTACTTAGTAATTCTCTGCACTCGCTCGGGCTGCTCTTCATCAGCTCTGTAACGAACGTTTGCTCCGAGAGTCTAAACGGATCAGATAGGGTGACCATAAACTCCATCACATCACCGAAAAGGGAGAACAAAACTGGCAAAACCAGTTCGAGCATTCCTTGAAATGCTACGCGCTTGGTTTTACAGCACTTTGAGCATCAATTTTTGTTCTTCCGCCCTATGAACTACAATGCAGACCGATAAAAACGTCAGTGGTTTATCCTTTCCACATGATAACAGCAACTTTCCAGACCCCGCTTCCAGTCACGAATGATGTTCGATCGTGGATTTGCGTCAATTTTATTAGTTATGTTTAGCATGAATACATATATTATAAACAGATTGACTAGACCTCACTACCAGAAACGACGTGGATTTAGAATACTCGCCTCTCTTTCTCTAGGAAACTGATAGTCGGATTCGAGAACCCTGTGCACAGGACGGTGTCTTCTACCAGTGTAACACATTTGAGTATCCAAAAACAACTCTGAAGGGGAGTGGTAATGAGCTATAAGAGGGACCGTTAGAGTGGGCACATCTTTATAACCCTGTCCACATAAATTTGGACGCCACTTGGTTGTTGATTAAAGACCACATTTACGAAAATTTACGATTTACGACCTAAAATGTAAATCGTAAACAATTCGGCAAAAATAGCCGTAAATCGTAAAATTGTAAATCGTACATCGTAACTACGCACACCCCTGGTAAGCATACAGCGCATTATCATGAAAGAGAGAGTTCAGTGATGGTTGTGAAATGCGGTTTGTGCTCCAAGATTACATCAGTGTTCCTGACCAAAGGTGTAAATTTCAATTTTTAATTTCGCTGTGTGATATTCATCTATATAGAGTTATGCAATTCATTTTTAATGAAGCATCACAAGGATCTTAGTTGAGCTGTTATTTTCATTGACTAGAGGACTGACTTATTGAATTCTGACACAAAACTATTGCTTCGAGAATCATCTTAAAACTATGTTTTAACATATTTGCTTACGCCTGGGCAGCTGATAGAGAGGCTACATGTTGTTACAGGATGTTTTGTTGCGATCAAAACCCTTGCGCCAGGCGCCAACCCGCATCTTCTGCTTTCCGGGCAGCGATGTTCGCCTTACATCACCGGCGCTGTTTGACCGCACGTAACATCCGCGATATCCTCGAGGTCTGTCAGCACCCACCCGTGATACGGGGACGGGCCGGCCGCTGATATCAGCATGGGACCGGTTAAGCTGGAGACCTTACTAGTAACAATGTTTTAACACATTTGCTTAAGTACTTAAGTACTTCTAGTAAGGTCTTCAGCTTAACCGGTCCCATGCTGATATCAGCGGCCGGCCCATCCCCGTATCACGGGTGGGTGCTGACAGACCTCGAGGATATCGCGGATGTTACGTGCGGTCAAACAGCGCCGGTGGTGTAAGGCGAGCATCGCTGCCCGGAAAGCAGAAGATGCGGGTTCGAGTCCCGCCTGGCGCAAGGGTTTTGATCGCAACAAAACATCCTGTAACAACATCTTGGAACTGTCCAGCTGTGTCACCTTGGGCGTAGGATTTCTAGGCTGGCACAGATTGAATATTCCTGTGGAAGTGTGGATTCATCATGACTAATCAGTCATCCAGTTATTATCTTAGATCCCAGAATCAATTCTGAGTACTAGATTTGGTGACTACATACAATGTAGCTGCTAATGTTGAGTATACAGTTATCTGTGCAGTCACCAAATCGTCCCTGATGCCACTGGTTTCTAAAAGTTTGAGAGGAATCTATTTCCTTGTCGGGAAATGATCTAGGTGGCTACTCCAGTTTTAGACTTCACCCGAGTCAGTTTTTTAAAATGCGGGTCTGTAAGTAAACTCAATTGGCTAGGTCGGTTAAGCCTACCGTTCAAAAAATATCAGCATCAGAAAAGTCAGCGAAAAACCCATCGCAGGAACTAAATATGGAAAGACTGCATGCTGAAATAGTGAGAAATAGTGAAATAAGCCCTTGAATTTGTTTTCGTTTATTACTCAGCCATAGCTAAAAGCTATCATAGCACTATTATGAATTCATGCTTCGTTATGTTATGTTAGCATAATACTATTACGAATTCATGCTTCGTTATGTTATGTTATGATGAGGATGAGCATCAATCTGTGGGATTTTCTGCTGCTCGCAAAGCTCTGAACAAGAAAAGGTGCAACAGAAGCCGCTTCTGACGCCGTTTTACATGCACTTTTGAAAAAATGGCGGACATGTGTCATTTCCGTTTTCGCGTTTCGTATTCCGGTTTCCGACCATTTTTGAGCGTTTCCGTTCCGTCTTTCGTCTTCCGCTTTTCCAGAAAGTTTTCCCCACATCCCTGGTGGTGAGCCTTTTCACTTAACGACAAAGCTTAGCAGTGCGAATGTTGTGGAAGACCATAGTCTCACCAGGGAAGGGTTTCAGGCTTAGGTCCGAACGGGCGAAATGGATAGTACTGCGAGAATCTCCACCCTTCTTATAGTTGAAAAACATGTTTCGTTTTTGCTGACTCCTTGAACCCAAAGAGATACGGGCCCACGAGGGTGGGGTACAATATCGCACCGTCAGCGCGTGTCCACGTGCATGCAGTACCGGACAGTTATTTTGGTCATTGGCCGGAAAGACCGCGCAGGTCAACATAGTCCGCTTTGGAACGGTCCAAAGTGGCCCTTTTGAACAACTTCTTTAGAAGTTGAATATTCCTGAAAAGAGCAACACAGCTGAGCTCAACAGCTCGATCTCTACCCATTGATGTACAAATAGCCGATACTCGATGAACTTTTCTTCTCGTCGATTTTTTTGCCGACCCCTCTAATCGGAGCTGGTCACTCGTCGTTTGCCTTCATTTCCACGCGAGTGGTTACCGATTTCACCCAAAATCTGGACAAACTGGTTTTTTGGAGTGCTAGTTACGAATTTGATGTTCTTGTCGAGATTTTGCGCAATACGTGGTAGGTTCACACAGGAAATAGTGGTCGGCTCGGAAGCGCAGAGTTTGCCAAAGATCTGCGTACAGAGGGTTTTAAGGGCACTGATAACAAATGTGATGTTCTCTTTCGATGTTTCATTCAATAAGGTACGCTGCGGAAGGTTCACAAAAGCAACATTAGCCGCTCGGACGGTCGCGGCTATTAGGGCGGTCACGGACGAGTTGTCGGCCGCAAACCGTCGAAAACCGTTGCCTGCTCACAATCCCTCTAATCTGAGGTTTTTTGAGAAACGATTGGCACCGTTCGATTTGTCTCTGCGAGATCTACACAAAAATGTAGAACACCGCTCACAACTAGTGTCGAATTTGGCGTCGGCAACGCTCGCGAGCGTCGCAGAGTCGGAATCGTTGAGAGCGGAGATGCTGGAAAACCGTGCACACCTCTGGATTCGGACCGTCAAGTAGGGTTCAAAAATCTAACTAAATTTTACTGTGCTCCAAACTTGACCTAGTTACAGTGATTTTCTTCATAGACAAACTGAAAGCGATTCCCCTTAATTTTCGCTGATTAAATTGATCCGTAATCAAAATGAACGACATATTCGGAATCATCATTGAACGGTCTTTTTAAAGATATGTGAAATAATTAGTGGTTTTGAGAAATGTCTTCGTTGACCTATATGTTGCCCACTGCGGCGGGCATCCTTGCTCGCCCGACATAATTACACCCACAGAATATGGTTTGAAAAGTGCCCAATTTGTTTCGAAAAATGTTCAGTTCGGCTTGGAAATGATTCATTGATTTTAAAAACAAGGCTTTGGTGACATCAGAGTGAAAGGCTCCATATATGGAATCTCGGTGCTACATGCATTCTTTACTCTTGTCCTAAGAGTCAAGTGCGAGCGCCGGCCGGCGCATCCACGGAGTTTCCAATCTCCGTCGGTGTTCACCAAGGTTCCGCGCTTTCCCCACTCCTTTTCATTGTCGTAATGGATGCCATTTCGCGAGACCTTCAGAAGCCTGCTCCTTGGACGCTGCTATATGCAGATGACGTAATGCTTGCCAGTGAAGACAAGGCCGAACTTGAGCGACAAGTGCAATCTTGGTGTAACCGCTTGGAGGCGTTCGGGCTCAAGCTAAACATCCAAAAATCTGAGTACTTGACGACAGACGTAAACGAGACTGGGTCCATTGAGATCAATGGCACTGCGCTCGTACGAGCGACACATTTCAAGTACCTTGGATCTGCAATTGCGTCTCATGGTAGTCTGACGTTCGAGGTGAACTCGCGCGTGAGCGCAGCGTGGTCCAAATGGCGCTCAATAACAGGCGTTCTGTGCGACAGAAAGATTCCGGAGCGCTTGAAATCAAAGATCTACAGAACCGTCGTCCGACCAGTAGCGATGTACGGTGCTGAGTGCTGGCCTGCAACGAGGTTGAGAGACGCCTCAGCGTAATGGAGACGAAAATGCTGCGCTGGACAGCTGGTGTCACGCGTTTGGATAATGTTCGCAATGTCTCCATACGCCAAAGGTTTGGCGTCGCTCCAATTGCTGACAAGCTACGTGAAGCTCGCCTACGGTGGTATGGCCATTTTCTTCGTGCGGACGGCAACACCGTTCGGAAGATTGGCCTCAACATAAATGTGCCCGGAAAACGGCCTAAAGGACGGCCTAGGCAACGCTGGCTTGACGTTGCACATGGACTTAAAGGAAGCTGGTATCCACCCCGATTAAGCGTTTGATCGTGCGAAGTGGCGTCATCATACCAGAAGAGCGGACCCCGCTGCAAAGCGGGACAAACGCTGAAGAAGAAGAAGAAGATGATGATGACGGATCGGCAGACAGAAAGATGAACACACAAACTGTGCCTTCAAGCACGGTTAGGAACAAGGGTGGTTCAGTGGGAATCTCTTTATCTCCAGTAACCGCCGCTCAGCGCGGCAACAATGAGCGAAAAGCCCCAGTAGGCGGAGCCAGCGCTTTACATCGCGCTGATCGCGATACTCCGCGCGCGACAAGCATAAACGACTGTATAAGGATACCCAATATAAATCTGCCAGACTCAGCGAAAAATAATGACAAACGTAAGTGACTATAGGTCAACACCATATGACAGTCTACCGAATGCAGCGAAATGGGAAAGGTAAAACTACAAATCTGCCAATCTAAGAAATGTAAAGAACATTCTATTACGATCTCCGTCTAGTCTCCGTCTTCTTTATCCTTGTGCGCGTGAACGTTAGTAACCGCAACCGTCTTCCTCTCGTTCGTTCGGCGCCACCGCATACGACGAAATAGAACTGCCGAGGTCGAAGGCCGGATTCAGCGGACACGATCGATCCAGGTAGGAGTACGAGCTACGGAATAGGAGATTGACAGCGAGGCGACCGGAAGACAGACGCAGCGGGATAATACGGTGACGTGGAGCTGACGAGCTACGGAATAAGAGGCTGTCAGCAGCCGACCAGACGACGGACGCAGCACGGAATACGGTGGTGTGGGTGCAGCGGAGACGGTCGAAGGAGGGGGCTTGTGAAGAAGGCAGGCAGACGGAGGGGGGAGGGCGAACAGGAGACGGCGACAAGGAGGACAGGGACGGGACGACGAAGAAGACAGTAGAAGGCTCGAATATGGAGAATAGTCGACGGCTGACGACCACGTAGAGGATCTGTCGACGACTCAGTTATGGCAACGCTTGGCTGGAGGGCCGGGTCTAGTCGAACATAGCACGGTATTGTGCTCGCCGCGACATATCGTGCAGCTGACCACACAGTTTCTTCCATGCTCGGGACGTAAGCAGCGCCCACAAAGATGCAGTTCCGATACTCGCATGGCGCGGGCTACCGGATCCGGATAGCGATGGCAGCGTGCTGTGTGGTGCCTGTCCACATTTTCCTCTACGGGGCAGAAAATACAGTTAGACGTGGGATTAGAACGCTCCAAAAGGATACGCATGTCCTCTTGCAGCTGATTGACCTTAGTGAGCACGGAGTCGATGCGGCCAGAGATGATGGCGACGGACTGGACCAGGGCATCGAGGGATACTTGGCGTTCCATCTCCATCCTATGGAGCTCGCGGTCGATGTCGTCCATGCTCACGGGGGGAATGATAAAGCTATGTTGTCTATGTGGTGTAATGATTCTAGATCAGCGTCGAGAAGAATGACGTAAGGAAAGCAAGATTCTCACAATTCCTATAGAGAAAGTGATCGCCAACTGCACACTTACAATAAGTATGCGTAGAATGATCGCAGTCATCCTCCCCACTGCTTGGAAAAACAACATGATCACTACTGGTCCAAACATGTAAGTGAGGAGCAGAGAGAGCGCCAGTGTACTTGCGGCGGCAATTGCTAGTTTCCAGTGATTCCGAATGACCAAGAGAAGTGGGGAGAAGTCTGGGATATCAAGGTCGTTTAACCAGTCGATCTGGGGTTGGTGTGCCGAGTGGTTGAACGATGGCGCACTATGTGGTATCATTTTGGGATGGTAATATAGAATACCTGAGATAGGTACCGATACATTTTTTCCACCGCAAACCGTAAAGCACTCCGATCTAATAATGGCGCTGTTGAATGTCAACTTGACTATGGTGCTTACATTCTTAGGACCACATTCTACTGAACGGATATGATGCGCACACTGAACAGTAGTCCAAGATGGTATGGACGTATGACAGAACAGTTGGAATCGACTTCCTTGTGAGCACCTGTAGCACCCTTCAAGGGACCCAGCGGTTAAGCGACATGGCTCATTGATGTTTAGATGTGCGGTTTCTACGTACTGTTCGGATGAAATAGCCACGACGGTTTCAGTGTCGGACGTTTCGATCACAACAGATTCTTCTCCCTCATATACGTCTACGGCAGGTGTTGATAGTGGTAGAAGATAGTCATGACCACGTCTTAGAGAGGCCAATTGATTGTGTTGGCAGTGACACATTGGTCGATGTCCGGTAACGTCGCAGTTACAGAACTGCATATTCTCGCACTTGGCAAAGTTCAGCTTCGCTTCACTTTCGTTGGAGCATTGAACTGGAAAAGTGAAATGAGGTGGTAGCATGAACGTTTCACCGGCTGATTGTGCGAATTTCTGATGATAGTGAATTTGGGTGCGCTGTAATGAAATCACTGTGAATTCGAATCCACCAAATGAATGCGCAACGTATGGAGACAGTGTAAATTCTTTATGTTCTTCGACATTGTATATTTTTGTTGCTACGTCGAAAGTGACTGAGAACAACCAACTAGCACACTGGAAGATTTCATAGGCCTTTGTGGAGGACGGTATATAGAACACTCGGTAGAAGGTGCAAGCTCTTACGGGTAGCAGGCACATGCAGTCGAAGCCACTACACTGAAGGGAGCAAGCCGTATACCCTGGATAAGCCTGGGAATTGTTTAGCTCGGGTATGATTTCATTAGGAGCAACGTTTTCACAGTAATCGCCTTTACACGACCCCATCCCACGGCAGCGGGTTATGTATTCCACGTGCTGGTAAGTGTCCCTTGTCCAGAAGAGTGAATCTTTGCTACAGACCATTTTGACGGTTTTGCGTCGTAGCTTGATGTATCCTACACTAATGTTGCCGTGGCGGAGTTGTAGGCATAGCACTGTCTGGGCACTATTGAATAGGAGTTCATTGTCATATTGGTAGTGACAGCTGTGTCGATCTTCGCAGATAAGTTCTGCTGAGTGTCGAATGTGACCTTGCTGACATGCATTGGACGTGGACTGCAGGCATAATGACAACACTAGAGCTGATGCTACCAATGGCACATGTGCGGGAGTGAAAGTGCTTAGAGAAAAATGTGTGTTTTCTGTTTGCGGAGCAAGCGAGTGAAGCTCAATGGATGTCTCATCTTGCATCCGAGTAGATGGGCGCCTAGCAAGCAGTTTAGATGCGATCCACAGCATTAAAAGAACTGCCAGTATCAAAGAGTAGGCAATGACGACAGCTGAGGCTAAGGCTCCTTCTGGCCAGCAGTGAGCATTTGCCAACAGTCTTTTAGACAAGAACGCAGAACTGTATTCACAGAATGGTGGTGGTTGGCAGGATTTAGCTACCATGCTGTCATTGTATCGCACCATTACATGGATGGATTCAGAGAAAGGGGATACAGGTAACCCAAATTGCAAGGTTGTCTTATTACCTTTGACATTGCTGCATATGCCTGCTATGCAAAGCTCGAAGGAATCTGCTACAGGACGTATAGATACCTGTCCATTTTCACATGCAATGCTTTCGTGTACCGGCTGTGCTAAACACCCTGTCAAAAGTAGCGATGTCATGAGGTATGTATGGACTGAAAAACTGTGAGATCGTCGATGTCTCAGACCCTCATCTGTTTGTATGTTAGTGGCTTGATCGCCGTCCGTTTGCCTTTGTTGTCGTTTAATCGCCTCGTATGCCTTTGTTTTTGCTTCACGTGGAATGCCATGTCGGCGCCGCGGCGCCGGTGAGGTTGCGCTTGAGGACTGCGCTGCGGCCCGCAACTCCTGTGCGGCTGGTGACGTTTCATCTGGCGCCCCGTTGACATTTTGTTTTCGCTGTGGCGCTGCTGTAGTTCGTATCTCTAATGGATACAATTTGCCTATTGGTCTTTGGATTGGCGTATTGTTGTGCGGCAATTTTACAGACGCGGAGCGAACCTTGCCATCAGCACTTATGATGAGTTTTACAATTTTTCCTACGGCCCAGTGTCCTCTGGGTATCATCTCGTGTTCTATTAGGACGATCTCGCCTTCTTCTGGTACGGGCTTGGCTGCATGCCTCTTGTTTTGGAATCTTGCCCTATGCAGGTCTCTGAGCATGGTTAAATATTCTGTATTCCATATGCTCCAGAATTTGTCAGCTATTCGTTCTGAATAGGCAAGCGCCTCCCTCACTTGAGAGACCGTTTGCAACTGCTCTGGCTCATACGATGAATCATCGTCTGAATCGATATCTTGAACTGTTGCCGGTAGTGAGAAGCATAGGTTGCCTTGAAGAAAGTCTATGGGTCTCAACGGTATTGTGTTGATGTCGGACGTGCTCACAGCTGTAAGTGGTCTCGTATTTAATATTGCTTCTATTCGCGTAGCAACCGTGACCATCTCGGTGAAATGTAGTCTTCGGCGTCCAACACTTTTCTGTAGAGCAACCTTCACGGAACCTACTAATCTCTCCCATACTCCTCCCATCCAGGGTGCCCCTGGGGGATTGAAGTACCACGTGATTCTGTTATCGGCACAGTACGAATAAAGAGGACCATTCGCGCTTGCGTTTTCAGAAAACAGTGAGTCGATCACTCTTTGACCCAGCTTAAAGTTGGAGCCGCAGTCAGTTCTTACTAGCTTAGGAATTCCTCTCCTTGATGAGAATCGCGCGAAGCTGTCAAGAAACGCCCGCGCGGAGAGGTTTTCGACTATTTCCAAATGAATTGCACGTGACGTTAGACAGGTATACAAACAGACATAAGCTTTGGAGCGGTCCTGCAATGTGTAGGGACCAAGGAGGTCGCAACCGGTGTTCTCGAAAGGTTTCGTGCGACAGACGCGATCTGAGGGTAGTGGGCTCATATCTGGCGTATGGAAGGGAAGGGCATGAGCTCTGCGACATATAACGCAGTTTTTTAGAATTTCACCCACGATCTTCGATGGGCGAATCATCCAGAACCGCTGTCGAGCTAAAGCCAACAAATGGCTTTTTCCACAATGAGCGTTGCTTTTATGCAAGTCGACTAAGATTAATCGCATCAGCTCTGAAAGAGGTGCGATGTAAATTGGATTTCGAGTATCAAACGGCAAGCTGGCATTGTCCAGCCGTGACAAACACCGAATTATCCCTGTTTCGTCTCTCATTATGCGCTTATCGCGGTGACGGCTCTGAAGATCACCTAGGTTGACACTTTCATGTTCGAGTTTTAATAGAACATGTTCGGCTGTTGCGATGTCTTTAGCCGTGATGTTGACATCCGGGTCAAATTGAGACAGAGCTGTATGCTCTGGGGCACTAGTTGTCGGTTGAAGTCGGTCTTTCAAACGCCTTGCAAACTTCCCTACTAGAGCGACCACACGGAGTGCCTTTGAAAGGCTGCCGAACCTCCGCAAGTCCAACAAGTGTGTCTTAGATGTCTCTTCGGAAGTTAGGATTTCCGTACAGATAACTGCCTTTTCTTGTTCACATGTGTCCTCACATATTGGCAGATCGATGGAGTTTATGTTTTTGAGAAATTCCTCTTGGTCAGTCAGTAACCACTGCGGTCCTCCAACCCAATCAGTAGATTGAAGTTCAGCGCTGTCGACTCCTCGGGTGCCTGCGTCCGCAGGATTTTTCTCACTTGTAACGTGAAAGAGGAATACTTTGTGTCCGAGTGCTGCAAGTCTGTTGAAAATTACGTTTATGCGGTCTTTTTGATTAGTTATAAAGAGCGGTAGCCTTCGCGACGATTTGATCCAGCTAAGGGCGATTAAGCTGTCGCTGACCACATTTATACTGGTGACGCCACTAGGTAGCGCCTTTGTAATCGATTCCGCTAACCGCGCAGCTAAAAGGATAGCTAGGAGTTCTAAGCGCGGAATAGACAGCAGCCTTCTCTTGAGAGCTAGTTTGGTCTTCCCGCTTAAAAGGGTAGAAACTGATTTTTCGTCCAACTTCATGTAAGCGCACACCGCCATGGCTTTGCTGCTGGCATCTGCAAAAACCCATAGCTCTCTGCGCATTACTTTCGTTACTGACTGACTGATTGCACGTGGGATCTCTATGTGGGCGTTGGCAACATCTTTGGAAATCAAATCCCATTCTGTCGCGGTTTCCTTGTCCAGAGGAGAATTCCAGTCTTTCGTTTTTTCAAGAACAGAACGTAGGAGACATTTTTGTCGAACAAGTAGTGGAGCACCAATACCTATTGGATCGTACACTGAGTGGTGCTGACGTAACGTATCCCTCATGACCTTCACGCTAAAACATGCATCCGTTTTAAAGGAAAGGCTGTCTGTTATTGGATTATAAGTGACCCCAAGGAACTTCATCGGACTGTACGGGGCTCTGTCGGCCTCTGCAATCTGGGAATTTACGAAGGCGGAGTTGCTTACGTATGATCTTAGGTTCATTCCAATTGCAGCAAATATTTGCTTTGAGGCCTTGTATTTGTTAACTGCTTCCTCGTCCGTCCACGCTGTCATGAAGACGTTGTCAACGTAGAGATAACGTTGAATTTCATTCGCTAGAGGGGAACTCACCGACGTCAAGTAGGCAGAAATCACCATATTCAGCATACTTGGGGATGCTGTCGTTCCAAAAGGGACGCGTTTCCACCGGTACTCCACCATATTCGACGCGCACAAGGGTTTGTCTGGTTCTCTAAGCCATAGAAATCTACACAGATCTCTGTGGGATTCGTGTATGCGGATCTGTGTAAATGCAGCTTGAATATCCGCGAGAAGGATGATAGGAGGTTCTCGGCTTGCGACGATTATGTCGTGTATCTTATTCACGAAGGAAGCTCCCGTGAATAGTACGTCGTTTAGAGATAATCGTCCGCGTTGGTGTGACGATGCATCAAAAACGATTCTTAAAGGAGTCGATTTATGCTCTTTCCACACCCCTGAGTGGGGCATGTAGTATGTCCCTACTGAATTTGGGACGTTCCCTTCGACTTCTTCAATAACGTCGTCTCTCAGGTATTGCTCGATTATGGTTGTGTACCATTTCTTTTGTTCCGGGTGTGCGTTCAAATGTTTGATTTGTGCCACTAAGCGTTTGAACGCTACACTGCGATTGTCACTTAAGTGGACAATGTTGTCCTTCAGAGGAAAAGGTGCAGTAACGCATTTATCTTTGAACTGAATCGATTGTGCGTAGCTCGCTTGGTATCTGAACGTAGCTTCATCATTTGCTCCTTCCTCCGTAGCAATTCCAAGGCTTTCAAGCTCAAACATCTTTCTAACCATTTCGGATTCCTTTCCTTCTTCGACGACAATTGTGTTACACACCATTTGGCCATCGAAGTCCCTAGATATTGCTCTTTTCAACATTCCTCGCCCATATGCGGCCATCCCGAAAATTGTTCTCGTAACTCTTAATCCCGAGGGCATCTGGAAGGAACCGTTTTCGTACACAAAGGAGCTGTACAAGTCAATTCCTATAAGGACTTGAGGAATTTGATACTCCCCTCGCATTCTTGAATTTGACAGGCATATGTTATTTTCTTCCATGAAATGGATGTCCATAGCGGGAAGAGTGACTGAATGAAAGCCGCTCACTAACCTCGGTTTTGTTCGTAGTGTGAAGTGCAGTTCTCTGCCATGAGCTGTAAGCACTCTCATATCCACATGGTAAGACGTGAAAGTCTCACTCACACCCCCTATACCTGTCAATGAACACATTTCAGAGCGATGCACTGAGAGGGCTAACTTTTCAGCGACACCTTCTTCTATGAGGCTTGCTTGGGCACCAGTGTCAAAAAAGAATAGTGCTCTTTCATATGCCTCATTGCGAGTGTTCCATATCATTCCCTCCGCCGTCATTAACACGATTTGTTCCGAGAAGTTTGCTGTCTGCTGAGCCCCGGTCGATGCATGGCCGCTAAACAACGGGGTACACATTTCAGAGCCAGTTGTCTGGGTGTTGTTTGGCGCATGCGGCGTGGATGGCGCAGTGTCGCGAGCGGGATGTACAGGTGGGCTCTGTTGCGCTACGTGCGCGTAGGTCTGACTTTGCGTTGGTCTGGGTTGGCGTGGCGACATCGTGTGTTGCTGCGTTGTTACATTCTGGTTGCAAAGTGAACTGTCATGGGCCCTTCCGCATCGTGGACAATTTGCCCTTGAGCAGATGTTACTGCTATGGTCGTTGGCAAAACATTTCCAGCATAGATTGAGTTCCACTACCTTTCGCCTACGCGCGCTAACATCTGCTATGCTACGGCATTGGTATGGTCTGTGGTTGGGCTTGTCACAAAATACGCAGTTTTTTGGTCTGTGCGTGTGCTGAGGAGAGTGATCGGGTTTTCTGCGCTGACACGAGTAATCGCGGTTTTTATCGCGATCCTTTCTGTCGTTAGTGCTGCTTAACCTTTCCGACACATATTTGAATCGACCTATTATTGTTTCTACGCGATCCAGGGTTTCTCCGACGGTATAGGTGTCTCGTTCTGTATTTTCCTTAAGAAATTCTTCAACCACGTTTCGGGGAAGTTTTTGAAGAATCGTTTCAATCCACATTGGGTCGTGCGTTTCAATTATGTTGTATCCTGAGGACACCATTTCATGAACAAGGACGCGCATTTCATCGAAAATTACTTCACACTCCCCTATGGTGTCTTTTGCCGGAGACAGCTCGACTAGCCGTCGGATGATACGCGCTCGTGCGGTCGTGATGTTGTCATATTTCTTTCTAAGAGTATTGACCATCCATTGGTAGTTTTCTGGGACGAGCTTAATACCTTTGATGACCATAGCTGCTTGCCCTACGAGACTTTCTTTTAAAAGTATCATTTTTTCCATCACATTCACTGCTCTGTTGTTATGCACCATTGTTTCGTATAGCGCCCAGTATTCTGCGAAGTCTGATTTTCCATCGAACTTTGGTACGGCAACTCTAGGGGGCATCAGTGACTGAGTTGTCTGCTGGCCTGGCGCGGTAGTGACAGGATCTGACTGTATCAGGTCACCTGCTAGCGTATCGGTTGGGCCGTCGCTTGTTGCAGTCCTTTCACCTGCCGTGACAGCGGGGAATTGAGTTGTGTTGCATAATGCTGAAAGGTTCTGTCCGGTAGGATCTCGTTCTTGCCCTGGAACTTCGCGTTCCGCTTCGAAAGTCGTTGCTGCCGATATGTTTCTCTGTAACACCTTGAGCTCATATTGCGTCTCGACGAGCCGCGTTCTCAGCGCGGAAAGCATCTGATCGGCCTCCTCGAGAATCGCGTCATAGGAAATCTCTTTCGCGATTGATTGCATTTCTTCAAGAAATTCCTTTCTCTCGGGCTTCTTCACATCTAGGTATTCTTTCTCTATACTGTCAAGAACGGATAACACCGTAGATTTTGAGGACTCTATCAGGGCAATAGCGTTTTGCAGTGAGCCTGACAGTTTTATGCACAAACCGCGTTTTTCTTCGATACATTGGGGATACTTTGTCTCAGACGTGAACGACTCGAATGTTCTGAGTTGCGCCTGTAGGTGATGGCATGCGCGTGTAAGCGCTGACTTACGGAAGTACAGCGACATGAACAGTCTGCTGTTTTGCTTGTGTTCCTTGTTTTTCTGGTGCGTTCAGAATCGCCTGAACCGGAGACGTGATGGGCCGTAGCCTGATCACTTGCCTGGTTATCTACTTCGGCCGAATGGCAGGAAGTAGATAACGGGCACCACACTTAGTTCGTGTGGCCGATGCACCAGCTGTGCCTTCAAGCACGGTTAGGAACAAGGGTGGTTCAGTGGGAATCTCTTTATCTCCAGTAACCGCCGCTCAGCGCGGCAACAATGAGCGAAAAGCCCCAGTAGGCGGAGCCAGCGCTTTACATCGCGCTGATCGCGATACAAACAGACGCCTTTTCCTCCTCCCTACTATATAGAGAGCGACCTGTAAGTACAGATCGTCATCCTAGTCCTTCTCAATTTGCGCAACCTGGTTAGGCCCTGATTCTCTTCCCCTGAATACTTCAGCTCTGAAAAGCTCCTTGATTGAGGATTCTGAATATGTAGTTCATTTTGAAACTCGACCATTTTAAACAGCGTAAGCTTAGAGGGGCTGGAATCAACGACGCGACGAAACTGCAGCTAGGTCAGATTTGGAATAGGGTGGAACTTAATTAAGATTTCTGAACTCTACTCGACGAGCCGAATCCAGCGGTATGCCCGTCTGTTCAAATTTCCTACTCTCAACGGCTCCGACGCTGCGACGCTCTGAAGCGTCGTCGACGCCAATTGTGACACTAGTTATGAGCGGTATTGTGGACAAGGACATGTTGTGGTCTCTTCTTTTCATAAGCTCTAAAATTGGTGCTTTACTGCACGTTGAGATGTTATTATTTGATTCACTGTTTGTTCGTGTTGATTTAGCCACGTACGATTCGAGCAACCTCGCTTGGCTAAATCGATGCCGAGATCCAACGATAGTCGCACCTGGAGGCTTCATTCATTATTTTGCATTCAAAAATCACAATATCACAAAACTTCAAGCACTCAATTCATGGGGGGAGGAAGTGAATTACACATTTTCAAAAAAGAGGATCTGCTTAAATCACATACCCTTCGCTTTTATTTTATAGGCGTCCAGTCTGATTTGAAAACTATCCAGTTTACGTCGATAAGAGTTCAGTTTAACCTGAAATGGCACAAAAGTATTGGTTATTGGTAAAAATACATCTTTAGATCAAATGGATAGCAAAAGCGACAAGTTCGGAATATTTTATTTTTTATTTTCTGTTTTCTGGCATTTTTGACATCTCTGTTTTCTGACAAATTCAATTTTCTGTTTTCTGGGAGAATTTTCAAAATTTCTGCCTTCTCCTGGTGTCGAGCGAATCGTTATTGGTTTACGAAATTACAGTTTCCACAAAACACAACCAATTGTGGAGACATGAAAAAGTATTAACATCCTACGTGCTATTTTGTAACCCTTTTTCATGCATATTTTCATAGGATAAGGTGCATTACGATGGGCGCGTGGAGCGCAGTCGTGTTGCGTGCACCCGATTCCAGTTTCCTGGTTCATTTTCCCGCCCAAACCAAACAAGCCTTCCATGACTCATGAGTCGGTGAATTAGTACCAGACGTGTGTGGAGAGCAGAAAACACTGGCTTGTCAATCGGCTAGCCGCCGCAATTCATTGTATAGGCCAAACACGCATTCCCATTACCTCCACTACATTCCATAGGAGTAGAACGCGTGGCGCATTCCAAAACGAATTCACTAACGCCGTGCTTGCCCTTCTTCTTTCATTGTGTGTTACGCTCGGAGTCTTTTCAAATTTCTAGATGATGGTCCGCGCTGGATTCCTCTACGACAACTCCATGTCGGTCAATCCTGGTGTTAACGGCGATACATATTGGCCTCAAACGCTGGACCACTCCGTCCCGTGGAACTGTTATGATGCTCAATGTCCTACCGGGTAGGTTTCGTTGACGGCTGAGCTGTGTGCACTAGCTTCATAGAGATGCTCCTGGATATCCTTTCAGCTCTTTCCCCGGATTATGGGCCATTCCATTGAACCAGTTTTATGGCTCATATATTCCACAGATCGACGGCTTCCGCAGATCGAGTATGATCCGAGCTGCCGTAGATCTGAACACTACGGTAGATCAACTAGTAAGTTTCTTCGGATTCAGACAACGACATACATATTGAATGCGTGGATGTTTCGAAGTTATGCAACAGCTACGTAGAAGGAGCCTATATTTGGGTGAGCCTGAGAAGAAACGCATTGTCTTGCATACCTTCTTCAACTTCATTCAGTTGCACGGAGCGGGAAATTGGTTACTTTAGAAGTCTTGCTACCTTTTTTGGGCTTCGGAGTCTTTTTGACCTCGTTCGTCGCCTCGGAGCCTCGACGACGCTACGTGTGCTGTTGTCACGTGTTGTAAACATAAAAGTGTAGCCATATAATTGCTATGGATATGCAGATATACATATTGGTTAAGAAGAACAGAGTCTGTCCTTTTCCTATGTAATGCTGCTTAACGGGTTGCAGTTCAAGACAATTTGGTTCTACAGATTTTCCGCATTTATCGCACAAATTTTGCTAAAAAAATAACCGATTAAAAATTAGCGTCCATCCCTGATAATTAACTAGCCACCTTTCTTCTAACCAGGCATAACTACTCGCAACCTACCTATAAGAGGGTTTCCTACATAGACTTTGTGAGTCGTGACGATAGGGTAGCGCATGTGCATTTTCGAAAGGTGAAATGGTGCTGCAAGCAAAAA
Organism: Heligmosomoides polygyrus bakeri; assembly: GCA_947359475.1. NCBI lineage: Eukaryota > Metazoa > Nematoda > Chromadorea > Rhabditida > Heligmosomidae > Heligmosomoides > Heligmosomoides polygyrus. The sequence goes on along the minus strand of OX375870.1, from coordinate 59,118,509 downwards.
AACGTATCTTCAAGGTAAGGGAAGTCAAGGACGTACCCAAACCGACAACCGGTGAAAATTGAGTGAAGCAGCAGTGTTATTCTACGTGCTACTGCCTGCTCATATGTGATGCTCTTCCTCTTTTGCAGCCTGTGATGAAATAGTGCAAATTAAAAGAACTGAAGAAACATTTGTGAGGAGTGGCAAACCTGCCTTGACTATTATTAACGCACTCTACCCTCTAGCTTTCGTATTCCAGCTAGTTTAAGTTAGAGAGTTTGGGCCCCTAGAGACACAGCATTTGGAGCCCTTGTTGTACCTCAGTACTGCCGAGCGTTAGAAATCCATTATTGGTAGATCGCGTGTGAGTAAGCGAGGATGAGCGTGGTGAGACCATTTCCACCAGCTTCACCCACACCCTGTGTATAGGGGTTACTTGTGATCCAGATCATGAGCCCGACATCCGTATCTGAATTTTTATTGTCAGCACGTGTAGTGACCCTTTGGTGTCTAGTGGATGGTTGGTTCATGGCTGGGTCTGCAACCTGACATGGGGAGCTTGGCCAGGCCCCCATGCCGGCTATGCCGGCAGATTTATCCGCACACAACCTTTCCCGTTCGTTGCCGACCGGCTCAGAGAGGATCGAATCCCTTACCGGGCTTTCTGCCTGATGCCTGCTCATTACTCGCTTCCGGAGAGATGATCACTTCGATCTGAAAGTAGAAGGTTCCGGTTTCGTACCGCACTCGTACGTGACAACTTCCAACGATACTTCTGGCCCGTTGACCAGTTCACGGACACAGCACGCCGCAGTGTATATAAAGGTTTATCTAAAGCTACACAACGATGGAGCGGAGAGTCTGAGGCACAGACACTAGCTACTTCACAAAGAGGAGTGGGACCTAGACCCGCGGTGTCGGCTGAGTGGGGAGTGCGCTCTTAAGCGATGACTCAGTTAGGCCTGTGTTGTACTCCCGCGGGAGCATCAGCGGAACGTCCGCGGACTAGGGGTGCACCGCGACGGCGGGCGTGGCGGGGCACGGCGATTGGCCAGGTGAGAGGTCTCGGCGCGATTACCGCCCTTCCGCGGATGCTCCCGCGGGAGTATAACTCAGGCCTTAGCGGCGACGCTAACACACGTATGCGCAGACCTTCCCCTTGGACGCAAGGTTGGCGGGGAGATGTTTGCCTCTCCTGGTTTCCCGAATCCTTTCCGGAACTTGACTATGCTGCTTGGGGGACTCTGCCGGTCCGAGGGAGACTTAAGATGGGTTGCCTGCCGATTACTCGGCTGCTGACAAGAGTAGACTGGTTCCCGACCGCTCGGGAGAAAGCACAATTGCTAGAATGGACCCTGTGCCCATGCCGGCCGGCTTATATGGAGTGAGCGCGCCCCAAGCCCCGCCCCTGGCTGCGATTGGCTGGCTCGGCGCGCTCCCTCACCCCGCCGACACCGCTCACAGCCGATCGATGCCACGTCATCGGTGCCGGGCCGTCTGTGCAGTCGATATGATGATGACGAGCAAACGAAATTGCCTAAAGCGACATTAACAACATAACAAAACAACACAAAACATACACCGCACAGTAGGGGGGGGGGACCCCTGACCTAACATTACCCGATATGGTAGGTCGCAGTGAACGCGAGTAGGCGAATCTGATGTCGGCAGGACCACTAGTTCTGCGCAAAAGTTGCGATTGGGCTTATTTGAGTGCTGCTGCCTATCCATTTTTGACTTAATTTATGTTGGGAGTAAATTTCTCAGCCATCAGAGCCAAATATTGGTCCACAAGGTAAACGCTAACTGGTCAGAACTTCTCCAATTGATCCATTTTGCAATTGTAACCTACACTTTGTAGTCAGCATTCCGGGCTTCATCCTTCTTTCTACGTCTCCAGTCAAAGTTCATTGTGAGGTTGAAATCATTTCCTGGAAAGAAGATTATCTCAGCGCTTTCACCGTTGTCGTATCAGAGCTGATCTCCAGCTCTTGCCTCCACGCTGTGATAAGATGCTCAGTGCGTAAATGCGTTCTCATGGAGATCCTTTCTTGCTGTTGCTGTAATTACCCCTAGCGTAAGCTACAGCTTCACTTGCAGGCTGCTATCTACTATCGCGGATCAGCACCTAACACATTCTATGGGCCCAGCCTCCCCACACCTTTCAAAGATGAACTGTGACACGCACCCTCAAAGAGAGGCTGCGTATGAGATAGGCATTTACACATTTTTCCACTGTATGAGTCAAAGCGTCATCGCATTGCTTCGAAGTTCAATGTCAGGCGTTCTTGGCCTGACAAGAATGCTTACTTTCGTAATGCTCACTATTTGCGCAACAGCGATGCAGATGTATGAAAAGAGGCACTAGTCGGCAGGCTTGGTAGCTTTGCAATTCCTTGACAACGGTGACGGAGTTAGCTTCGACGAGGTCCTGAAGCACCTTCACTTTCATTGTTGTTCCTATCCTGCTTCGAAGTTGTATTACACACAGCTTCATCTTATTTGCCTTGTGTTTAGCCGGTTGAAATGAAAATATTTTCAGAGCAAAACACAACAACGGTTGCCTTTGTTGTTGTGTTTTGCTCTGAAAATATTTTCATTTCAACCGCTGCTAGTCCCTTTAGTGTTTATTTAAAGAATCAAAGAAGAAAGAAGCACTACTGATCTATCCATTATCGGTTTTTGTCCTTCCGTATAGCTAAAAGTATCGGATCGGTGGATATTTTTTGCTCTTCCGATTCTATTTTAGTAGAGACGTGTACGGAAGAGCCTTTAGTGTAGGACTACTTTAGAGATTCTTTAAAAACGGATAGCTGTGCGTATAGTCGATAATTATGTCTGAGTTCGTCGCGATGAAAGTTCTCTCTAAACTAGTATCTGATTTTCATTTACTTTGAAATGGGAATTCCGACACCAGTTTTTTGAAGCGCATCTAGAGAGAATGTAATAGGTGAGCTGTCATAACGATGTTCTGTCGCGATCAAAACTGACAGCGCCAGGCGGGACTCCCGCACCTCCCTCTAAAGGCTCGTGCACAGTTCGGCAGCGCAGTGAACCACCCATGTTGTAGCATAGGCGGTTCACTAGGCTGTGCCACAGCGCGGAGCCAACGCGCGGTGAGGGGCCGTGCACACTCACCGCGCAGTGGCACCGCACGGTGCCACTGCGCTGAGGGAATCGGAGCTCCCATTTTCACCGCGCTGTGCCGTGGTGTGGCGTGTGGCTCGCGGGATTGCGTACCATGCGCGCCTCTGCTGGCAACCTTCCAGCTACGCAGCGCTACCGCACCGCGCCGACGTGGGGCATGTGGCAAAAAATGAACCCCTCAGCGCGGTGCCACAGCGCAGTGAAACTGTGCACGAGCCTTAACCGGGTGGGAATGCTCTACGCCTTACACCACCGGCGCCGTTTGATAGAACGCAACATCTATCCATCGAACTTGAGGCTTAAAAAAACTGATTTGAATCGTTTCTATCAAGATCATCAGCTTAACTGGTTCCATGCTGATATCAGCGGCCGGCTCATCCCGGATACGGGTGAGTGCTGATCGGTCCCACGAGGTGTGGATGTTGCGTTCGATCAAACGGAGCCGGAGGTGTAATGGCGTAGAGCATTCCCGCCCGGTTAGAGGGTGGTGCGGGTTCAAATCCCGCCTGACGCTGGAAGTTTTGATCGCGACAAAACATCCTTATGACAGCTCACAACCTCGATACCAGCCCCCGGGGCCTTGAAGAAACTGATTTGAATGTTATAAGTGGTTAGCTATTCATATGGCCCGGCCCATGTTCTCTTTAATTGTTGGATTTTGAGGACCCCTTGTGCATTTTTATGTACTTATTTGGACTAGAAGAACCAGTTGGGGGGGGGATACAACAGTAGGGCTCGAAAACGTTGAATTCATTCGTATCAGTTCGGAGCGAATTTCATAATACAGTCCCCCCCCCCTCCGGGAAAGACCGCGCAGGTCAACATAGGCCGCTTTGGACCGTTCCAACTTCGGTCTTCCGGAATATACAACTTCTTCAGAAGTTGAATGTTCCGGAAAAAAGCAAAATGGCTGAGCTAGGCAGCTCGAGCACTAACCGTTGGTACACAGATTACCGATACTCGACGAACTTTTTTCTCATCGATTTTTTTGCCGATCCCTTTAATCGCAGCTGGTCCCTCGCCGTTTGCCTTCATTCCCACCAGGGATGGACGGAAATTCTGTTTTCTGTTTCTGATTTTCTGGCTATGTTAGGTAAATTTTTTCTGTTTTCTGGGAAAATGGCCAAAAATTGGCCAGAAATCAGAAAATAGAGCTGCGAGCGAAATTATATCATGGAAATCTAATAAAAAGTATCCAAAAAGTATCGTAGAATTATGAGTTTCGTTCCAAAATATGTTTGTTTTTCTAGAAAATTTTAAGTTGCAAGCATGTGACGCTTTCGGACGTGCTCTGTAGAAGTTGCGCCATACACTCGTGAATTGTGCCGCTTTGTTTGTTTGATTAATTGTATAAGTGCTGCTGGCACGTAGTCCCTTCATAGGACATTTCTCGTCTTTCATAATTTGGCCTCGTTTTCTTTTGAATTTCAACAGTAGTTTACACCATCTACGATTTCTTGCAACTTTATATTAAGGCTACAAAACCAATGTTCTGAGGGGCATTTAATAACCCTTTAACTAACCGCTTGTCCTATAGTAACTGTGGGTAGGATTTTTCTCCACCTCTGGTCACCAAGAAGTCCGTACAACACTTCGGTGGGAGTCTTGGTGTTCTCTTGACATCCCTCAGAATCCAGTCGGTGACGGCTCTCGTCCAGCAGGTATCTGAAGCGCATTATGTAGTCGGCCCACCTAATTTTCAGCGAATTGGCCCATGCGACAGCGTCCCTGGTCTTCGAACGTTGACCAAGCTGGGAACTCGAAGCCTTCTCTCGCATGCGCGAGTCGTGACACTTCGAGCACCGTCATCTCGGTTTCAAGCCGCTCGTTTCCTGCTGTCCAAGCCTGGCACTAGGTCTTCGGGCATGCTGACTTTGCGACCAAGATACCCGTAGTTGAGAACTCGGGGTTCGTTTATTCGAGACAGAATTAGGAATCAAAACTTGTTCATTCCTCATGAACATCGTCTTCGTAAGAATCAGCTGCGGTGCAACGTTCAAGTCCAGCTTTAAGGACTTATATGACTTATATGGTGCTTTGGGGATATGGTACTCCTTTGCTGAACCCTTCTCTTCACTTTGATAACAACGACACTTTGTAGAGTGGTGAGATCCAGGTCGTGTTTGTTTTTTTCTTCAGTTTCGACGGAGTCGAATACCTTCTTCAGGTTGATGAACGTAAGACACAGCGACACATCGATAAGCTTCGTGATGGTGTGTATGTGGTCGATCGTGCTAAATCCTTTCCGAAATCCTGCCTGTTCGCATGTCTGTCCTTCGTCCAGCGTTCTGCTGGTCCTATTCAGGATGACTCCAGTGAACAGCTTGTAGACCAGGATACTATCTCAACGGTAGGTCGGAACGGCGCAAATGTTTTATATGGGCAGAACCGCCTCTCCCTGGGAAGTAACAAACTGCAGGTATCTCGACCCCAATACAACTCTGCGCAGAGTTAGGGGCGACGGAAGTCGCCTGTTGGCGCCCTGTTGATTCACGTGCTCCACAGCTGACGGGCGCGCGCGGGATGAGGGCTGGTATCGCGGATGAGCGCACTGCACAGGTGGCGTAGTAGGGAAGAGCTCGGGCTCGTGAGCGTGGGGTCAGGGGTTTGGATCCCGCGGACTGCGTTTGTTTTGCACTTTTGCAAAATCCATGTTTATCATATAGGTGATCCACCTAGGGGTATTATAGTGTGTTATAGAGCATGTTTACATATACATATATCACGCATACCGTTAACAATGGTGGTCCAGGCAGGGTAACCGATTTCGCTGAAACTTCGTCTAGGGGGGTTATTTGGGGTGCTGGTCACGGATCTGATATCCGTTCTTCACGATTCCGTCGGAGGCCACCCATACCGTTAACAAGGGTGGTCCAGGCAGGGTTACCGATTTCGCTGAAACTTCGTCTAGGGTGGTTATTTGGGGTGCTGGTCACGAATCTGATATCCATTATTCACGATTTGGCTGGATAATATAAATACAGGAAGGCACAGGATTACATTCCTGAATTTTCTGCCGGTGACGGCAGGTAGAGAAAGAATCGTGAAGAACGGATGTCAGATTCGTGATCAGCACCCCAAATATCCCCCCTAGACAAAGTTTCAGCGAAATCGGTGACCCTGCCTGGATCACCCTTGCTAACGGTATGGGTGGCCTCCGACCGAATCGTGAAAAACGGATATCAGATTCGTGATCAGCACCCCAATTAACCCCTCAGACGAAGTTTCAACAAAAAAAATTTTTGACCGAAGTTTTGTCGGTGGAGTCGGAACTTTTAACTAGCGCCACAAAATACCTATCTATAGCTTCACACAAAATAGGCTTAAAATAAGTGACACACAGAAGTGAATATTTTAGCTAATCTGTAGTTTGAAGCATATGTTATATGTAAACATGCTCTATAACACACTATAATACCCTAGGTGGATCACCTATATGATAAACATGGATTTTGCAAAAGTGAAAAACAAACGCAGTCCGCGGGATCCAAACCCCTGACCCCACGCTCACGAGCCCGAGCACTTCCCTACTACGCCACCTTTGCAGTGCGCTAATCCGCGATACCAGCCCTCATCCCGCGCGCGCCCGTCAGCTGTGGAGCACGTGAATCAACAGGGCGCCAACCAGCGACTTCCGTCGCCCCTAACTCTGCTCAGAGTTGTATTGGGGTCGAGATACCTGCAGTTTGTTACTTCCCAGAGAGAGGCGGTTCTGCCCATATACAACATTTGCGCCGTTCCGACCTACCGTTGAGATAGTATCCTGGTAAGCCTCGGACAGCAGACAGACTGGGCGATAGTTGCCATGTCGTGTACATCTCCCATCTTGTACAGCAAGAAGGCTCTGCTGCTCTTCTACTGAGATGGAATATGACATGTAGATATGGAGAAGAAGTAATAACCTCCGTAGTCACACTGATATACAAGTTTTTTAACAATTTGGACCATTAGTCTAGCGAACAGTCTGTTTTGTGATTACATCTACATTTTGGAGTGTATCAGTGAGCCTTAAACCGCTGTACCTTAATACGAATGTGATTGGTAAAATTCATCATTTACAAGCCACTCTTCTTTGTACCTTTCCTTTTTAGCCCCAACCTTTGACGAACCAATGCATTTATTTTTCACAGAAACGCTTGTAGTACTGCCTTTATTGATGTAATCGGTAGGGCCTTAGCTGTGAAATGGAGCTGACGAGTAATGTTGCATACCTCAAATGTCGAGAATCCTAGGATCTTTGGGCCAAAGTTGTTGATTGCATTGAATTTTGAGCGTAGTAGAAATCTTTATAAACACCTGCGAGTTAAAACGCTTGTCCTCGACCACATTTCTAGTCATGCAAAAGCATTTACTACTAGAATAATTAACTCGCCTGATAATTTCAAAATTTTCTGTTTTCTGTTATCTGATTTTCTGTTTTCTGTCATTTTTCGCTTTTCTGTTTTCTCACGAAAGCGATTTTCTGTTTTCTGGAAAAAATTTTAAAATTTCCTCCCATCCCTGATGATCACGAATGATGACCGATTTCGCTCAAAATCTGGACGCAGTAGGTTTTTGGAGTGCTAGTTACGCATTTCTTCTTCTTCTTTTTCTTCTTCTTCTTCTTCTTCTTCAGCGTTTGTCCCGCTTTGTTACGGGGTTCGCTTTCCTGGAATACTGGAGCCACTTTTCACGATCAAATGCCTGATCAGGGTGCAACCTAGCCATCTTCAAGTCCTTATGCAGCGCATCAAGCCATCGCTGCTTTGGGTCCCTCGCGCTTTCCGGGCACCTCGAAGTTAAGGCCAGCCTTTCGGACAGTGTCACCGTTTGCGCGAAGAACATGGTCGTACCATCTCAAGCGAGCTTCACGCAATTTCTCAACTATCGGAGTGACACAAACCCTTGCCGAATGGAGTCGTTGCGCACATGGTCCAAACGCGTAACTCCTCCCGTCCACCGCAGCATCTTCGTTTCTATTACGCTGAGGCGCCTTTCAGTTTCTTTAGTAACGGGCCAGCACTTAGCTCCGTAAATAGCTACAGGTCGGGCGACTGCTCTGTAGATCTTCGATTTAAGCCGCTCTGGTGTCTTCTTGTCGCGTAGCACTCCTGTCAGAGAGCGCCATTTGAACCACTCTGCACTCACGCGTGAGTTGGCTTCAACAAGTAGACTGCCGCCATCGGACGCAATTGCTGCTCCCAGGTACTTGAATACCGAAGCTCAACGCCGTTTACCTTATGGAGTTGGACTCATCTTCGTCAGTCGTCATATACTCGGTCTTTTTGACATTAAGTTTGAGTCCAAATCGGTACTTGTGAAGCAAAGGGCCCGTGGTGCCGTGGGGTTACCGGTAAACATGTTAACGCGGCAAGCCCACGGCAGCACGGGGCCGGTACTTATGAAGCACCCGTCCTTGGGTGCCGTGGGTTGCCGCGTTTCCGTTGCCGTTGCTGCGTTAACATGTTTTCCGGCAGCCCCACGGCACCACGGGCCCTTTGCTTCATAAGTACCTCCAAATCTCTCCAAGCGATCGCACCATGCCTCTACCTGCCGCTGGAGTTCAATCTTATCTTCGCAAGCGAGCATTGCATCGCCAGCATAAAGTTTTGTCGGTTTCGTCTTCACATGCAAGCATGACATCATCAGCATAGATCAGTGTCCAAGGTGCCGCCATCTGGAGATCTCGTGAGATCGCATCCATCACGACAACGGAGAGCAGTGGGGAAAGCGCAGATCCTTGATGTACTCCGACAGAAATGGGAAACTCCATCGACTTACCTGCTGGCACGTGGACTCTACTCCTCGGACAAAAGTAGAGTAAACGCACCCCCTCAAAAAGCTCCTCGGGAACGTTATGCTGTCTTAAAGCATACCATACCACTTCACGATCGAAGGCCTCCTCCAAGTCGAGGGAGGCAAGATGCGCCGGCTTCTGTTTCTCGCTGTGCCTTTTTATAAGCAGACCAACGGGGTGTATGGCATCGATAGTGCCACACCTATGTACGAGGCCACACTAGTTGGTAGAAAGCTGGACGACGTCACGAATGCGTCCATCATTAGTTCGCTCAAAGATCTTCATGCTATGCGAAAGCAAACGAATTGGACGGTAGCTTGTGCAGTCTGCTGGACTGCCCTTCTTCTTCCAAATCGGAATCGTCGTGCTTATCTGCCAACTGTCAGGTACTTTTTTCTCCGCAACCACCTGGTTGAAGAACATCGTAAGCCGTTCAGCTGGGTACCAGGATTTCGTCTTCCACAAATCGGCCGTTGATCATTAGGGCCCGTTGCCTTGCCTGGCTTCATCTTCCTTAAAGCCGCTTCTGGGTCGTCAACAGTGATTTTCCGAACGGGACAGTACACGGAAGGAGCAGAGGGTATGGCTGGTTGGGCAAACTCTACCGTCGAGATTTACTCGAAGTAGTTCCGCCATCGATTCAAGGCCATTTTTCGGTCCATTAGGAGATGCCCCTTCTCATCGTTGATGTCAAAGAATTCATCAAAGAACAACAATTATAACTTTTTTTAAATATACATAAATATTTAAATTAAATACAATTACAGCTTTTTTTAAAATCAAGTACTTGTGAAAAGAAACATATACTCGAGCTCTATCCTTTGACTTATATATCTCAACAGACTTGATCATTGCATATAGGCCAGACAGAATCAATCAAGTGGGCGCGACCACCTGTTGAGCGAGCGACAGCTTGTAGAGTGAGCGTTTGGAGAGTTTTATCAGGAATTTCCAGCCGCCCTACTCAGGAATTGCTCTAAGCCCTAGTTTATACTTGTGCCGCCACGCGGCGCGGCTCCACGATCGCCATAGATATCGATTTTTCGCGCCGCCTGGTCGATATCTATCCCGATCATCGTGCCGCGCCGCGCAGCGGCGCAAGTATAGACTAGGGCTAAGACTGTTCATCATGCCTTTGTAGTGTTCCGTAAACAATGCATGTAGAATCGAACCTATCAATCGAGTGGGCGCGACAGCTTGTAGAGTAAGCGTTTGGGGAGCTTTATCAGGAATTCCCAGCCGCCCTACTCAGGAATTGCTCTAATGCTGTCCAGTTGGAGTGCGCCGTGAACAGTGCATATGGAATCGAACCTATCAGTCGAATGGGCGCGACCACTCGCAAATTGCACGCACTTGCGTGTTTCAAGCGCGATCACTCTGGCAAGTGAGAATCTTTTCGGCTGCAGCTCGAGGATTTTGCAGGCAGCGCAAGGTTCGTGAAACTAACTGAAGCACAACGGTGTATCTCATGAATATACTAAGTTACAGCGGTGAGAAAATGCAGGTTGTGTGACACGATTTTTTCCGATTCCAGTCGACCACTGCGGGAAGCTGCGATGTGTTAACGGCCTACGAATGTGTAGGCAAGCGGACCAGTTAAGCTACTTTACAATGACGTTTTCCAAACTCTCCAGCTGCCTAAATTGCTTTAGCCCTATCTGCCATTTTAGAGTAGAGGAGGGTAGGGGTGAAGTTTCACTCTCCCTTCTCGTCCACATTTGAGTTTTCGACACTCGCAATAACATCATCCTGTTCGGCACGAAAAGCTTTATCGAATAGTGTCACTATCGACCAATTTTAGAAAAATCGTTTTTTGACAATTTCCCAACGACGACGTGGGCGCCCTAACAATAAGCCAATCCTGCGCGGATGATAACGTCGTCGAAAATCGATATTTTCGAAATTGACCAAATTTCCTCGCCCAAAATCATCTAGTGGTTACTTGGTGCGCTGATTACGATTCCGACGTCCGTTTTTGAAAATTCCGCCGATATCGCTACCGCAGGCTCGGCTTAGGGCGCCACGTCCTCGGTGGGAAATTGTCAAAAAATCGGTGTTTCCAGAATTGGTATAGATTGACACCGTTCGATAGAGCTTTTTGAGCTGAACAGAACGGTGCCATTGGGAGTGTCGAAAACTCAAATATGGGCGAGTAAGGGCGAAAGAAACTTCACCGCTAAGCTCGCCACCCTAAAATGGAGATGAGGCTAAAGCAGATTAGACAACTGGGGGTTTTGGAAACGTCATCGCAAAGTACCTTAACTGGTTTGCTTGCCTACACATTCGTAGGCCGTTAGCACATCGCATCTTCCCACAGTGGTCGACTGAAATCGGAAAAAAAATCGTGTCACACAAGGCTAGCCTGCATTTTCGCACCGCCGTAACTTAATATATTCATGAGATACACCGTTGTGCTTCAGTTAGCTTCAAGAACTTTGCGCTGCCTGCAAAACCCTCGAGCTGCAGCCGAAAAGATTCTCACTTGCCAGAGCTATCGCGCTTCAAACACGCAAGCGCGTGCAGTTTGCGAGCGGTCGCGCCCATTCGACTGATAAGTTCGATTCCATATGCACTCTTCACGGCGCACTCCAACTGGACAGCCTTAGAGCAGTTCCTGAGTAGGGCGGCTGGGAATTCCTGATAAAACTCCCCAAACGCTTACTCTGCAAGCTGTCGCTCGGTCAACATGTGGTCGCGCCCACTCGATTGATTCTGTCGGGTCTATATGCGTTGTTCATCTCTACTGACCAGGGAAGGGTCTCACCAGGATACTATCTCAACGGTAGGTCGGAACGGCGCAAATGTTGTATATGGGCAGAACCGCCTCTCTCTGGGTAGTAACAAAGTGCAGGTATCTCGACTCCAATACAACTCTGCGCAGAGTTAGGGGCGACGGAAGTCGCGGGTTGGCGCCCTGTTGATTCACGTGCTCCACAGCTGACGGGCGCGCGCGGGATGAGGGCTCGTATCGCGATTGTGTGCAGTGCATATGTGGCGTAGTAGGGAAGAGCTCGGGCTCGTAAACGCGGGGTCGTGGGTTTGGATCCTGCAGACTGCGTTCGTTTTGCACTTTTACAAAATCCATGTTTATCATATAGGTAATCCACCTAGGGGTATTATAGTGTGTTATAGAGCATGTTTACATATAACATATGCTTCAAACTACAGATTAGCTAAAATGTTCACTTCTGTGTGTCACTTATTTTAAGCCTATTTTGTGTGAAGCTATGGTTATGTAACGATAGATATTTGGTGGCACTAGTAAAAAGTTCCGACTCCACCAACAAGACTTCGGTCAAAAAAAATTTCGCTGAAACTTTGTCTAGGGTGGTTATTTGGGGTGCTGATCACGAATCTGACATTCGTTTTTCACGATTCTGTCTCTACCTGCCGTCATCGGCAGAAACTTTAAGAATGTAATCCTGTGCCTTCCTGTATCTATATTATTCAGCCGAATCGTGAAAAACGGATGTCAGATTCGTGATCAGCACCCCAAATAACCCTCTAGACGAAGTTTCAGCGAAATCGGTGACCCTGCCTGGATCACCCTTGTTAACGGTATGGGTGGTCTCCGACCGCATCGTGAAAAACGGATGTCAGATTCGTGATCAGCACCCCAAATAACCCCCCTAAACGAAGTTTCAGCGAAATCGGTGACCCTGCCTGGATCACCCTTGTTAACGGTATGGGTGGTCTCCGACCGCATCATGAAAAACGGATGTCAGATTCGTGATCAGCACCCCCAAATAACCCCTTCGGCGAGGTTTGGGTGAAAATTTTTTTTCACCTCTCCTCGACCTGTGGAGTCGTGAAAGTAGTGTCGTGAAAGTCGTGCCTTATGGCAGTCTAAATCAGCCTACTTTCTACACATCTACTACTCACTTTTATTTCGTTCTAAAATGTCAAATAAGGTTTTTGTGAGCTGTGCTTCACTCACTTTTCTCAGCTTCTGATTTATACAATGTTCTGTGTTTTTCAGCGAATGTTAAGCAATGACCTAACAATAGGTACGGGTTACAGCAGATACGTGTGACTAGGGCTGTCGAGGTCATAACCACCGACTTCGCCCAAACCTTGCCCAGTGAGGTTTTTTGGGGAGCTGATCACGAATCTGACATCCGTCTTTCAATTTTCGGCCGATTACGGTAGGCTACGGTAGATAAGGATGACTAGGGCCGTCGAGGTCATAATCACCGATTTCGCTTAAACTTCTCCCAGGAAGGTTATTTAGGATGGGGATCACGAATCTGATATCCGTTTCCGTACTACCCTGGAGTATGTTAAATTACAGTAGGTAATGGTGATTAATGGTAAGTCACCGTTTTTACCCAAACTTCGCATTGAGTACGAATCTGATCCTTATTTGACAATTAGAGTGAAATAAATATGTAGGAGATGTGTAGGAAGCAAATTGGTAAAGAGGACGGCAATCATGAAAAATGCAAAAGTACTGCATAGCACGGAGGTCGAACACCTGACCTAGCACCTTCGAAGTACCCTCTTGAGCCACCGACTCGCTTCCGCAGACTCTTTCGCCGCGTCCCGTACAACAGCGCGCGCACACGCATGCACGTGGGCACGTGCTGACGGTGCGCTACTGTACCCCCTCCCCCTTCGAGGGCCCGTAGCTCTTCTGATTCAAGGACTCAGCAAAAACGAAACATGTTTTTCTACTATATGAAGGGTGCAGATTCTCGCAGTACTATCCATCTCCCCCGTTTAGACCTACGCCTTAGACCCTTTCCTGGTGAGATTTGTATGTCAAAAGATACAGCTCGAGCTGCTGAGCTCAAATGTATGTTTCTTTTCTCAAGTGCTTGATTTTTTAAAAAGTTATTTGAAAAGCCGCTTTGGAACGCTCCAAAGCGTTCTTCTTGGCAATTGACATTTGACTTGATTTTTTAAAAAGTTGTTTAAGAAGCCGCTTTGGAACGCTCCAAAGCGTTCTTCTTGGCAATTGCACGGTACGCGGAAAAAGAACACGTTTGTTGTCAGCGCCTTTAAAACTCTCTGTACGCAGATCTTGGGCGAACTCTGCGCTTCCGAACCGACCACCATTTCTTGTGTGAACCTACAACGTATTGGGTAAAATCGAAAAGAGCATCAAATTCGTAACTAGCGCTCCAAAAAACCATTTCACCTAGATTTTGGGCGAAATCGGTCACCACTCGCGGGAATGAAGGCAGGCGACGAGTGACCAGCTACGACTAGAGAGATAGGCAAAAAAATAGATGAGAAAAAAGTTCATTGAATATCGGCAATTTGTATACCAGCGGATAGAGCTCGAGCTGTTGAGCTCAGCTATGTTGCGCTTTCCGGAATATTCAATTTCTAAAGAAGTTATTCAATAAAGGCCGCTTTGGACTGTTTCAAAGCGGCCTAGATTGACCTGCGCGGTCCTTTCGGGGAATGACCAGAAGACATGTCCGGTACTGTAGACATGGAAACGCTTGCAGAGCTACTGTGCAGTGTACTCTTCTACTGACTGATATCTACAATTTCTATTATCAGAAGTGAGTTCTGAAATCGTTTGGTTTGGATATAGTTTAAATACACAACACACAACGAGGCTAACCATAACTTACAGCTAATCTTGGATCATAGAAGTGTATAGCTTTGCCACGTGGAACAGGTTTTCGATGTGAATGTCTACATAGATTATGAAACGTTCTTCTATAGGATGATAAAGGCGCCTTGAACGAAGAGACATTTTGCTTTTAATGCGGTGGTCAAAAGCTGCGCTACTTTTGTGGGACCAGCCCAATTGTTTCTGTTCCGCTACAGAAATCTTCGTAAGAGTAAGAGATTACAATAGGTTCGTTGAAGCATGACGCGCTATTACACTTATGCAATCGAAACGAACAAAGCGTGCCCTACAGCCGCAGCGTGCCTACATAGGCCTTGTTTAGTGTGCGCGCGACGCGATGCCATGTGTAGTGGCCGAATTGATCAATCGCGTCGCTCGATCAATTTGGCCACTATGCATCGCGTTGCGCTTCGCGTGCACCCTAAACAAGGCCTGGTCTAAGGCTTATATTAGGTTGTCCCATAAGTCCCCGCCGTTTTTTTTTTAACGATTCAGTGCAGATTTCGCCGGCGGTCTCTTGCATAGCACTGCATAACTTTCGAAAGAGAATGATTTGCTCTATGAGAGAATGTATTGCATTTCTTTTTTCATAATGAAATTTGTCAATTTTTAGGTCGTTGAAATGGAAAGTAAAAAAGTGGAAAAGTAGCCATTCGCGCACTTATTCTCTCCGCTTAGGTTTGTAATTTTTGCACAGTTCTTTATAGCGTTTGGAAGACAATGTTCTGTACTACAAGAATATGTGTTAGTGCTATTTGCTCATTTGTCCTTTATTGATTTTTAGGTCACCAAATTGGGAATTCCGACTTTTCCGCCCGAATTTTTACCAAAACTCCGGTTCTGTGGTTGAACTTTTTTGCATGGTGTTATATGTCGTTTGGAAGAGGATGTCTTGCTCAGTAAGAATTTGTTTCGCGTTTATTGGCTCCCGCTGATTTCTGTCGAATATCAACAACTGAAGAAGGAGAAGGAGTTGTTGGTTAAGACGATTTTTCTCTTTTTCGTATTTTGTTGATATCACAGAGCAGGAGCTGTCGGCAAAAACAACCATCCTCCTTCCGTCGTCCCAATTTGATGGCCTAAAAATCAATAAAGGATAAGTGAAAAAATAGGACCAACACATATTCTTGTAGTACAGAACATTGTCTTCCAAATGCTATAAAAAACTGCGCAAAAATTACAAACCTAAGCGGAGAGAATAAGTGCGCGAATGGCTACTTTTCCACTTTTTTACTTTCCATTTCAAGGACCTAAAAATTGACAAAATTAATGATGAAAAAAGAAATGCAATACACAGTCTGATAGAGCAAATCATTCTCTTTCGAAAGCTGTGCAGCGCTATGCGAGAGACCGCCGGCGAAATCTGCAGTGAATCGTTGAAAAAAAAGGCGGGGACTTATGGGACAACCTAATATTATACTTCGGCTATGCGTTGCCGACGACAGTGTTGAGCGGGTGTTACGCAGTGCGTAGCAGCCCGCTCGATCTCTGGCAGCTTGCATCCAGTGAGGCAGACTCCGCTCTCTGAAAGATCTTGAGAATGAGTCTGCCCATCGCGTTGGCGGTCGTCCCAGTGGTATTTTATGGTCATTCTGTGACACGGAGACTCCATCTATCATACTTTTGTCGAAGCAAGTGTCCGACCCAGCAATAATTGGACTTCTTCATGTACTGCAGCGAATCTGCTAATTGCGACTTCTCCCTTAGCTTCGAGCTTCGTAGGCCTTCTTGCCATTGCTGACGAAGGCTTGTCCTCAGAAAACATCCCTCCAGTGCAAAGATTGTCTTGTTGTCGGGCCAGGTTTCCGCCACGTAACACATCGCAGGCAGTACAGAGGCGTTGAATATCGAGGCCCTGAGGGCGGCATCCTTAACCTGATCGGTGACTTCGCGAATCGAACTAAAGGCTGCTCATCCTACGCGTCTCCTGCGGGTGATTTCAGAAGCGAGGTCGTTACCCATGTTCAGTTCTCTTCCCAGATAGACGAAGAAGTCTACCTGTCGTAGAGCGACTCCATTTAACCTTACGAGTTCCGTGTCACACCACTGGTTGACCATAAATTGCGTTTTGGACATATTCATGTCTAATCCAATCTTTATACCTGCCACATTGAGCTCGTTCGTATCTCCTTGACTTCTGCCGGGCGGCTAGAGATGAGAGCAATATCGACGACGAAGCGAATGTTGCTGATCCGTTTACCTTCTACAAGGTAGCCTTTATCGTCCCAGTTCAAGTCCTTCATGGCATCCTGGATGGCCGCTGTGAATAGCTAAGGAGAAATCGTGTCTCCCTGCCGTACTCCTTTCCCGATAGGAATTTTAAGCTTTCGATCGAACAAGTGGATGATAGTCGATGTGTTCGAGAAGCATTCGTCGAGAAGTCGGATGTAGGGCGGTGGTATACCAGCATGCACAAGCGCGTTCAGAATGGCGTTGATTTCCGCAGAGTCGAACGCTTTCCAATAGTCCACGAAGACAAGGACAAGTGGGATGTGGTATTCGCAGCTCCTTTCGATGAACTGTGAGACAGTCTGAATATGGTCCATGCAGGAGAAATCCTTGCGAAACCCTACTTGCTCCACTGGCTGGTAATCATCCGAGCAACGCTCCATGCGGTTAAGCAATATTTTGGTAAAAATTGTGTACACAACCGAGAGAAGACTGATGGGTCGATAGTTGTTGATATCCTCCTGCTGACCTTTTTTAAAGATTAAAACTGTTTTCTACTCCTTCCATGAGTCCGGAATCCTACCAAGACGAAGGCAGTGGTTGAAGTGCTTGGTAAGAAGTGAGCAGAGGGCACTGCTACCCGCACGAAGGAGAACAGCAGAAAAGCCGTCTGGCGCGGGAGCAGTGCCTGGTTTCATCCTTCTGATGGCATGAGCAACTTCTGATTCCAGAATGGGAGATGCTTCCTCAGCTCGTGGCATCAAGCATTTTGGGACAGAGATGGAATAGCAAAACAGATCTGTGTAGAATTCTTGAACGATGGCGTCCATCTCTCTTTGAGACGTTTGCGTTGTTCCATTTATCCATAAGAGCTGACAATATTGCCTTCTGGTTGCAGAGATCGTTTGCAGCGCTTTATGCTTAAATATTTCTCAGCGGCTTCTAACAGCTTCAATCTTTTGTAGACTTATATGGACTCCTTCACTGCAATTCGACAGGCCTTCGAGATGGTGACTTTTTCCAGATGGGAGGCATTAGAATTCAGTTTGACAGCTCTTCTTTGCTCCAATAATTTAATCGTATGTGTTTTAAGTCTTGAGGCAGGCGGTGATGTGACTTCTTGAATGTGGGGATTCTCACCGGTGCCGGTTTATGAGTGTCACTTTTGAACATCTCCTTTTTAAGAGTCAGCTTCGCATGGACAAAACGGTGATCCGAGCCGGTGTCAAATGAAGGCAGCATGGAGACGAACAAACTCCAGCGTCTGTTTGTAGGAACATGGTCAATCTCCGAACATACTTCTCCATTTGGGGTTTCCCAGGTCCATCGCCGGTTTGAAGGCTTCTTGAACATAGAATTTCCATGGAAGGGACGGCATGCGGATAGGAAATCTATCAGTCGCTCTCCGTTCTCGTTCCTTGAGGAAGTTCCATGCGGTCCTAGCCTCCATTCGTCTTGGCCATTCGTACCGACGGTAGCGTTAAAGTCCCCAACAACAACTTTGTAGTAGCTCTTCTCGTCGTTCACAGTCCTTTCGAACAGCTTGTAGAATTCCTCCTTTTCTTCATCTGTGGCCGCAGATGTTGGAGCATATCCATTTATGATGGAGGTGGTTCCTTGATCTTTGGTTTCCAGACGCAGAAGAGCTACTTGCGGACTGACGGTCTTGTAAGAGTCTACTAGTTGGTTCACTGTCGAGTTGACGAGAAATCCAACTCCGCTAATACTCTTTCTGTTTGCTCCGATAATGAGGAGCTCGTTGTGGTCGGTCCTTCTTATGGTTTCCGTTCTGCCTTTCGTTTCCTGCAGAGCGATAACGTCGTATTTGATGCTTGATTGCGGCTTCTGTAAAGCAGTGTCCGAAGATCGTGCTCAGATGCGATCGTACGGCAGTTATAACTGCAGATGAACAGGCAGTTTCCGTGTCGTGGTGGGAGGGGATTACCATTATTCCGATTCCAATGACGTCCGGATAGTTTAACTCCGAGATTAGATGGCCCCTCGCCGGAAGTGGATTCAACCGACGTCGTAGAAGACCACCTCCGGCGCGCGGAGGACTGGGCCGCGGGTTCAGTTGTTTGAGCTATGGCGGTGGTCTGGTTACTCACATGTTCCTGGCCAGGGATACATGACAGCCGCCCATACAGGACAAAGCATCGAGTACTTCGTGACCATTTCTGCCGTTGGCTATCACAAGTGATGTTTACCCCTTCAGCGATGAGGTGGCACATGATCGCTTTACAGTATTTAATAATTCGTCAAAGAACGGAATATTTTCGTGAAGAATGATTTTTTTTGATTTTTAGAACACCAAGCTACAGAAGTCATACTCCTCCTAGTAGCTCACATTGTTTGTTATTGCTGCTTCGCAATACGATTTGACAATGGTCTTCATGAGAAACGGTCTTGGGTGTTTTTCCTAATTACTACACCTTCGGAGATTAAAAGTCCTCCATAGACTGAAGGGGAAGTCGAAAAATTCTTAGAGGAAATGTGTAATATGAAAGTGTTTGTTGGACAGTTGGGAGGAGGCGGCGGTTCTCGCAGTCACCCAGAGTCTATTTTGGTTCGGATCGCTCACTGGTCAGCCAAAACTGCTAACCCATCGAGGTCGGCGAATTAGTGTCAAACGTGCATGAGAAAGCTAACACAAATAAAACATCGGTTGCTCTATCGCTCGCCCACCGATCGTACATTACTGTATGGGCAAAGTACACAAGCTCAAACGTCGCGCTCCGATGCTACATATAAGGTACCCAATGCACCCCTGCCACCGCCGCTGTCCCCTACTCTGTCGACGACGATGCCGACGACATCGCCGACAACATCGTCAGCGATAGGTTGTCGGCGACGGGTCGTAGCGTCGCCGACGCGTCGCCGAAGTATGGCATATGCCTAAGAGTTTGTCATGCCACAGTTGTTAACAGTTTCCCTTTTTAACACGTTGCTCAATCTCCCCGACTTTTCAGACCAATATGTTTTTCTCGAATTTCGATCGCAGCTACAATGGGAATCATGCCCCCTTTGTGCTTTCCCTGAACGCAGATCTTCTTCAGTTGAATGGAAGAAACACTGGAATGAAGGCACTGCAGCGGTTGGTTCCTAGCATTAGGATCTGCGTGTATTTTATGTGTTCTTCGTTTAAACCAAGACCAGTTTTAGATTTCTGGAAGAGATTTCGTATCGAAAAGATGTCTATGTTGTGACTTTGAAGCAGCTTCTCGATTGGATGAGAAATCCGCTACCGTTGAGTAAAATCTCTCAGGTAACCGATTCCTATGTCTTGTTCTCGCCTTTCATTAATGAAAGGATGATGACCTGTGTAAATTAAGAATTTAATCAATCAATTTATTTGTGTAAATGATAAGGCGCCAGTCTGAAGTGTTTTTATTTTCAATGCGCCATGCACTTCACTTCTCAAGTAGTTGAGCTTGCTGGACAAATCAATGTTTTGCTTTCCTAATCCACCATTAGTTGTCACGGAAAAGTGGGTGACTCGAATTACTTATTTCATTTCTTTATTTATTCATTTACATATTCATTCGATGCGTAGACAATTGTGCAGCGCAAACAATGTAAAAACGTTAAAACAAGCAACTTTGAAGGAACCGAATGTGACCATCAGCCATGCAAATAGTGCGCCCCAGCATTCTTTAATTTTTAAATTCGGTATATCCTCTACAGGTCTGTGAACCTCCCAGATTTCAATATTTGCCCAACAGCAGATTGAATTACCTGAGAATTGGATAGGTTAAGATGTCTGATCTGATTCGCTATTTAGCTGCTGAGACTTGACTTTTACCAAAATTTTATACATTGTGATGAAGTCGGGGACCACCCGTCCATCCGCATTTTTTTAGCTGCATTTGGAACCTGCTGAGAGCGGCTTGAGGAGCAGGACGCGTGTAATAACTACAAGCACATCTAAATTATGGCCTTCAAAATTCTCACCGGAAGAGCCTCACTTTGTTCAAGCAGTCTCTTCTCGGTTGCTAATTCCAGAACGAGAGGTTCCAGTATTAAAATCAGGGCTCCGTCTTCTAGGAAACAGGTTAGGGCGAAATTCTTTTCTTTACGAGTCGTTCCATTGCTCAATAAAATAATTAATGAGGACTTCCTGCACCTGTCACTTAGTTCTTTCAGAAGAAGGGCCAGTAAAATTGCGTTTGCAGAGGTGTCCTAAGTTTTCAGTCCTGCTTATAATCCTAGTTTTAGTTGTTTAGTTTAGGTTTTCTTTTATTCTTTATCATTTTTTGTTTTGGTTCTTGGTTCTGACTGTGTTGTCTTGGCTTGCTGTTCTCGTTGTCTCCGTACCACGTAGACTTCGGCCTACGTCATGAATAAATAAAAATAAATAAATAAATTGGGGCAACAAAACTTCGCCTAAACTTCCCAGTATTGCGCAATGATTGATGTTCCCCTCCAGTTTGTGGGTTAGTCGCACTCTCATCTGAAGGTGGTGACCTGACTCACTGCAGAATGATGGTGCTACTGCGACATCAACTAGACACTACCGCCGTGCGTACGAATGTGATCGAATTCTATTTGTGTTGAATCCTCAAGCAGACGGTGGACGAAGCATTAGAAGAATTTAGTAGCATACGCCAAATAAGAGAATGCAAAGAAAAAAAGCGGGTTTATACATGCCCCGGACCGTTGTAGAAAAGAAGCGAAGCCTAAGTCAGCGTGGTCAAAGGTATCGATCTCTGAGGCGCTCCAACCACAGCATCTCTCCCTCTAAGATGGGCACTTCTAGGTGTACGATTTCTTAGAAGGGTCCATCTGAAGGTGATCAGGCGATTCCTCAGTGCGCAGTGTTGCTGCTTCCGCTGTGAATCGCTGGGCGCTGTCGAAGTCTGCAATGAGCTCGACATTTGCGTCGACGTTCTGGTAGTTGGGCTCGAAGAGGAAGGATGTTCCAGCGCCGTCGATTGAGACGATGGGCCCGGTGGAAGTGAGAAGTCGAAGAGCTCCATATCGCGTCACGCGTTAAGGAGTAGCGGCGCGCGACCAATTGGCATCTCGTCTCCACATTTGGCCGTCGATTTCCGCATCCTATCATGGTGTTGAAGTACGAGAGTGGGTGAAACGTTCTGCTTCCGTAATCCATTGTCCAGACAAGCTCACCGGTAAGAAACTCGTTCTGGCCTTCTCCAAAATTACGGTTGAATTGTTCCTCCACCTTGTAGTTCCTGCTGATTTCGCTGAAAGTAGCGGACGGCTTGGGTATGCTTAGCGTTGTCCGTCCCTTCCTTCCAAGCAACGATTTCCCTTCTGGAGACATTGAGTGCGGCGACAGGTGATAAGAATTGTTACAGAGCTTCTGGGCATTCATTTCGGTTCTGAGCTTCTGGAAGGTCTTTTTGAAGGTGTCCACAAAGTTCTCCGCTGGATTATTGCACTACGGGTGGAAAGGCGGAGATTTTTGGTGAAAGATTCCGTTCACGATACACAGAAACCTTCGAAGCCTTTCGAAGTGATCTGTGGCACACTATATGACACAAGGATCCGCGGATTGCCGAGCTGGGCAAACAGACGACACAGTTCCTTCACCGTACTGCTGCTGCGGCAGACATTGCTCCAACGACGCGCAAACCCCCAGGACGTCACGCATGGTGCGCGACGAAATGGGACGAGTTGTCCAGATGTCACAGTGAAAACGTCGTGTGTGGCGACCACGCGACATCGCTATGTTATGAACGCCATGGACCGCTCATGGAGCAAGATCTGCTACGATAGCAATCATATTCTAGATCCCCATCCCTTGGAGAGAGAGAAAATTCTAAAATATTAGGTTGGCAACTAATTTCGTGGACTCTCAAGAATCTTCAGCAAAAGTCTTCATTAACAAAGAACTAATGACAATCTTTAATTAAAATAAGATCCCTCAGAACGCAGAAGTGCTTCCCATATATCAGGTAGCTGGTCTATCCCACGGCTATAGAATTATTGTGCTTTTAAGGCCAAGAATCTTTGGAGGTGCATTTTGACCCGGTCCACATTATTAAATTGTCTTCCAACCAAGAAGTACTGCACCGAACTAAAAATGTGGTAGTCACTCTGCGCAAGGTCTGTGCTGTAAAGTGGATAAGTTTGACGCTTCCAGTGACTGGAAGCGTCAAACTTATCCACTTTACAGCACAGACCTTGCGTATCTTATCGTATCGTATCGTATCTTACCAAACTTATCCACTTTACAGCACAGACCTTATCCACTTTACAGGTCTTCTATTTTTTGAGGCGTCCGGTTCGCTACGTTCTCTCCGTTTGGTGGTGTCAAGAAGGTATTAACTTCTGGGAGCTCATCAAGAATGGTTCCAGCATTAATGCTGGAATCTATTCTTCTCAACCTTTCCGCGCGCAGGCTGAACTCCGCTGGAATCGGTTCAGACAGATTTTCAGGAGCGGAATTATCTATCAGCAAGATAACGCCAGATCACACGTCGCGAATCGGAAGCTTCTAAAAATCGAAGACTTTGGCTGGGAGCGTATAACTCACCCACCTTACAGTCCAGGCTGTGAGCCAAATGAATAGCACCTTTATAGCATGCTGCAGCACTTCTTGGTTGGAGGACGATTTATTAATGTGGACCATGTCAAAATGCACCTCCAAGGATTCTTGGCTTCAAAAGCACAAGAATACTACAGATGGACCAGGTAGCTGATAAATGGATAGCACTCCCGCGTTCCAACAGATCTTACTTTGGTTGAAAACTGTTATTTGTTATTTGTTTATGAACACTTTTCTTGAAGCCGCTTGAGAGTCCACGAAATTAGTTGCCAACCTAATATCTATCGAATCAGGACATCAAAGTGAGCAGATAGGGATGGAAACTGCAACTACTGTATAATCGTGGAAATGTTTATGTATTATGGAGAACACGCGACTGTTGCTTCGTACATATATGCGTGTGCTGCGTGTCTTCACATGAGAGGGCTTCGAAGGGCTTCGAAACGATAGTATTTCCCTGTATATTCATTTAGAATGTGTACTGTCTATCACTGTGTACTGTACTGTACTGATAAATGCTTACTGCAAGGACAACCTGGTGCGTTCCAAGGACTAATTATATTAGGTTGTAACGAAATAAATGGCACTGAACCACTGTAAATTTAAACAGTTAATATCTCGGCTTGTAGGCAAGTTTATTAATCGAAATAAAAACCTTCTGATTCCACACATCTTTGCCAACGTGAAACGAGCTTTTTTATCCCAGTAGCATAAAAATCAGAAGTTCTGGAATTGACGAAATCTTCGAAGGCACTTTCGGCATCCTGTTGGTATTTGAATATTTTCCCTACCAAGAAGTCGCCAAGATGCTTGAAGAAATGGTAGTCTGTTGGGGAGAGGTCGGGAGAAAACGGAGGATGTGGTAGAGTTTCAATGCTCAGCTCATTCAATTTCTGCAACGTCATTCGTGCTACATGGGGGCGAGCATTGTCGTGCAGAAGGAGAACTCGCCTTCGGTTTACCAAGGCCGGCCGGATATCCTTCAATTTTTTCATCATTTCTTCAATTTCAATGCAGTACTTCTCTGCCGTGATGGATTCACCGGGAGGGAGGAAGCTGTGGTGAATAATTCCCAGCGAACACCACCATACTGTCACCATTACTTTCTTTTCGTGCAATTCCGGCTTCGCAAAAACCTTGGGGCTCTCATCGCTGCCCACCCACTGTGCCGATCGTCGCCTGTTGTCGTACATTATCCATTTCTCGTCACAGGTTACGATGCGATCAAGGAATGGGTCCGTTTCGTTCCGTAGAAGCAGTGCGGACGAGATCTCATATCGTCGGTTTCTTTGCTCCTCAGACAGCTCGTGAGGCACCCATCTTTCCAGCTTTTTGGTCTTTCCAATTTCCTTCAGATGCCGGGCAGCTGTGTTGTGACTGACGCCAAGAACCTTCGCTATCTCCCTGGTACCTTTGTGTGGATCCTCCTCTACCACATCTCTCAGCTTGTCCTCATCAACATCACTATGCCTCCCACGACCTTCATGTTCTTCCAAGCTCTCATCTCCATTTCGGAACTTCTGATACCAACGATACGCCGTCCGAATTGTGGAACATCCTTGACCGAATGCGGCGTTGATCTTCTCGTCCGCCTCCTTAGCTGTAGTGCCCAGCTTGAATTCATACAAGTACATGCCTCGGATTACCCTTTTGTCCATCTGCAAAAAAGTCAATAAAACTCTAAAGTTTTCCCACTTTTACATAGAAAATTTGGTACTCACCGGTAGAGCAAAGTTTGCGCTTCTAAATGATATGCCACATGTTACGGTTTGTTCTTGATCAAACGCGTAAAGACGCGCCAAAAAATGGCGCGAGCCAGTGCCATTTAATTCGTTACAGCCTAATAACTTTCAGAGAATTTTTTAACTTTCCAAATTAATAAGGCTCAATTATGCTTTCCCGCACATAAATGTGTTTAGTATCTAAATCCGTTACTGTTCAAGGGATAGCTAGACACTATAGCACTAAAAATAACACTAACGCTATTCTTTCCTGTCAACAGGACTTACAAACTTGGACATATAATAGATATAAGTTTATTTTACTTTATTTTAGTAACAATGACGCGTCAAAAACATTAAACACTCCCAAATCTCCGTGCTTGCGGGCAACCATGCATCACTAACTCGTTTCGGGACCCATCTCTACTACGATACGAGCGCACGTCAGCGTTTCAGCGCCGCGGCTAGTGCACGGCGTCGCGTTGTAGTAATGTCTTGGAGCCACTGCTGGTGGTAGTAGTTGACATCTACCTGGGAGTCTACCCCCTTTTTGTCGGACCCTCCTCGTTTTTCACACTCGAACTGAGAGGGAGTCGAAGCGCACGCTCAAAGCTTGGCGAGTGTGAGAAGTATACGAGGCTCAGTGATGCAATTACGGCTCGGAGGGGAGGGGCAACTGGGCTAGTCCGAAAGCCCGTAGCGTTAGCAGGACTCGCGAAGCTACGCTGAATCTAGGTACGTTGACGGGCCGGTCGTGCGAATTGGTTCAAGCATTGGAGCGTAGAAGAGTTGATTTCTGTGCGGTGCAGGAGACGAGGTGGTTCTGCAGCAAGTCAAGGGACACAGGACATGGCTTCAATGCCGTTCTATGTGGAAGAAGGACCACCAGTGGAATAATTGTCTCCGAGCGCATCTGAGACTCGATTGTAAGTGTCGAACGCTTTGACGATCGATTAATGAAGATCGTTATCGCCGCTAAGAAACGACACTACAACTTCCTCTCTGCGCACACTAGCTGCTCTGATTAAGCCAAGGAGGAGTTTTGGAGCCTGCTTGGTGATAAGATAGCAGAGGTACCAATGAACGATGTCATCATATGTTGCTGGTGACCTTAATGGACACATGGATGCTGAGAAAGACCGGCATAGCTGTAATGGTGGTTTCGGATACGGGTCTCGTAATGCCGATAGTGAGCGTATTCTTGAGTATTCGAAATCGCATAACCTCACCATTGTGAACACCGTATTCCGAAAATGCGACTCCCACCTCATCTGATACTATAGTGGGAGTTCCAGGTCTCTGATAGACTTTGTGTTTGTGAAAGTTCGCGACCGAGGTATTGTTACAGACGTGGAGATCGTGGCGTATGGAACGGTCGCCTCAGAGCATCGACCGCTGATCTGTACCTTAAAGATCAATCCTCCGAGGCTGGAGCAGTTTGAGCGATGCGGTGCAGCAAGAAACATGCGGTGGCGAATGAAAGAGAATATGGCTTTATAATTTCTCGCGTTCGGTTACCGGCAGTCACGGCTGTCGAGGAAACCTGGGCCCGGATTCATGAACGCGGCCGGAGGTAAATTCTACCCCCACTTACCTCGATGACCATTTACCCGCCATTTTCCCTGAACTTACCTCTCTTTTTTGATTCATGACGGTCAAGGCGAGGGTTTCGCTCCGCCGCCAATTTCATCAGCTAGCAGCGAGACCAAGCAGTCACATTTGCTGCTGGGAAGTCGCTGCCACCGACACTGGCAGCCTCGTAGTTAGGGGAAATGAAATGTCAAATTTGAGATAAGGGGAAGGGGGGGGGGGAGAGAGAGAGAGGGGTGGAAAGTAGTAGCATATTAGGCAGTAGGGATGCTATTGTAAATATGGGCCTACATGGCTAATAATGGGTGCCATCCACCACGGTAGCCCCCATAGGCAACATATGCCAAGGGAGGCTAAGGTGGCGGAAGGGCATAATCCACCCACCACGCAAATCGTAAATTACGATTTGCGTGGTGGACCGGGCTCATGGTGGTCCAAGACGACCCACAATGCCACTAAAGGGAGCAAATCACATAACAATAAATGGCATTGTGGGCCGCCATGGTCCAAGAGCCCAAAAAACCATAGAATTCAAGACTAATAGAGAAAAACGAAAGGTCAAACAACTCACCATAGGTCCGGCGAAAGACGACGCAGGCGGTGGCAACTAGGCGCTCCCTATCGAGCATTGATTATGCGGCTGGCGGCCAGCTCAGAGCTGGCAACGGACCAGCGGAGGGTTGCACTGGATCAGAAATTGGCCGCGGAGCAAAACCCTCGCCTTCAAGGTAAATGTTCCCCGACGCGCCGACGGGGTAGCATTTACCTCGACACTTACCCCCGATTTTCCCCGCCGCGCGTTCATGAATCGCGCGTAAGTGGGGGGTGGGGGTAAATCTTGCACTTACCCGCCGGTAAATCGTTCATGAATCCGGCCCCTGGAAGAAGGCGACCGACCCGATACGCACAGCTGCAAGATTGGAACTCAGCACTACGAACAGACATGGCTGTGGAACGGACGATGTGAAAACGAACGTGCAGGAGGAGCCGCTTTATCATATCTTCTCTGCGACAAAACAGCCAATAACTGGCAGAAGTATCGGAGGCAAAAAAGGCTGTAAAAAAGCCGTTACTTTTGCAGACCCCACTCGTTACAACAATGTCTAGGGAAAGCTCGAGTTGCGCGATGATGAGAGGTATTTGTACCGACTTGCTAAGACCAGCCATCGCGAAAACGAAGCATATTCAGGTGGTTAGGTGACTACTATTGCCAAGTTCGAGGGGTTCCTATGGGGCAGAGGCTGGCTCTTGTCCTAGCGGTAGCCTTCATGTCAAAAGTGGAGAGACCTGTGCTTGAACGTATGCCAATTATTTACTGTAGGTACATTGACGACTGCTTTGTGATGTGTTCTACTCAGTGAGATGTTTCGAACTGTTGAACCAACAGTCCAAGCACATAAGGCTCACGCGCGAAACACCTACAGAGAAGTGGCTAGCCTTCCTCAACGTACAGCTGTATTTCTCTCACGGAGAAATGAAGAGTAGATGGTATCGATAACCTAGCAGTAAGAACATCCCTGTTCATTGTTGCACTGCCCACACCTCAAACACAAAAAAGGACATTATTAAAAACATGTTCCGAACAGCCGTTGCCGCTTCGTCGGATAACGAGCAAAAGCTGCTGTCATTAAAAATGGCACAAATATTGCAGAAGTCAACGGGTGCCCAGCTAATAGTACCTCTAGAAGAGAGGATCACAACCCAGCGTCATGGTTCGCCGTGCGGAAGAGCGGAGAAAATACCCTTCTGTGTGCCTTTTATCTCAGACGAAGTGGGCGTAGAGATCCGTGTTCGCAAAGCGGATCTCGGAGAAATGGTGAGGGTGGTCGAAGTGCCTCCCACAAACTTGAAGGGGCAGTTGGTCCGGAACCAAATCTACGATCGGATGTGCTCCACTTCATCCTGCGTAGTTTGCCGTAACGGTAAGGAGGGAAACTGCATGACATAGGGATAGTATACCCCATGTCATGTAGAAGGTGCTGGCAGGAGTATATAGGGGAAACAGGCAGACCGTTGTATATCAGAGTCAAGGAGCATTTAGACGGCCTTAAAAGCCCAATGTGTCAAATCCTTGGAGAGGGCGCAGGATCCGATGCCGCTATGGTGCCATATTCCAAGTGTCCGCCTCCATCCTGGAGAGAGAAAGCGACATCTCAGCACGCAAGACACTTGAGCGCTTTGGATAGCGGCCAAAAACCCACAGCTCAACCGTAAGGACAAATGCATTGCGATAACCCAAGAACTGGCACCCTTTGTCGAGCTCTGTGGGTTTTGATCAATTAGATCTGACCTCCAGGGCACTTAAGTTGGGTGGCATCCGGGGCTAAACTCACTCACCCACGTCTACCTCCACGTGCGGGTGACTGGTGGTGCTCGTCGGCACCCATCTGGAAGTTTAGTTGATACGCTGTACCTGGGACACCGGTTCTTTACTCTAGCTGCCTTGAGAATGCTATTCTGTATGATTAAATGGCGTTTTGGGGGAGTAGTTTCACTAATATTCTCGACTTTTCCAGGCTCCGAAGAAGGCGAAGACGCCAAAACGTCAGCCGAAATAAAGCCTGTTTAACAATATTGGTAAGCAGCTTAAAGAAGAAACACGCAGAAGAAGGGTAGTCCTGTAGACTGTTATAATCAAGGATGTGCGGAATTTCCGTTTCCGCGTTCCGAGTTCCGGTTTCCGGCCATTTTAAGCTCTTCCGTTCCGATCCGTGTTTCGCCTGTTTTTGGACCAGAAGGCGGAAACGGAAATGGGCACTGCTCAACACTAGCTTTCTGTTGAACAGAATCAGCTTATCAAGCAAAAAAAGTTCTCCTTCATACAATTGTGAAAGAAATACTGCTTCACAGCTATAGCATTAATATTCTGGAAATTGGTTAGACTACCAAAAGAAAGTACTCAAAAATGACAACGTTTAGGTGCAGGGCAAAATTAGTGTGCCAGCAGAGGCTATGTATACATTGTATGCTAAGAAAATGCACTCAACATTTGAATGATTATAAAGTTCTTGGTCCTTTAAGTACAAATAGCTACAAAACGTTTCTAAGCATATAGCACAGCATCATGAAGCAAAGGGTTCGGTGAAGGTGGTGCCATGCGCTTGTCTGCTCCAAGATTGCATCAGTGCTTCTGATGGAAGGTGTCAATTTCAATTTTTAATTTCATTACGTGTTGTAACCATCCATATGGAGTTCTGCAATTTATTTTTTAAATGAATTATCACGAATATCCAGCACGAGCTGTTATTTTGACTAACTAGAGTGACTTATTGAATTGTGAAACAACCATCTCAGAACTGTCCAGCTATGTCACCTTCATATCGTGGAGCTTCTAGGCTGTCTCAGACTGAACATTCCTACGCAAGTGTTGACTTACCATGACTAATCAGTCATCCAGTTATCATCTTATGGTTAAATCCCAGAATGAATTCTGATTGTGAGTACTAGTTTTGACAAATACAATGTAACCCATCTTGTGTATGCAGATATCTGTGCAGTCATCATGTCTTCCATGTTGCCACAGGTTTCTAAAAAATATTGAGAGGAATGTCTTTCCTGGATGCAAAATGATCTAGGTGACTGCTCCAGTTTTAGACCTCACCTGAGTGAGTTTTTAAATGCTGGCCTGCAAGTAACCTAAAGTGGTTAAGTTGGTTAAATCTACTGTTCAAAAAATATCAGCATCGAAATAGTAAGCGAAAAACCCGTCGCAGAAACTATTAGGTTGTCCCATAAGTCCCCGCCGTTTTTTTCAACGATTCACTGCAGATTTTGCCGGAGGTCTCTTGCATAGCGCTGCATAGCCTTCGAAAGAGAATTATTTGCTCTATCAGAACGTGTATTGCATTTCTTTTTTCACCGTGAACTTTGTCAATTTTTAGTTCGTTGAAGTGAAAAGTGAAAAAGTGAAAGTAGCCATTTGCGCACTTGTTCTCTCCGCTTAGGTTTATAATTTTTTCCGCAGTTTTTTACAGCACCTAGAAGACAATGTTCTGTACTACAAGAATATGTGTTGGTCCTATTTTCTCACTTGCCCTTTATTGATTTTTAGGTCACCAAATTGGGAATTCCGACTTTCCCGTCCGAATTTTTACCAAAACTCCGGTTCTGTGGTTGAACTTTTTTGCTTGGTGTTATATGTGGTTTGGAAGAGGATGTCTTGCTCAGTAAGAATTTGTGTCGCGTTTATTGGCTCCCGCTGATCTCTGTCGAATATCAACAACTGAAGAAGGAGAAGGAGTTGTTGGTGAAGACGATTTTTCTCTTTTTCGTATTTTGTTGATATTCAATAGAAATCAATAAACGCGACACATATTCTTATAGAGCAAGACATTTGCTTGCGAATGACATATAACTTCAACCCAAAAAGTCCAACCACAGAGCAGGAGCTGTCGGCAAAAACAACCATCCTCCTTCGGTCGTCCCAATTTGGTGGCCTAAAAATCAATAAAGTACAAGTGAGAAAATAGGGCCAACACATATTCTTGTAGTACAGAACATTGTCTTCCAAATGCTATAAAAACTGCGCAAAAAAATACAAACCTAAGCGGAGAGAACAAGTGCGCAAATGGCTACTTTTTCACTTTTTCACCTTTCACTTCAAGGACCTAAAAATTGACAAAATTCATGATTAAAAAAGAAATGCAATACACGGTCTGATAGAGCAAAGCATTCTCTTTCGAAAGCTATGCAGCGCTATGCAAGAAACCGCCGGCGAAATCTGCAGTGAATCGTTGAAAAAAAAAAACGGCGAAGACTTATGGGACAACCTAATAGATATGGAGACAGCGGAGAGACTGCATGCTGAAATAGTGAGAAATAACGAGACAGGACCCTGAAATTGTTTTCGTTTATTGCTCTAGTCATAGCTGAAGGTTTGTCATAATAATATTATGCTTCGCATATCATGCTTTGTTACGTTATGTTATGATGACGATCAGCATTAATCTGTGGAACATTCTGCTGCCCGCAAAGTTCTGAGCAAGAAAAGTGCAATAGAACCTGCTTATGACGCAGTATCAGATACACTTTTGAAAAAATGGCAAATATGTGTCACTTCCGTTTCCGCGTTTCGTATTCCGGTTTCCTGCCATTTGTGAGCGTTTTCGTTCCGTCTTTCGTCTTCCGCTTTTTCCAGAAAACATTCCGCACATCCCTGATTGGTATACTTGAAGTCCCCTAATAAAAACCGCGATGAGAAGAAGCCGTAAGGTCTCCTAACCGATGTCTGACTGCGATCAAAACTCTAGAGCCAGGAGGGATTCGAACCCCGACCCTCTGTCACAGGGCAGAATGGTGCCCCATTACCAACCGCGCTGTTTGAAGTAAAGGTCATTATAACAGCTTATAACCCCAGAAACAGTCACTTGATGCTTAAACAAAAACTGAATATTTTTTAATTAGTACAGTGTTGGTCTTCTCTGTATATATCTAGACTTTTAACGGAGAAGATCAATGTCCTAGCATTACAAACGCGCTTCATTATCAGTGAAAACCAGCTGCTGTTTTGGGAAGCTGTTCTTATGAAAGGCATTTATTCAAATTAAATTCGCTCTCTTTCATTACATTCATAACTAAACTGCGGTATTAAATAGTTGCCTTTCGAGAACCATTCATTAAAGGGACGCCATCATAACATCCCATTTCCGGCCATTTTTGAGCGTTAGGACCGCCTTTCGTCTTCGGCTTTTTCGAGAAAAATTTCCGCACATCCCTGGTTATAATTACCGATTCGCTTCCTTTCACACAGCAAGAATATCTTCCAGTGAATCCCCAATGGCCGAATTCGTGAAATCGTCCAGCTCTCCGAGAACCAGTGCAGCATTGTATCAGGTTGTGGGACCATTGATGCCATATATGCCGCGCGCTTCCTGGTAGATGAGCATCGCGAGAAACAGAAGCTGGTGCGTAAAGCCTTTCTTGACTTGGACAAGGCGTTCGATCGCGCAAGCGTGAGCTTACATGGTATGCCTTTGGAACAACCCAACGTCCTTGAGGAACTTATAGAGTGGGTGCACGTGCTTTACTCTTGGCTAAAGAGTAGAGAGCAAGCTGCAGCTGGAAATTCGATGGAGCTTCCCATCTCCGTTGAAACACGCCACAATGTCATGGGGACAAAAATGCTGCGCTAGACGGCTGGTGTCACGCGCATGGACCGTACCCGAAATGATGCTATTCGACAGAAGTTTGGTGTGGCGCCGATAACTGACAAGACTCGCGAATTGCGATGGTACGGCCATATTTTGCAAGACAGCGTCCACAAGACACGCCTCAAGTTGGAAGTGTCAGGAAAGCGGCCTAGAGGACGCCCGATCTGATACATTACAATTGGACGTGAAAGTGACTGGCGCCTACTCTGAGCAAGCGCAGGACCGGAAAAGGTGATGTCACGACACCAGATGAGCGGACCCCGCGTCGTAGCCGGACAAACGTTGAAGAAGAAGAATAAGAAGAACATCCTCGCTGACAACAACCTTTGCAAGTCGTGGGACCACGCCAAAATTAGATTTTATTGCTTGTGGACCACCAGGTTTTTTGGCTGATGGAATTTTCAACCAGAATCGCGTTGGAAAAAAGTGTTCTAATTCGATTCGCGCTTATTTCGACGCAATCCGGTGAGAGCGAAGAAAGTTGTGAACGTTTGAAGTAGACCAGTCAAAACCGCCAGAACTTTCCGGGCAGCCTTAACACACAAAATGTACAGTTCATGTTATCTATAAAAGTACGACAGTAATTGTCGAACAATCCAATATTTCAGCTGGGATCCCCAGAGCGAATACTTTCGATAATCGCGGCTCTTCGATTCTAGAGGCTTCTGGCTTTCAAATTCGCAAATCGCGATCTCTTTCGGGGTTACGGTGTGGCGTGAAATCTGAATCAAAATTTTTCCGTATTTAAAATCCGCATTCTGTGGATGGGCATTTGAGTAGGCTGTCCTAGTGTTGTAGGTTCAAAGCGTGAAAAGTCCCAGTGGGGTGTCGTGCTCGTGTCCTCTTGGTACATAATGAATTTCGCCCTTGCAACCTGGGATTTTGCACCTGTTTCCCACTTGAGCCCAGCATGCAGGATACCGACGTTCGCGTTGTACTTTCGTGGCACTGAAAAACGCCTTATGAACGGCCGTCTTCAGTCCAGAGCGAGTTCGAGGTGTAGTTCACACTTCGATGCCATCAAAATCCGTCGTCCGCAACAGTTCATTAAATGCTAAGCGCCTACGTTTTTCTCAAAATATGTATACGGGAGTTGTTCTACACAATAATTATATTGGTGCGTATGTAAGATTTGAAAATTTTAAGAGAACGGTTTCTTATTATTTAAGACAACTGACTTAGAGTCGGTGCTTCTTTATTGAAGAGCTGTTTTGCATGCTAACTCTCATGATGAACTAAAAGTAATTGAAGCGCTTTCAGTTGAAGTGCTGCTATAATCTCAGACAATTATGCTAGGTCCTCATAAGGTCGGGAGGCGGCAGCAATATTCATTTTGGTGCGTGCGGTCGAGTGCGTGTGCGCCGCCGCGGGCGGAGCCCTCGCTGCCTCGCTTGTGGAGAGGACTACATTTGCGCGAACGTACAGAGACTGGGCGTGCGTCGCGAGTCGACGGGTGCATTGCCTTGTGCAAAAGTTAGAGAGCAGTATAAGGTTTGAAGTTCGTCTTGTGGAGTAAAAGAATGCTAGTTTTTACCAAACGAGTGGTATTAAACTACATAGATGGAGGCGGGGGAACTGGTGGGAGATAAATTGTGAGAAGGACCCAAAAGCGACGAGTGAGTAATGAGCAATTGATGTGAGGTCTTAGGGGGAAAAGATTTTGTTTTTTAGATCAGAGTTACATGTTAAAATTTGAGAAAATGTTCAGTTGTTATTCAGTTAGGCTATTTGCTTGAAGAGTAGTCGAGCGTTTCTATATTTACACACTTGGCACGGAATATTGCATATTCAGAGGATGAATGCGTAAAATATTATTGATCCTGTAAAAATTGCATTCGAGACCTACCTTTTGATAGTTTCAAGGTGCCTGTGAATCCACGGTCATGATTGCCACTCCTACAGTTTGTACCCTAGGAAAAAATTGAAAATTCCATGATTTAACGTTTCCTGGGACCAGCTGGCTTGATTACTCGTCCAAGTACGAAGTACTATGTAAGCGGGATTTTGAAATTTCACGGAATGCTTATGAGAGATCCCTCGTATAGTACGGAAATGAAATAAATCTGGTGACATCAGAACACAGAAGACCTCTAATATCAGTAGACGATTTGGTAAGCACTATAAGTTCGAGGATACTTTTCATAAGAACAAATGGTATTTTGCTCACATATAAGCCATGTAGGCTTATATGTGAGCAAAATACCATTTGCTCTTATAAAAAGAGACTCCATCCTTTCCTGATAGAGTTTTTTGCCATCATTTAATACGATAAAATCGCCTCTTGACTATGTTCACTCCAAACCCATAACTTAATTTCACCAGTTTTCTCTCCTTCAGTGCACCTAGTTTATGTCCAACACCATTTCTGAAATCTCCAGCTTGAGAATCCTCCAACACCATTGTATGGAGTGTGGGTGAAGTTAAGAAAACATGCATTTCGCCCTATCACGTTTAGATCCCTTTCTAACGGCTCTTCTCTTCTCTGCGGCTGCCGAAACGGTTCAGCTGATATCGGATAGGACGCACATTTGTGCTGTAGCACGCCAGTTGCATCGAGCAACTCGGGGGACGGTCAGGAGGTACACCCACCTCCAGTTGGGCCGTGCGATCTTCCTCTCGTTCTCCTTGCTCACCCACCCCAACCCTCTAGGCTTCATCGAGAGTCTAACGGCTGCCTTACAAAACCGTTGACACGCAAAACAAAAGTTTTCGGTCCGCAGAACAGTGGCTGTACCTCCTGACGCCACGCCCACCAGCAGGGGGCGGGTGTACCTCCTGTCGCGCTGCCGTATCGTCCCTCGCAGCCCCACAAGGTCGCCTTGCTGAACCATTTGTTGTTATCTTCGCAGATCAAATTTTACTACTTGTCTTTTAAAATCTTGACTTGATCAGAGTTGGGCAATGCACCTAGGGTCACCTAGGGTTGTGTACGGTATTATGGACGAAACCACCAATCGCTCCTTTTCAGTCGGACTCCATAAAGTGTCCGCAGAAGTTCAGACCTTCGTTGGCGCGGCCGTCGTGCACGATACCGAACAAGTGTATGTACCGCACTCCCGGACTCGGTAGTCAGGAACATCAATTCCTAACATGTTCGCCCTGTCCGGAGCAGTACCCGTGGTTGGATAATCCGATAGGCAATGCGTCACCGTAGAACATCTCCGACTGTCCCCTTTCCTGTAATTTTTGTGTAATGCGGTTAAATTATTGTATTCGTTAGATATATGTGTGTTGCGTATGCTGTGTACTGGTGTTCAGGTGCATTTGTGCTTCCTACCACTGTTTCTTTGACATTTCATGACGTATAGCGTCGCGACGATGCTATTGGCGCTTCGCGACAGTGTTACCGCAATACATTACCACGTCCACTAGTTTATTTTTATAGCTGTAGCGCAACATAGCGCACGTGAGAGGAATAAAGTATGCATAAGAGAATGGAGTTGTTTTGGGTTCAAGAAGCCATTTTAGAAGAGGATTTTAGAGCAAAGAAGCGAAAGAAATACAAACACTCCCGGAGGATCATAAGTAGGGCAGGGAGTGAATGCGATACTTTAATAGCCAT
Organism: Heligmosomoides polygyrus bakeri; assembly: GCA_947359475.1. Classification (NCBI taxonomy): domain Eukaryota; kingdom Metazoa; phylum Nematoda; class Chromadorea; order Rhabditida; family Heligmosomidae; genus Heligmosomoides; species Heligmosomoides polygyrus. The sequence continues at coordinate 59,082,318 of OX375870.1, read as the reverse complement.
GTGTTATGTTTTTATACGCAAAAAATAAGGTCGGAAAGGGCGGGTATTGCCTGTGGGATCCGGTTGTAGAGAGGTCGAGGTCAGCGGGGAACCTACAGGGAAAGTCAATGCCTGTAACAATATACTGGTATGATGCCACTGTTTAAAGGAAAGCAGGTAATAGATATACATGGACCAGAGGCAAAAGATAAACCAGAAATAAAAAGATATGCATCATATGGACAGTTGGTTGTTAAGTTGTTTAACGAATCGATAAGTATCTTTGAAAGAACCTACAAGTTCATATTTGTAAGCGATTCTTTTGCGTTTAAGTATACTTTTAACTAGGGATTGAAGAATTAAATCTTTATTGTACTGTAATTAAAGCAAGGAGGTGATCAAATTGCAAAGTCTGTCAACAACGTCTTCTTTTATAGAGCAGCATCGTGATATTCGTAGAGTTTCAGTTAAAATTATCCCTCTTTTAAGGAAATTGCTAGTGTACGAACTACTATGAGGAAATCTAACTACTTTAAAAGGAAAATAATCGGTTTTATTGTACTGATTAGTGAAAATGCAATCGTTCACTATCTTAATAGTAAGGTCTAAAAAATTGCATTGGTGTACACTAATATGAGTTTTATTTACCTCAACAAATTTTCATACGTTTCGGAAATGATTTGGTCTAACCTCTTCAAGATTATGTACAATAAATATATCATCCATATATCTAAATGGACAAAAAAGTTTGTTAATTAATGTATTTCTGGTAGTGTATTTGTATTCAAAAAAGGAAAGGGTTTAATCAGCAATCATTGGGCTAGCGTTATCTCCTTGTGGAACGCCTTTGAGTTCCTTATATAGACCTCCGCCTAGTTTACAATAAGAATTTTGTAATAAATAGTCAATCATGTAGATTATGTCTTCTTTTCTATAGGATCTGTGTTTGTTATTATTAGGAGGGTTTCCATAGAAAGCTTTGTAGTTATCCACTATGAGAAAGCTTTTATTAGCATCTTTAAAACACATGTTAATTATTTCTGTGACGTTTCTAATAATTATATATGTGGTATGTTAGTAAACATATCCGCAAAATTGGCTGAGTAGAGTATAAGGTTATTGTCTTGGATGGAACAGATTTCGTTGGAAATGTTCATGTCGTTGATGTATCAAAAATTCTTTAAACAACCAGTATTGCAGTAAGCATTGTAAGCACAGTTCTTAAAATGTTTACGGAAATGAGTTAGTATCGTCATTACTTCAACAGCCAATGGTTTAACGCTACTATTTGAAGCGCCTGTTATGAATCTAAATTTAATTGGACACTTGTAAAGTTTAGGTATACAGTAGATCAGAGGTGTAGTTCCATCGCAATTGTGGGTTAAATTATTACTGGAGATAAATGCATTATGCCTGGCTACAATATCATTAACATCATTATTGGATCGGATGTATATATTTTGCTTGAAGAATTGTTTAGATTTTCCATCTCTTTTCGAATTATTTCGAAATAAAGTTTTTTGCAAACAATTCCATAATTGGAGGACGCTTTATCAAGGGGCATAATATAAAAAATTGTTGTACAGATTTAACTTGAGAAAGATATTTTTTGAAGATATCAATAGTTTGAGCTTTGTCAATGTAAATGAGAGGTCTAGCATTACGATTCTTGAAAACTGATTCTAAAAGACACCTTATTCTTTTGTATTATAGTAGCATGAAGTTTGTATCTATTTTTAATTTTAACAAGTATCTGTTGAAAGAGCCAGATGCTTTTTATTGCACTTATGTTGAAGTGATTTGGTCTATATCTAGTTCCTTTGCTTAAAATTTCATACATTCCGTACAAATTCTTGAAAATGATGACATATCCGGTCACAACATGATTATAGAATGGATCTCCAAATGATGGAAAATTGTGACAGATGCAAGGTATATCATGTTGTGCAGTAATGTCAACGTTTCGTAAAAACCTATTGTAATTGAATAGTTTTTTTTTTGAAGTTTCTTCGTATTTATGAATAATTTTAAGGGGTTTGTACATTACACTACTATGCTCACCATTGGTTTAGTCACATTCTTATTGTTAATAATTTTGTTTAAATTAAGTGAGTACAAAATGTTGTCGTAGAATGGCGTTTAACATTTATTGCATCATTTTTGTTGCTGACTTTACGTGTTGTATTAAAGCTAAAGTGAAAATAGCACAGAGAACTGGATAATAACATTTTCTTATCTTTGGAAATGTTGAAAGTTTCCATACTATTCAGTGTAATTTTAATCAATGCACTTATGAAACTTTTTGGTTTTGATTTTAAAAACCTGAACAGATCATACTGCGTGTTGTTAACATTATGGAGGAATAGGGAAACTTCGCTTATAATATTATTAGGGTCAGTTTGTTACGAGGTTTTCTTATTTTTGCGTTTCTTACTTCTATTAGCTCGAACTTTAACTATTTGTAAACTAAAGAAAAAAATAATACAAAACTATCGAAAACGGCGGATTTTCAAAAACGGACATCGGATTCGAAATCAGCGCACCAAATAACCCCCTAGACGACTTTGAACGAAGTTTGGACAAAAACATTTGGCAATTTTCGAAATCGTCGACTTTCGATGACGTCATCGTCCGGGCAGGCTCGGCGAAGAGCGAGCGCCCTCGTCCTCGGGGGAAATTGTCAAAAAATCTATTTTCCCGGAATTGGACGAGATTGGTACCATTCGATAGAGCTTTCCAAGCTGAACGGAACGGTACTATCTCTTATGTCAAAAACCCAAATGTGGACGAGTAAGGGCGGAAGAATCTTCACCGCTGCCCTCCGCAGCTTTAAAATGACAGCTGGGACTAAGGCAGGTTAGACAGCTGGAGAGTTATGGGCACTTCGTCGTAAAGTATCTTAGCTGATTTGCTAGCCTACGCATTCGTATGCCTCTAGCTGATCGCGTGTTCCTACAGTGGTCGACTGAAATCAGAAAAAATCGTGTCACACAAGGTTTACCAGCATTTTCGCACCGCCGTAACTTTGTCCGTTCATAAGCTACATTGCTGTGTTTTAGCGCACCTATTGAGCTTCCTACTGCTTACGAATCCCACAGGCTGCTGCGCAAAAGATTCAAACGTGACAGAGTTATCGCGCTCCGAACACGCCCGCGCGTGCAATTTAGCACAACAACGGTCTATGTTCTCCGTGCTCTTACTCACCCAGATAACAGTTCTCGACACCCATGGTAACGTCGTTCAATTCAGCACGAAAAGCTCTATGAAACGGTATCAAACTCGACCAATTTCGGAAGCATCGATTTTCGACGACATCATCGTCCGTCTGGCGCGGCCTAGAGGCCTTTTTCCGATGAGAAACGTCAAAAAATCGATGTTTTCAAAATTGGTCGAAATTTATACCGTTTGATAAGGCTTTTGAGCTGAACAAAATGGTACCGTGGCTGGGGCTCGAAAACGCGAACATGGGAAAGTAAGGGCGGAAGAAGCTTCACAGCTGCCGTCCTCCGCTCTAAAATGGCAGATGGAGCTAAGGAAGTTTAGGCAGTTGGAGAGTTAGGAGCAGATCATCGGACAGTGCCTTTGGTGCTCTGCTCCACCGCGAGTTTGCCTGCCGTTAGCTCGCCTCGTGTACCCGTAGCGGTCGATCGAATTCTGAAAAAATCGTGTCACACATGCCCAACCAGCATTTTCGCACCGCTGTAACTTTTTCCAGTCCTAAGCTACGTCGCTATGTTTCAGCGCGCTTCTTGGACTTTCTACTGCCTACAAAACCCACAACACGCAGCCGGAAAGATACGAAGTTGACAGAGTTATTACGCTCAGAACACGCCCGCGGTGCAATTTGCGAGCTGTCGCGCCCAGTCGATTGATAGGTTCGCTCCTATTTACATTGTGCACAGCGCACTCCAAAGTCTTGCCGGGACAAAGTACAGCAGTCCTGAGTATGACGGCTGAGAATTTCTCATAAAACTCCCTAAATGCTCAGTCTACAAACTCCCCTCGATTGATAGGTTCGATCCTATATGCATTGTGCACGGCGCACTCTCAGAAGATTCCTGGCATGACAAAACACTTTACGTCATGCTTGGAATGCTCCGAGAACATGCAAGTCCTGGAATATAAGCTTCTCCTATAGCAAAAAGTCTGCTCCAACCATCTTTAACCTCCCTCTGCGAAAATGCGGTGGTTTGGCGAAGTAGTATACATGCTTGCGTAGATCTCGAGGAGACGAATCGAACGGTACCAACCGTTTCTCAAAAAAGCTCAAATTAGAGGAATTGTGAGCATGCAGCGGTTTTCGACGCCTTGCGGCCGACAACTCGTCCGCGGCCGGCCTTCTCAATGGAGCGCAAATTTTCAATTTTGGCCATTTTCGATCTTCCACATGAAATGTATATTCGAAACGATAGAGCTCGTTTTCCTGAGCTCAAATACACTATTGATTTTTCAAATAGATGACCTTTGGGTGAGTTATAGCAAAAAGACGCAAAAACCGCAAAAGTGCGGTTTTTTCGGCGTCTATTCAAAAGACGCGTCCGGTACTGTAGTCCAATTGTTAAAAACCTTTCGATAAATCCTCTCTTTGCAGTTTCTGATCACAACAGCATCTTTTTGAATTGAAACTTTCTGTTAGCGAACCTGCGAAAATTCCTTTACCCAATTTCCTAAAAGCTGACTTTTCCGCATTATCTAGATTCCTTGACAATATAGACTGGTGGGAAGTCTTCAAACGATATTCTTCGGTAGATGACCTTTACAAGAGATTACAGTTACAGAAGAGTTTGCTCTCAGCTTGACCTTCACCTGAAGAAGTTCCACAATAATAGAATGAGAAAAGCTGCAGTAAATTTGAATTCGAAAGCATTTTTCTCAATAATGAGAAGTAAAATGAAGCCACAGCCGTCCCTACCAATCCTTCAGGACGATGCTGGAAACATGTACCTAACTGACACGCAGAAAGCTGAAGCACTTGGGAAATGTTTCGCATCTGTGTTTACACCGAACAATTATCTGCCTCCGAACGAGTTTGTTTCCGTGGATTTTCAATCAAGTTATGACCACATCTCGGCTAATAGTTTATGCGAATTCATGTTCCATCCACATGAAGTGGCGATGGTTTTGAAGACGTCAAAACCTTCCACGTCGTTGACATCGGATGGTATTCCGCAAATTGTTTACAAAAAATGTGCACTTCCTCTTTGTCGACCCCTTTCTATGATTTTCAACATATCCTTACTATTTGGTGAAGCACCCCCTCTCTGGAAACTTCTATTGTTACAGCAATTCCTAAGACTGCTGATTCCACATTATTGTCATCTTTCCGACCAAAAAGTATCACTCCAACCTCCGTCAAAATTGTGGAACTACTAAAAAGAAATAAGCTTGCTGCATGGCTTGTTAAGAACTGTTCAATTCCTCCTGAACAGCATGGTTTTGTAACTGGAGCCTCTACAGTACCTCAGCTCTCCGACTGTGTTTTTGACTGGATTCTGGCCGTAAATAGTGGCAAATCAGTTGACGTTGTGTATTTCGATTTATCAAAAGCTTTCGACAAAGTCAACCATGAAAAGCTTCTTCTGAAAATTTACAGATTAGGTGTGAAAGGAAAGTTACTACTTTGGTTACGATCTTACTTGACAGGGAGGCAGATGTGTGTAAAAGTAATGAACTCCTTCTCTAAGCTACACGCTTGCACGAGCGGAGTACCGCAAGGTGGTGTGCTTTCACCCCTCTTGTTCCTTGTCTACACCTGCGACTTGCCCTCTTATTTAACCACATGCCCACTTATTAAGATACAGCTCTATGCTGACGATATTAAAATATATGGTATTTATCATGAGTCTAGTCAAGCAGTAGTTCACCAAGCTCTTTCTCCTTCTATAACTAGAATGATGGATCGGGCTTCAGCTTGGGGGATTCCTGTGAATTTGACTAAAACATGTTCTTCATATGGGAAACACTACGTGTAAAAATTACAGCTTTAATGATACGGTTCTGAAGACCACAAAAGAAATATGAGACCTTGGAGTTCTTGTCAACGTTGATTTAGACTTCGAACCACACATTAACCTGACTGCTAGAAAAGCATTTGGTGTTCTCTTCAGCCTATGCAAAACCACTACGTGCAACAATGCCCAAATTTTGATCAAGTTATACAAGGCCTACGTTATTCCAATCCTGGAATATGGATCCCATATCTGGAGCCCTGCCACCAAAAACCTCCAGAATAGAACTGAAAAGGTCTAGCAGACTTTCACTAAGATTTTAATGTACAAGTGCTTTCCTGATCCCCTCTACCCCCAAATAATGCCTTGCTACGAGAGGAGATTAAGCATCTTTAAGCTTGACAGTCTGCTTAATCGTCGCACTTTCAAGGACCTAGTGTTCTGCTTTAAGATTCCTGAGGGTGAATCGAAATTGAAACCTAGCAAATACTCAAACCAGACATCAAGCCAAGCTCTAGAATCCTTAATGGTTTTTTCTTTCGCACAGCCAAATGGATACAGATGCTGCCGTTTGAAGTAATTAGTTCGCCTTGCACTTCAATATTTCAAAAAAGACTCAAAAATATTGACCTTCTTTCTGTTCTGAAGATATGTGATAGCTGATTGCTTAGAACAATTGCCTTCACACCTTCTATTTGCAGATTTGTCGCAGTAAGTTTCTATGTCTTCTTCTAGCTTGCCAGCAAATCGTTTCGAGCAGTCGTGAATTAGGGGATGGGAACTACCGCTGAACTCTCTCGCTGCTCGGGATTCTATATCATTCAACCGCACTATTGATCCTATTTCTATGTGATTTTGAAGATATCTTTGGTTTCCGTCGCTGAGATGATTAGTGTTATGTATAACTATTTTCATCAGTATGGACAGCGACTTTTCTTCAGTCTCTTTTTTTGGCGTGTTTTTGTAACTCGTTCACGTGGGTCCCTAGGCTTCATCTTGTATTAGGTTGGTGCATAAGTTCTCGGACATTTGATCCCTCCTGAATTGAAAGCGCATTTTCCCGCCAAATTTCACACATGTGTCAACGCTTAAATGATCAATCGATAAAGAAAGGAAAGGGCTACAAAACTGTTCCTAACATTTACTTCTGCGCTGTTAACGTCAGCTATCATGGCTAGGCAATTCATCCAAACTGAGACGCATATTCGGCACGTCATGTTATTCCTGCATCACTCTGGCCTCAATGCCAACGAATCTTATCGCCGCCTGAAGGATGTTTACAACTAGAGTGCTCCTGCTCGAAGTACTGTGTACCAATGGTTCTCGAAGTTTGCAGTTGGTGAATTCTCCGTTGAAGATAATGAACGAGAAGGGCGCCCAATGACACTGGATTTGGATGACCTCCGAAGTAGAGTGGAAGCGGACCCATACCAAACCACTCGCGAACTATCAAGCACTCTTGGTGTTAGTCAATCAACAGTCGTTCGAGCATTGAAGTCGATTGGCAAGGTGCAAAAATTGGGTCGCTGGGTACCTCACGACTTGACACAACATGACATGGATCGCAGACCCGATGTCGCTCTGTCTCTCCTTACCTCAGTCGTACCCACGGATGGCTGGACAACCTTGTCACTGGAGATGAGAAGTGGATACTCTACTCTAATTATCACCGGCGTGCACAGTGGGTTGACGCAACTGGAGAGGCAGAGGACGTTCCGAAACCCGACCTTTACGTGAAAAAGGTGATGCTATGCATTTGGTGGAGCGTCTTGGCGTAGAATACTGGGAGCTGCTGGGCGAAGGGATAACAGTGACGGCAGAGATTTACGTCAACCAACTGAGGAAGTTGAGGGCCCACCTTCAAACCTACGAGGAGAGCAAGTGAAGGTGTATTTTCAACACGACAACGCTAGACCGCATTTTGCTAGAGCGACGGCGGCTGAGTTGGCGGACTATGGATGGACCGTTCTTCCACATCCACCTTACTCACCAGGTCTCGCTCCTTCTGATTATCATTTGTTTTCAAGCCTTCAACGCTATTTGGACGGCCAGCAATTTAGGAACCGAGAGGATGTCAAGGAGGCACTGCTCACATTTTTCGAATCACAACCGGCCACGTTTTGGAGAAAAGGCATCCATGACTTACCAGCACGTTGGCGAAAGACAATTGATGTAAAGGGTGGCTACTTCAAATGATTTGATATTGTTGTTCGTATGTTGTGATAATAAATATTTCATGTCCCAAATGTCCGAGAACTTATGCGCCAACTTAATAGTTGCGGCTTCACTATTCCACTCCTCCCTGGTTGATAAAATGACCGCGATTTTTTTCTTCGCGTGCCACAGGTGGTTTATCCTAGTTGCCGGTCCCATGGGGCGGCCAGCGTACCCATGTGCCGAAGTTCCGGCAACTGCCGCAAGGGCATCATAGCAGGCTGACGCGGACAAACATACTTCGTTGGCAAGCAGCGATATCTATTTTGTTTACACAATTTTTACGCTATGAATTTATCACCTTATTCAAGTAGTCTAACCTTGATTTATCAATTTTTGCTTCACTGGGAGTTGTATTGAATCCCATTTCCATTCTGGCCTTTCAGTTTTCTCCATTTTAATATTAAGCGCCAGGGACCTACGTGGATAAGTCTAACACATGTTTTGGTTATTGAAGAAGCGCCGCTGCCATGTTTTAACTGTTTTAATTGTTGTTGTTTTTGCTAACTTTATTTTTTATTTTTTCTCTACTGCGCATGTCAGATTCCTCCTTCCTTTTATTCTCCAATTTTGAGCACGTGTTATTGACGTATTAAATAAATAGATAAATAAATAAATGCACGCAACTGTCTGAATTAGCATAAAGTTTCCGCCCTTTAAGTTAAAAAATGTGTTTTTAAGTTGATGTGCATCAGTTTCTAATGTACCGAAGGTTGTGCCGAGAAGAAGAAGTGTGCCGTGGTTTTTATGGTGAAACTTTTATAGTGCGGTCTGACGTTACGGCGCAATCGTCGTTTTCAGAGACCTGAAGATGGAGCAAGATATTCAAATGCACCCCACCCCACCAAGCGCCTCAACCGCTTTAGCGGTTCCCACACAGTAGGGAGGCCCACAAAAACTTCACGCAAAGAGGGAAATCTCACAATACGCAGTCAACCAGTCTAGTATGGCAAGTAGGGCGAAAGAAACCTACCGCAGGCGTATATCCTTTGGAGGGTACAACGGTCTGCTCGTCACCCTTCCATTCCATAACTCGCATCTTGGTACAAACGGCAAGAAGTCATTGTTAATTGATGGACGTTCTTGGTGATCGTTCGTCATTCTTGGATTTCTTGCGAAAATCCAACACGCCTCCAATGCTTTTCTAGGGACCGTTTGTTTTCTGAGGACCGTTTCAAAAAGGGAGGACCAGTAGTGAGGAACAAATAGATCGCCCTATTATAATAATATATATATATATATATATATATATATATATATATATATATATATATATATATATATATATATATATATATATATATGGTGGGATATGGTGGGATACTGTACGTACTGCGAGCCTTTTGTACTCCTAGGTAGGGAAAAATACCCTGTAAGTAGAGCAGCTAGCTTTATGTAATTGGACTTAGCTTAGTGATACCGCAACATCGTGCGAAGCGCGCAAGTGCGAGGCACGCCGATAGGCGTGACGGAGCACTTGTAATCCCCCTATGATTATAAGTGATTATAAATTATAAATCTACGTATCAGCAGAGACAGTTTTAAGCAAACGCGTTCACCACAGACACATCAGACTTGCGCCTCGAATCAAGAAAGATGCTGTTTGCTATTGGGTTCACTGTGATGTCAAAAGTTATACAGTGGCAATAAAAAACAAATCAGGATACAGCACAAGGTATTTGATTCGTTTCATATTGGAAAGAAACTTTAAATATAAGCTCAAACCTTTACTGTACAAACGCATACATCAGACAGACGGTAGTGTAGACAAAAAACATTTCTTCAAAACATCTTCAAAACATGGTTTTTCTCCCTTTAGACAGAGCTTCTAATAGCTATGGTGTAAGAAGTTTTACCTTCATTGTGCTATGGGCAATGGGCATTGATGTTATTAATAAAACAACTATAACTTTTTACAATGATACCACCATAATTGACCCTAACACTCCTACAGAAATTATGAGAAGACGCATTTAGGTCAATACTGTTAACGAACTGCAATTGTTGCCATAAAGAAATATTCCTTAAATCTATTGTATACCTAAACTAACAAAACACCTGTTAAACTCTATTCATAACGGGTGCCGCTGATAGCCGCATCAAACCACTTTCCGTCTTTTTGGATAATATTCTTAAATTTATTAGGAATTATTTTAATAACTACGACGACACTATCAGAACTAGAAATAGAACACTTGTAGAATACTGGTCTATTCAAAATGTTAATATACGGAAACGGCTACAAAACATACGAGACAACAACTTGAAAGATTTCTCAGCAGATTTCTCCAATATTTTCACCGATTTACCCCACTGCAATATTCTACGCAATATTAAAGCGGTACTCAAAATTCGTTTTAAAAATGCTAACAAAAACTTCATTGCTTATAACGGTTAAAATAAAACTTTCTGCTCAAACTCTATAGAAAACAAAAACTGCAAATAGTACACTATAATAAAAAAGATAAAGGACGGCGTAATTCAATCCCCTTCGGGATGCGCCGCGCATTCTACTTCTATGGGATGTCGTGGAGGCGAGTTGAATGCGCATTTGGTCACACAATGACTTGCGGTGGCCAGCCGATGAATAAATCAGCGCTTTATCCCTCCCAAACAAGTCTGGTACCAATTCATCGACCCCGGAGGAATGGAGCGCTTGGTTGGCCTGGGCGGGAAATCCGAACGAGGAACCTGGTATGGCCTTGTTTAGTATGCACGCGACGCGGGACGCGATGCATGCGTAGTGGCCAAACTGATCGAGCGACGCGATTGATCAATTCGGCCAATACACATGGCATCGCGTCGCGCGTCGCGCGCACACTAAACAAGGCCTATCGGGTGCAGGCGACAGCAGGCGCCTCCTCCGGCTCCGCTCCACACGCCCAAATACCACAGTGTACACGATATAATAAATTTTGTAGATTATATTCTTACCAACAGATATTGCAGATTCTATGATCATTTGCTTATTTAAAAGGTAGGAGTACCAAAAGGTAGTAGTGGTAGTTCGTCTTTTGGCTAATCTAACCCTTATGCGTATGTTTCGAATGTGTTTGTTCAATTACTCATCCTACTCTGACATTCGCTGGCCCGAGTAGGACCCGTTGTTCAACTCGGGCCTCACAACCACCTGCCATTCGGGCCATAAGCGTTGCTACTCGGGCCAAGTCGGTTGACAAGGTGTCGGCCCCAGTTGCTAAGGTGTTGCAACGTAGCAACACAAGTTGCAAATGCGTTGAAAAAATAGCAACGTGAGTTGCAAATGCGTTGCAAATCGGCATATCCGCGCGTATATCCACGCATATCCACACATATATCCAAGCATACCCAGCTCGTACACACATAGCATATCCATAGTGCATCCATATATATGTGTATACACACGCGTATACACTACACACAATATACAGGTATATACAGGCATACACACGTGCATACACGCGTATATACAGGTACATGGTATATACATACATATATACATGGATGTATATATGTATGTATATACGTATATATACATATGCATATATATGTATATATACATATACATAGGTATACGTAGATATACGCCGTATATATACATGTATACACAGTATACACGACTGTATATACATTATATACCGTATATACACGTGTATACATGTGTACGTGTGTATATACGTATATGTATGTATATACAGTCGTGTATACTGTGTATAATGCATATATACGGTGTATATCTACTTATATCTATATATATGTATATATACATATATACATATATACATACATATATACATACACGTATATACACCTGTATATACGCGTGTATGCACGTGTGTATGCCTGTATATACCTGTATATATATTCACAATTACAAAATTTTTTAATTTATATTTATTATCGCAGATCAGCAATTACATAACATAATACACACATATAGTATGCATGTAAAAAAATACTAATCTGATGAGCCGTTTTAATAATATTTTAATGGCATGGTAATAATGGGTAATGGGAGACATGGCATGGTAATAGTAATAAAGACAAAGAAAATGTAATGGCAAAAATCAAAGCAAGCGATATCAATCCAAGTGACGATCAGATCTTCAAAGGCTTCAAGGAGGTTCTCGAGATGAGCAGAAAAATGAAGTGAAGTTTTAAAAGGCCTAGAAATCGATATAGATAAGAGAGATATAGTAAAGTGAGCGAGAACCGGGTGAGTGAGAACAGTGAGAACCGAGAAGAAAATAAAGCAATAAGTGAGCGAGTATGGCGAAGTGAAGTATTAAAGCAGCAAAAAACTACTAGCGGTTAACTACATAACGTGATTGGGAAGAAAAACAAAAGAAAACAAAGGTGGGTGCTCCGCTTAAAAAAACTCAAAATTCAGGTGTTTTGCTTAACTTTTCACTAAAATTTTTGCCCGAACTTTAACCAAAAGCTCAACTTTTTTCTAAATTTTTTGACCGAAGTTTGAACAAAAAAAACCGTATTCAACAAGCAGTGCTGTTGTGAAGTTTTCGAATTTTACGCCAAAAGGTGTGATAGACGAGTTAAACACGCTGATAGACGAGTAATTAAAATTTAACATAGAGCGCACACCCTACCCTTGTTCAAACTAAAAAACATGAAGCACAAGAGCCGAAGAAGGAGTCAGTGTGGAGCGTTGACCTCGTCCTCTCGTCCTCAGTCTAGCCAGAAACGTCGTCGTTGTCGTCGTCAACGATGTGTCGGCGGCAGTATTTAATTTAATGTATTTAATATTTATACTTAAATACTTAATCCCATAAGCTTTCCTTTTCTTCTTAAAGCCCATGAGCTTTCCTTTTCTTCTTAACTTAAGACTTAACAGTTGTCACCGCTCCCACTCCATTCACATCTCACTCACACACTCAGATAACAACTATCTAACCAGCTCACAAAAAAAAATCAGTATTACCTAGCTTGCTTAACATTTCTTTCCGATAACGCTAAGAATTCCGTTTTCGACAACCGTTTTCGACAACGTTCAACGCCTAAGGAGCTTTCCTGTTCTCCACACCAGTCTCACTCATCATTCTCTCAATCACTCACTTCACCACTCACACTTTCACCTTACCCACTACGCACATTTTCATTTTGACTACGTACTTTGACTTCACAACAAGGTGTTCTCCCTAGTCAGCTTAGTCAAATCACATCCCGTGCAAATTGGCTCGCGGGGACGAGACTTGAGGGGGCTTATGTTACAGATCTCTTGTAAATCATCAGTGATCATCTCTCTTGAAGGCATACGAATGTTTTTTCTCACATAAAAAAATGGTTTAGCACGTTCATGAAGTCCATGAAGAGGGTTCGAATTCTCTTCTCACTAGTATTCAATTTCATTTTCTTTCAATCTTTCAATACAACACGGAACTTCCTTTACACGATGACCCCGTCCCCCCGAGGCAATTCACGCCATCCCATCGCTCGGCCTGCATGTCATTCTCGCCAAGGGCCTGACCGATGGCATAGGCCCAAGGCGAGAATGACATGCGGTCAAAACACTAAATCAAATCAAATGAATCAAATAAAAGACCACCTAACACTTACACGGTCGGTGACGCTCAACCGACCAGCGCTTTCCTCCGCTGCTGTTTATATCTTCAAAAAATTGACTCACGGCAAATCCTTCGATTGCTCCATTTCACTATCACATCCACCATGCGCGGGCGCAGCACAACTGCAAAAAGCATTCGATTAG
>OX375870.1:58883793-59068273 GCA_947359475.1 Heligmosomoides polygyrus bakeri | reverse complement strand
CTAGACATCTCCTCTCGCTAGGTCTCCTTGCAGTCCTTCTGCCTTCTAACCGTTCTACTCTTTTCATTTTCCTCCTTTAGGATTGTTTTTAGCTTTTCTTATGTTTTCTTGCAACAGACTGGATCCGGTTTTACCTTAATTTCTGTTCATATACTTCCATCATTAGTTCGGATCCATTTTCCAAAAATGTTTGTAAGTCGACACAGTGGAACCTGGTATTCGTTCGATTCCGCCTATAGCGTCATGTCGTATTTCCTTACCAGCTATGATGAATTAGCCCAGCCGTTCTTGTGACGGCTCAGAAGGTAGCCAGTGGCCTTTCTCACGAAAGGGAACCTGCGTTGACTAAACAGCTGGGGAAAAACCACTGAAACCTTCAAGCAAAGCCCGAAGAAGTAGTCGCGTTCGCGGCACCGGCTTCCGCACATGCAAGACTGATCAGAAGCGACGCAGCAGCGGCTAATTACAGCGCGCGATTGCTGCCGCAGCTGCGACCACCACTCGTAAGTTCGATTCGCTCTTCTTTAACGTCCTCCACTGATGCGAACACGGCCTTCCGATGTGGTCAGCTATACAGAGTTTGTGAACGAGTGGTGCGCTTCCAACAACTTCGGTCAAACTGATTTTCGATGGCAGTTAACTGTGGCCGCAGGTAATACACATTGAAAGCGTACCCATGAACTTTTGAAAGCGGAGGGCATACATGGATCGAGAGAGGCTTCTGATCTTAACAATCTCAACCTGTGAACCGTTTTAATCGTTTCATGTTTTTAAACATAATGCGGTCTACTGATTTCTTTGCAAAGTGATTTCTAGAAAATCAATAAAAATTGAGCGGGAAGATATATAGTACCACCCCTAATTCGTCTACAATAGACGCTTTGCGACAGGTTTTTGCGTCGCAAACCGTTGCAACTCCATAACTTCTATGAGGTTTATTCTACCAAGACCTCAATTGCACTAAAACATATCACTCCTTGCGATGAATCTATCTATACCTATTATTCTTAGCTTTATTAAAAACTGACCTAGTTGCAGCAATTTACTAGTGATATTCAGAAAACTTCAGAATCTTCTTTTTTGCTTGTCACAGTTGGTTGCAGTACACTACAGGGATGTTGTTGACAGAAGCAACATCAAATTTAGTTGAGCTGAATGCACCTTGTGGTTTGAAAGAACGATTTGGTCGAATGCGGCGCATTACCTTCTGTTTAGCAACTTATGTTATTGGATGATAAACTCATAAAGTATAGGATGCAGAAGGCACTCTTTAAAAAAAGGACATTTTTGTGAATTGTGTACTTTCAATAGACAAGCGTTATTTCAGTGGTTATCCATTGTCTCTGCAGTCAATTGCCCTCGATTTGAAAAATGGATCGAATAGGATTTCTAAGCCAGGATTTCCTTCCGCCGGGTTTTGTCCAGCTATTTGGAAGGTTTGGAGTGGAACGAGCAATGTGAAAGGCTGTCTGAGTTTATCATGTCGACCAACACCATCCATGGAAACTCGCAGTTCCAGAATCCTCCCTCTCCGATGGACCTGGGAATCCCCCGGTGGCCAGTTCCACAACGAGATCGACCACATCATCTTCAACCGCAACTACAATACCGCTCCTGTCTTTTTGTTTTTGGGCGAAATAGACGGAAAAAACCGCCGTTTCCGCCGCTTTTCTATAACTCCCTTCAAAGTGCTTTGATCAGAAAATAATTCCCACCATTCGAATCCACTCTTGATGATCTATCCACTGATGTAGGTTGCATTCAGAGTTTCTTAAAAAAGTTGGTTCGGTGACCTATATAGTCTCAGCGGCGGCGGTCTCCCTTTGCCGCTCGAGATAATTGCCCCCACAGGGAATATCTACCTAGCTCGTCAGAATAAGCACTTTTAAATAAATCTCTCGTCTTTCGCTTGTGGTACCTCTGCGTAGTACACTTTTTTATAGCTAATGAAAAGCTGTGATCATTTTGATCTACTTTTTTCTAAAATTTTCCTCATCTGATCCGCCAGCTTTTTGGAAATCGTCCCATTTCATGGGCTCCCATTTGGTCTCGGCTTCGTCCATAAAAACTCAAAGTTCAGTATTCAGCTGAGCAGAGGATAATTTACAAGATAGCTCAGAGAAAGCGATATAAATAAAGCGGTTCGAAAACTATCAACTGCGAAAGTCACCTACAGGGTCAATTGTTGACGGGGAATGTGATTTTTGCCAGATCAAGTGCACGAGAGAAGTCTCGCCTTCATGTTACAAGCGTTCAGCTCATGCACAATCAATCGAAGGTGAAATGCAAGCTTTCAGGCGGAGCATGGCGCAGTCTAGACTACTTTAACGCGCTGAAATCTCGTTAACCTGTGCTCTCGGATGAGTCTTGAACATCCTCAAAAGCTTCATGAGCAGCAACGCTAGAACCTTTCAAACAGTGCCTGCATTTTTTGGGGTACCCTGTATTTTTCGCAAGCATTAGTGGGTTTTTAAATTTTACGAAACACAATCAATCGAGTGTTAAATGCAAGAATTCAGGAGAGTACATGGCGCAAGCTTGCAAGAAAATATGTCGGTGTCTTAGAGAAATGTAGGCCAAAACTGGAAAATTAAATAAAATGGTATACTATGACGCATTCAGTAGTTCTAGAACACTGCTTAGTTATAAGTGATAGCATTCATTAAAAAAAGCTATTTGAGTTCTTATTGCAAAAAAATCAATAAGGAGCCGGAGTACAAGACCATCCGAGGCGGTAGTGTACTGGGCGGCATTAGGCATCAAGAGGGTCACGTGAGGTCACCACACTGGTAGAGCGGCGGCCGCCCTAATCGTGGCTCGGACCGCACTCCACAGTCTGGCGAGCAATCAGAGAGTTTCAGAAAATGGTTAAAGTAATGGAAAAGTTTAGAAAGTAACATTATTCGACTCAGAATTCACGACGAAAGTCATTGGTTGAGAAAGTTTTCCATTCTAGAACAACTTTTTTAGCCAAAATTGTTGTGGAGGCATTTAACGGCTCCTGTGAGGTTTGGCCGCTTGTTTACATGTCATACAATCCACTACCATGCCAAGAAGACCACAGGTGGACGGTGACAGAGCACTACCGTGAACCTCTCATTTGCGGTCCGCCCTCCTGAAGGCGAGACTTCTCTCGTGCACTTGATCTGGCAAAAATCACATTTCCCGTCAACAATTGACCCTGTAGGTGACTTTTGCAGTTGATAGTTTTCGAACCGCTTTATTTATATCGCTTTCTCTGAGCTATCCTGTAAACTATCCTTAGCTCAGCTGAATACTGAACTTTGAGTTTTTATGGACGAAGCCGAGACCAAATGGGAGCTCATGAAATCGTACGATTTCCAAAAAGCTGGCGGATCAGATGAGGAAAATTTTAGAAAAAAGTAGATCAAAATGATCACAGCTTTTCATTAGCTATAAAAAAGTGTACTACGCAGAGGTACCGCAAGCGAAAGACGAGAGATTTATTTAAAAGTGCTTATTCTGACGAGCTAGGTAGATATTCCCTGTGGGGGCAATTATCTCGAGCGGCGAAGGGAGGCCGCCGCCGCTGAGACTATATAGGTCACCGCACCAACTTTTTTAACCCATTGACGACCGCGCGGGCCATTTTCGACCCGCAGTTTTTCTGTCGCGTGGGACCGCGCGGGCCGATTTTGGCCCGCGGTTATAAAACTATTCGCTACAGTCCATTTCACGCTTTTTTCGTAGTTTACGAGCAGTCATTAGATATGTTGGATCCTAGCAATGCTATTGTGCTGTGGTCCGGCAGTTATTTACTTCTAAGCACTGATAAAATCAAATAATAAGCACCACACACTATTCAAGCTGCAAATGATCAGCACTATTCACAAACAGCTACTCACATCTTGTAAAAATAGTCATGCAGAGAATAACTAGTCATATTTCTTGTGAAAATTTTGAAAACAGTCTAGACAAAAATATGTCAAATACCTGCTACATTATGTAGTCACCTTATTTGCACGATTCGCGGCAAACGTGCGTCCTTTTTCTTCGTAGGCCTTCTTACAAGAGCAAATTCATCTTCTAAGTTTTGCTTTAAACCTGTTCCGGCCTTCTCCAATATGACAGGGAGCTTTTAGAGAGGGAGCTTCACTCGGAGTATCGTGAATTAGTGTTTTCACGAGATTGCAGCGTCCAGGCGGTCCCACGCGCGGTCCCACGCGGCAGACACGCGATTTTCCGCGCGGTCGTCAATGGGTTAAGAACCTCTGAATGCAACTTACATCATTGGATAGATCATCAAGAGTGGATTCGAATGGTGGGAATTATTTTCTGATCAAGGCACTTTGAAGGGAGTTATAGAAAAGCGGCGGAAACGGCGGTTTTTTCCGTCTATTCCGCCCAAAAACAAAAAGACAGGAGCGGTATTGTATTGCCTGACCGACGTTTCCGTTGTCCCCAAGTTCTACACGGGATCGGACCACCGCCTCCTTCGCGCGAGGTTCCGCTTTTCGCGTCAAGGAGAGAAGGCCGCAAAGTTTCAGAAGAGGAGTTTCAGGACGACCATCAACTGGGACCTTTACACCTCTCTTGCCGGCCTTTGGGAAGATACAGTTATGGATAACATCGACGAGGAATACGACCACTTCGTGCACCATCTCCGCGATAGTGCTAAGGGAGCCGAAAACTTGAAGGCCACCAAGAGACGCCTGTCTCCGAAAACTCTCGAGCTGATACGCCAGCGTGGAGCAGCACGAGCGTCAGGCAACTACCAACTGACGTCCGAGCTTGCGAAGCTATGCAGAGCGGCGATAAAGGAGGATCTTAAGGAGAGAAGGGCGGAAGTGTTGGCTGAAGCAGCAGAGGCAGGTCTGAGCATCTGCAATGCCCGCCGGAACTTCGCCAACTTCAAGACCAAGATGACCGCTCTTCGACGTCCTGACGGAATCGTCACCTCTTCCAGAAGGACCATGGAGAAGGTCATCCACGACTTCTACTCCGATCTCTTCGATAGCCACGTCCACCTGCCCCCACGCCATCGTCCGCAGGATGTTATGTTATGTTCTTCCTTCCGAGATCCGACACGCCATCTCGTCGGTGAAGAAACGTACAGCACCTAGTCCCGTCAGGATCAGACCCGAACACCTGAAGAAACTCCCTCCAGCGCTCATCAACACCCTGGCGCGGCTCTTCACGCGCTACCTGTCGGAGTGCAAGGTTCCATCTCAGTGGAAGACCAGCAGTACCGTCTTGCTGTACAAGAAGGGAGACGTGCACGACATTGGCAACTATCGCCCGATCTGCCTGCTGTCCGTAGTCTACAAGCTGTTCACTCGAGCCATCATGAATAGAATCAGCAGAACGCGGGGCGAAGGACAGCCATGCGAACAAGCAGAGGATTCAGCACGATCATAGGATTCAGAGGATTCAGGATTCATACACACCATTACGAAGCTCATCGATGTGTCGCGAGAGTACAAGCTGCCGCTGTGCCTTATGTTCATCAACCTGAAGAAGGCGTTCGACTCCGTCGAAATTAAAGCGATCATCGACTCAGGTTGTTCCTGCTCAGTACATCAGAGTCCGTCGAGAGCTGTAAAGTGGATTCACGACCAAGATCTCACCATTCTATAACGACGTCGTCATTGACGTAAAGAGAGGGGTTCGGCAGGGGGATACCATAACCCCGAAGCTCTTCAGCGCCGCCCTCGAAAACGTCATGCGCGAACTAGAATGGGAAGACATGGGAGTGGATGTCGACAGCCGGTAGCTGCACCATCTTCGCTTCGCTGACGACATCGTGCTCATAACACCGAGCATCAGCCAGGCGGAGCGAATGCTGGCCGACTTCGACCGTGTATGTGGGAACGTTGGAACTGCAGCTGAATCTTACGAAGACGATGTTCATGAGGAACGGACAAGTTTCTGATGCCCCATTCTCGCTTAACGGAACGAACATCTCCGAATGCGCCAGCTACGTCTATCTGGGTCGCGAAGTCAATATGGCCAACGACCTAGCGCCAGAGCTGAGCAGGAGGAAACGAGCGGCTTGGGGAGCTTTCAAGAGCGTCGAAGAAGTCGCGAAGAAGACGAAGAATGTCCACTCCGTGTCCACCTATTCGACTCCACTGTTCTTCCTGCCCTAACATATGCCTCAGAGACCTGGGCTATATGAAAGCAGGATGAACACGCGATCAGCTTCGCGCAGCATGGAATCGAGAGGACGATGCTCGAAGTGACACGACTCACGCAAGTGAGAGAAGGCCTGCGGAGTTCCGAGCTTCGCCGACCTTCGAAGATCAGAGACGCTGTCGCGTGGGCCAAGTTGTCGAAAATTAGGTGGGCCGGCCACGTAATGCGCTTCGCAGACACCCGCTGGACGAGAGCCGTCACTGACTGGATTCCGCGGGATATCAAGAGAACACCAGGACGCCCACCAACGCGTTGATCGGACTTCTTCGTGAAAGCCCCGAACGACCGCTATGACGCTCTTCGTGTCCCTCGAGCGAGGAGGATCCATTGGAGCACTCTGACACGCGACATGGACGAATGGAGACGCTGCTGGCGCCCGCTCGAGCAAGTCGATGATCGACGGGAAGACAGGTGATACAGGTGATATTTGGACATTTGCAGTCTCAGTTAGCTGTTGCAATATTCAGCTTTAGATCCTCTGGGTTTGCTGTTAGTCTCTTTATACCCACCGTTCTATAGGTAGCAACATGTTAAAAATTGTTATTTAGCACGCTTAATGTCAAAAACCGAAATCTGTTTAGTGAGTAATCTTGAGCGTCTGAACTGTTAAGCTCTAGATGGTTTCCTTACCTTACGTCTATGGTATACTCCGCCGCCGGGGCGGCTAGCGTCACATTGGAGCACGTTTTTGGTGCCGGACTCTGCGGAAAGACAGCTTTCCGCGGTGCAGGCTGCCGTCCCGCGGACGGGAATTATAGTGCGCCTTCTATGCTCGCGCCGCCGTGCGGCCGGGCGTGATGGTTGACATAGCTATCGATTTTTCGCGCCGGAGGTGCCGCCTCGCTTTCCGCTGCCTTAAAACACCACATTTGTCGGAATTTCGGGTTACGGTATTCGGCGAATCGCACCGCTGGAAGGAAGGGCGCGGCGCGTCGCGATCAGCTGCGGCAGACTCGGCGTGGAATAGGGCAGGGACGCCGCCGGCGGCGAGCTCTGCGTCTCTGCCCTATGGTTAAGCATAGGGCAGCGGCGCTGCCGCAGAACTCTGTGGGGGCCTTAACTGCAATCGCGCAGCGGCGCGTCAAGCTCGAGACGCGGCGCGCCTCGGCGGGAGTATAAAAGGCGCCTGACAGCCCTCTCGTCGTCCGTCATCGCAATCCACGGACGGCGGGCGCGGCGATTGGCCAGGTGAGAGATCCCGTTGCGATTCCCGGACAGACCCGCGGGTGTATACCTTAGGCATTACTTACTACCAAGCATCCAAAAACAGTTTTCGAGAAAAAGTGATTTTCAGTCGATCCATATGTACATATCTACATTGAGGGCGCAATATCTTTTTGGATTGTTTCCATCCTGTCTAGGATTGACGCTACGATTGCTCCATTTGCTAACCAGAGAACTGTGTGGCCTATGGTATACTCCCACAGGAGCATCCACGGATGGTCGGGAATTGCGCCGGAATCTCTCACCTGGCCAGTCGCCGCGCCCCGCCAAGCCCTCAGTCCGCGGATGGCCGCCGACGGACAACGAGGAGGCTGTTACACTTCCGGCCCGTGGGACCAGCCGTCCGCGGTGCAGTGCACCGAGGAAGGCTGTCGTCTCGGGGAGTCCTGCGCCAAAATGCGCTACAATGCACTCTATTCGCCTCGGGACGACGACGACTGTTCGCGGTGCACCTTCCGTCCGCGGACGCCCCGCGGGTGCTTCCGCGGGAGTGTGCCATAGCCCTATGAGTCGTATGTCTGAACGGCGAAAATGAATACCACTGTGAGAATTTTCACCCTTCAAATAGTAGAAACGTAGGTTCCATTTTTACAAAGCCCTTAAACCCAAGGAGTTAGGGACCCTCAAAGTTTACTATGGGATCGCATGTACACGTGAAAAATACCGTAATCGGCCGAAGTTTCAAAAACGGATACCATATTCGTAATCAGCGCCCCCAGATAACTCTCCTTAGGCAAGGTTTGGGTGAAAATTCTTTTCTACCTGTTCTCGACCTCTACCAAGGAACTAGGAGTTGTAAAAATGCAATAGTGCTGCTTCAGATTTGCCCATGATAATCGCGTAGTCAGAAGAGCGTACACTTATGTCACAGCGAATCATCATCATTAACTTTTTAAAGGATATCTCTGCACCCTTGTCTTCAATAAAAAAAATCTGTCCATATTTAACAATTTTTGAATGGCCAGACCTACATGCTGCCGTGTAGCGATACGTTAGAAGATGTCTGTGATCTATAATAGCCAGCCTGTTGGCACTGCAGTAGCTACTGCCTGTCATCATCAGTGCGTCCAGTTGTACACCTTCGACGGGCAGTGTGGTGGTACACCTATGCAACAACTGGACCTATGCAACTATCGGCTGCCCCTCCTTGAACACGTGGGGCGCATGTTAGGTGAGATCGAGTGCACACACATTCTATCATATGAATTCGTAATTGCTGTATTTATGTCTAAAGGGAGGGTCATTGACTACGTAGTCAAGTGTCTCATTCATCAAAGATCAGCAGAAAATACAATGTGTCGTATACAGGGAAGACAACTGATGAAATGAGCACGTACTTGGCAGCCTATAGTGGAGTATATGCATAGGAAATGTTGGGAAGGTGATAGATACCAAACAAGGAATGAACATTAAGAATGCAAAATTTCGACAAGGCGCGTTAATCGAACATCTGATCCTGCGCGTATGAAGCACCCACCGAGCTGCTTACACCGGCATCTTTCATCACCTCCCTTATCTGGGCAGACACGAACGTGTCACGTGCGTGCGTGTGCAATCCCAATCTCAACTTTCAAGTCCATAACTCCTTGGGTTCAAGGACTTTGCAGAAATGAAACCTACCTTTCTACTATTTAGGGGTGGAGATTTCCAAGGTGGTCTTCATCTTCGCCATTCAAACATACGCCGGAGATAGTTCCGAGGAGGAACCTTTGCGAAGGCTTGCAGTGATGCAGGAATTAAAGTCTAAGCGATGGCTCGACGGTGGGAATGCTCAATTGAATAACACAGGTCCTCCTTTGACAACTATTAACGAACTATTAATTTAATGTCAATGTGTAGTTTAATACTACCTCACAGCAAAGGACTCCGACGTAATTTCATCTTCAGTCATACACAGCAACAAATTATTTATCGGTGTCAAAACAAATTATGGCGCAACACGTGGACGGGGAGGCAGTCCTTGGCTTCGACCGCCTTGAACATAACAGTCGGGGTTGGTGATGTGGAATTTCCACCATTGTACGCGTACGTACGTGTAATGCAAGTTGCACCGAGAGGGACCTAGGTCAAACTGGTAAAAACCCGTAACTTTTTTGAGTACTGATGGACTGCCCCCCTCGTCCACTAGTTGCGCCCAAATTATTTATCGTAATTCAAGTTCTTAAAGTAACGTAGTAAAAAATGTAGTGCTTCCTAATAAAATTCGTAAATAAATAAGGCATTCTCGAGATCAAAAAATCACCCACAAGTTCTCGAACTGTTGTCTTCAAGTAGCCGTCTTCCAAAATCCTCGTGTTGGGACCAGGGGCGAACGGATAATAAAATTTTGAAACCCCTCGGATAACATATGTCGGAAAACGGATAACGAACAAACAACAAAAATTAAAACTAGTTTTAAACCATTCTTTCTCCAACCGTCGATCTGGGGTTGTAACACGGTCCTCGTCACATGTCTGGTAAGCTATTTTCAATAATGTAGTTGGTGTTTTTTCATCGAGCCGCGTGGTAGCGCTGTCGGAAGAGGCCCCGACTGTCGCACGTACTCCAACTCAATGATCTTGGTTTAGATTTCCCGTCCAGATCCACAAAGCTTGCCCTTCTTTCAGGCTCGGTGAGTTGGTACCAGGATTGTACGGAAAAGATAACGCACTGACTTGTCCATCCGCTGGCCACCGCTAGTCATTGGCCAAATACGTATCCAAACCGTCAGCACAATATCACATAGGAGTAGAGTGCGTCGCGCATCCCTCAAAGGAATTGACTAACGTCGTACTGTATCCCTTCTTCATGTTTTCTAGTTGCAGTGGAGTCACTACGTTTAAATCCTAAGGGTTTTCTGGGCCTGGATGGGGCAGTCGTTAATAGGAGTCGCTTTTTGTATACCCTTTAATCAATTTTAATAGTTATTCTTGCCCGGATCGAACAAAAATTTGCTTCGGAGAGGGTGAATTGTTGCTAGTCGTGTTTAGAGAGAATTGCAGCATAAACTCGTCAAGTTGTGGAACCAACGCTGCTAAATATACATTTCTCCGTAGCCGCAAGCGCCTTCGTGAGAGTCTGGATAAGGCAAGGAAAGTCAGAAGAGGTGCTAATCCAATGATCATTTCAAGTACAGTAGTTTCATATTGATGGGAAAGAAGACAAACAACGGAACTGTCCTCGCAAAGATCGGGGAAACCTGGTAAACATCATCGCATAGAAATAGGTGTGACTCATGCACCTCATACACTGACATCTGTGCTCATCCAAGGGAGGGGGACGTTCTGCCTGAAAGCGGCGCGGGCAAAGACGCGGGACAGCGCCTGCGGAGAAAATTAGCGTCGACTCGCGCAGTGACACCAGCCGCTTGCGCTCAGCCAGGCAGCCCTCGCCGCGGAGGCGATGCTGACCCAGCCAACCACGGGAGCCTGTAGGTCGACCAGATTTGATGTGATTACAGTCGAGAGAGGGATAGGAGGCTCAGACGGCTTGCATTGGCAGTCCAGAAACTCGGGTTGATCTGAACCCTACCATCTCCTATATCAGAATTTCGAGCTCTATCGAATGAGGCAGGAAGGAATCTTGCCTCAATAGCCCTTACAACAATTTTTTCAGGAGCTGCTTAACTTTCGTTAAATATCAGTTTTTATTTATACCAGAATTAACTACGAGGCATGCTTCCAGGCTACTAATGATGTGAACTCTACCATCTCCTGTATTAGAATTTCGAGCTCTATCAAATGATCCAGAAAAGAATCCAGCCTCAATAACCCTTAAGTCGGCTTTTAGGCGTTGTTTATTTTCGTTAAATATCAGTTTTTATATATATCAGAATTAATTGTGAGGCATGCTTCCAGACTGAAATTAAGCGAGGAATATAACTAGATAGACGAGAGACTTTCTAAGAGCACCCCAAGTGCTCAACCTTTTTGAAAACGACATTATGATCCTTCATTGCGTAGAGCATGTTCACAGTCTGAAATTGCCAAACGAGTTCAATTTGATAGTCAGTGGACAGTTGTTTCAAATCATTTCATGAGTGTTTCCTAACTCGTTAATTGGTGGAGGAGACATTGGCTATGCATGCTCATTGCGTGTGGAACGTGAGGTCAAAATACTGCTAGAAGCCACAAACAACTGGACGAGCAATTTGAAGTATTGCGTGATGAAATTTATTCTCGGTGAACGTGAGATTTGATGAACCACCTGTTCAATGTTCTTTTCGAAATATATGATGTGTGCATTATAAAGTTCCATGGAAAAATCAGTTACGAAATTCTAAAGAGATGCCATGTTCAATCTGACGCTTTAGACTTTGTTAAAAGATCTCTGGTCTATCCAACTGGAATCCTTGTGCAATTTTCGCCTGGAAGCAAGTCTCGCATTTATTCATGATATTTGTGAATAAAAACCGATATTTAGCGACAATTAAACAACGCCTGAAAAAATGCGCTTTAAGGGTTATTGAGGCTGGGTTCTTTTCTGGATCATTTGATAGAGCTCGAAGTTCTAGTACAGCAGATGGTAGGGTTTACATCAGTAGTATGGAAGCATGCCTCGCTATTAATCCTGGTATAAATAAAAACTCATATTTAAAATTAAGCAGCGCCTAAAAAATTGTTGTAAGGGTTATTGAGGCAAGATTCCTTCCTGCCGATAGAGCTCGAAATTCTGATATAGGAGATGGTAGGGTTCAGATCAACCCGAGTTTCTGGACTGCCAATGCAAGCCGTCTGAGCCTCCTATCCCTCTATCGACTGTAATCACACCAGATCTGGTCGATCTACAGGCTCCCGTGGTTGGCTGGGTCAGCATCGCCTCCGCGGCGAGGACTGCTTGGCTGAGCGCGAAGCGGCGGGTGTCACGGTGCGAGTCGACGCTAATATGTTCCGCAGGCGCTGTCCCGCCTCTTTGCCCGCGCCGCTTTCAGGTAGAACGTCCCTCACCCCTCATCCAAGGGTGGCTTATCAGTTTTTGGCTGTTCCATAGTCATGGTCAGTTGGGTTATTCAGCTCCTCCTCCTTCGTTGCGTGCTACCATTAGCTCAAGAAACTATTACAAACCGCTCGATGCTAAATCGGATGCTAAATACGTGATCAGGGCCCCTAATAATCCTCATGCACAAATTTGGGCGAAATTGGTGCTTCTGACTTTATTACCCTCTCTTATTCATATCTATCTTAAGGCCCCCACAGAGTTCTGCGGCAAGGTCGCTCGCCGCTATGGTTAAGGATGGGGCAGGGACGCCGCCGGCGGCGAGCTCTGCGTCTCTGCCCTATTGTTAGGCCTTTGTCATAGCATCGCTCACCCCGAGCGACGCGTAATGGTATGCACCCATATCGATCCTATCGCGCCGCCCGATCGATATGGAAGCATATCATTAGGCGTCGCTCGGGGTGAGCGATGGTATGACAGAGGCCTTAAGCATAGGGCCGCGGCGTTGCCGCACAACTCTGTGGGCGCCTTTAGCCTGCCATAAGAAGGCGGAAATTTGGAAACCAATATCAGATTCGTGATCAGCACTCCAAATAATACCCCTAGCCGAAGTATGGCCTGGATATTTGCTCGACCTCGGTAGACCGTTTCAACATCCAGCATTGATAGGCCTGAACCCGCGACCACCTTCCTGCAAAGCGAGAACACGGTCACCGCGCAGTGGTAGTCGCACTGTTGTGCACACGTCTTTACACCTTTTTTCCGGACTTTAGAAAAGCGTTCAGCAAAAGCTAACTGTAATCCTGGACTCCGCTCACACGGCCTTACATCCTATCAAAATAACATCGCAAAAGCTCATCATGGGTTAGGAACTTTCCTTGTCAGATCCGGGCTATGACGGGAGTGGCGTTACATCAAACGCGTCTTAACCGGAATTGGTTTGTATTGGTGTGAAGGTAAGCTGGTAAGTTCCCGGAAAAATCTACGTTGAATCGGGAATCGCGTCTTATCTTGATCCGCTATAACTGTCCGAAATGTACTATTTTCGAAGCTCCAATCGCTCCTGGACCTGTTGCAGTTTCGACGATGTGTGCGACACCGATTTTTGGACTGCCCGAAGAACAAGCTCGCCTACGACGTTGTTACGTTCATGGCGACGAAAGTTGCCCTGGCTTACACTACGTATGCTTTTGTGACGATGAACTTAAATCCGGCGTTCTCCGTTTATAAGTAGGTTTTGCATTGATTAGTAATGGTACTTTAATCGATATTGTTACATTTTTGTTTAATTTTTTTTTCACCGGTGCGGCCATCATGCGTAGTTGCATCGTCCTTATCTCGAAAGTCGACACCGATTGATCGATGCTAGTTATTGCTGGTTATATTGATTTTGCAGGGCTCAGTTCTAAGGAAGCATTACTAGGTCTAGGAACACGTGTAGATCTTGAGTAATGAGTTTCTCTTGTATGGTGTTCTCTAGTGTACAAGACGCTCTTACATGATTCATGCTTGATTCGTGCGCAGGCCAACCAACGTGCCCATTGCTCAAGGAGTTAGGAAAATGCTACCAGATAAAAGAAAAACACACTAATGTGTCAGTCAGCATGCCAACAGAAGCCAGTCTGAGAGCCAGGTACGATTGTAAGTGTCTCGACGATAACAGTTAGAGAAGAAATGCATGTCTCAATGCACACCTCTCTTTAAACACCGACTTTTGCTCAACATCAATAACCAGTTTGTTTTTAGTTTGAATAAGTCTCTTCTCAAATCAATCGAAGAAGTTCAAATTCTCTAGCGAAGACGTTTCAAAGGTTTGTGAAACGGCTATGGTAATCCAAGCGCGTTTCTATATAGTATTATAAGCCCGCATGTTGTGTCAAAATAAGCCATTATGGATTACATAGCTTTTTATCCTGTTCTATATCGATGTTCTTCATGTTCTGACTGTTCTATTCTAAACAGCAACAGCAAAGGGTGTGCAACGTTACTTATAATCGGTGTGTACTGATTGTAGGCTGAAATGAGCTGCTGTGCCGCAACGTTGCATTTCGGATTATCCTTTCCCTGTCTCGTGGTCGTGGTCTGCAACCGCTGGCTTTATCCCTTACGCGACAATGTCGGACAATGCTATCCGACCTTTATTTGCCACATTGCACAAGATGCTAGACGAAAACCCAACAATTTCACCTGGACCGATTCATCCCCTTTTCATTATTATATCATATATTGAAAAGCTTATAGGTGGCGATGGCCGTTCCTCCACGTAGTGCCACTGGAAACTGTTCGCTTTTGCGAGCCGAGCTGAACACGGACGCTCGAATGCAGGCGACAGCCCCTAGTGACAGGCCGGCCTACGAACAACCCGTTGTGACATCGTATGGTTGATGTGCTGAATGTTTCACGAAATAATGCTACGGCGTCCGCGGGAGTCGACGCGCACTCGCCAAGCGCGGCGAGTGTAAAAAGTATGCGAGGGTCCCTGATGCGAGGACGGCATTGGGGGAACTGAGCTAGTCCGAAAGTCTCGCAACGTAAGCAAGACCCGCGTGGCAACACTGAATGTGGGTACGTTCCTTTGCCGCTCCTTTGAGTTGGCAGAGGCACTGGAGCGAAGGAAGATTGACTTGTGTGCGGTGCAGGAGACGAGGTGGTCCTGTAGCAAGTCAAGGGACGGGGCCGAGGCTACAAAGCCGTTCTGTGTGGCAGTCCCAGGACCACCAGCGGTGTTGGCATAATCGTCTCCGAACGGTTCCGAGACGTGATTGTAAGCGTGGAACGTTTCAATGACCGCTTGATGAAGGTCGCAATCGCTACAGAACGGCGGCGGTATCATCTTTTCTCTGCATATACTCCACAGACTGGCTGCTCTGAGCGAGCTAAGGATGAATTTTGGAGCCTGCTTGAGGAGAAGACAGCAGAAGTGCCGCCACAAGACGTAATCGTTGTCGCAGGTAACCTTAATGGGAACGTAGGTGCTACGAAAGACGGGTACGGCTGTCATGGTGGTCTCGGTTTTGGTTCACGTAACGCTGATTGTGAGCGCATCTTCGAGTACGCGGAGTCACACGACCTCACCATCATGAACACCAGATTCCGAAAACGTGAATCCCACCTTGTCTCATTCTACATCGGGAATTCTAAAACGCAGATCGACTTTGTCCTTGTGCAAAATCGTGACCAAGGGCTTGTCACGGACGCGAAGGTCGTGCCGTATGAAACGGTCGCCAAACAACACCGCCCCCTGATCTGCACTGTGAAGATCACAGCACCGATGTTTAGGCAGGTCGAACGGAGCGGTCCGTTAAGGATCAAGTGGTGGCGACTGAAAGAAAAGGAAGCAGCTGTGACTTCGCGCATTCGGTTGCCGACGGTCACGACCGTCGACGAGACATGGCAAAATGCTACCGACGCGATTCTCAGTGCTGCGCGTTCCGAACTCGGCACTACGAAACCGGGACGGCGTAAGGTCGATAACCAGACATGGCTGTGGACTAACGAAGTTAAGGAAAAAGTTCGAGAGAAGAAGAGGTTATACCACGCATTTCTCGGCGATAAGACAGCCGATAAATGGCGTCTGTATCAGGAAGCCGAAAAGCCGCTAAGAAGGCGGTAGCTGTTGCAAGAGCCACTCATTACGATGATGTCAACGGGAGGCTTGAGTCGCGCGATGGCGAGCGATTTCTTTATCGACTCGCGAAGGTCCGTCATCGCGAGACTGAGGATGTTGAGAAGTTCTTTCGCATCAACGATGAGAACGGTCATCTACTCATGGACCGCAAGATAGTTTTGAACCGATGGCGCACCTACTTCGAGGAAGTCTCGACAGTAGAGTTCGCTCATCCGAGCATTCCATCTTCTTCTCCTGTACACGGACCAGTTCAGAACATCACCGTAGAGGAGGTAGAAGCGGCTCTGAAGAAGATGAAGCCGGGCAAGGCAACGGGTCCCGATGATTTGGCGGCCGACTTATGGAAGTCGAAATCCTGGTACCCGATGAAGTGGCTGGCGACGTTTTTCAACCAGGCTATTGTGGAGAAGAAAGTGCCCGATATTTGGCAGAGAAGCCCGACGATCCCGATTTGGAAAAAGAGTGGCAGTCCGGCAGACTGCATAAACTGCCGTCCAATCCGGTTGTTTTCGCATAGCATGAAGATATTCGAGCGGATTGTCAACGGGAGCATTCGCCAGTGTGGCTTTGTAGCTGGTTATGGCACAGTCGGTGCCATACACGCCGTTTGTCTTCTGATAGAAAAACACCGGGAGAAACAGAAGCCGGTGCATCTTGCCTTCCTGGATTTGGAGAACACCTTTGATCGCGTTCCGCGTGAAGTGATATGGTATGCCTTACTAGAACATGCAGTCCCCGAAGAGCTCATAGAGTGGGTACGAATACTGCACTCTTGTCCAAAGAGCCGAGTGCAAGCTGCAGCAGGTACAGCGATGGAGTTTCCCATCTCTATCGGAGTACATCAAGGATCTGCGCTCTACCCTCTACTCTTCGTCGTCGTTATGGATGCCATATCGCGTGATCTTCAGTAGCCAGTCGCTTGGACGCTGCTTTATGTTGGTGATGTAATGCTCGCTAGCGAAGGTAAGACTGAACTTCAGCGGCAGGTACAAGCTTGGTGCGATTGCTTGGATAGACTTGGACTCAAACTTAATGTCAAGAAGACCGAGTATATGACGACTGACGAGGATGAGTCCAGCTCCATTAAAGTAAATGGCATTGAGCTGCCACGCACTTCGGTATTCAAGTACTTGGGGTCAGCAATCGCGTCCGATGGCGGTTTACTCGTTGAAGCCAACTGAAGCGTGAATGCAGCGTGGTCCAAATGGCGCTCACTGACGGGAGTGCTCTGCGGCAAGAAGATACCAGAGCGTCTAAAGTCGAAGATCTACAGAGCAGTCGTCGGAGCTGTAGCTATTTACGGAGCTGAGTACTGGCCCGGTAGAGTACGCAACGACTTCATGCGGTAGAGGTTTGGTGTCACCCCGATATTTGAGAAGATGCACGAAGCTCGTCTGCGATGGTACGGCCACGTCCTTCGCGCAAATAATGACACTGTCCGAAGGAATGGTCTTAACCTTAATGTGCCCGGTAGCCGGCCACGAGAGCGACCAAAACAGCGGTGGCTTGATACGCTGCATCAGGACTTGAAGGTGGCTAGGGTGCACCCTGATTAGGCATTTGATCGGGAAAAGTGGCGCCAACATTCCAGGAAAGCGGACCACGTAATAATCGGGGCAAACGCTGAAGAAGAAGAAGAAAATATTGAAAAGCTAATAGATCAAAAGGTTTCTTCGCTTATTTTTATCCACATCCATTGATTTTTCCCCATAAGATTTATGAGTGCGACGAGCGGGCGAGCGGCATTGTCGCGAAAGGGTTCAAAAGACCATCCGCCATGCACTCACCACCCGTCATTCCAGCTGCCCACTCTTTGTAGGAGCCCATCGTGCTTTCAGTTTCAATATCGCCCGCGAATAGCAGAGTGATTTAAACACAAAGGCGCCTTCATTCCCAATCGGCTAAAAATATCTAGCTTACTTTCCACTCTGTGAAACATTCTGAGAGCGATTTCCGGAGTGAGTTTCAAAGATCGTTGCGTGGTTCGTACGCGCGTTCAAACCATATCCATTATAGGAAATTACAACGGTCATTTTTAACACATTGACTACATCGCGCATTTTGTAGTGCTGCGCGCGTGGGGCAATCGATCTTTAAGCTAGCTGGCGTGTACGCATCATTTATGCTGCGCACTACAGGGTTGCTTTTTGCTGCACCAACGGTGTGAGCTGAACGTTGCAACAAAACGGTGGATCTGACGACGGCTTTGGAAGACACTTGGAGAAGAATATGCTAATTTGCGTTTCGTGATAGCAATTCCGGTTCACTTCCATTTTTAAACCTTCCGTTCTGCGTTTAGTGTCCTATACTTTGAATTGGAATGAGAAAGAAAGGCGGAAAATACGGTACTAAGCGGGCAGCTGCCGCATCGCACCGGCGAAGTATCCTAAAGCGGGTGAGTTAGATCAGCCGGAGCCCGGAGCTCCTCCCCTTGCCTAGCTCTGTGCTCTCCTCCGTTTCAGCGGGGGAGAGCACAAAAACCTTGCTTATGTGAGTGTTCTGTAGAAGCTGTACAACTGTAGAAGCTTGCTCGCAGTTTCAGTCTATAAGCACACTGCAAAAAATCCGCACAAAATTGATTCACTTTGAAGGAAAATCGAGTTGAATGTTACACGGCAAAAATGATGCGTATTGTCCCACGCAACCCCTTGCTTATGAAGTGTCAGGCCTATTCGGGAAGGATAAAGCACTGAATAGTCGCAATGCTTCTGTGCCACGCAGGTATGTTATAGTGAGATTGTTTACTTCTGTGAGATTCCGCTTGACACTCGTAGGAAATATTGAAACTGACAGAGCTGGAGAAGGACGTTTTTGCCGAGGTGAGTGTCTGGTCTTACAAGGAAAGAGTCTCAACTCATGGTGAGCTTTTGCGATGCTATTTTGACGGGCTGTAGGGCCGTGTGAGCAGAGTCCAGAGCCACAGTCAGTTTTTGCTGAACGCTTTTTCAAAGACCTGAAAAAGTGGTCTGAAAGCGTGTGCGCAACTATTATAAGCCCCTATGACAACCCACCGGATGTACTTCGGTGGCGCAGACGGTAGGAGTGCCGCCTCATAGAAGCACACCCGAGGGATTTTCAGTCCGAGACCGAGTGCTGCTAATACTTTTGCACGTATTAGTTTGTTGTTATTACGCATTCTCATGATCACAGAAGTCAGTTTTAGGCCATCAGTGCTTACAAATCAAGAAGGCTGCCAATTTGCGCCATCATATGTGCTAGTTTTTCAACCATTCATACCTGTACCACTACCATATCATACTGTATCACCAATGATACCGTAATTGCACACAAATTTACCTACTTTTATATATTACACCAGACGTTCAGTGGCCTAGCCATGTCTGGGCGGGGCTTCGCCCCCAAACCCCGAGAATAGAACAACCCTATCCCATCTGGTTGTGGGCTTCGCCGCCAAACTCTGAGAAAAGAACAACTCCAATTTCCATCCTTTCCTCTTTAGGCCTTCCTACAGTAAAAGAAAAAACTGGTTTTACTATATAGATTAGCGCAGTGGGATATGGTAGGGCAGAATTTTCCCTGCGCAGATGAAGCCCATCCAACCTCCATCACATGCACGCGATTTATTCTCCGAAGCGCTCGTTCTCTACGTGTCGAGAAACAGTTGATGAGAGTCTCAATCCGGTGCTAAATCAGCAAAATCCTAATTAAATTTAATTGGTATTGGTCGACACCGCTTACTGTCCGACGGCAATAATAATCCTCCGAATCCCGTGGTCACTCTCTCTACCCCTCTCCCTCTCCCCCCCCCCCCCCCCCCCCCCTCCCGAAATACTTCCTTTCCTATGTGCTGACAAAGAAACGAAGTGAGGGTCAAGCACGCACATGTGACACTGACTACCGATTCACGTGTCACTACGCTGCCAGCACGTCTATGACACTCCTTCTGCACTCTGACACACGTGCCACGACTTCTTGCCACGAAGCCGTCTTCAGAAATCCGACACGCACTGAACGATGTTGAGGGAAAATGCTGGTCCCCCTCCCCCTTATTCACGCTCCCCCTCTAATGGCCCCTTTGTTGGTCCTCTCCTATTGGTCGCCCTTACTCGGAATCCCTACCCAAGTTGGACGACGTCTAGCGCAGGTCTTCTGAATCCCTGCGCAAGTTGGACGACGTCTTCAGCACGTCTTCTGAATCCCTACGTACCTTAGACGACGTCTTCAGCACGTCACCTGAATCCAGACGCACCTGAACGACGTCTAGCGCAGGTTTTCTGAATCTTGACTCACGAGGTCTAGCGAAGGTCTTTTGAATCGCTAAGCAAGTTGGTAATCCAGGCGCTGAACGACGGCTAGGGCACGACTCCTGAATCCCTACGCTCTGCACTCGATCCCCATTCATACCCTGACGCGTTGCCTCTTGAATATATCGTGAACTTGGACGATCAGCCGCCAAGGATATAGTTCGCCAGCAATCGCCATGGTTAAGCTCAAAGAAAGCCCGTCTGGCATGCGCCCCACTGATGTAGGCATTTTTTGGCTTCAGTCCCCCTCCTCGTGACGGACACGTGACGTTACTTACTTACTTTGATACTTTGATGGTCCTTTTGTCGGCTGGAGGTCTTCTCAGCGGGACCACAACTCTTCCAGACCGCTCGATCTCTGGCTGCTTGCATCCAGTGAGACAGACTCCACTCTCTGAGAGATCTTGAGAATGAGTCTGCCCATCGCTTTGGCGGTCGTCCCAGTGGTCTCTTATGGTCTCTCGGGAGCCATTTTGTGACGCGGAGACTCCGACTCTATCGTCCTTTCGTCGAAGCAGGTGTCCGGCCTAACGATATATGGACTTCTTCATGTACTGCGGCGGGTCTGCCAATTGCGACTTCTCCTGTAGCTCCGAGCTTCGTAGGCCTTCTTGCATTGCTGACGAAGGCTTGTCCTCAGAAGACATCTCTCCAGTGCACGATGCGTAGTTTGCATTGCTCTGGCGATTGTCTTGTTGTCGGACCAGGTTTCCGTCGCGTAACACATTGCAGGCAGTACAGAGGCGTTGAATATCGAGGCCCTGAGGCCGGCATCCTTGACCTGATTGGTGACTTCGCGAATCGAACTGAAGGCTGCCCATGCTGCGCGTCTCCTGCGGGCGATTTCAGGAGCGAGGTCGTTATCCATGTTCAGCTGTCTTCCCAGATAGACGTAGGAGTAGACCTGTTGTGGAGCGACTCCATTTAACCTTACGAGTCCCGTGTCACACCACTGGTTGACCATAAATTGCGTTTTGGACATATCCATGTCCAATCCAATCTTCATACCTGCCACATTGAGCTCGTTCAGCATTTCTTCGACTTCTGCCGTGCTGGTAGAGATGAGAACAATACCGTCGGCGAAGCGAAGGTTGCTGATCCGTTTGCCGTCGACACGGTAGCCTTTATCGTCCCAGTTTAAGCCCTTCATGGCATCCTGGAGTGCCGCTGTGAATAGCTTAGGAGAAATCGCGTCTCCCTGCCGTACTCCTTTCCCGATAGGAATCTTAAGCTTTCCATCGAACAACTGGATGGTGGTCGATGTGTTCGAGAAGCATTCGTCGAGAAGTCGGATGTAAGGCGATGGTATACCAGCATGCAGAAGCGCGTTCAGGATGGCGTTGATTTCCACAGAGTCGAACGCTTTCCGATAATCCACGAAGACAAGGACAAGTGGGATGTGGTATTCGCGGCTCCTCTCGATGAGTTGTGAGACAGTCTGAATATGGTTTATGCAGGAGAAATCCTTGCGAAACCCTGCTTGCTCCACAGGCTGATACTCATCCAAGCAACGCTCCATACGATTGAGCAGTATCTTGGTGAAGATCTTGTACACAACCGAGAGAAGACTGATGGGTCGATAGTCGTTGATATCCTCCTGCTGACCTTTTTTGAAGATTAGAACTGTTTTCGACTCTTTCCATTAGTCCAGAATCCTACCAAGTCGACGGTAGTGGTTGAAGTGCTTGGCAAGAAGTGAGCAGAGGGCACTGCCACCTGCACGAAGGAGGTCATATATAGTAGGATATGGTATAATGTATAAAATATACAAAATATACTCATATTGAAAGTAGGTAGCTGGGATAAAATATTATACAAAAAAGGAAGCACACGTGACTTTTCTTTTGGTTGCAGATTGTAAGCCAGACCTACCGACAGTTCTGCGCTCCGGTGTTTCGGCCGTGTCTGGCATACGCGTAGGTGGGAGCTGGTTGCTTTGTTGTTCACCCAGGACCATTCTCTACACTCACAGATTACGCGTTCAACGAAGAAAAGTGGTCATTCCTTGCCAGAGAGAAGTTATTCTTCTAGCTTTTGGAAGATGCTGCTGGTGTGACATGCGCTTGTGTTTTACTTGTGTCATAGTTTTGTACCATATCTATTGACTAAAGAGAAGAAATAAATATAAGACAGAATAGAAGATAGAATATAATAGGCGCAAATAGACAGTTTTAGTTCGCGGTAAGCATTGATGGTCTAAATTTACCGCTGTGATCGTGAGAAAGCGTAATAACAACAAACTAATACGAGCAAAAATGTTGGTAGCACTCGGACTCGAGCAGAAAAGCCCGCCAGTGTGCTCCCACGAGAAGGTACTCCTACCGACCACGCCACCAAGGCACATCTCGTGGGGTTTTGTAAATGTTAATGAGTGTTGCGCACACGTTTTCACAGCTATTTTTCAGGTCTTTGAAAAAGCGTTCAGCAAAAACTGGCTATAGTTCTGGACTCCGCTCACAGGGCCCTACACCCTGTAAAATAGCATCGCAAAAGCTCACCATGAGTTGGGAACCTTTCCTTGTTAGGTCTCGAACTTCTTTCAGGCCTTTGAAAACGACGAATTTATCGAAACGTCATAAAGTTGTTCCACTATAACAAACCTGCGTGACACAGAAGCATTAACACTATTCTGACTATATGCTCAGGTTTTATGAAAGCCGAACATGGAGAATGATTTGATCTGATTTGTTCGGATGACCGCCGCAAGTTATTGTATGGCCAAATACACATTCAAGTCGCCTCCACGACATCCCGCAAAAGTAGAGTGCGTGGCGCATCCCAAAAAGGGTTCTTATCCTTATCTTATGCAAGAGTTATGCCAAGGTAGCGCGTCAAAATACGAACGAACTTTGAGTCACATAGGAGTCTTAAGTGATTCTATTATATATGCATATATAGTCTTCTTCTTTCTTTCGTTCAGAAGTCTCTACAAACTTGAGGGTTTCAACAGATGGATAAGTCAGTGATTTATTCTTCATTTACAAGTTTTTGAAACCAAGTCCATCCACTCCGGTATGATGATGGCAGGGTTGGCCTGTTCGTGGGTCGAATTTACAAGTGAATCGTAATGCACATCTCTGTCGATTGCGCTTCACACACATTCATGATGGCGCTAAAAGCTGGAGTGCACGGCATGTCTCCAAGCAACTGACCCGCGAAAACTTCATCGTTCTCGTTACCATTACAGGCGCGTCTACTTTGTTGTACACATCATGGCGTTGGTCATGCTCTTGCTGGTCCCTCGTGTCTATAAAGAAAAGCCCAGGCCGTCGCAGACCGACCAGGTGATCAAAGGTATCCCCAACTCCACTACCTTGCTTGATGATAAGAAGAAGAGCACTTAAACATATTAGGAAACTATTAGCTTAATTGTGAGCATGTGTCTAACGTACTCGAATTGTTCTAATGGCGGTATCATGTCACGTTACCTTGAGTCAGCTATGGTTGTTGCTCGTCTACATATCTTCAGTAAGCGAATTCGTTGAAAATTTTGTCTCCGATGCTATTCTTTGCAATTGAAGTGCATCTCTGTGTGTTTTATAGCGTTGTCCACCACTGAATCAACCGTTTTGCCCGAATGAACCGGGGAACGCGTTGTTGTCGCGTGTGTGCCATCTGCTCAGTTGAAGCGCTACGCGCGCGCCGACAACGCGTCGCCTTCCGTGCGATTGGGACGGCATTAGCAGCTGAACGCTGATGGTGGTCATGCGCCCGCGCATTGGCGTAGCTTACTGAATCCCCAGAGCAATCAGTCTGTGATAAGTGGCGTCCGTTATGCTTTCCGTTGTATACTCGTACTGCTGACTACTGTCCACATTTAGCTTCACCGTCAATTTCTGTGACTTTTCTAGTGTTGGGCAATTTCTTTTAAATCTCAAACCTAATGAGGATGGTGAGCTTTCATTCTCACACTGATCGGGTTCGAGTAGCTTATGCAAGTGTGGCTTTCACTCGGTGATTTGTTCAACGCTGTATTTCCTTATAAAAAACGTTGTTCGAATGCCCTAACTGAAGATGGTGTTTGTGTCCGCGAATAGTTCTTCATTTAAGTAAGCACTTGTGATAAATTAGCTTCGATGCAATAAACGTTGAATTCTTGTTTTGAACATTTACTTAGGATTGCTAGCGGTTCTCATAACACACTTATGAATTGTATTTCAAAGGTGCACTAAAGTGATTTTAGTGCAAATGAGACTTGCTCTTTTAGAATCTACCATTCGTTGAGTTGTTAGCTTGCAAGTTCAGGTGAAATGGCTTGGCAAATCTCAGAGGAGCATATTCGGCATTGCATGCTGTTCGAATTTCGGAAGGGTAGTAACGCAACGGTTGCTACCAAAAATATCTGCGATGTATATCCAGATGCATCGGACGTTCGCAGATGCCAGCTATGGCTTTCCAAGTTCAAATCTGGTAATTTTGATCTCTCTGACTCCTCTCAATCACGAAGACCCATGACATTTGACCACGACATGCTGATGGCAAAACTGGAGGCGATTTCTTGTCAAACAGTGGAGGAACTTTCGAGTGCTCTCAGCGAACCTAAATCAACCATAAATTTTCATCTACGTCAAATTGGCAAGGTATGCAGGGCAGCTGTTTGGTACCGCACGATTCATCCGCCGAGAATTGTGCCATCGACGCTTTGCCATGCACTGCTTCAGCGACACCGTACAAACCAGTTTTTGATCATAGGTAACGAAAAAATGGATCTCGTACGATAATCCGAAGCGCAAAAAGCAGTGGATTTCGAAAAATGAGCAACCAAGAAGCACTACGAAGCCGAATATTCGTCTGAGAACGACACTCCTCTGTGTTTGGTGGAACATCCGTGGAATTGTCCACTTTGAAGTGCTTAAATCTGACAGACCGTTGACGCAGACCTTTAATGTGAGCAATTGGATCGAGTGAACCAAGTTTTACTGGAAATGTATCCGGCGATCGTCAACAGAAAGGGCGTATATCTCCATCACGACAATGCAAAACCGCGCTGTGCAAAACGGACGCTGGAAAAACTCAAAGAATTAGGATGGGAAGTTCTGCCCCATGCACCGTATTCTCCCGATCTCGCACCTTCTGGTTACCATTTACTCCGGTCTCTACAGCATTTTCTCAGTGGCAAGAAATTTGAAAGTTTGGAGGATATTCAAAATGCTATATTCCACATATTTTGCTCAAAAACCACAACAGTTTTATTTCTCAGGTATTGAAGATTTGCTTGCTAGATGGAGAAAGGTTGTTGATAATGACGGTGATTGCATTATTGGCTGAAATGATGTCTTGTTGAAAACTTGTTCAATCGAAGTCAGGGTTCAAAAAACGACATCACTTATTGGGATCTTATCCTGGTTCAGAACACATGTATGTAATCGATGTCGCTCAGCGAGTGCGCGAATTCAGAAGTGTCACCAACGTTGTTCAACCAGCGTGTGGATTCAGAAGACGTGTCACCCAAGTCAGTAAAGGTGGACTTCAGTGAAGGGGGAGTAAGGGACCAGTAAAGGGGGGGGGGTCACTTGGGGAACCAGTAAATAGGACCAGTATTTAGTATCGTACAGCGTATACGGGGTTCCAGAAAACGTGCCACAGACGTCGTGCTACATTTGTCGTGGTTCAGAAGACGTGGCAACTCGTGACAGTTGCGTCGGGACTCAGCAAATGCGTAACGTTATGCGCATGTGTCCGGATTCAGAAGACGTGGCACAGACGTCGTATAACGTTCGTTCAGATCCAGAAGACGTGCCACAGATCAGGCTTTGCGCAGCATGCATTGGTTTTTCAGAAGACCTTTTAAAGGCTCCTGGCAACGAGAGTGCGCGTGCTTGATTCTCACTACGTTTCTCTGCCGGCGTAGGTGGGTAAGGGGGTACTGGGTATTGGCGGGGGCGGGGTAGGGAAAACGCCTAGAGGAATCGGAGAAGTATAAATGTCGTCGGACGTTTAACGGTATCGAATGGTCGACATATGCCGACTATTTTTATTTGTGTTTCTGCAGATTAAGCACTTCGAATTGATTGAGACTCACGATCTATTCCTCGCGGCGTAGAATCCGGGTACTTCGGAGAATAAATCACGTACATGCGATAATAGAAGTTTGACAGGCATCATGGGAATGGTTTCGAAGTTCCACTACCCCATCGTACCCAGCTATACTAATCTATATTGCCAAATCAGGTTTTCTACTGTAGTGAAAGTAAGAATCCTAAAGAAGAAAGGGAAAAAAGCTCGGTATCGGGGTGAGGCTCAAGCGTGGGCTGTGATTTCTGCCAAAAATTTACGGCCCTCCCCCCCCCCGTCTCGAAAATCGAAAGATTTCAATGTTAAAAATTGTCTCTTATGTTGCAAACAATTTTACAAAATATAAAGAAAGAAAAATGAGCAATTGTTAGTATCTACTTATTGAAGTTTTAACGCAAATATGTCGACCAAATGAAGATTTTCTCAGGCATGAAAACGATACTGCGACACCCTGAGCACCGCTTCTCCTACGGAAATTTGAAATTGTATCTAACAAAATTTTGAGTACTTGTTACTCTACAATTAAATAGTTAATTTCGAAACAACTGAAATGGATCGATTGTTGCTCAAATTTCTCTGAGGCGATTTTTGACACAATTTTTTACTTGAG
The DNA here is from genome assembly GCA_947359475.1 of Heligmosomoides polygyrus bakeri. Classification (NCBI taxonomy): domain Eukaryota; kingdom Metazoa; phylum Nematoda; class Chromadorea; order Rhabditida; family Heligmosomidae; genus Heligmosomoides; species Heligmosomoides polygyrus. The sequence continues at coordinate 59,041,461 of OX375870.1, read as the reverse complement.
GAATGTAGCTACTGAAGCTGAAAATGGATCCTGCAGAAATTTAGCCTTCAGTTTGTACTAGAACAAAGGACTCTCATAAGCAATCTTTCAACCGATCAGGTGGAGTGGTTTTCCTATCCTGGGTTTTTCCAAAAATAGAATTTTTCCTAAACAAGGCGACCACTGGGGCTGAAATTGGAGTTCACAATGGCACAGTTTTTATTTAGCACTTGTTCCGAAAATTAAGCCTTTCTTAAGCGGTCCTCCTTGCAATCAGGTGAGGCCATTCTCAAAGTTTTCCTTTTTTCAAAAAATGAAGAATTTTTGCGCGACCGGGGGGGGGGGCTCGATCTTTGCTCGAAAAAATTGGAGTAATTTTACAAAAACGGACATGACTCGCTTAATTTTAAGAATTCTGCAAATGCAGGCGGCATTCAGAAAACGAGGAGAAATTCTCAATCCTTTTGAAGAAGGGGTCTTTATGCGCGGCAGGGGGGGGGGGGTGCGATTTCTCTGCGATTTTTGCCGAAATACTTGCCGGAAATCGCACCCCACTGCCGCGCATGAAGATCCTTTTTTCAAAAAGCAATCGGAATCGGATCATCGGAAAGGAAATTTCTTCTAGTTTTCCAAATGCAGCCCGCATTTACGCAACTCTTAAAAGTAAGCGAGTTATGATCGTTTAAGTCCTGGTATCTGCAATCTGGGATCTCGCAGGAAGGGGAGCCTGCGATTTTCATCAAGTATTTCCGCAAAAATCGCGAAAAAAATCGCATTTCCCTGCCGCGCCTGAAGACCCCTTTTTTAAAATGTGATTTGGCATCCAAAAGATAGAGATTTTCTTCTAGATTTTCGAATGCCATCAGCATTTGCACAACGAAATTGAGCGAGTTAGCAGTTGAACAGGTACAAGTACAGCAGCTCCCATTCACATCGACGAGCGATCGACCAGAGATCCATCTTTTTGAGGTCATCAAAATTGCTCCTGACTGTAATTGCTGTATTTTTATTATGTATCAATCAAAGATTGTGCATTCGTAAAGCTACATCTCAGCTCTAGACATCGTTTCCTTCGGGTATTAAATTTTTTATTTTTGGAAAAAAGGAAAATTTTGAGCATGACCTCACCTGAGTGCAAGGATCGCGCAAGAAAGGCTTAATTTTTAGGACAAGTGCTAGATAAAAACTGTGCTATTGTGAGCTCCAGTTTCAGCCTCAGTGGTCGCCTTGTTCAGGAAACATTTTAGGAAAATCACTCCACCTGATCGGATGAAAGGATGCCTAGGAGAGTGCTGATTTTTTCTGCTACAAACTGAAGGCTAAATTTCGGTAAGATCCATTTTCAGCTTCAGTAGTTACATTCCTCAAGTAAAAATTGTGTCGCGTCGTCTTAGCGAAAAGTGAGCAGCAATCGATCCATTTCAGCTGTTTTGAAATCTGCCTCGAAATTTTTTATCTAATCGTAGAGCAATAAGTACTCACATTTTTATTAGATAGAATGTCAAATCCAAATGGCATCCTCTTTCCGTACAAGATGCGGTGCTCAGGGTATCGCCAATTTGGTGGTTCACCACGGCTGTCTCTTCAGCAACTTGCAATAATTGGTTTATTACTTTACCACTTAAAGATCGGAACACTTATAACATAACATGGTGGTATATATGCAGAAATTCTTTAGGTAAAGCCTATAAACAGGGCACATACTTGCCAATGGATCAGATACCCTCTGGTCTTAAAGGGATATACCGCGTCTGGAGTGGATTGCTTATGCGCAACCTCGATTACCTACTTACAGTACCGCTAGGTCATGCTTACGGAGTTCCTCATTGGTACTTATCTTTTAGTTTTAGCCTGAAAGTCTTAGCATCTATTATTCAAATTCTAGTTGCCCTAAGTGACATTGCATTTATACATTCTTATGTCGATCATACAATACAATACCCACCATAGTGATTGGAAAAAGAGCGCGGTAGGCGCGTTTTCCGCGTTCTTTCTGTTCTTTTGCTGTAGCCGTCCTGGTCTTCATCCTTTTTAGAAAACTCACATATATTCGTGATCCTCTCGATGAGATCTACCCAGTGCCACAAAAACATTTTTCGTTACTCCATTTTTGACCGCTATTTTTTCGAAAGCGCCAGGGGATACTCATTAGCGAGGGACGTCTCCACTAGTTGCGCCCAAAGGACATTTAAGTGCTCGGACTCAAAGCCAGCGTAATTGACAGTAGCGCTTCTTTAGAAAATATTCTGTAGACCATAAAGTTCATAAAACGATAGATAAATTATTCTCCACTATTTATTTTATTTTATTTTATTTTGGTTATTCAAACAAGCCGTAGCACATTTTCCTTCATCTACGGTTCACTGGCAAAAAATTGTCTCTATCTGGTCAAAATAAGGAAGACGATTAAAAATAGATAGGCTCGGTGGTGTCGGTTCCAAACTGGGGCGCGCCATGCACTCTACTTCGAGATATTAGATATAAATAAATAAATAAATATTGTAGAGATCAGAACTCATATTTCTACACAGTCAGTTACGGTGACTGTTAATGGTCAAGTCAATGTTTTGTCCTTGCTGGATCACTCTACTACTGATTAGCCGAATTCGTAGGACTGAAGTGATTGGTGCTCCTTAGCGGCTTCCAAACACAAAAGCTCGACTCTACTGCATGCGACAGCCGGTGTGTCCTCTAAGTGCGCGGCCACGGACAATTATCCATAATTGACAGAAAGCCCTTGTGCAACTATTGATCTACAGAGGTATCAAGTCTGGAGGAATTACTAGGTTTACATCCCCAACCCGTTCTTCTTCTTTTCTCCTCAACAGTGAATTTCTCCTGTGTAGCAGGTGTTGTGACTTTTTTGAAAAAGAAGTTAAAAAGTTAGCCCCTACTCTGAGCTCTAAACATATATAGTAAGAGCAGGAAAAGTAATTTTAAGCCTGAAAAAGAAAAAATTCGCTAGACATAAACCACCTTAGCTTCACTGTCGATTTTCCCGTCGTTGCACGTACTGTAACTCCTTAGAAAAGGAAGCTAGGACGCTGAGGTTTCTTCACTGCAAAATATGCTTTAGTTTTTCTGAAACAGGTAAAGTGGAAAGAACGTAGTTCAATCGAGTAGTCTTTAATAGACTCCGAAACTCGGAGAAAATCCACGACATCTTAATCCCACTTTGTTTTCTCCACCTTTGTCTCTGGGTCATTCAGATCCTAAAATGCTTAGGGTAGCACATCTCACCGTCGCAACCGCTTTTTAACAATGTAGTTTTTTAAAATTTTAAGAGAACCGACATTTGGCGCCTTTTCCGCCGAGGTCGACTTCTAGGCAGCGTTCGCCTCGACCTGGGCTCGGCGCTCATCGCCCACGCCCGCAATAGGTCTTCCTTGCACCTGGGTGCGAGACCCAGCGGTACTACGCCATTTCTAGGGAGCGGCACAGCACCGTTGGAGCAACGGGGCTACTTGTCACATGACTTTGTTTTCAAAATTTTTCGTCCATATCAATTAATAGAAACAGAAAGAATATAAATATTTTCTTAGTGAAATATATCATATTCAATTACCTGTTTTTGTATCACCAACTTTTCATATGTGGAATACCGTCAATCAAAGCTATTGCATTGCGCTGTGCCCCTACATTCCCCATGTTTTGGACTCCGACAGATTTAAACAACGTATCAGAAAACAAAAACAAAAACAATCCTTATGGTTGGTAGAAAAACATGAGAATCCTTATTCTTTTCTATGACACGATTTTGCGCTAGGTAAAGTTAATTTAGGTGTTAGGCTGTCGTTATGCTAAACACTAACACGAGACAGGTCTGCGTCCAATGCTCACCTGTTCTCTCTCAATGTAAAAGTGGTAAATTTACGCTATCCTTTTTCAAATCTAAAATGCTTGATGAGGTCCTAAGCGATATCGTTTGAAAGCGGTGGTTTAGCGGTAGTTAGAACTTCGATATATTTAAGAGGGAAGATAAAGAATGAAAATTGGCATTAGCCGACCCTTTTGAGGGATCCGCCGTGCGTTCCGTTTCTACGGGATGTCAAAGGGGCAATCTTGATGCGCATTTGGCCCACAATGACTTGTTGTAGCCAGCCGATGGACAAGTCAATGTTTCATTCTTCCCAGACAACTCTGCTGTGAAGTCACCGATTTCGGACGTCTGGAAGGCTCGATTCGCCTGGGCGAGAAATCCGTAACAGGAATCTGGGATCGGTTGCATACCGGCACCTCCTTCGACTGCGCTACCATGCGATCTTATGAGTAACGGATGTGAAGAATTAAAGAAGAACGGCATTAGCTGTGATTGTGGAAAGGTGTTTCGAAAATCTATAACTAGTGTCCTACCCACAGGTTTGTCAAAAGTACTTTAGAAGATCAAGTATTTTTCACAAAACTCGGGGTTTCTAGGAGCTTTTGGAATTTACATCATTACAACGGAAAGCCTGCAACAAGACCACTATTTCAAATTCTCCTCTTACTTTACTGATTTTTTAAGCGTGATTGTTTGAGGAATCAACATTATGGTTTCGGGAGGTTGACAACTTTCTTGCTTATTCAACGATTTTTTAGTCTGTGACACCTAAACATATAAGGTCCCTATCTACATTCTTATTACGGTACTAGATGCTTATGCTGAATGGCAAAGCTTGTTGTCTCGATTATAAAAAGGTTTTGTTAACCTTGAAACCTCAACCACAACCATCTGTGCAAGGTAGCCCATAGAAAGTGTGGAGGATCTGCCTTGACCTGTGGTAGCCATACGATGGGAAAGTCAGTGCATGTCCTTCCCAGACAAGAAAGCTAGCAGTTCATTGATCCCGGAGCGATGGAAGATTCGACTGGCATGGGCGGGAAGCGCGAACCATAATCCTTCCATGAACCTTCGAGGTGCACGCAAAAGCCGACACATCGTATGACTGCCCACCACGTGGCCATCAACTAAAGTAGAATTTGAGACTTCCTACCCGTAATCGCGCAACAGCTATGTATCGGGAAAAATGTTTCCAAATAAGCCAAGCACTGCCAATATTATTCTCAATTGTAGTGATATTTAGCGGAAACGATTCTCCCCCTGCTAATGGAGGATGTAGCGAGTGCAATTCTTGCGCTGTTGCACTACTCAATATTTTCAACTGTCTATTGATATTCTTTCTAATTCAGCCAAAGCTTAGACTTTGGCTGAATTAGCGTTTAACGCCAATGGCTTTGTGATTTATTTTATTCAACAGGTAGAATTTGTAGGCGACAATAATATGGTAGAGCGACGGCGATACTAAATTTAGATAAAGACGTAAGGATCATTCCGAATTATGTACACGCTCTCTGGTTTAGATTGATGTCTTGTCGATGCCAATTTCTTCAACAGGGCACGTGGGAAAGATAAAGGCTGAAATATTCATTGGCTGGTCACCGCAAATCTTTGCAGGCATACGTATACGAAATACGAATTCAAAAGACTTCCACGACATCCCATAGAACAAGAATGCGGGCGCACTCCAAAAAAAATTAAGCAATGCCGTCCTTTATCCTTAATACTTTATGAGTTTTTCAAAGAAAATGTAGTGAGAAGGTTAGTTGCTTTTGAAAGGGCGGTAAACATTATTAAACCTATTCAATATAGCAAATCAAATCGGCGTCGTACAAGTAGATAGAAGGACAAATACAACGAAAATTAGATAGAATAGTTATATTGGACAGCCAGGAAGGTGGCATTGTAGGGAAGCATCATATTTGTAGCACTGAACGTGTGATGCCCTGAAACGTATGTTTCAAAAATAGAAAATATTTTTAGTAATTGATATGGACGAAAAATTTTGAAAACAAAGTCATGTGACAAGTAGCCCCGTTGCTCCAACGGTGCTGTGCCGCTCCCTAGAAATGGCGTAGTACCGCTGGGTCTCGCACCCAGGTGCAAGGAAGACCTATAGCGGGCGTGGGCGATGAGCGCCGAGCCCAGGTCGAGGCGAACGCTGCCTAGAAGTCGACCTCGGCGGAAAAGGCGCCAAATGTCGGTTCTCTTAAAATTTTAAAAAACTACATTGTTAAAAAGCGGTTGCGACGGTGAGATGTGCTACCCTAAGCATTTTAGGATCTGAATGACCCAGAGACAAAGGTGGAGAAAACAAAGTGGGATTAAGATGTCGTGGATTTTCTCCGAGTTTCGGTGTCTATTAAAGACTACTCGATTGAACTACGTTCTTTCCACTTTACCTGTTTCAGAAACACTAAAGCATATTTTGCAGTGAAGAAACCTCAGCGTCCTAGCTTCCTTTTCTAAGGAGTTACAGTACGTGCAACGACGGGAAAATCGACAGTGAAGCTAAGGTGGTTTATGTCTAGCGAATTTTTTCTTTTTCAGGCTTAAAATTACTTTTCCTGCTCTTACTATATATGTTTAGAGCTCAGAGTAGGGGCTAACTTTTTAACTTCTTTTTCAAAAAAGTCACAACACCTGCTACACAGGAGAAATTCACTGTTGAGGAGAAAAGAAGAAGAACGCGTTGGGGATGTAAACCTAGTAATTCCTCCAGACTTGATACCTCTGTAGATCAATAGTTGCACAAGGGCTTTCTGTCAATTATGGATAATTGTCCGTGGCCGCGCACTTAGAGGACACACCGGCTGTCGCATGCAGTAGAGTCGAGCTTTTGTGTTTGGAAGCCGCTAAGGAGCACCAATCACTTCAGTCCTACGAATTCGGCTAATCAGTAGTAGAGTGATCCAGCAAGGACAAAACATTGACTTGTCCATTAACAGTCACCGTAACTGACTGTGTAGAAATATGAGTTCTGATCTCTACAATATTTATTTATTTATTTATATCTAATATCTCGAAGTAGAGTGCATGGCGCGCCCCAGTTTGGAACCGACACCACCGAGCCTATCTATTTTTAATCGTCTTCCTTATTTTGACCAGATAGAGACAATTTTTTGCCAGTGAACCGTAGATGAAGGAAAATGTGCTACGGCTTGTTTGAATAACCAAAATAAAATAAAATAAAATAAATAGTGGAGAATAATTTATCTATCGTTTTATGAACTTTATGGTCTACAGAATATTTTCTAAAGAAGCGCTACTGTCAATTACGCTGGCTTTGAGTCCGAGCACTTAAATGTCCTTTGGGCGCAATTAGTGGAGACGTCCCTCGCTAATGAGTATCCCCTGGCGCTTTCGAAAAAATAGCGGTCAAAAATGGAGTAACGAAAAATGCTTTTGTGGCACTGGGTAGATCTCATCGAGAGGATCACGAATATATGTGAGTTTTCTAAAAAGGATGAAGACCAGGACGGCTACAGCAAAAGAACAGAAAGAACGCGGAAAACGCGCCTACCGCGCCCTTTTTCCAATCACTATGGTGGGTATTGTAGGTTGTGCATTAACAACACTGGGGCGCGGGCAGTTAGCCGTAGCTAAAGTAACAGTTCATGATTACAAGCAATTAGTTATACATAAATATACATAAAAACACACGTACATACATCTCAACAGATGATTTGCAATTTATGACAAACCACTGATCTAGTACATGATACAGTGCGCATTCTCTAGCACATAATTCGGATGAATAATTTCGGTGTTACTCAAGCCCTACACGGACATTCGGGTTCGACGAGCCGAACCGAATCGCAACACGAGCCACGCGGTTGCGAGGCTTGAGTTACTATTGGGGGAACCGCTGTTGCTATTCGGGAGAAGCCGGTCATCTTAGGTGCGGCTCCTGTTGCTATCCTGTTGCAAGTAGCACTTGCGTTCGGTTGCTATGGAAACGTTAAAAGAAGCACAGCACAGCTTAACGTTGCCAAATAGTGACAAGATCGTAACAAGCACTCAACCCATGCACAATCAATCGAGTCTGAAATGCAAGGTTTCAGGCGGAAGCATGGCGCAATCTTGATCATTTGTATAAAACAGAAATCTTGTCACCCTGTCCTTTTATACGAGCCTCAAACATCATAAAAAGCTTCACTAGCAGCAATGCCAGAACCTTTCAAACGGTAATTGCACATAAGGGATACCCTGCATTTTTCGCATGCATTAATGTGATTTCGAGTTCTAAACCTTAAAAGAAGCACAAATCCACCGATACGGCCACTTTCTGAATAAATTATAATAAGTGTTAGATCGAAGCACAATCAATCGAGTGTAAAATGCGAAATTTCAGACCAGTGCATGGCGCATTCCATACCACTCACATGCCAGAAAATTTCTAATTTCTTAGGATTTCGTCTGAGCTTTTAACTTTTTCAGCACCTTTCCGGAGCAAAGTTATCACCTTTCAAACAGTGTATACAGTTTTTTGAGACACGCTGTATACACAGTTGTATACACGCATATATGCATATGTATGTGTGTATACATGCATATACACATATATGTGTATATACATGTGTACACGTGTGTATACATGCATATACGCATGTATATTTATATACGTATAATTGTATATTTACACATGTATAATGTATATACATCTGCATATATGCGTGTATACACATGTGAAAACATGCACATGTGCACATGTATACATATATATGTATATACACATATATACACGTATATACATATATATGCATGCGTACACATGTGTATATGCATAAATGTATATTTGTGTTTATGTATTTATATCTCTCCACATTAATATGCACGCATTACGTACGAGCTGGATAACAGTGTGTTGCGAGCCTCCAACAGGATAGCAACACACTGTTGCTGTTGCAACAGAATAGCAACCGCAGTTTCTGTTGGCAACTGCAGTTGCCATTCTGTTGAAGAGGGTGTGGCTGGGAGGAGACTGTATGTTCGAGTAGAAATGACAACCAAGACTACACCAATAAAAAAGCAGTCGTAGAGCCATCGAGTGCTCCATCACTAGCTCAAAAAAGTCCTACATTAGGGTCTTTGAACATGTCAATGTAGTTTGCGGCTCGTGCTGAGTGCTGTTAAAGCCTTCCGCACACTTTTGCGGCAGCCGCGTACGCGGCAGAGGCCACAACAGCCGCGTGGTAGAGTTCACGCGGAACTCCTTCCGCTCGCTCAATCACCAACGCGGCAATGCGGCAACAATACCTTAAAGGATTACTGCCGCAGCCACCGCGTCTGCCGCGTAGGCGGCACCGCGTATGAGCATCTGCCGCGTAGGTGGCACATCAGCGGCAGGCCGCGCGAGGCTAGTTTTGCCTCGCGCGGCGACTCTGCGTCTCTGCCCCATGCTTAAAGATACGGCTGCCGCTTTGCCGCAAAAGTGTGCGGAGGGCGTTAGACGATTAATCGGTCTCTGAGTGATTCTTCTTGGTGCGGTTTGCAGCATCGCACTTCGAATTTCTTTGCTTATGCTGGTGACCAGGTTCAATACCATAACCGTTGGCCATTTTATCCTTGGCTGCTGAGACTCCTCGTTGAGAAGTACAACGTCTCCCGTCCGCGAAATTTAGACGGCTGACATAGTGTTCTTTCACTACTTTTTGTCGATTTCTCAGTCCCAGCAGATATCCATTACGCCAGATAGTCAAAACTTTCTCGTTAGCTTTCCTGAATCTGATATAGCCTGTTTTGCTGATTTTTAAGAAAACGGGATAGGGAGCGGCTGGAATCCGGGGTCCTCACTGTTGTCGTCAACAGTCAGTTGAGTTGTCCTGTGGGGAACGTCCTTGTAGATAAAGGCTCCAGGACGGATCACGTCACAGGGTGAATTTTGGTCACCGATCACAGTTATCGGTCTCGAGTTGACAATGCTTTCTACCTTACTTAATGTCGTGTGAAGAAGCTCATAGGTGAGTTTATGTCGAGCTATTGTCTTCTGCAGCGCTCTTTTGACGATGCCAACCATTCTCTCCCAAGCGCCACGCATCGTGGCGATGAAAGTGGAATAAATCTATATGGAATGCGGTGCTCAGCGAGAAACCACGATAGGTGAGGGTCTTCTTCAGTCACTCAATTGCTGCATGAGAGACTTTTTGTGAGGTGGAAGTTCGCTTCAATGTGAAGACAAAGCTCTTAGCCGACAAATCCATCGCTGCCTCCAAGTGTGTCAACCTTGTCACTAGACAGGTACGTAAAGCGACATATCGCTTGCAGTCTTCGCCTGAAGCACATTTGACAGTAATCGGTTCCATAATATCCACTCCTACATTTGCAAATGAAAGAAGGAAATGAAAAAATTAAGGAATCGCCCCATTTGCAAATGGGGCGATTCCTTCATTTCCCTTTCGGACGGTATTGGTCCCATATTGGGGACTTGTACGGTGCTCGGTTAATTTTTCTGCACAAGGTTCAATGCGTGAGCTGGTACTCTTGCAAAGTGCCCTATCTGATGGTATCCGAAACCTTCGCCTAACGTTGTAAAGCAGTTAGCGTACTCCGCAGTGCACAAAGGTTTGGTGAAGGTGACTTGCGATTAATACCCCTAGCTTGCTGTGTTTAGGTATATGAGTTGGATTAGTTGTACAGAAGTCGAGGTCGGCATTCTGTAACCTTCCAAACCTCTGTAATCCGTTTATGTCAGTTATGACATTCAGCTGCTTGTTTCGCACTAGGATCTAAGGCTTGAAAATGGCCTGCTGTTTGCGTATGACAAGGATTTCGGACTCCATAACCTTTCTGGTTGAGGGTGTCACAGTTTGCAGCTCTTCTCCTTTTAAAGGAAGGTATTTGTCCTTGCTCGTTTTACGAAAGAAACGGGCACTGCATAGCACAATCCGGAGGAGTTCCGAATAGTTTCTCACGTTGCCAGTGGGCCAGATTGGATTAGCTGCAGCCTCACCAATATCTGAGGCGTAGGATTCAACTTTTTCGACTTCTGAATCAGTTTCCTGCTTGCATAGGATACTTGTATCTTTGACCAGTCAATTTTCGCATGGGATATTTAGCCAAATCGGGCCGCTCCACCATCGATGGCCGATGAAGTCGTCTTTTCCGAACCCTCTTGTTGCGCAAACGGCCACGTTTTCCTGCGAAGGCATATGGAAGAATGTGACATCGATGAATTCTCGAAGTTTCTCGTGATAAGGGAGATCTTCTGTACAAGTGTAGAAGCAATAGGTGGTAGACGCCTGTTTCCTTGTATCCATCACAGAGCAATGGTGGAGTCGCTGAATATGCTGATTTTCTCGAACTTCACATTTATCTTCTGAATAGTTGACTCAACAAATCTTAGTCCAATGAAGATAGATAGCAGCTCGAGATACAGTATCGTTTCCTTGTTTATGGGTGCTATCTTGGATTTTGCAGTGAACATGCGCGATTCCTTAATACCATGGCATGATGTAGTTGTCGCGAATATGCTGTTTGAATGATAAGACTTAGCATACTTAGGTGAGCACTGTAAGATATGTATCATTCAGTAGCATCCACAGGCGTAACTTAGGGGTACCGCAAGTGGGCAATAGAGATAGCGCTCAAGTAGTCCACTCTAGGCGCGGCCTTGAAGAAATTTTTCGCAGGTGTTATTAGCGGCGTCAGTAGCCCTAGAGGATCGAAACAACAGCCATTTATCTGATTTAGTATAGTCCTTTTGTTTTTATTATTGAGATTTTGTTCGTTGGTTTTTCGCTACATTTCAGAGATATAGTGTCCTCCACAGCGTTCCACAGTATTCCAAGCACTTTGATCTTCGTCGTGCTGGCTCTATCCGATTCTGGTCTCTCCGTGTTCCCATGAGCCAAATTCGGGAGATAGTCTCTTAGATTCATTCCTATAGAGGGATGAATAGTCTTTTCGACTCGGAGTATTTCTGCAAAAGATCACCGGGTCTTTTTCCTTCCAAAAACACATTATCTACGTAGAGTGAATTGGATAGTTCTTGGGAAATTTCGAAATGTGACGTTTTGATGTATTTCAGTATGCAATAGTTCAGGATTGCAAAACTGTCGTTAATATCAAAAGGCACTCTACAGGACCAAAAGTGCTTTAAGTTATTTCCTGTTGCTGGATTTGAGGCGTGGTTCACCCATTTAAACCTTGTGATGTCACGGTGGCCCTCCGGCAGCAGAAAGGCTTCCTGTATATCAGTTACCATTGTGTAGAGATGTGTTCGGAACTGCAGCAATACCTCATGTATGAGAGGCGTTAGTGAATGCCCTTCATAAATCACATGATTGAGACTGAGTTAGTCTTTTGCGTGTGATGAAGCATTGAAAACCACTCGGAGTTGAGTAGACTTTGATGGTGTACACACATGCCTATGGGTAGGTAGAATGTTGCTACTCTGTTCGAATTATGCTTTGCTTCTTCTATTATTCTTTCACGTAGATAGCTGTGGAATGTCTTATTGCACATACTGTACTTCTCTTTATCTTCCTGCAGATGGCGCAGAAGGCTCTGAAGTCTGCGAAAATCTACGTTGAAGTTGTCCCTTAGACAGTAAATTCATCGGTGAATGGAAATCCGGCGAGAATGTTTCCATTTTCGATAGAAATCGACTTTCTGTATTCATCCATAAAGCTGATAACAGCTGCTTCGTCGGTTTCGTTGTTAGCGTTGATACTGAGTGATTCCATTTCGTAGAGGTGCTTTATTTCCTTCTTGTAATCCTCTCTCGATGACGTGACCGGTGTTGCAACGATAAGTGAGCTGCACTGAGGATTTTTGCAGGAGCGTTTTCGGCGTTTCACTTGTACCGGAAACAGTGTAGCTGAAGATGGTAGAGGTGAGGATAAATCCGAACGGCAGCTTGATAATTGGTGCGTCTTGTTTGATCACCTGATTCAGAAGATCTTGTGCAAAAAGTAGGTCAGGAGATGCCTCCGAAGAGGACAAGTTGGATTGGGCAACTGTTATTCGCACTCTCTGCTGAACTTCCGATCTGCTTCTGATAGTTCTGCGGTTCTTGTTGGAGACGTTAATTATCCTTTGTGAAGAGAGATCGACGGTGCAGTTTTTTAGGGCCTTGTCGACTTTTCAGTATCACACAAACTTCGTAGGAGTTAAAGGTCTCCTGGAGCTCTCCCATTCCTATTTTAGTGAATAAAGTTGAACTCACTACTGACAGCCTCAACGTCACTCCAGTTTGTGCTTTGATGAAGCTTCTCTGAGCTTCTGAATCGAGAAGGATTGCAATAGGCTCCATTTGAGCTTCGTTGAAGATCAGTGCTGAAGCCATTTGTAACACGCACTGTCCTTGGAGCGTCGGGGAGGCGGCACGTTTACCCATTTCTGCGCGCCCGCCGCGTTGCGTGACGTCGCCAGCCGTTCGCTGGCGGTGCGGACTAGAGATGAGCGGATAATGAAATTTTGAAAATCAGTTAACGGATAACGGAAAATTTTGCCAAAACAGCCGGGTAACGTAAACCGAATAGCGAATAAGCAACCGAAATAAAACTGGATTTAGATTGATTAAATATATAACAGATCTCGCTGTCTCACTTGCTATATAGTGCAACTTGTGACACACGAGGTTTTGAAGTGGTTATGTCGCCTCTACTGGTCCATGGTTTCGAAGTGCGTGTCGACTGGTTACCCGAACGTTGCGGTGCATTTTGTCTCCTTGAATGATTGACATGTTCAGTCTCTTTGCAAGACTGAACGCAGGGTGAGGAGTGGTAATCCTCCCACACTTTGGACATTTTCCAACTTTGGTACATACTTTGAACTGTGCGAATTGTCGAAACATCTCCAGCACACATGCTGTCGCTTTGCTTCCATCCGTCGAGCCTGAGAAGTGTTGAATCTTGTGCAGCCTTGCGCTGGATCCAAATCTTCACACAAACATTTGCTCGAGATTCGTTGAGTGGTGGAAGCTTTAGATTGTGTTGGCCTATCGTTTGGCCTTCTGAGGTTCTTGTGCTTTGGTTCTCAGGCCTTCTCTGAAGTTGCTTGTTCTTTGGGTTTCCAAATAAAGTCATCGTTGTGAGTTTCGTAGTTTCCTGGAGAGTGATTATCTCTGATTTCTTCTATGGCCTCAATGATATCCTTTACTTCGAAGGATATCGCGGCAACGCTTTCTTTCCTTATAGCAGTGTTATATATGTGTTCTGTAAATTTCGAGAGGGTCATGCGGCGCCATACTCAAAAGTTCGCGTCTCTGTCTCTGTGGCGGGCAGCCGGTTTTTCGGTGCTGTGGACGGCCCTCAACTCGATCTCTGCCTTCTGACTTCCTCTACTTCCACTACTCGTGTGGCACACGCGAGTATTCTTGTGGCGAGGTGCGATTTATTTCTGTCGACTTGGCCACCGGAACAGATCAACTTTTTTATTGGATGGTAATACTGAGATTTTGGTTCGATAGCGCGTATTCCTTTGCAGGTGCCTGTCGACTACCGACTCTTCAACTTGACCCCCTGTGGATGGAAGCGGCCTTTTTGATTATCCAAAAAGCCACTTCATCAGGTCTACCGGTACTCGAATTTACTTTCCCGCCTCTCCATTCGTTGTTCTTCTGTTACTTTCAATCAGTTCCAATATGGACGCGAACCAATACTTCAAAGTCGGTCAGGATGGATCGGAAGGAAGTTCGTTTGATCTCAGCCCGCACGTGGAGCCTCTTTTAAGTGACGATTCACTTCATTTTCACTACAAAGCTATCCTCTCGATCCTTTTACAGGATCGCAAACACTCTGAATCAATTCTCTGCATGTTCAACGATCTCCTAGAGATAAGAGCGCTCAGAGAAGAAAACCTTGCGCTCAGAAAAACGCCAAGCCTTTCTGTCTCATCTTGTGAGTATGTACCACCTCTTGGCCCATCTACAGATTCTATTACACAGCGTCATGTGCTCTCGTTCGGTGTTAGTGATTCGTTACATTCCCGTCCTACTGATAACAAAGATTACACGCATGACGTTATAATCAGTCGTGTGGTTGAAAGTAATGCTCTCAGACCATCTAATCAACTCGTTCGCGACACTTATTGTGTTCGCCAGGTGCTTGATTACTTAGGTATTCAGTGTAAACCCACAGCCATATAACGAATGGGGCGCGGCAACCCTAGAATCCTTAAGGTTTATTTCCAGCTGCTCATCTTGCTAAAAGAGTTGTCAGCCGCTCCCCTTCGCTCAAAAAATTTCGGCTCTTTTGTAATATTCACATACGTCATTTCATGCCCAATGAAGAGCGAGAGAAGCTCAAAGCTGATAGACTTTCTCGTATCATGTCTAAAGGTTGTGAAGACTATGCGCTGGTCAAATGTGATAGATCGGCAGCTCAAGGTGTAAACTGCATCCTGAGAGGTTTAATTACCCGGACATCTGCTGGGTTTATAACAGGGGCGGTTCTAAGGTGTCTACAGATTTCGTTGAAATGTGCTCGACTCTTGGCCTCTCTCAATTGGTTTTCAGTGGCACAAGGGGCGATCGTTTCTTGGACCTGGTCGTAACAAACAAAGGTTCCCTGGTTAAGAACATCACGGTTAATCCCTTGTTGGTACAAGTGACCATTGTGTGGTAGAATTTTCAGTCCTCGTTAAATAATCCCCCTACCCACTCGGTTAGTTAGGGAGTTCAATAAAGCCCAATATGGCGACATCGTTTCCTACTTGCGGGAGGTTGACAGGATCGGGTCCTTCTCGTTCCTAAATACCGTCTACGAGATGTACGAAATTCTCATCTCTATTCTTAGCTACCGTGTTGAGGCTTCTGTTCCCTGCTCCAAAAAACCTTTTCACCAATGCAAGTGGCCAAGATACCTAGTCTCACTAGCAAGGAGACGTGAGTTGGCGTTGAAAGAATCCATTGCCCACACGTCGGGCAGGTCTACTGCGTATTTTAAACTACTAACTAAAAGTTTTTGTAAAAAATTGAAAAATTTTCTGCTTCACTTGAGGAAAAAACTATTTCATCACGCAAGCCCAGTGATTTCTTTCAGCTGATCAGATCGAAACTCCACTCTAAGGAGACAGTACCTGTACTCATTGATGATTTGGGTAACAAATTCCGTGTCGACCAAGATAAGGCAGAATTATTTGCACAAACTTTTGAAGCCGTCCTTCAGCGGCTCGAGAGCTCAAGCCAATGTTTCTGCTCCTTCAGTCGGGCGACATTTCCGTAAATGATTGACTCATTTTGGGTTCATAAAGATACTATCCTAAAACTTGTTCTGGTCTAAGTTCTTTTCCAGAACACCGGATCAGATTCCATTGTCCTTCGTTCTGAGTGTTGCATGTGAAATCGATGGTCTTCTACAAATCATCTTCAGTCTAAGCTTGATGCGTGGGGAGGTGCTCCTGCAGTGGAAAGAGGGATTCGTTATTTCTTAACCAAAAACTTCATACAATAATCCAAAAAAACTACAGACCTATTAGCTTTACGTTTATTTTCGCCCGTATATTCGAAAAATTGCTCAAAGAGGTCATCACTGCTTATCTGGGGAGTAACTCAATAATTCCTCCCGAACAATTCCGGTTTCGTAGAGGTGGCTACGCCAGCGCTCAGATGCTTTCAACCTTGAATGACTGGAATAGATAATGGTGACAGTGTCTATGTTGTTTACTCTGATTTCGAGAAAGCTTTCGACAAGATGCCGCATGAAAAACTCATTCAACAGTAGTTGGTGTCCACCCCAGAATTGTGAATTGGGTTAAATCCTTCTTGTCTCACTGGACACTCCGCGTTAACTACAAGGGTCATTTGTCGTTCGCTAAGGTTGCGAGCAGCGGCGTCCCTCAGGGTTCCGTCCTCCCTCCTATTCTCTTCAACATATACACAAGAGAAATTCCTTTCCTTATCAACAGATTCGGGGCATCCTGCAAAGTTTTTTCAGACGACCGTAAAATTTATGGCGGTGTGGTGGATTCTACGAATGTTGATAGAATTCAGTCTGCAATTTCAGCTGTAGCTGAATGGGCGCGAGCTCGGGACCTTCCTCTGACGGAAGATAGAACAAAGGTGTTGCACTTGGAGAGGGAAACATCAATGTTTGGGAAGCATCAATGCCACCTATTTTATCGAGGATCGACAGCTTTGCAGGTTTCCGAAGTGGAGGAGCTTGTATTTCTCATCACAGATAAATTTGGAATTCGACAAGCATTGTAAGGAGATCGCAGCTAAGGCGGCTCCTAGGGTGTGCAACCTGTTCAGATCCTTAGTAACTAGTAATAAGAGTATTCTTCTCAAAGCTTATAAAATGTATATTCGTCCATCTGGGAGGGTGCAGATTCTTCACGACCAGAACCTGGAGCACCAGGGGTGCAGCTGTCAAGCTAGGCTACCCGCGGGCCAGGTGCTCGGTCTGGTCTTGCTACTTTACTTGTCGAGTTGGCAGCGAGTATGTCAGGCTATCAAGGAAAGGTTTCCAACTCAAGGTGAGCTTTCGCGATGCTATTTTGACAGTGTGTAGGGCCCTGTGAGCGTAGTCCAGAACCACAGTTAGTTTTTGCTGAACGCCTTTTTAAAGACCTGAAAAGGAGGTCTGAAAGCGTGTGCGCAACTATTATAAGCCCCTATGACAACCCACCGGATGTACTTCGGTGGCGCAGACGGTAGGAGGGACGCCTCGAGGGGGCACACCGAAGGGCTTTAAATTCGAGTCCGCGTACTGCCGGGATTTTTGCACATATTAGTTTGTTATTATTACGCTTTCTCATGTCTCTGGAGTCAGTTTTAGACCATCAATGCTTACAACAAATCAAGGCTGTCTATTTGCGTCTTCATGTGTGCTAGTTTTCCAACAATTCCTATCTGCTCCATATCATTTCTCCGGAAATAAAAGGTCCTGTCTTCTCTTCCATTTTAGTAATCAGCTATGTACAAATCTATGAAACAAGTAAAACACAAGCGCTTGTCACACCAACAGCATCTTACAAAGCCAGTGAGGAACAATCATCATAGAAACAATCATCATGACAAGGAATGACCACTTCTTCTTCGTTGAGCGCGCAATCCCTGGGTGTGGAGAAAGGTCCTAGGTGAACATCAAAGTAACCAGCTGCCACCCACGCGTATGACAGTCATGGAAAGGTCCCACTTTCATTATATTATCTCTAGCTTGAACCGCTTCTTCTTCCTGACAGTCGATATCTCAACATATGGCGTCCAGAGGAGTCCTTTTATGGCATCCGCAACCGCAATCTCTCTCCTTGTCGGAGACGTTAAATTCAGTGTGAAGGTGGAATGTAGTCGGCCGGACACCTTCAGGTGAGAACGATATTTTTAGCACATTTATGTACCGATATGGCCCGGTCCATAATATTCAACCGTAAGGTAATCGAATTTATGTGCAGTTACGGCATTATTGGCGATATGGTATGATATGGCAGTGGTGCAGATAGGCATTATCGGAAAAGTATCACTTATAAAGGCGCAAATAAGCAGCCTTGGTTGGTTGTAAGCATTCTTCTTCTTCTTCTTCAGCGTTTGTCTTGCTTCGTGGCGGGTTCCGCTATTCTGGTGTCATGACGCCACCTTTCCCGATCCAGCGCTAGATCAGGGTAGACAACAGCTACTTTCAAGTCCATATGTAACGTATCAGCCCATCGCTGCTTCGGGCGCCCTCTAGGCCGCTTTCCAATTACCTCAAAGTTAAGGACTATATTGCAGACGCTGTCTTCCTTTCCACGAGCCGTAGCATCGCAAGCGAGCTTCGCGCATCTTGTCCGCTATCTGCATGACACAAAACTTCTGCCGAATAGTATCATTTCGGATGCGGTCCGTGCGCGTGTCTCCAGCCGTCCAGCGCAGCATCTTCGTCTCCATGACGCTGAGGCGCGTTTCAACTTCCTTGGTCGCTGGCCAACACTCAGCGCCGTACATCGCTACTGGCCGGACGACTGCTCTGTAGATCTTCGACTTAAAGCGCTCTGGTAACTTCTTGTCGCAGAGCACGCCAGTCAACGAGCGCCACTTGGACTAAGCTGCACTCACGCGTGAATTCACTTCGACCATAAGTCTGCCGTCAGACGCGACTGCTGATCCCAGGTACTTAAAGACCGCAGTGCGTGGAAGCCGATGCCGTTAACCTTGATGGAGCTGGACTCAGTAACATCCTCGTTAGATATTCGGTCTTCTTCACGTTCAGTTTGAGTTCAAACCGCTCCAAGCGATCACACCAAGCTTGCACCTCTTGCTCGAGTTCACCTTTATCTTCGCTAGCGAGCATCACGTCATCGGCATAAAGCAACGTCCAGGGGACGGGCCTCTGAAGATCTCGTGTGATGGCATCCATGACGACAACAAAGAGGAGTGGGGAAGCGCAGAACCCGCACTATATCTTTACCACTCATCACCTATTCATTTTTGATAAATTCCAACGTTTGATTTTTACAATCTTTAACGTCTCCGATTTCCGGGTCATACAATGTTGTAAGTATTGATGGTCTAAAATTGATTCCTGTGAGCATGAGAAAGCGTAATAACAACAAACTAATATATGTGCAAAAAGTTCGGCAGTTCGCGCACCCGTACTTAAAACCCTTACGGTGTGCTCCTATGAGGCGTCCCTCCTACCAACTGCGCCGCCGAAGCACAGCTGGCGGGGTGTCGTAGGGGCTGATGATAGTTGCGCGCACGTTTTCAAACCGCCTTTTCAGGTCTTTAAAAAGGCGTTCAGCAAAAATTAACTGTGGTTCTGCACTACGCTCACAGGGCCCTACATCCTGCCAAAATAGCATCGCAAAAGCTCACCTCGAGTTGGAGACCTTTCCTTGTAAGTAAGCATGTTAATTTACCCTAAAATAATTGAGCTTTTAAACGGATGCTTGACAAAGTCTTGTAGACGCTTCAGGTGTTTTCTGTTTTATTTTTCGGGGCGGTTAGAACTTGTCATAATATGAGCGACCTTCTCCTTCTATTTATTCTTTATTTTTGCTTCACTTTGTGTTGTTTCCCTGTGTTCCATTCTTCCTTTTGATAAATCTTTCTTATTATGTTCTCATTCACCTTCTTATTGTATTAATCTCCATACTTTGTTTTTGGCTTGGCGGAATGCTAGGTTCTATTTTCTTGGTGATGATGGTGAGCTACCCTCATGATTATCGCCTCACATGTGTTGCAGCAGATGTCTCAATAAAGATAAAGATAAAGACACTCGATTTACAATATGTGATACACCGGTCTGCTCCAGGTGTACGATTCGTGAGGTTATGGCAGATAGGGTGTTGCGAAAGCTTCTGGATGTATCGTGAGCATGCGGGATCCTTTCGATCTCGTTTATAAGAATATCTTCTATGGATGCCGATGTGTTGTTTTGCTTCCTGAGGATGTAGATGATCGCGTAGTACTTGTCCACTTTCACAGGTACGTTCGCGATGGATGCTGCAGCTTCGCCTTAGAGAGCCTGCTTCAACAACAGAAACTTCTTCTGATCAGTTAGACTGGCATCATTGTGTATGAGTGCCTCGATCACCAACCAGCTGGCGTTGAACTCTCTGAAGTCCCCTGAGAAGATTCAAGCCTCGAGAAGAGGTCGCCTGAGCGCGACACTGGTTCCTGTGGAGGTGCGACTCCATTTGTTTATGTGTAATTACGGCCACTATTGCTACTGATAGTAGGGCTACCGTTGTTGCCTTCCTGACAGCTAGTTGTTAAAACTGTTTGTTGAGACAGTTCAGCTTTTCTGAAGTCCAGTCCGTTCTGCCAACGCATATCCGTTATGTCAAGCTTGTTTGATTCTGCTTGCAAGTGGTCATTTAAGTCCATTATGGACTTTTCGCGTTTCTCTCGTCGGGACGTGAATTAATAACAATTTCGATGGCTTCCTTAAAGCAGATATCGTGGTATTGCCTGCTGCTCATTACGGTCCTTATCAGGGGTTCAGCTGTGCGGTTTTCTCCCTGATATATGCTTCGCATTCCTTTTTTTCTTTCGGAAAGCGAATGGCTGGTCCAGACGATTCACTTCCGGCTCGCTTGACTTGATAAGTGTGCAAGCATTTGTTATCTTTGTCTAGTAAACCTGCATCTGTCATCTTTATTGCTTCTGGCACGTTCTCCCACAGTTTCTCAGTTTGAGCTTTAAATTTCACGTTGCTGGGTTCGAAGTAGAAGTGTCTTCTTGCCACGCGAGACTTTTCTTCTTTCTTAAAATCTTTGGAGAGAATTCGCAATGAAATTTAGAAATTCCTTTTGGTTCCTCGGTAGAGGATTCGTGAAGAAGCCGTACTTTCAATTACCTTTCCTTGATCGGAATGAAAATTTATTCGATTCCTGGTTTCTTCGAAGAGAACTCGTAAAGAATGCTTTCCGTTTTCCAGGTTCCTCCAAAAGGGACTCGCAAAGGAACGTTTAGAGCTGTCGGCCGCTTCTCACGAAGAGAACTAGCACAGCTGACAGTGAAGTCCTGGTTTCTGCCAAGACAATACGCAATAGACTAATAAAACCCGTCTGTTTCTCATTGAGGTGAACTAGTGCAGAATTTTGCGTGGGATTGAATCCACGGCTGATGCACCAATTTGGTGGTTCACTACGGCTGTGTCTTTAGCAACTTGTAATAATTGGTTTATTACTTTATCACTTCAAGATCGCAACACATACAACATAATGGCGGTATATATGCAGAAATTCTTTGGGCGGAGCCTATAATATAAAACATAAGAAAGTGTAAAATTCGAAGAAGTGAAGAAAGGTGTAAAATAGTAGAATTTTAAAATTATAATTAATTAAAAGAATGGCATGGCACAAAATACAAAACATATAAAAAGGTTCGTTTGGCCACTGCCTTCAGACGAACCTTTGTGTTATACTCCTCCCGTGGTGCTTCAGTGAAGAAGAGGAGTATATTTTAAGATTTCTTTAAAATCTGTCCATAAAAGAAAAGAGATAGGAAAGCGAAAATGGAAGAGAGAACAGATGAAGAAAGATGAGAAAGAGTGAAGAAGGAAAGATAAAGAACTAGAGGCATTTGAGAGAAGTAGAATTAGAAAGTGAAAATAAATAAGGAGTAAAAAGGTAAGTTAAATAAACTATGAGGTACAATTCAAAGAGGTAATAAAATATAATTTTATAAGTTCAGTTTGACTACTTAAAATGTAATACTATAGTATTTATTGTAATCATCATTATAAAGATTTATCATTATTAAGGTAGTTTATTTATTTATTACTTATTATTTTATCCTATTTTATTTATTTTCTTTTATTATTTATTATTTATTATTTTATTACTTTTATCAATTATTTTTATTTATATCAAGAACAGCTTTTTTAAAAATTTTGAAAGACTTTCCATACTTGACCACCGCCATACTCCGTAGCTGTGAATAAGGAAGTGTATATCATTCGACTGATATATATATATAATGATATAATGATATAATTATATCTACATTAGTTCTCATTTATAATTCAAATATGGGAAAATTGGTTGTGCCATTGAGGAGGGTTATCCGACATACACCAAAGTCAAATGCAAAGTGCAGTAAAACTAACAACAACACAAGACGGTATCGCCTTCACTGCTAAGAATTTTTCATTTTCATTTTTCATTTCATAGTAAGATTAGTTTTGTCATGAAGCAGTCTTAGCGTATGAAATTTGGAAGTTATTTCATTTTGATACGTCTTCATTCATCAAAAGTTTTCCGTAAAAATACACTTAGATTGTCATTGACTTGATGAAATTTGAACTTATAATATATAACGCTGTGTTTATGTAAACATTTAATTATGTTTGAAATAATGAACTCTTTTGTGTATTTGTTATGCTTCAAAATATTTTTTAATTCAATAATTTTTTTCTAGAAAATACTCTAGGTCAGAACAGGTGTTTGCTATTCTTAACGTTTCGGATAGAATTATAGCTTCTTTGGTATTTATAGAGATCGCTGACGTATAATGAGGAAACCTTAGAACTTTAATGTTGAAGTCGTCTGTTTTATTGTACATTCTCGTTTCTATTCTATTATTGATAATTCTTAATGTAATATCCAAATAATTGCAGTGATGTTCATTAATAAGCGTCTTTTTCAATTCCAGAGTATCTTCATAGACTAGTTTTAAAATATCATCCACATGCTTTTTGTTTAACTTATGAACTACTAGTAGGTCATCCATGCATCTGTATGGTATAAACATGTTATTACTACTAGCGACAAACGATTTAGCGAATTCGTATTCCAATATAGACATTGTGATATCTGCAAGTAGTGGACTAAAGTTACCTTCTTGAGGAACACCTTTATTTTGTCTAAAAATTGTTGAGTTAAATACAACATAGCTATTTTTAAGTAAGAAATTAACATAATGCATAATGTCTTGCATATTAAATATTTTGTATCAAGAATTCAAATTTGTTTCATTAGGGTAAAATGTTTTGTATCTGTATTTTGTATTTGTATGTATGGTCGTCTTGTAGTGCATTTAGTTTGTAGGCAATATTTGTATTATTACTTGCCCAATACATCTTCGTAGATCTGTATCGGTTAGCTACTATGTTACAGTAGTTAATGAAATGCTTCTTAACAAATGTGAATATACATTGTAATTGTAAGGCTAGGTTTTTAATACAACTCTTGGATGCGCCTGTAATAAATCTGAAACTTATTGGGTACCTGTGCATTTAAGGTAGGCAGTAGATTATAGGAATTTCGGTATCACTATTAATTCTCAAACCGATATTTCTATTAAAAAGGTTGTGTCTGCGTAAGATGTCAGATTCGTTTAGGTTGGGTATGTAATTATACACTTTGTCGTTTTGATGTTTTGTTATGAAGAGTAAATTATCTCTATCAATGGCTATTCCCAGTTCTTTCATAGTTACTTTTAGGTAGTATTTTTTACATATTATACCGTACTTGTTCGAGGCTTTGCCCAGCGGGCAAAAGATAAAGCGATCTTGGTAGTATTTTATTTGATTGATTGAGATAACTTCAGATTTTTCTTGATTATTATTTATTTAGTACAGGTTTGACTTTATTTCTATATTGTAAAATAAAATATTTTCTTATTCGATTTATGTTGCCAGCATTCAATTTATATTTATTTTTGATCTTTTCGATGACAACGTTAATAGCGTCGTTATATATGTCCTTCATTTTTTATCTAGTTTTTTTGCCAACCCTATATTTATTGCCTTTACTTAGAAATTTTTTTAGAGCTGTATCTTTAATAATTTCTAAACTACCTGTTATAATATGAATATGATGCCTGTCGACAAATTTTTTATCGTTTACATAAATTGCTTCACATAGACAAGGATTAGATTAAATATGAGAAATGTTATTGTTATTAGGTTGTAACGAAATAAATGGCACTGAACCACTGTAAATTTAAACAGTTAATATCTCGGTTTGTAAGCAAGTTTATTAATCGAATTAAAAACTTCTTGATTCTACACATCTTTGCCAACGTGATACAAGCTGTTTTATCCCAGTAGCATAAAAATCAGAAGTTCTGGAATTGACGAAATCTTCGAAGGCACTTTCGGCGTCCTTTTTGTATTTGAATATTTTCCCTACCAAGAAGTCGCCAAAATGCTTGAAGAAATGGTAGTCTGTTGGGGAGAGGTCGGGAGAAAACGGAGGATGTGGTAGAGTTTCAATGCTCAGCTCATTCAATTTCTGCAACGTCATTCGTGCTACATGGGGGCGAGCATTGTCGTGCAGAAGGAGAACTCGCCTTGGGTTTACCAAGACCGGCCGGACATCCTTCAACTTTTTCATCATTTCTTCAATTTCAATGCAGTACTTCTCTGCCGTGATGGATTCACCGGGAGGGAGGAAGCTGTGGTGAATAATTCCCAGCGAACACCACCATACTGTCACCATTTCTTTCTTTTGGTGCAATTCCGGCTTCGCAAAAACCTTGGGGCTCTCATCGCTGTCCACCCACTGTGCCGATCGTCGCCTGTTGTCGTACATTATCCATTTCTCGTCACAGGTTACGATGCGATCAAGGAATGGGTCCGTTTCGTTCCGTAGAAGCAGTGCGGACGAGATCTCATATCGTCGGTTTCTTTGCTCCTCAGACAGCTCGTGAGGCACCCATCTTTCCAGCCTTTTGGTCTTTCCAGTTTTCTTCAGATGCCGGGCAGTTGTGTTGTGACTGACGCCAAGAACCTTCGCTATCTCCCTGGTACCTTTGTGTGGATCCTCCTCTACCACATCTCTCAGCTTGTCCTCATCAACATCACTATGCCTCCCACGACCTTCATGTTCTTCCAAGCTCTCATCTCCATTCCGGAACTTCTGATACCAACGATACGCCGTCCGAATTGTGGAACATCCTTGACCGAATGCGGCGTTGATCTTCTCGTCCGCCTCCTTAGCTGTAGTGCCCAGCTTGAATTCATACAAGTAAATGCCTCGGATTTCCCTTTTGTCCATCTGCAAAAAAGTCAATAAAACTCTAAAGTTTTCCCACTTTTACATAGAAAATTTGGTACACACCGGTAGAGCAAAGTTTGCGCTTCTAAATGATATGCCACATGTTACGGTTTGTTCTTGATCAAACGCGTAAAGACGCGACAAAAAATGGCGCGTGTCATTTAATTCGTTACAACCTAATATTTAGTGACTTAAGAAACCTTTTTTCCTCTGTTTGTTCTCTATTTAACGATCTTTAATGAGAAGTAAGGATGGTTAACTTTATGCTTTAGAGGATTAGTAATGTTCGTTATATTACCATATCCTTTAATATTTTCATTAAGACCCAGCGAATATGCAGTATTGAGTAGTTTTATCCAGAAAAGTTCTTTATTGAATAATATATTTTTGTCTTTATTGTTGTCTAGTGAATTTAAAATACAAACATCCAGTTCAGACTTACGGTTATGAAAGTGAGTATATAAAACATTAAATTTATTTTTATTATTTATGTAATACATATGCTATCTTATTCTCTCTTTTAGACATCTTGTCGTGATGCCTACGTATTGTATGTTACAATTTTTACATGTGATGCAATAAACTACGTTTTTGGTGCAACATGAAGAAGTTGTCGCTTTAAATGTGTTGTTCTTGAAATTTGTTACACTAGAAATTACATTGTCATTAAATGAAGTAATATTACATACGGTACAGTTGACATTACAACGCAATCGTTTATGCTGGTTACCAAAGTCTTTAATCATGTATTGATTGCTCCCGTTTTTAATCTTGTAGAAAATATCAGAAGTAAAATAAGTATTTGTTTTAGTTGTTGCTATAGCATTTTTAGATCAATATCTGAGTACATGGGCGGTCTAACCCAAGTACAAGGAGGGGACTCCCTTAAAGGGTTCCGTGGGAGTGCCACGCGGGGTTGTCAGACCCGTACGATAGACCCGTAATGGAGCCGCCAAAACATGACCTCTCATGACTATTTTGACTTTCATAAACCCCATCATTACGGATCCCCACTTTTTAGTAAGAGGATGGGGCCTCTTGAGTGGGTGAGATAGTTTATATACGGGATGTCTCAATTCCCAAAATTAAACTAAAAATGTTGATATACTTATGTTTGAAAAAGTGTTGTATAAAATGCCAAAAATTAACTGGCAAAATCAGCCTAATATAGGAGCATTGAATTTAATCAATTATTGGTTTGCAAAATACCATTTTAACCAAGCAGTACCGTAGGCAATCGTATGACAAGGAAGACTAAAAACAGGGCACATACTTGCCGATGGGTCAGAAATCTTCTGGTTTTAAAGAGATATAGCGCACGCAGACTGGATTGCTTATGCGCCACCTCGATTACCTACATACGGTACTGCAAGGTCATCGCTGCGGAGTTGCTCAATGGTACTTATCTTTTAGTGCTAGCCTGAGAGTCTTAGCATCTATTATTCAAATTCTAGTAGCCCTTCATGACATTACGTTTATATTGGGTTGGTCGAAACCCTTGCTACACTTTACGCTACTGCCTGTTAAATTTGTTAAAGCTCTTGCAGTATTGATCTTGTGTGGTGATGTCACATCACAGTACATTCTCGAAGCTTCCTAAGCATACTATATAAGGTCTCGTCGAGTAAGAATACAGCAACAATGTCAACGATAAGCATCAGCATCCTACGACCTATCGTCTACTACGAACTTCTGCAAGGACATTCCGCAAGGGCTGCAACCTCCAACATCTGCGCTGCTTTCAAGGAGGAAGTCATTCAATGTTCCACAGTGGCCCGTTGGTATCAGCGCTTCAAAGCTGGAGATATTTCTCTCGAAGATCGACCTCATTTCGGATGCCCCTCTGTTGTGGAAGAAGACAGCTTGCGCGAAGCCTTCAAGGTGAAGCCGAATTCAACCACACGCGAATTTTCGGTGACACTTGGATGTACGCAGAGCACCGTCGTGAGGCAGCTGGAGATCCTTGGGTACCGCAAAGTTTCGTCGTTTTAGGTACCATATGAGATGCGGAACTCTGACTAGGCATACCGAATCAGTGTTGCTGAGTCGCTGCTTCTTCGCGCGCACAGAAAGGACTTTCTGAAGGACATTGTTACTGGTGATGAAAGCTGGGTTCTTTATGTTAACCACACCCGCAGAAGCAAATCGCTCCTACGCGTAGAACCTGCTCCAAGACAACCGAAACGTGGACACCACGAAAAGAAGGTTCTTCTGTGTTGCCGGTGGGACTCAGAATACATGCTTTACTGGGAGTTGTTGGATAGCATCTGCCTACGCCACCCAGCTCCAGAGCTTGGCCGACGCCATGCGCCAAAAACGTCCAGAACGGGAAAATGTCTACCTGAAGGTGAAGCCAAATTCAGCCACTCGCGAATTGGCGGCAACACTTGGATGTACGCAAAGCACCGACGTGAGGCAGCTGAAGATCCTTGGGTACCGCAAAGTTTCGCCGTCTTAGGTACCATATGAGGTGCGGGACTCTGACTAGGCATGCCGAATTAGTGTTGCTGAGTCGCTGCTTCTTCGCGCGCACAGAAAGGACTTTCTGAAGGACATTGTTATTGGTGATGAAAGCTGGATTTTTTCTTGTGTTAACGACACCCGTAAGAGCCAATGGCTCCCACGCGGAGAACCGGCTCCAAGACAACCGAAACGTGGACACCACGAAAAGAAGGTTCTTCTGTGTTGCCGGTGGGACTCAGAATACATGCTTTACTGGGAGTTGTTGGATAGCATCTGCCTACGCTACCCAGCTCCAGAGCTTTGCCGACGCCATGCGCCAAAAACGTCCAGAACGGAAAATGTCTACCTGCTGCACGACAACGCGCGTCCTCATGTCGCAAAAGTGAGTCGCGAGACAATCCAGGAGTTAGGTTGTGAAGTTCTGCCCCATCCTCCGTACTCTCCAGACCTCGCTCCTTCTGACTACCACCTGTTCAGAGCTCTGAAGCAGTCGATCATCGAACTCTCTTCGAGGTAGAGAGTTCGATGATCGACGTCAACTGGAATTGGAGGTTTCTGAATTCTTTTCCTCATAGCCCTCGGAATTCTGGCGGAAAAGAATTGAAAAGCTGCCTGAAAGATGGGCCAGGATCTTATACTTAGATGAGGTATATAACGTGGGCAGTTTTTGTATGATGTATTATATTGTATTGTATTGTAATATCGTTGTGTTGGTGTATTGTTTTATTGTATTCAAACTGCAACTGAACAAAAGGTTAGTCAATCAACAGTGTATGATCACTCAGTGGCCACAACCTTCCCCATCGTTCGGGCCGGGAGAGAAACGGCTCTCTCCAAAAAGAAGCAGCGCTGCCCATTCGTCGACGGCGCGCGCGATGTCGTCGTTGCTGTGAAACTGCCGTCCACAACAGAAGTGCTCGAGACTGCGGAATGCGTGGAAATCACAGGGAGAGAGATTCGGGGAGTAGGGTGGATGGAGTATCCACACGATGTTCAGCTTCTCTAGCTGGCTCTGGATAGTCTTTGCGAAGTGGGGCCTCGCATTATCTATCAGAAGATGAATATTGCCCTTGTACGTGTGGTCAGCGGGTAACCTGGGCTCCACCTCTACCATTTGTGAGGAGAGAGGTTAGCGTTAATTGACTGCCCAGTCGGCAGGACCTCGTAGTAAACGACACCCTTGCTACAGTAGTACATAGAGAGCAGGTGCTTCTTGCGGTGGATATCATTGGGAATGTGCTGTTTGTCTTTATCGCGAGGCAGCCACTGTAGCTTCCTGTCCGGGTTGCTGTACGTTATCCACTTCTCATCCATGGCCACTATCGTCTCAGTCCATGCCGTCGTTCGGTAGAGGGGGAGTGGAGAGGAGCAGACTTTCCCACGTGTGTTTTGCTCGGCGGCTGTCAGATGGTTGGGTACGGTACGAAGGCGCTTCGCCACAAGACCGGATCGTGTAAGGATATCGCAGACGGTGGATTTAAGAATGCCCGTTTCCTTTTCTATAGCTCGTACAGAGTTAGCCGGATTAGTTTGAACAGACGCGAGGACGACCGTTGTACGTCTCGATTGAGGACGTCCGGATCGAGCAGCATCGCCGAGGGAGAAGTCTCCTTTTGCAAATCGATCGGACTAGCGATACATCGTAGCAGTGGAGGGGAACTCAAGACTTGTCAGCGACACAACCTGCTGATGGGCCTCGGTTGGGTTGAAGGCGGAACGGAAGCATCGGAGCAAAATGATGCGGTAGTCAGTTCGGCGGGACATGATAAGACTGACGGATTTTCGTTATCTAAGGCACAAGGCGACAGTATTGTTGGGTTTAGATCAGAACGCTATGTTCTACAAATAGTTGTAGTAACGTTATATACCGCTGAACCTGTCAGAAGATATGTCACTTTGTTTGGATGCAACAAAAATTCTCAAAATTTCCGGACACCCTACAGGGTGTTTCAAAAGGTGTATACACTGTTTGAAAGGTGATAACTTTGTACATAGTGAAGATACTGAAGAAGATAAAATTTCATATGAAAACTTAAGAAAATATAAATTTTCTGACATATGAGAGGCATGGAATGCGCCATGCACTCGTCCGAAATTTTTCATTTTACACTCGATTGATTATGCTTCGCATGAATACATGTTATAATTTTTCACAAAGTAGTCGTTTTGATTGATTTGTGTTTATTTTAAAGTTTAAAATTTTATTACACATTATAGCTTGCGAAAAATGGAGAGTATTCTAAAAAATAAAGGCACTATATGAAGGGTTGTAACATTGCTGCTCATAAAGCATTTGGAGATATTTAAGACTCAAATGAAAGCGCAGGCCGACGGAATTACTGTGGCGTGCAAATAGTCAAGATTGCGCCATGCTCTTGCCTGAAGCCTTGCATTCCAGAGTTGATGGATTGTGCATGGGCTGAATGCTTGTTACACTCTTGTTGCTTCTTGGTCACGTTAACCTGTGCTGTGTGCTTCTTTTAACGTTTTCTGTCGCCCAGTAGCTGCAGTTATACCAATTAACCCCTCCATTCAGCTTAAATGTTGCTTCATTCGTCCACGAAATGCGTCTTGTAAAATGCGGCTCCTGTTCACATTTAAAACGTGCAATCAATAAACTCGCATGTAGCGTGTCTTTAACAAGGTTGTCAAGTTCAAAACGTTAAAGGAAGCACAGCACAGGTTAATGTGACCAAGTAGCAACAAGATTATAACAAGCCTTCAGCCCATGCCCAATCAATCGAGTCTGGAATGCAAGATTTCAGGGAGAAGCATGGCGCAATCTTGACTATTTGCACGCCGCAGTAATCCCGTCGCCATGCGCGCGCTTTCATGTGAGTCTCAAATATCTCCAAACGCTTTACAAGCAGCTATGATACAACCCTTCACATAGTACCTTTATTTTTTAGAATACACTCCATTTTCCGCAAGCTGTAATGTGTAATTAAATTTTAAACTCTAAAATAAGCACAAATCAATCGAAACGGCCACTTTATGAAAAAATTATAACATGTATTCAAGCGAAACACAATCAATCGACTGTAAAATGCAAAATTTCGGACGAGTGCCTGGCGCATTCCTTGCCGTTCATATACCAGAAAATTTCTATTTTCTTAAGCTTTCATATGAGATACTCATTTCTTCAGTTTCTTTACCATTAACAAAGTTATCACCTTTCAAACAGTGTATGCATTTTTTGAGACACCCTGTGTGTGTGTGTGTGTGTGTGTGTGTGTGTGTGTGTGTGTGTGTGTGTGTGTGTGTGTGTGTGTGTGTGTGTGTGTGTGTGTGTGTGTGTGTGTGTGTGTGAGAGTGTTGGTGTGTGTGTTGGTGTGTGTTATTTGTACGGCGACGTCGTGAAAGGGACGTCGAGAAGCTGCGTTGCCACGTGCAACAGGGGCAATTAGTCGACGTTGCTAGCAACGGCTTGAAAGCTTTTTACACGGATACTTTTGATAAGGACAAATGCAATACAGATACTACAAATCTTCTATATTTTATCGACTATTTGCATTCGAATAGCTACTGAATACTTACTGGTGTGACTTACAAGCAGAATAAATGAGTAGCACAGGGCGGCAAAGTTAGGCCTTGACTTGGTGATTTGACTATGTACGTGTCTGAATTTGAGTTCCCCGATTTTGGCCAGGCACCAATTATTCAAACCATTTCGATGCATGGATGGCATACATATAGTTCATTACATTACTGAGAGCAGTCTCCAAGTTCGACGTTCTTGAAACCTGGGCATTGTTCTTATCAATTGACTATTTTTCTGTGCCTTCCAGGTTTGTTATAAAATTATTTATTGCTTGGAATGGAAAAATGTAATAAGATATGGAAAATGTTAAATTTCGAGCTTCTTTCAGCCATTGAAGAAGACGAGTTAGTAGAAACGTCGGTCGTAGTATTAAACAATTTTATAACAAACCTGGAAGGCACAGAAGAATAGTCAATTGATAATTACTGAGATCGTCATTGATAACACACTAGGATTAGCGTATAAAAACACACAAGCCTTGAAAAAGACACACTACTGAACACGCATGTAAATATCTTAGATCTAATCTTGAGAATCGTGAATATCCAGCTAGAAACTAACTTGTACAATAAAACAAATTATTTTAAATTGAAAGTCAATTGGTTCCCACACAATTACTCTGAGGTTTCTATCAGAATAAAGCGAAATTTCATATACACAGAATTGAGAAGGTTCAAAATAATCCTACTCTGAAGTTGTTGATTCGCATGGAAGGCGTCTTATACTTCAGAATCCCTAAAGCAGTATTCAGAAATAGGTACTTGGGCCTTCCTTCCCTCGTATCACGGCGTAAAATATTTGATGTTTGTCTCGTTCACAAAATTCTGCAGCAACCTAATATTTATTTATTTACTCATTTATTTATTGACATGAGCGAAATGCATATGCGATTCACCAAAACGAATAACACTAGAAGACCAGAGATAACTAGCGATAAAGTAGAACACTGTGATGGCCAGATTACAAATTCAACAGGATTGCTCAAAACTCAAATGACTTGTTTAAACTGATGATTAATTTAGGAGATTTGTCACCAACGTCCTTAAGAGAGAGACTTTCAACGAGACAGATGCTGTTTTGAAAAAGTTGTTGAATTTGCTTATTGATTGGTAGGGGAAGATATTTCTGCGAATATGGCTGGAATTATGGAATTATTCAGTTTGATGCCCTCACGAAATAGAGCAGAGGTTATGAACATTGCCTTGTCTGGTCCAAGAACAAAAGTTCGCGCTTCCTTCTCAAGGTACAGTGCAGGTACCGCTTACTTGAAGACTCGTCATGACCGTGTTATTTACTTATGTTTATTGCTTGCTTGTTTGTCTTTATCTAGTTCTGCCTCGCGTCTGCCTTTTGTGACATAAACACAAACATAACCCTGGGTGAGGAAGCATCCATAGCTAGGTTTGGGCTACGTTCCTAGCGTGCCCCGCCATACCCGAAGCAGGCAAGCCTGGCGTGGCCCGCACGTCCAGCATACGGCGCCGGCCAAGCCGGCGACGGACGCTGGGTGAGGGATCACTCCTAGCTAGGTTTGGGCTGGGTGAAGGAGCATCCCTAGCTAGGTTTAGGCTACGTTCCTAGCGTGGCCCGCCATACCAGAAGCAGGCGAAGCCGGCAAGCCTGGCGTGGCCAGCACGTCCAGTGTACGGCGCTGGCGAAGCCGGCGACCGACGCTGGGTGAGGAAGCATCCCTAGCTAGGTTTGGGCTACATTCCTAGCGTCGCCCGCTATAGCCGAAGCCGGCAAGCCTGGCTGGCCCGCACGTCCAGCGTACGGCGCCGTCGAAGCCGGCGACGAACGCTGGGTGAGGAAGCATCCCTATCTAGGTTTGGGCTGGGTGAGGAAGCATCCCTAGCTAGGTTTAGGCTACGTTCCTAGCGTCGCCCGCTATAGCCGAAGCCGGCAAGCCTGGCTGGCCCGCACGTCCAGCGTACGGCGCCGTCGAAGCCGGCGACGAACGCTGGGTGAGGAAGCATCCCTAGCTAGGTTTGGGCTGGGTGAGGAAGCATCCCTAGCTAGGTTTAGGCTACGTTCCTAGCGTGGCCCGCCATAGCCGAAGCAGGCGAAGCCGGCAAGCCTGGCGTGGCCCGCGCGTCCAGCGTACGGCGCCTCGAAGCCGGTGACGGACGCTGGGTGAGGAAGCATCCCTAGCTAGGTTTGGGCTACGATCCTAGCGTGGCCCGCCATAGCCGAAGCAGGCGAAGCCGGCAAGCATGGCGTGGCCCGCAGGTCCAGCGTACTGCGCCGTCGAAGCCGGCGACGGAGGCTGGGTGAGGAAGCACCCTAGCTAGGTTTGGGCTGGGTGAGGAAGCATCCCTAGCTAGGTTTGGGCTACGATCCTAGCGTGGCCCGCCATAGCCGAAGCAGGCGAAGCCGGCAAGCCTGGCGTGGCCCGCGCGTCCAGCGTACGGCGCCTCGAAGCCGGTGACGGACGCTTGGTGGGGAAGCATCCCTAGCTAGGTTTGGGCTACGTTCCTAGCGTGGCCCGCCATAGCCGAAGCCGGCGAAGCCGGAAAGCCTGGCGTTGCCCGCACGTCCAGCGTGCGGCGCTGGCGAAGCCGGCGATCGACGCTGGGTGAGGAAGCATCCCTAGCTAGGTTTGGGCTACATTCCTAGCGTCGCCCGCTATAGCCGAAGCCGGCAAGCCTGGCGTGGCCCGCACGTCCAGTGTACGGAGCCGGCGACGGAGGTTGGGTGACTATGCACCCCTAGCTAGGTTTGGGCTACGTTGCTAGCGTGGCTCGCCATACCAGAAGCAGGCGAAGCCGGCAAGCCTGGCGTGGCCCCCACGTCCAGTGTACGGCGCTGGCGAAGCCGGCGACCGACGCTGGGTGAGGAAGCATCCCTAGCTAGGTTTGGGCTACATTCCTAGCGTCGCCCGCTATAGCCGAAGCCGGCAAGCCTGGCTGGCCCGCACGTCCAGCGTACGGCGCCGTCGAAGCCGGCGACGAACGCTGGGTGAGGAAGCATCCCTATCTAGGTTTGGGCTGGGTGAGGAAGCATCCCTAGCTAGGTTTGGGCTGGGTGAGGAAGCATCAAGAGCTAGGTTTAGGCTACGTTCCTAGCGTGCCCCGCCATAGCCGAAGCCGGCGAAGCCGGAAAGC
This sequence comes from Heligmosomoides polygyrus bakeri, assembly GCA_947359475.1. Classification (NCBI taxonomy): domain Eukaryota; kingdom Metazoa; phylum Nematoda; class Chromadorea; order Rhabditida; family Heligmosomidae; genus Heligmosomoides; species Heligmosomoides polygyrus. The sequence continues at coordinate 59,007,185 of OX375870.1, read as the reverse complement.
ATGGCGTGGCCCGCGCGTCCAGCGTACGGCGCCGTCGAAGCCGGCGACGAACGCTGGGTGAGGAAGCATCCCTAGCTAGGTTTGGGCTGGGTGAGGAAGCATCAAGAGCTAGGTTTGGGCTACGTTCCTAGCGTGGCCCGCCATAGCCGAAGCCGGCGAAGCCGACCAGCCTGGCGTGGCCCGCACGTCCAGTGTACGGAGCCGGCGACGGAGGTTGGGTGAGTATGCACCCCTAGCTAGGTTTGGGCTGGGTGAGGGAGCATCCCTAGCTAGGTTTGGGCTACATTCCTAGCGTCGCCCGCTATAGCCGAAGCCGGCAAGCCTGGCTGGCCCGCACGTCCAGCGTACGGCGCCGTCGAAGCCGGCGACGAACGCTGGGTGAGGAAGCATCCCTATCTAGGTTTGGGCTGGGTGAGGAAGCATCCCTAGCTAGGTTTGGGCTGGGTGAGGAAGCATCAAGAGCTAGGTTTAGGCTACGTTCCTAGCGTGCCCCGCCATAGCCGAAGCCGGCGAAGCCGGAAAGCATGGCGTGGCCCGCGCGTCCAGCGTACGGCGCCGTCGAAGCCGGTGACGGACGCTGGGTGAGGAAGCATCCCTAGCTAGGTTTGGGCTGGGTGAGGGAGCATCCCTAGCTAGGTTTGGGCTACGTTCCTAGCGTGGCCCGCCGTATCAGAAGCAGGCGAAGCCGGCAAGCCTGGCGTGGCCCGCAGGTCCAGCGTACCGCGCCGTCGAAGCCGGCGACGGAGGCTGGGTGAGGAAGCACCCCCAGCTAGGTTTGGGCTGGGTGAGGAAGCATCCCTAGCTAGGTTTGGGCTACGATCCTAGCGTGACCCGCCATAGCCGAAGCCGGCGAAGCCGGCAAGCCTGGCGTGGCCCGCGCGTCCAGCGTACGGCGCCTCGAAGCCGGTGACGGACGCTTGGTGGGGAAGCATCCCTAGCTAGGTTTGGGCTACGTTCCTAGCGTGGCCCGCCATAGCCGAAGCCGGCGAAGCCGGAAAGCCTGGCGTTGCCCGCACGTCCAGCGTGCGGCGCTGGCGAAGCCGGCGATCGACGCTGGGTGAGGAAGCATCCCTAGCTAGGTTTGGGCTACATTCCTAGCGTCGCCCGCTATAGCCGAAGCCGGCAAGCCTGGCGTGGCCCGCACGTCCAGTGTACGGAGCCGGCGACGGAGGTTGGGTGACTATGCACCCCTAGCTAGGTTTGGGCTACGTTGCTAGCGTGGCTCGCCATACCAGAAGCAGGCGAAGCCGGCAAGCCTGGCGTGGCCCCCACGTCCAGTGTACGGCGCTGGCGAAGCCGGCGACCGACGCTGGGTGAGGAAGCATCCCTAGCTAGGTTTGGGCTACATTCCTAGCGTCGCCCGCTATAGCCGAAGCCGGCAAGCCTGGCTGGCCCGCACGTCCAGCGTACGGCGCCGTCGAAGCCGGCGACGAACGCTGGGTGAGGAAGCATCCCTATCTAGGTTTGGGCTGGGTGAGGAAGCATCCCTAGCTAGGTTTAGGCTACGTTCCTAGCGTCGCCCGCTATAGCCGAAGCCGGCAAGCCTGGCTGGCCCGCACGTCCAGCGTACGGCGCCGTCGAAGCCGGCGACGAACGCTGGGTGAGGAAGCATCCCTAGCTAGGTTTGGGCTGGGTGAGGAAGCATCCCTAGCTAGGTTTAGGCTACGTTCCTAGCGTGGCCCGCCATAGCCGAAGCAGGCGAAGCCGGCAAGCCTGGCGTGGCCCGCGCGTCCAGCGTACGGCGCCTCGAAGCCGGTGACGGACGCTGGGTGAGGAAGCATCCCTAGCTAGGTTTGGGCTACGATCCTAGCGTGGCCCGCCATAGCCGAAGCAGGCGAAGCCGGCAAGCATGGCGTGGCCCGCAGGTCCAGCGTACTGCGCCGTCGAAGCCGGCGACGGAGGCTGGGTGAGGAAGCACCCTAGCTAGGTTTGGGCTGGGTGAGGAAGCATCCCTAGCTAGGTTTGGGCTACATTCCTAGCGTCGCCCGCCATAGCCGAAGCCGGCGAAGCCGGAAAGCATGGCGTGGCCCGCGCGTCCAGCGTACGGCGCCGTCGAAGCCGGCGACCGACGCTGGGTGAGGGAGCATCACTAGCTAGGTTTGGGCTACGTTCCTAGCGTGGCCCGCCATACCAGAAGCAGGCGAAGCCGGCAAGCCTGGCGTGGCCCGCACGTCCAGTGTACGACGCCGGCGACGGAGGCTGGGTGAGGAAGCACCCTAGCTAGGTTTGGGCTGGGTGAGGAAGCATCCCTAGCTAGGTTTGGGCTACGATCCTAGCGTGGCCCGCCATAGCCGAAGCAGGCGAAGCCGGCAAGCCTGGCGTGGCCCGCGCGTCCAGCGTACGGCGCCTCGAAGCTGGTGACGGACGCTGGGTGAGGAAGCATCCCTAGCTAGGTTTGGGCTACGATCCTAGCGTGGCCCGCCATAGCCGAAGCAGGCGAAGCCGGCAAGCATGGCGTGGCCCGCAGGTCCAGCGTACTGCGCCGTCGAAGCCGGCGACGGAGGCTGGGTGAGGAAGCACCCTAGCTAGGTTTGGGCTGGGTGAGGAAGCATCCCTAGCTAGGTTTGGGCTACATTCCTAGCGTCGCCCGCCATAGCCGAAGCCGGCGAAGCCGGAAAGCATGGCGTGGCCCGCGCGTCCAGCGTACGGCGCCGTCGAAGCCGGCGACCGACGCTGGGTGAGGGAGCATCACTAGCTAGGTTTGGGCTACGTTCCTAGCGTGGCCCGCCATACCAGAAGCAGGCGAAGCCGGCAAGCCTGGCGTGGCCCGCACGTCCAGTGTACGACGCCGGCGACGGAGGCTGGGTGAGGAAGCACCCTAGCTAGGTTTGGGCTGGGTGAGGAAGCATCCCTAGCTAGGTTTGGGCTACGATCCTAGCGTGGCCCGCCATAGCCGAAGCAGGCGAAGCCGGCAAGCCTGGCGTGGCCCGCGCGTCCAGCGTACGGCGCCTCGAAGCCGGCGACGAACGCTGGGTGAGGAAGCATCCCTAGCTAGGTTTGGGCTGGGTGAGGAAGCATCAAGAGCTAGGTTTGGGCTACGTTCCTAGCGTGGCCCGCCATAGCCGAAGCCGGCGAAGCCGACCAGCCTGGCGTGGCCCGCACGTCCAGTGTACGGAGCCGGCGACGGAGGTTGGGTGAGTATGCACCCCTAGCTAGGTTTGGGCTGGGTGAGGGAGCATCCCTAGCTAGGTTTGGGCTACATTCCTAGCGTCGCCCGCCATAGCCGAAGCCGGCGAAGCCGGAAAGCATGGCGTGGCCCGCGCGTCCAGCGTACGGCGCCGTCGAAGCCGGTGACGGACGCTGGGTGAGGAAGCATCCCTAGCTAGGTTTGGGCTGGGTGAGGGAGCATCCCTAGCTAGGTTTGGGCTACGTTCCTAGCGTGGCCCGCCGTATCAGAAGCAGGCGAAGCCTGCAAGCCTGGCGTGGCCCGCAGGTCCAGCGTACCGCGCCGTCGAAGCCGGCGACGGAGGCTGGGTGAGGAAGCACCCCCAGCTAGGTTTGGGCTGGGTGAGGAAGCATCCCTAGCTAGGTTTGGGCTACGATCCTAGCGTGGCCCGCCATAGCCGAAGCCGGCGAAGCCGGCAAGCCTGGCGTGGCCCGCGCGTCCAGCGTACGGCGCCTCGAAGCCGGTGACGGACGCTTGGTGGGGAAGCATCCCTAGCTAGGTTTGGGCTACGTTCCTAGCGTGGCCCGCCATAGCCGAAGCCGGCGAAGCCGGAAAGCCTGGCGTTGCCCGCACGTCCAGCGTGCGGCGCTGGCGAAGCCGGCGATCGACGCTGGGTGAGGAAGCATCCCTAGCTAGGTTTGGGCTACATTCCTAGCGTCGCCCGCTATAGCCGAAGCCGGCAAGCCTGGCGTGGCCCGCACGTCCAGTGTACGGAGCCGGCGACGGAGGTTGGGTGACTATGCACCCCTAGCTAGGTTTGGGCTACGTTGCTAGCGTGGCTCGCCATACCAGAAGCAGGCGAAGCCGGCAAGCCTGGCGTGGCCCCCACGTCCAGTGTACGGCGCTGGCGAAGCCGGCGACCGACGCTGGGTGAGGAAGCATCCCTAGCTAGGTTTGGGCTACATTCCTAGCGTCGCCCGCTATAGCCGAAGCCGGCAAGCCTGGCTGGCCCGCACGTCCAGCGTACGGCGCCGTCGAAGCCGGCGACGAACGCTGGGTGAGGAAGCATCCCTAGCTAGGTTTGGGCTGGGTGAGGAAGCATCCCTAGCTAGGTTTAGGCTACGTTCCTAGCGTGCCCCGCCATACCCGAAGCCGGCAAGCCTGGCGTGGCCCGCACGTCCAGCGTACGGCGCCGTCGAAGCCGGCGACCGACGCTGGGTGAGGGAGCATCCCTAGCTAGGTTTGGGCTACATTCCTAGCGTCGCCCGCTATAGCCGAAGCCGGCGAAGCCGGAAAGCCTATCGTGGCCCGCACGTCCAGCGTGCGGCGCTGGCGAAGCCGGCGACCGACGCTGGGTGAGGAAGCATCCCTAGCTAGGTTTGGGCTACATCCCTAGCGTCGCCCGCCATACCCGAAGCCGGCGAAGCCGACAAGCCTGGCGTGGCCCGCACGTCCAGCGTACGGCGCTGGCGAAGCCGGCGACCGACGGAGGGTGAGGAAGCACCCCTAGCTAGGTTTGGGCTGGGTGAGGGAGCATCCCTAGCTAGGTTTAGGCTACGTTCCTAGCGTGGCCCGCCATACCAGAAGCAGGCGAAGCCGACAAGCCTGGCGTGGCCAGCACGTCCAGTGTTCGGCGCTGGCGAAGCCGGCGACCGACGCTGGGTGAGGAATCATCCCTAGCTAGGTTTGGGCTGGGTGAGCGAGCATCACTAGCTAGGTTTAGGCTACGTTCCTAGCGTGGCCCGCCATACCAGAAGCAGGCGAAGCCGACAAGCCTGGCGTGGCCAGCACGTCCAGTGTTCGGCGCTGGCGAAGCCGGCGACCGACGCTGGGTGAGGAATCATCCCTAGCTAGGTTTGGGCTGGGTGAGGGAGCATCACTAGCTAGGTTTAGGCTACGTTCCTAGCGTGGCCCGCCATACCAGAAGCAGGCGAAGCCGACAAGCCTGGCGTGGCCGCCACGTCCAGCGTACGGCGCCGTCGAAGCCGGCGACCGACGCTGGGTGAGGGAGCATCACTAGCTAGGTTTGGGCTACGTTCCTAGCGTGGCCCGCCATACCAGAAGCAGGCGAAGCCGGCAAGCCTGGCGTGGCCCGCACGTCCAGTGTACGACGCCGGCGACGGAGGCTGGGTGAGGAAGCACCCTAGCTAGGTTTGGGCTGGGTGAGGAAGCATCCCTAGCTAGGTTTGGGCTACGATCCTAGCGTGGCCCGCCATAGCCGAAGCAGGCGAAGCCGGCAAGCCTAGCGTGGCCCGCACGTCCAGTGTACGACGCCGGCGACGGAGGCTGGGTGAGGAAGCATCCCTAGCTAGGTTTGGGCTGGGTGAGGAAGCATGCCTAGCTAGGTTTGAGCTACGTTGCTAGCGTGGCCCTCCACACCAGAAGCAGGCGAAGCCGGCAAGCCTGGCGTGGCCGCCACGTCCAGCGTACGGCGCCGTCGAAGCCGGCGACCGACGCTGGGTGAGGGAGCATCACTAGCTAGGTTTGGGCTACGTTCCTAGCGTGGCCCGCCATACCAGAAGCAGGCGAAGCCGGCAAGCCTGGCGTGGCCCGCACGTCCAGTGTACGACGCCGGCGACGGAGGCTGGGTGAGGAAGCACCCTAGCTAGGTTTGGGCTGGGTGAGGAAGCATCCCTAGCTAGGTTTGGGCTACGATCCTAGCGTGGCCCGCCATAGCCGAAGCAGGCGAAGCCGGCAAGCCTGGCGTGGCCCGCGCGTCCAGCGTACGGCGCCTCGAAGCCGGTGACGGACGCTGGGTGAGGAAGCATCCCTAGCTAGGTTTGGGCTACGTTCCTAGCGTGGCCCGCCATAGCCGAAGCCGGCGAAGCCGACCAGCCTGGCGTGGCCCGCACGTCCAGTGTACGACGCCGGCGACGGAGGCTGGGTGAGGAAGCACCCTAGCTAGGTTTGGGCTGGGTGAGGGAGCATCCCTAGCTAGGTTTGGGCTACATTCCTAGAGTCGCCCGCTATAGCCGAAGCCGGCAATCCTGGCGTGGCCCGCACGTCCAGCGTACGGCGCCGTCGAAGCCGGCGACGAACGCTGGGTGAGGAAGCATCCCTAGCTAGGTTTGGGCTGGGTGAGGAAGCATCCCTAGCTAGGTTTAGGCTACGTTCCTAGCGTGCCCCGCCATACCCGAAGCCGGCAAGCCTGGCGTGGCCCGCACGTCCAGCGTACGGCGCCGTCGAAGCCGGCGACCGACGCTGGGTGAGGGAGCATCCCTAGCTAGGTTTGGGCTACATTTCTAGCGTCGCCCGCTATAGCCGAAGCCGGCGAAGCCGGAAAGCCTATCGTGGCCCGCACGTCCAGCGTGCGGCGCTGGCGAAGCCGGCGACCGACGCTGGGTGAGGAAGCATCCCTAGCTAGGTTTGGGCTACATCCCTAGCGTCGCCCGCCATACCCGAAGCCGGCGAAGCCGACAAGCCTGGCGTGGCCCGCACGTCCAGCGTACGGCGCTGGCGAAGCCGGCGACCGACGGAGGGTGAGGAAGCACCCCTAGCTAGGTTTGGGCTGGGTGAGGGAGCATCCCTAGCTAGGTTTAGGCTACGTTCCTAGCGTGGCCCGCCATACCAGAAGCAGGCGAAGCCGACAAGCCTGGCGTGGCCAGCACGTCCAGTGTTCGGCGCTGGCGAAGCCGGCGACCGACGCTGGGTGAGGAATCATCCCTAGCTAAGTTTGGGCTACGTTCCTAGCGTGGCCCGCCATAGCCGAAGCCGGCGAAGCCGACCAGCCTGGCGTGGCCCGCACGTCCAGTGTACGACGCCGGCGACGGAGGCTGGGTGAGGAAGCACCCTAGCTAGGTTTGGGCTGGGTGAGGGAGCATCCCTAGCTAGGTTTGGGCTACATTCCTAGAGTCGCCCGCTATAGCCGAAGCCGGCAATCCTGGCGTGGCCCGCACGTCCAGCGTACGGCGCCGTCGAAGCCGGCGACGAACGCTGGGTGAGGAAGCATCCCTAGCTAGGTTTGGGCTGGGTGAGGAAGCATCAAGAGCTAGGTTTAGGCTACGTTCCTAGCGTGCCCCGCCATAGCCGAAGCCGGCGAAGCCGGAAAGCATGGCGTGGCCCGCGCGTCCAGCGTACGGCGCCGTCGAAGCCGGCGACGAACGCTGGGTGAGGAAGCATCCCTAGCTAGGTTTGGGCTGGGTGAGGGAGCATCCCTAGCTAGGTTTGGGCTACATTCCTAGCGTCGCCCGCCATAGCCGAAGCCGGCGAAGCCGGAAAGCATGGCGTGGCCCGCGCGTCCAGCGTACGGCGCCGTCGAAGCCGGTGACGGACGCTGGGTGAGGAAGCATCCCTAGCTAGGTTTGGGCTGGGTGAGGGAGCATCCCTAGCTAGGTTTGGGCTACGTTCCTAGCGTGGCCCGCCGTATCAGAAGCAGGCGAAGCCGGCAAGCCTGGCGTATCCCGCAGGTCCAGCGTACCGCGCCGTCGAAGCCGGCGACGGAGGCTGGGTGAGGAAGCACCCCCAGCTAGGTTTGGGCTGGGTGAGGAAGCATCCCTAGCTAGGTTTGGGCTACGATCCTAGCGTGGCCCGCCATAGCCGAAGCCGGCGAAGCCGGCAAGCCTGGCGTGGCCCGCGCGTCCAGCGTACGGCGCCTCGAAGCCGGTGACGGACGCTTGGTGGGGAAGCATCCCTAGCTAGGTTTGGGCTACGTTCCTAGCGTGGCCCGCCATAGCCGAAGCCGGCGAAGCCGGAAAGCCTGGCGTTGCCCGCACGTCCAGCGTGCGGCGCTGGCGAAGCCGGCGACGAACGCTGGGTGAGGAAGCATCCCTATCTAGGTTTGGGCTGGGTGAGGAAGCATCCCTAGCTAGGTTTAGGCTACGTTCCTAGCGTCGCCCGCTATAGCCGAAGCCGGCAAGCCTGGCTGGCCCGCACGTCCAGCGTACGGCGCCGTCGAAGCCGGCGACGAACGCTGGGTGAGGAAGCATCCCTATCTAGGTTTGGGCTGGGTGAGGAAGCATCCCTAGCTAGGTTTGGGCTACATTCCTAGCGTCGCCCGCTATAGCCGAAGCCGGCAAGCCTGGCGTGGCCCGCACGTCCAGTGTACGGAGCCGGCGACGGAGGTTGGGTGACTATGCACCCCTAGCTAGGTTTGGGCTACGTTGCTAGCGTGGCTCGCCATACCAGAAGCAGGCGAAGCCGGCAAGCCTGGCGTGGCCCCCACGTCCAGTGTACGGCGCTGGCGAAGCCGGCGACCGACGCTGGGTGAGGAAGCATCCCTAGCTAGGTTTGGGCTACATTCCTAGCGTCGCCCGCTATAGCCGAAGCCGGCAAGCCTGGCTGGCCCGCACGTCCAGCGTACGGCGCCGTCGAAGCCGGCGACGAACGCTGGGTGAGGAAGCATCCCTATCTAGGTTTGGGCTGGGTGAGGAAGCATCCCTAGCTAGGTTTAGGCTACGTTCCTAGCGTCGCCCGCTATAGCCGAAGCCGGCAAGCCTGGCTGGCCCGCACGTCCAGCGTACGGCGCCGTCGAAGCCGGCGACGAACGCTGGGTGAGGAAGCATCCCTATCTAGGTTTGGGCTGGGTGAGGAAGCATCCCTAGCTAGGTTTGGGCTGGGTGAGGAAGCATCCCTAGCTAGGTTTAGGCTACGTTCCTAGCGTGCCCCGCCATACCCGAAGCCGGCAAGCCTGGCGTGGCCCGCACGTCCAGCGTACGGCGCCGTCGAAGCCGGCGACCGACGCTGGGTGAGGGAGCATCCCTAGCTAGGTTTGGGCTACATTCCTAGCGTCGCCCGCTATAGCCGAAGCCGGCGAAGCCGGAAAGCCTATCGTGGCCCGCACGTCCAGCGTGCGGCGCTGGCGAAGCCGGCGACCGACGCTGGGTGAGGAAGCATCCCTAGCTAGGTTTGGGCTACATCCCTAGCGTCGCCCGCCATACCCGAAGCCGGCGAAGCCGACAAGCCTGGCGTGGCCCGCACGTCCAGCGTACGGCGCTGGCGAAGCCGGCGACCGACGGAGGGTGAGGAAGCACCCCTAGCTAGGTTTGGGCTGGGTGAGGGAGCATCCCTAGCTAGGTTTAGGCTACGTTCCTAGCGTGGCCCGCCATACCAGAAGCAGGCGAAGCCGACAAGCCTGGCGTGGCCAGCACGTCCAGTGTTCGGCGCTGGCGAAGCCGGCGACCGACGCTGGGTGAGGAATCATCCCTAGCTAGGTTTGGGCTGGGTGAGGGAGCATCACTAGCTAGGTTTGGGCTACGTTCCTAGCGTGGCCCGCCATACCAGAAGCAGGCGAAGCCAGCAAGCCTAGCGTGGCCCGCACGTCCAGTGTACGACGCCGTCGAAGCCGGCGACGGAGGCTGGGTGAGGAAGCATCCCTAGCTAGGTTTGGGCTGGGTGAGGAAGCATGCCTAGCTAGGTTTGAGCTACGTTGCTAGCGTGGCCCTCCACACCAGAAGCAGGCGAAGCCGGCAAGCCTGGCGTGGCCCGCGCGTCCAGCATACGGCGCCTCGAAGCCGGTGACGGACGCTGGGTGAGGAAGCATCCCTAGCTAGGTTTGGGCTACGTTCCTAGCGTGGCCCGCCATACCAGAAGCAGGCGAAGCCGGCAAGCCTGGCGTGGCCCGCACGTCCAGTGTACGACGCCGGCGACGGAGGCTGGGTGAGGAAGCACCCTAGCTAGGTTTGGGCTGGGTGAGGAAGCATCCCTAGCTAGGTTTGGGCTACGATCCTAGCGTGGCCCGCCATAGCCGAAGCAGGCGAAGCCGGCAAGCCTGGCGTGGCCCGCGCGTCCAGCATACGGCGCCTCGAAGCCGGTGACGGACGCTGGGTGAGGAAGCATCCCTAGCTAGGTTTGGGCTACGTTCCTAGCGTGGCCCGCCATAGCCGAAGCCGGCGAAGCTGACCAGCCTGGCGTGGCCCGCACGTCCAGTGTACGACGCCGGCGACGGAGGCTGGGTGAGGAAGCACCCTAGCTAGGCTTGGGCTGGGTGAGGGAGCATCCCTAGCTAGGTTTGGGCTACATTCCTAGAGTCGCCCGCTATAGCCGAAGCCGGCAATCCTGGCGTGGCCCGCACGTCCAGCGTACGGCGCCGTCGAAGCCGGCGACGAACGCTGGGTGAGGAAGCATCCCTAGCTAGGTTTGGGCTGGGTGAGGAAGCATCAAGAGCTAGGTTTAGGCTACGTTCCTAGCGTGCCCCGCCATAGCCGAAGCCGGCGAAGCCGGAAAGCATGGCGTGGCCCGCGCGTCCAGCGTACGGCGCCGTCGAAGCCGGCGACGAACGCTGGGTGAGGAAGCATCCCTAGCTAGGTTTGGGCTGGGTGAGGGAGCATCCCTAGCTAGGTTTGGGCTACATTCCTAGCGTCGCCCGCCATAGCCGAAGCCGGCGAAGCCGGAAAGCATGGCGTGGCCCGCAGGTCCAGCGTACGGCGCCGTCGAAGCCGGTGACGGACGCTGGGTGAGGAAGCATCCCTAGCTAGGTTTGGGCTGGGTGAGGGAGCATCCCTAGCTAGGTTTGGGCTACGTTCCTAGCGTGGCCCGCCGTATCAGAAGCAGGCGAAGCCGGCAAGCCTGGCGTGGCCCGCAGGTCCAGCGTACCGCGCCGTCGAAGCCGGCGACGGAGGCTGGGTGAGGAAGCACCCCCAGCTAGGTTTGGGCTGGGTGAGGAAGCATCCCTAGCTAGGTTTGGGCTACGATCCTAGCGTGGCCCGCCATAGCCGAAGCCGGCGAAGCCGGCAAGCCTGGCGTGGCCCGCGCGTCCAGCGTACGGCGCCTCGAAGCCGGTGACGGACGCTTGGTGGGGAAGCATCCCTAGCTAGGTTTGGGCTACGTTCCTAGCGTGGCCCGCCATAGCCGAAGCCGGCGAAGCCGGCAAGCCTGGCGTGGCCCGCACGTCCAGCGTGCGGCGCTGGCGAAGCCGGCGACGAACGCTGGGTGAGGAAGCATCCCTATCTAGGTTTGGGCTGGGTGAGGAAGCATCCCTAGCTAGGTTTGGGCTACATTCCTAGCGTCGCCCGCCATAGCCGAAGCCGGCGAAGCCGGAAAGCATGGCGTGGCCCGCAGGTCCAGCGTACGGCGCCGTCGAAGCCGGCGACGAACGCTGGGTGAGGAAGCATCCCTAGCTAGGTTTGGGCTGGGTGAGGAAGCATCAAGAGCTAGGTTTGGGCTACGTTCCTAGCGTGGCCCGCCATAGCCGAAGCCGGCGAAGCCGACCAGCCTGGCGTGGCCCGCACGTCCAGTGTACGGAGCCGGCGACGGAGGTTGGGTGAGTATGCACCCCTAGCTAGGTTTGGGCTGGGTGAGGGAGCATCCCTAGCTAGGTTTGGGCTACATTCCTAGCGTCGCCCGCCATAGCCGAAGCCGGCGAAGCCGGAAAGCATGGCGTGGCCCGCAGGTCCAGCGTACGGCGCCGTCGAAGCCGGCGACGGAGGCTGGGTGAGGAAGCACCCCCAGCTAGGTTTGGGCTGGGTGAGGAAGCATCCCTAGCTAGGTTCGGGCTACGATCCTAGCGTGGCCCGCCATAGCCGAAGCCGGCGAAGCCGGCAAGCCTGGCGTGGCCCGCGCGTCCAGCGTACGGCGCCTCGAAGCCGGTGACGGACGCTTGGTGGGGAAGCATCCCTAGCTAGGTTTGGGCTACGTTCTAGCGTGGCCCGCCATAGCCGAAGCCGGCGAAGCCGGCAAGCCTGGCGTGGCCCGCACGTCCAGCGTGCGGCGCTGGCGAAGCCGGCGACGAACGCTGGGTGAGGAAGCATCCCTATCTAGGTTTGGGCTGGGTGAGGAAGCATCCCTAGCTAGGTTTAGGCTACGTTCCTAGCGTCGCCCGCTATAGCCGAAGCCGGCAAGCCTGGCTGGCCCGCACGTCCAGCGTACGGCGCCGTCGAAGCCGGCGACGAACGCTGGGTGAGGAAGCATCCCTATCTAGGTTTGGGCTGGGTGAGGAAGCATCCCTAGCTAGGTTTGGGCTACATTCCTAGCGTCGCCCGCTATAGCCGAAGCCGGCAAGCCTGGCGTGGCCCGCACGTCCAGTGTACGGAGCCGGCGACGGAGGTTGGGTGACTATGCACCCCTAGCTAGGTTTGGGCTACGTTGCTAGCGTGGCTCGCCATACCAGAAGCAGGCGAAGCCGGCAAGCCTGGCGTGGCCCCCACGTCCAGTGTACGGCGCTGGCGAAGCCGGCGACCGACGCTGGGTGAGGAAGCATCCCTAGCTAGGTTTGGGCTACATTCCTAGCGTCGCCCGCTATAGCCGAAGCCGGCAAGCCTGGCTGGCCCGCACGTCCAGCGTACGGCGCCGTCGAAGCCGGCGACGAACGCTGGGTGAGGAAGCATCCCTATCTAGGTTTGGGCTGGGTGAGGAAGCATCCCTAGCTAGGTTTAGGCTACGTTCCTAGCGTCGCCCGCTATAGCCGAAGCCGGCAAGCCTGGCTGGCCCGCACGTCCAGCGTACGGCGCCGTCGAAGCCGGCGACGAACGCTGGGTGAGGAAGCATCCCTATCTAGGTTTGGGCTGGGTGAGGAAGCATCCCTAGCTAGGTTTGGGCTACGTTCCTAGCGTGGCCCGCCATAGCCGAAGCAGGCGAAGCCGGCAAGCCTGGCGTGGCCCGCACGTCCAGAGTACGGAGCCGGCGACGGAGGTTGGGTGAGTATGCACCCCTAGCTAGGTTTGGGCTGGGTGAGGGAGCATCCCTAGCTAGGTTTGGGTTACGTTCCTAGCGTGCCCCGCCATACCCGAAGCGGACAAGCCTGGCCTGGCCCGCACGTCTAGCGTACGGCGTTGGCCAAGCCGGCGACCGACGCTGGGTGAGGAATCATCCCTAGCTAGGTTTGGGCTGGGTGAGGAAGCATCCCTAGCTAGGTTTGGGCTACGATCCTAGCGTGGCCCGCCATAGCCGAAGCAGGCGAAGCCGGCAAGCCTGGCGTGGCCCGCGCGTCCAGCGTACGGCGCCTCGAAGCCGGTGACGGAGGCTGGGTGAGGAAGCATCCCTAGCTAGGTTTGGGCTACGTTCCTAGCGTGGCCCGCCATAGCCGAAGCCGGCGAAGCCGACCAGCCTGGCGTGGCCCGCACGTCCAGAGTACGGAGCCGGCGACGGAGGTTGGGTGAGTATGCACCCCTAGCTAGGTTTGGGCTACATTCCTAGCGTCGCCCGCCATACCAGAAGCAGGCGAAGCCGGCAAGCCTGGCGTGGCCCGCACGTCCAGTATACGGCGCCGGCGACGGAGGCTGGGTGAGGAAGCATCCCTAGCTGGGTTTGGGCTACGTTCCTAGCGTCGCCCGCTATAGCCGAAGCCGGCAATCCTGGCGTGGCCCGCACGTCCAGCGTACGGCGCCGTCGAAGCCGGCGACGAACGCTGGGTGAGGAAGCATCCCTAGCTAGGTTTGGGCTGGGTGAGGAAGCATCAAGAGCTAGGTTTAGGCTACGTTCCTAGCGTGCCCCGCCATAGCCGAAGCCGGCGAAGCCGGAAAGCATGGCGTGGCCCGCGCGTCCAGCGTACGGCGCCGTCGAAGCCGGCGACGAACGCTGGGTGAGGAAGCATCCCTAGCTAGGTTTGGGCTGGGTGAGGGAGCATCCCTAGCTAGGTTTGGGCTACATTCCTAGCGTCGCCCGCCATACCAGAAGCAGGCGAAGCCAGCAAGCCTAGCGTGGCCCGCACGTCCAGTGTACGACGCCGTCGAAGCCGGCGACGGAGGCTGGGTGAGGAAGCATCCCTAGCTAGGTTTGGGCTGGGTGAGGAAGCATGCCTAGCTAGGTTTGAGCTACGTTGCTAGCGTGGCCCTCCACACCAGAAGCAGGCGAAGCCGGCAAGCCTGGCGTGGCCCGCGCGTCCAGCATACGGCGCCTCGAAGCCGGCGACCGACGCTGGGTGAGGGAGCATCCCTAGCTAGGTTTGGGCTGGGTGAGGAAGCATCCCTAGCTAGGTTTAGGCTACGTTCCTAGCGTCGCCCGCTATAGCCGAAGCCGGCAAGCCTGGCTGGCCCGCACGTCCAGCGTACGGCGCCGTCGAAGCCGGCGACGAACGCTGGGTGAGGAAGCATCCCTATCTAGGTTTGGGCTGGGTGAGGAAGCATCCCTAGCTAGGTTTGGGCTACATTCCTAGCGTCGCCCGCTATAGCCGAAGCCGGCAAGCCTGGCGTGGCCCGCACGTCCAGTGTACGGAGCCGGCGACGGAGGTTGGGTGACTATGCACCCCTAGCTAGGTTTGGGCTACGTTGCTAGCGTGGCTCGCCATACCAGAAGCAGGCGAAGCCGGCAAGCCTGGCGTGGCCCCCACGTCCAGTGTACGGCGCTGGCGAAGCCGGCGACCGACGCTGGGTGAGGAAGCATCCCTAGCTAGGTTTGGGCTACATTCCTAGCGTCGCCCGCTATAGCCGAAGCCGGCAAGCCTGGCTGGCCCGCACGTCCAGCGTACGGCGCCGTCGAAGCCGGCGACGAACGCTGGGTGAGGAAGCATCCCTATCTAGGTTTGGGCTGGGTGAGGAAGCATCCCTAGCTAGGTTTAGGCTACGTTCCTAGCGTCGCCCGCTATAGCCGAAGCCGGCAAGCCTGGCTGGCCCGCACGTCCAGCGTACGGCGCCGTCGAAGCCGGCGACGAACGCTGGGTGAGGAAGCATCCCTATCTAGGTTTGGGCTGGGTGAGGAAGCATCCCTAGCTAGGTTTGGGCTGGGTGAGGAAGCATCCCTAGCTAGGTTTAGGCTACGTTCCTAGCGTGCCCCGCCATACCCGAAGCCGGCAAGCCTGGCGTGGCCCGCACGTCCAGCGTACGGCGCCGTCGAAGCCGGCGACCGACGCTGGGTGAGGGAGCATCCCTAGCTAGGTTTGGGCTACATTCCTAGCGTCGCCCGCTATAGCCGAAGCCGGCGAAGCCGGAAAGCCTATCGTGGCCCGCACGTCCAGCGTGCGGCGCTGGCGAAGCCGGCGACCGACGCTGGGTGAGGAAGCATCCCTAGCTAGGTTTGGGCTACATCCCTAGCGTCGCCCGCCATACCCGAAGCCGGCGAAGCCGACAAGCCTGGCGTGGCCCGCACGTCCAGCGTACGGCGCTGGCGAAGCCGGCGACCGACGGAGGGTGAGGAAGCACCCCTAGCTAGGTTTGGGCTGGGTGAGGGAGCATCCCTAGCTAGGTTTAGGCTACGTTCCTAGCGTGGCCCGCCATACCAGAAGCAGGCGAAGCCGACAAGCCTGGCGTGGCCAGCACGTCCAGTGTTCGGCGCTGGCGAAGCCGGCGACCGACGCTGGGTGAGGAATCATCCCTAGCTAGGTTTGGGCTGGGTGAGGGAGCATCACTAGCTAGGTTTGGGCTACGTTCCTAGCGTGGCCCGCCATACCAGAAGCAGGCGAAGCCAGCAAGCCTAGCGTGGCCCGCACGTCCAGTGTACGACGCCGTCGAAGCCGGCGACGGAGGCTGGGTGAGGAAGCATCCCTAGCTAGGTTTGGGCTGGGTGAGGAAGCATGCCTAGCTAGGTTTGAGCTACGTTGCTAGCGTGGCCCTCCACACCAGAAGCAGGCGAAGCCGGCAAGCCTGGCGTGGCCCGCGCGTCCAGCATACGGCGCCTCGAAGCCGGTGACGGACGCTGGGTGAGGAAGCATCCCTAGCTAGGTTTGGGCTACGTTCCTAGCGTGGCCCGCCATACCAGAAGCAGGCGAAGCCGGCAAGCCTGGCGTGGCCCGCACGTCCAGTGTACGACGCCGGCGACGGAGGCTGGGTGAGGAAGCACCCTAGCTAGGTTTGGGCTGGGTGAGGAAGCATCCCTAGCTAGGTTTGGGCTACGATCCTAGCGTGGCCCGCCATAGCCGAAGCAGGCGAAGCCGGCAAGCCTGGCGTGGCCCGCGCGTCCAGCATACGGCGCCTCGAAGCCGGTGACGGACGCTGGGTGAGGAAGCATCCCTAGCTAGGTTTGGGCTACGTTCCTAGCGTGGCCCGCCATAGCCGAAGCCGGCGAAGCTGACCAGCCTGGCGTGGCCCGCACGTCCAGTGTACGACGCCGGCGACGGAGGCTGGGTGAGGAAGCACCCTAGCTAGGCTTGGGCTGGGTGAGGGAGCATCCCTAGCTAGGTTTGGGCTACATTCCTAGAGTCGCCCGCTATAGCCGAAGCCGGCAATCCTGGCGTGGCCCGCACGTCCAGCGTACGGCGCCGTCGAAGCCGGCGACGAACGCTGGGTGAGGAAGCATCCCTAGCTAGGTTTGGGCTGGGTGAGGAAGCATCAAGAGCTAGGTTTAGGCTACGTTCCTAGCGTGCCCCGCCATAGCCGAAGCCGGCGAAGCCGGAAAGCATGGCGTGGCCCGCGCGTCCAGCGTACGGCGCCGTCGAAGCCGGCGACGAACGCTGGGTGAGGAAGCATCCCTAGCTAGGTTTGGGCTGGGTGAGGAAGCATCAAGAGCTAGGTTTGGGCTACGTTCCTAGCGTGGCCCGCCATAGCCGAAGCCGGCGAAGCCGACCAGCCTGGCGTGGCCCGCACGTCCAGTGTACGGAGCCGGCGACGGAGGTTGGGTGAGTATGCACCCCTAGCTAGGTTTGGGCTGGGTGAGGGAGCATCCCTAGCTAGGTTTGGGCTACATTCCTAGCGTCGCCCGCCATAGCCGAAGCCGGCGAAGCCGGAAAGCATGGCGTGGCCCGCAGGTCCAGCGTACGGCGCCGTCGAAGCCGGTGACGGACGCTGGGTGAGGAAGCATCCCTAGCTAGGTTTGGGCTGGGTGAGGGAGCATCCCTAGCTAGGTTTGGGCTACGTTCCTAGCGTGGCCCGCCGTATCAGAAGCAGGCGAAGCCGGCAAGCCTGGCGTGGCCCGCAGGTCCAGCGTACCGCGCCGTCGAAGCCGGCGACGGAGGCTGGGTGAGGAAGCACCCCCAGCTAGGTTTGGGCTGGGTGAGGAAGCATCCCTAGCTAGGTTTGGGCTACGATCCTAGCGTGGCCCGCCATAGCCGAAGCCGGCGAAGCCGGCAAGCCTGGCGTGGCCCGCGCGTCCAGCGTACGGCGCCTCGAAGCCGGTGACGGACGCTTGGTGGGGAAGCATCCCTAGCTAGGTTTGGGCTACGTTCCTAGCGTGGCCCGCCATAGCCGAAGCCGGCGAAGCCGGCAAGCCTGGCGTGGCCCGCACGTCCAGCGTGCGGCGCTGGCGAAGCCGGCGACGAACGCTGGGTGAGGAAGCATCCCTATCTAGGTTTGGGCTGGGTGAGGAAGCATCCCTAGCTAGGTTTGGGCTACATTCCTAGCGTCGCCCGCCATAGCCGAAGCCGGCGAAGCCGGAAAGCATGGCGTGGCCCGCAGGTCCAGCGTACGGAGCCGGCGACGGAGGTTGGGTGAGGAAGCATCCCTATCTAGGTTTGGGCTGGGTGAGGAAGCATCCCTAGCTAGGTTTGGGCTACGATCCTAGCGTGGCCCGCCATAGCCGAAGCAGGCGAAGCCGGCAAGCCTGGCGTGGCCCGCGCGTCCAGCATACGGCGCCTCGAAGCCGGTGACGGACGCTGGGTGAGGAAGCATCCCTAGCTAGGTTTGGGCTACGTTCCTAGCGTGGCCCGCCATAGCCGAAGCCGGCGAAGCTGACCAGCCTGGCGTGGCCCGCACGTCCAGTGTACGACGCCGGCGACGGAGGCTGGGTGAGGAAGCACCCTAGCTAGGCTTGGGCTGGGTGAGGGAGCATCCCTAGCTAGGTTTGGGCTACATTCCTAGAGTCGCCCGCTATAGCCGAAGCCGGCAATCCTGGCGTGGCCCGCACGTCCAGCGTACGGCGCCGTCGAAGCCGGCGACGAACGCTGGGTGAGGAAGCATCCCTAGCTAGGTTTGGGCTGGGTGAGGAAGCATCAAGAGCTAGGTTTAGGCTACGTTCCTAGCGTGCCCCGCCATAGCCGAAGCCGGCGAAGCCGGAAAGCATGGCGTGGCCCGCGCGTCCAGCGTACGGCGCCGTCGAAGCCGGCGACGAACGCTGGGTGAGGAAGCATCCCTAGCTAGGTTTGGGCTGGGTGAGGAAGCATCAAGAGCTAGGTTTGGGCTACGTTCCTAGCGTGGCCCGCCATAGCCGAAGCCGGCGAAGCCGACCAGCCTGGCGTGGCCCGCACGTCCAGTGTACGGAGCCGGCGACGGAGGTTGGGTGAGTATGCACCCCTAGCTAGGTTTGGGCTGGGTGAGGGAGCATCCCTAGCTAGGTTTGGGCTACATTCCTAGCGTCG
This sequence comes from Heligmosomoides polygyrus bakeri, assembly GCA_947359475.1. NCBI lineage: Eukaryota > Metazoa > Nematoda > Chromadorea > Rhabditida > Heligmosomidae > Heligmosomoides > Heligmosomoides polygyrus. The sequence continues at coordinate 58,988,985 of OX375870.1, read as the reverse complement.
CCCGCCATAGCCGAAGCCGGCGAAGCCGGAAAGCATGGCGTGGCCCGCAGGTCCAGCGTACGGCGCCGTCGAAGCCGGTGACGGACGCTGGGTGAGGAAGCATCCCTAGCTAGGTTTGGGCTGGGTGAGGGAGCATCCCTAGCTAGGTTTGGGCTACGTTCCTAGCGTGGCCCGCCGTATCAGAAGCAGGCGAAGCCGGCAAGCCTGGCGTGGCCCGCAGGTCCAGCGTACCGCGCCGTCGAAGCCGGCGACGGAGGCTGGGTGAGGAAGCACCCCCAGCTAGGTTTGGGCTGGGTGAGGAAGCATCCCTAGCTAGGTTTGGGCTACGATCCTAGCGTGGCCCGCCATAGCCGAAGCCGGCGAAGCCGGCAAGCCTGGCGTGGCCCGCGCGTCCAGCGTACGGCGCCTCGAAGCCGGTGACGGACGCTTGGTGGGGAAGCATCCCTAGCTAGGTTTGGGCTACGTTCCTAGCGTGGCCCGCCATAGCCGAAGCCGGCGAAGCCGGCAAGCCTGGCGTGGCCCGCACGTCCAGCGTGCGGCGCTGGCGAAGCCGGCGACGAACGCTGGGTGAGGAAGCATCCCTAGCTAGGTTTGGGCTGGGTGAGGAAGCATCAAGAGCTAGGTTTGGGCTACGTTCCTAGCGTGGCCCGCCATAGCCGAAGCCGGCGAAGCCGACCAGCCTGGCGTGGCCCGCACGTCCAGTGTACGGAGCCGGCGACGGAGGTTGGGTGAGTATGCACCCCTAGCTAGGTTTGGGCTGGGTGAGGGAGCATCCCTAGCTAGGTTTGGGCTACATTCCTAGCGTCGCCCGCCATAGCCGAAGCCGGCGAAGCCGGAAAGCATGGCGTGGCCCGCAGGTCCAGCGTACGGCGCCGTCGAAGCCGGCGACGGAGGCTGGGTGAGGAAGCACCCCCAGCTAGGTTTGGGCTGGGTGAGGAAGCATCCCTAGCTAGGTTCGGGCTACGATCCTAGCGTGGCCCGCCATAGCCGAAGCCGGCGAAGCCGGCAAGCCTGGCGTGGCCCGCGCGTCCAGCGTACGGCGCCTCGAAGCCGGTGACGGACGCTTGGTGGGGAAGCATCCCTAGCTAGGTTTGGGCTACGTTCTAGCGTGGCCCGCCATAGCCGAAGCCGGCGAAGCCGGCAAGCCTGGCGTGGCCCGCACGTCCAGCGTGCGGCGCTGGCGAAGCCGGCGACGAACGCTGGGTGAGGAAGCATCCCTATCTAGGTTTGGGCTGGGTGAGGAAGCATCCCTAGCTAGGTTTAGGCTACGTTCCTAGCGTCGCCCGCTATAGCCGAAGCCGGCAAGCCTGGCTGGCCCGCACGTCCAGCGTACGGCGCCGTCGAAGCCGGCGACGAACGCTGGGTGAGGAAGCATCCCTATCTAGGTTTGGGCTGGGTGAGGAAGCATCCCTAGCTAGGTTTGGGCTACATTCCTAGCGTCGCCCGCTATAGCCGAAGCCGGCAAGCCTGGCGTGGCCCGCACGTCCAGTGTACGGAGCCGGCGACGGAGGTTGGGTGACTATGCACCCCTAGCTAGGTTTGGGCTACGTTGCTAGCGTGGCTCGCCATACCAGAAGCAGGCGAAGCCGGCAAGCCTGGCGTGGCCCCCACGTCCAGTGTACGGCGCTGGCGAAGCCGGCGACCGACGCTGGGTGAGGAAGCATCCCTAGCTAGGTTTGGGCTACATTCCTAGCGTCGCCCGCTATAGCCGAAGCCGGCAAGCCTGGCTGGCCCGCACGTCCAGCGTACGGCGCCGTCGAAGCCGGCGACGAACGCTGGGTGAGGAAGCATCCCTATCTAGGTTTGGGCTGGGTGAGGAAGCATCCCTAGCTAGGTTTAGGCTACGTTCCTAGCGTCGCCCGCTATAGCCGAAGCCGGCAAGCCTGGCTGGCCCGCACGTCCAGCGTACGGCGCCGTCGAAGCCGGCGACGAACGCTGGGTGAGGAAGCATCCCTATCTAGGTTTGGGCTGGGTGAGGAAGCATCCCTAGCTAGGTTTGGGCTACGTTCCTAGCGTGGCCCGCCATAGCCGAAGCAGGCGAAGCCGGCAAGCCTGGCGTGGCCCGCACGTCCAGAGTACGGAGCCGGCGACGGAGGTTGGGTGAGTATGCACCCCTAGCTAGGTTTGGGCTGGGTGAGGGAGCATCCCTAGCTAGGTTTGGGTTACGTTCCTAGCGTGCCCCGCCATACCCGAAGCGGACAAGCCTGGCCTGGCCCGCACGTCTAGCGTACGGCGTTGGCCAAGCCGGCGACCGACGCTGGGTGAGGAATCATCCCTAGCTAGGTTTGGGCTGGGTGAGGAAGCATCCCTAGCTAGGTTTGGGCTACGATCCTAGCGTGGCCCGCCATAGCCGAAGCAGGCGAAGCCGGCAAGCCTGGCGTGGCCCGCGCGTCCAGCGTACGGCGCCTCGAAGCCGGTGACGGAGGCTGGGTGAGGAAGCATCCCTAGCTAGGTTTGGGCTACGTTCCTAGCGTGGCCCGCCATAGCCGAAGCCGGCGAAGCCGACCAGCCTGGCGTGGCCCGCACGTCCAGAGTACGGAGCCGGCGACGGAGGTTGGGTGAGTATGCACCCCTAGCTAGGTTTGGGCTACATTCCTAGCGTCGCCCGCCATACCAGAAGCAGGCGAAGCCGGCAAGCCTGGCGTGGCCCGCACGTCCAGTATACGGCGCCGGCGACGGAGGCTGGGTGAGGAAGCATCCCTAGCTGGGTTTGGGCTACGTTCCTAGCGTCGCCCGCTATAGCCGAAGCCGGCAATCCTGGCGTGGCCCGCACGTCCAGCGTACGGCGCCGTCGAAGCCGGCGACGAACGCTGGGTGAGGAAGCATCCCTAGCTAGGTTTGGGCTGGGTGAGGAAGCATCAAGAGCTAGGTTTAGGCTACGTTCCTAGCGTGCCCCGCCATAGCCGAAGCCGGCGAAGCCGGAAAGCATGGCGTGGCCCGCGCGTCCAGCGTACGGCGCCGTCGAAGCCGGCGACGAACGCTGGGTGAGGAAGCATCCCTAGCTAGGTTTGGGCTGGGTGAGGGAGCATCCCTAGCTAGGTTTGGGCTACATTCCTAGCGTCGCCCGCCATAGCCGAAGCCGGCGAAGCCGGAAAGCATGGCGTGGCCCGCGCGTCCAGCGTACGGCGCCGTCGAAGCCGGTGACGGACGCTGGGTGAGGAAGCATCCCTAGCTAGGTTTGGGCTGGGTGAGGGAGCATCCCTAGCTAGGTTTGGGCTACGTTCCTAGCGTGGCCCGCCGTATCAGAAGCAGGCGAAGCCGGCAAGCCTGGCGTATCCCGCAGGTCCAGCGTACCGCGCCGTCGAAGCCGGCGACGGAGGCTGGGTGAGGAAGCACCCCCAGCTAGGTTTGGGCTGGGTGAGGAAGCATCCCTAGCTAGGTTTGGGCTACGATCCTAGCGTGGCCCGCCATAGCCGAAGCCGGCGAAGCCGGCAAGCCTGGCGTGGCCCGCGCGTCCAGCGTACGGCGCCTCGAAGCCGGTGACGAACGCTGGGTGAGGAAGCATCCCTATCTAGGTTTGGGCTGGGTGAGGAAGCATCCCTAGCTAGGTTTGGGCTACGTTCCTAGCGTCGCCCGCTATAGCCGAAGCCGGCAAGCCTGGCTGGCCCGCACGTCCAGCGTACGGCGCCGTCGAAGCCGGCGACGAACGCTGGGTGAGGAAGCATCCCTATCTAGGTTTGGGCTGGGTGAGGAAGCATCCCTAGCTAGGTTTGGGCTACATTCCTAGCGTCGCCCGCTATAGCCGAAGCCGGCAAGCCTGGCGTGGCCCGCACGTCCAGTGTACGGAGCCGGCGACGGAGGTTGGGTGACTATGCACCCCTAGCTAGGTTTGGGCTACGTTGCTAGCGTGGCTCGCCATACCAGAAGCAGGCGAAGCCGGCAAGCCTGGCGTGGCCCCCACGTCCAGTGTACGGCGCTGGCGAAGCCGGCGACCGACGCTGGGTGAGGAAGCATCCCTAGCTAGGTTTGGGCTACATTCCTAGCGTCGCCCGCTATAGCCGAAGCCGGCAAGCCTGGCTGGCCCGCACGTCCAGCGTACGGCGCCGTCGAAGCCGGCGACGAACGCTGGGTGAGGAAGCATCCCTATCTAGGTTTGGGCTGGGTGAGGAAGCATCCCTAGCTAGGTTTAGGCTACGTTCCTAGCGTCGCCCGCTATAGCCGAAGCCGGCAAGCCTGGCTGGCCCGCACGTCCAGCGTACGGCGCCGTCGAAGCCGGCGACGAACGCTGGGTGAGGAAGCATCCCTATCTAGGTTTGGGCTGGGTGAGGAAGCATCCCTAGCTAGGTTTAGGCTACGTTCCTAGCGTGCCCCGCCATACCCGAAGCCGGCAAGCCTGGCGTGGCCCGCACGTCCAGCGTACGGCGCCGTCGAAGCCGGCGACCGACGCTGGGTGAGGGAGCATCCCTAGCTAGGTTTGGGCTACATTCCTAGCGTCGCCCGCTATAGCCGAAGCCGGCGAAGCCGGAAAGCCTATCGTGGCCCGCACGTCCAGCGTGCGGCGCTGGCGAAGCCGGCGACCGACGCTGGGTGAGGAAGCATCCCTAGCTAGGTTTGGGCTACATCCCTAGCGTCGCCCGCCATACCCGAAGCCGGCGAAGCCGACAAGCCTGGCGTGGCCCGCACGTCCAGCGTACGGCGCTGGCGAAGCCGGCGACGAACGCTGGGTGAGGAAGCATCCCTATCTAGGTTTGGGCTGGGTGAGGAAGCATCCCTAGCTAGGTTTGGGCTACATTCCTAGCGTCGCCCGCTATAGCCGAAGCCGGCAAGCCTGGCGTGGCCCGCACGTCCAGTGTACGGAGCCGGCGACGGAGGTTGGGTGACTATGCACCCCTAGCTAGGTTTGGGCTACGTTGCTAGCGTGGCTCGCCATACCAGAAGCAGGCGAAGCCGGCAAGCCTGGCGTGGCCCCCACGTCCAGTGTACGGCGCTGGCGAAGCCGGCGACCGACGCTGGGTGAGGAAGCATCCCTAGCTAGGTTTGGGCTACATTCCTAGCGTCGCCCGCTATAGCCGAAGCCGGCAAGCCTGGCTGGCCCGCACGTCCAGCGTACGGCGCCGTCGAAGCCGGCGACGAACGCTGGGTGAGGAAGCATCCCTATCTAGGTTTGGGCTGGGTGAGGAAGCATCCCTAGCTAGGTTTAGGCTACGTTCCTAGCGTCGCCCGCTATAGCCGAAGCCGGCAAGCCTGGCTGGCCCGCACGTCCAGCGTACGGCGCCGTCGAAGCCGGCGACGAACGCTGGGTGAGGAAGCATCCCTATCTAGGTTTGGGCTGGGTGAGGAAGCATCCCTAGCTAGGTTTGGGCTGGGTGAGGAAGCATCCCTAGCTAGGTTTAGGCTACGTTCCTAGCGTGCCCCGCCATACCCGAAGCCGGCAAGCCTGGCGTGGCCCGCACGTCCAGCGTACGGCGCCGTCGAAGCCGGCGACCGACGCTGGGTGAGGGAGCATCCCTAGCTAGGTTTGGGCTACATTCCTAGCGTCGCCCGCTATAGCCGAAGCCGGCGAAGCCGGAAAGCCTATCGTGGCCCGCACGTCCAGCGTGCGGCGCTGGCGAAGCCGGCGACCGACGCTGGGTGAGGAAGCATCCCTAGCTAGGTTTGGGCTACATCCCTAGCGTCGCCCGCCATACCCGAAGCCGGCGAAGCCGACAAGCCTGGCGTGGCCCGCACGTCCAGCGTACGGCGCTGGCGAAGCCGGCGACCGACGGAGGGTGAGGAAGCACCCCTAGCTAGGTTTGGGCTGGGTGAGGGAGCATCCCTAGCTAGGTTTAGGCTACGTTCCTAGCGTGGCCCGCCATACCAGAAGCAGGCGAAACCGACAAGCCTGGCGTGGCCAGCACGTCCAGTGTTCGGCGCTGGCGAAGCCGGCGACCGACGCTGGGTGAGGAATCATCCCTAGCTAGGTTTGGGCTGGGTGAGGGAGCATCACTAGCTAGGTTTGGGCTACGTTCCTAGCGTGGCCCGCCGTATCAGAAGCAGGCGAAGCCGGCAAGCCTGGCGTATCCCGCAGGTCCAGCGTACCGCGCCGTCGAAGCCGGCGACGGAGGCTGGGTGAGGAAGCACCCCCAGCTAGGTTTGGGCTGGGTGAGGAAGCATCCCTAGCTAGGTTTGGGCTACGATCCTAGCGTGGCCCGCCATAGCCGAAGCCGGCGAAGCCGGCAAGCCTGGCGTGGCCCGCGCGTCCAGCGTACGGCGCCTCGAAGCCGGTGACGGACGCTTGGTGGGGAAGCATCCCTAGCTAGGTTTGGGCTACGTTCCTAGCGTGGCCCGCCATAGCCGAAGCCGGCGAAGCCGGAAAGCCTGGCGTTGCCCGCACGTCCAGCGTGCGGCGCTGGCGAAGCCGGCGACGAACGCTGGGTGAGGAAGCATCCCTATCTAGGTTTGGGCTGGGTGAGGAAGCATCCCTAGCTAGGTTTAGGCTACGTTCCTAGCGTCGCCCGCTATAGCCGAAGCCGGCAAGCCTGGCTGGCCCGCACGTCCAGCGTACGGCGCCGTCGAATCCGGCGACGAACGCTGGGTGAGGAAGCATCCCTATCTAGGTTTGGGCTGGGTGAGGAAGCATCCCTAGCTAGGTTTGGGCTACATTCCTAGCGTCGCCCGCTATAGCCGAAGCCGGCAAGCCTGGCGTGGCCCGCACGTCCAGTGTACGGAGCCGGCGACGGAGGTTGGGTGACTATGCACCCCTAGCTAGGTTTGGGCTACGTTGCTAGCGTGGCTCGCCATACCAGAAGCAGGCGAAGCCGGCAAGCCTGGCGTGGCCCCCACGTCCAGTGTACGGCGCTGGCGAAGCCGGCGACCGACGCTGGGTGAGGAAGCATCCCTAGCTAGGTTTGGGCTACATTCCTAGCGTCGCCCGCTATAGCCGAAGCCGGCAAGCCTGGCTGGCCCGCACGTCCAGCGTACGGCGCCGTCGAAGCCGGCGACGAACGCTGGGTGAGGAAGCATCCCTATCTAGGTTTGGGCTGGGTGAGGAAGCATCCCTAGCTAGGTTTAGGCTACGTTCCTAGCGTCGCCCGCTATAGCCGAAGCCGGCAAGCCTGGCTGGCCCGCACGTCCAGCGTACGGCGCCGTCGAAGCCGGCGACGAACGCTGGGTGAGGAAGCATCCCTATCTAGGTTTGGGCTGGGTGAGGAAGCATCCCTAGCTAGGTTTGGGCTGGGTGAGGAAGCATCCCTAGCTAGGTTTAGGCTACGTTCCTAGCGTGCCCCGCCATACCCGAAGCCGGCAAGCCTGGCGTGGCCCGCACGTCCAGCGTACGGCGCCGTCGAAGCCGGCGACCGACGCTGGGTGAGGGAGCATCCCTAGCTAGGTTTGGGCTACATTCCTAGCGTCGCCCGCTATAGCCGAAGCCGGCGAAGCCGACAAGCCTGGCGTGGCCCGCACGTCCAGCGTACGGCGCTGGCGAAGCCGGCGACCGACGGAGGGTGAGGAAGCACCCCTAGCTAGGTTTGGGCTGGGTGAGGGAGCATCCCTAGCTAGGTTTAGGCTACGTTCCTAGCGTGGCCCGCCATACCAGAAGCAGGCGAAACCGACAAGCCTGGCGTGGCCAGCACGTCCAGTGTTCGGCGCTGGCGAAGCCGGCGACCGACGCTGGGTGAGGAATCATCCCTAGCTAGGTTTGGGCTGGGTGAGGGAGCATCACTAGCTAGGTTTGGGCTACGTTCCTAGCGTGGCCCGCCGTATCAGAAGCAGGCGAAGCCGGCAAGCCTGGCGTATCCCGCAGGTCCAGCGTACCGCGCCGTCGAAGCCGGCGACGGAGGCTGGGTGAGGAAGCACCCCCAGCTAGGTTTGGGCTGGGTGAGGAAGCATCCCTAGCTAGGTTTGGGCTACGATCCTAGCGTGGCCCGCCATAGCCGAAGCCGGCGAAGCCGGCAAGCCTGGCGTGGCCCGCGCGTCCAGCGTACGGCGCCTCGAAGCCGGTGACGGACGCTTGGTGGGGAAGCATCCCTAGATAGGTTTGGGCTACGTTCCTAGCGTGGCCCGCCATAGCCGAAGCCGGCGAAGCCGGAAAGCCTGGCGTTGCCCGCACGTCCAGCGTGCGGCGCTGGCGAAGCCGGCGACGAACGCTGGGTGAGGAAGCATCCCTATCTAGGTTTGGGCTGGGTGAGGAAGCATCCCTAGCTAGGTTTAGGCTACGTTCCTAGCGTCGCCCGCTATAGCCGAAGCCGGCAAGCCTGGCTGGCCCGCACGTCCAGCGTACGGCGCCGTCGAATCCGGCGACGAACGCTGGGTGAGGAAGCATCCCTATCTAGGTTTGGGCTGGGTGAGGAAGCATCCCTAGCTAGGTTTGGGCTACATTCCTAGCGTCGCCCGCTATAGCCGAAGCCGGCAAGCCTGGCGTGGCCCGCACGTCCAGTGTACGGAGCCGGCGACGGAGGTTGGGTGACTATGCACCCCTAGCTAGGTTTGGGCTACGTTGCTAGCGTGGCTCGCCATACCAGAAGCAGGCGAAGCCGGCAAGCCTGGCGTGGCCCCCACGTCCAGTGTACGGCGCTGGCGAAGCCGGCGACCGACGCTGGGTGAGGAAGCATCCCTAGCTAGGTTTGGGCTACATTCCTAGCGTCGCCCGCTATAGCCGAAGCCGGCAAGCCTGGCTGGCCCGCACGTCCAGCGTACGGCGCCGTCGAAGCCGGCGACGAACGCTGGGTGAGGAAGCATCCCTATCTAGGTTTGGGCTGGGTGAGGAAGCATCCCTAGCTAGGTTTAGGCTACGTTCCTAGCGTCGCCCGCTATAGCCGAAGCCGGCAAGCCTGGCTGGCCCGCACGTCCAGCGTACGGCGCCGTCGAAGCCGGCGACGAACGCTGGGTGAGGAAGCATCCCTATCTAGGTTTGGGCTGGGTGAGGAAGCATCCCTAGCTAGGTTTGGGCTGGGTGAGGAAGCATCCCTAGCTAGGTTTAGGCTACGTTCCTAGCGTGCCCCGCCATACCCGAAGCCGGCAAGCCTGGCGTGGCCCGCACGTCCAGCGTACGGCGCCGTCGAAGCCGGCGACCGACGCTGGGTGAGGGAGCATCCCTAGCTAGGTTTGGGCTACATTCCTAGCGTCGCCCGCTATAGCCGAAGCCGGCGAAGCCGGAAAGCCTATCGTGGCCCGCACGTCCAGCGTGCGGCGCTGGCGAAGCCGGCGACCGACGCTGGGTGAGGAAGCATCCCTAGCTAGGTTTGGGCTACATCCCTAGCGTCGCCCGCCATACCCGAAGCCGGCGAAGCCGACAAGCCTGGCGTGGCCCGCACGTCCAGCGTACGGCGCTGGCAAAGCCGGCGACCGACGGAGGGTGAGGAAGCACCCCTAGCTAGGTTTGGGCTGGGTGAGGGAGCATCCCTAGCTAGGTTTAGGCTACGTTCCTAGCGTGGCCCGCCATACCAGAAGCAGGCGAAGCCGGCAAGCCTGGCGTGGCCCGCGCGTCCAGCGTACGGCGCCTCGAAGCCGGTGACGGACGCTGGGTGAGGAAGCATCCCTAGCTAGGTTTGGGCTACGTTCCTAGCGTGGCCCGCCATAGCCGAAGCCGGCGAAGCCGACCAGCCTGGCGTGGCCCGCACGTCCAGTGTACGACGCCGGCGACGGAGGCTGGGTGAGGAAGCACCCTAGCTAGGTTTGGGCTGGGTGAGGAAGCATCCCTAGCTAGGTTTGGGCTACGATCCTAGCGTGGCCCGCCATAGCCGAAGCAGGCGAAGCCGGCAAGCCTGGCGTGGCCCGCGCGTCCAGCGTACGGCGCCTCGAAGCCGGTGACGGACGCTGGGTGAGGAAGCATCCCTAGCTAGGTTTGGGCTACGTTCCTAGCGTGGCCCGCCATAGCCGAAGCCGGCGAAGCCGACCAGCCTGGCGTGGCCCGCACGTCCAGTGTACGACGCCGGCGACGGAGGCTGGGTGAGGAAGCACCCTAGCTAGGTTTGGGCTGGGTGAGGGAGCATCCCTAGCTAGGTTTGGGCTACATTCCTAGAGTCGCCCGCTATAGCCGAAGCCGGCAATCCTGGCGTGGCCCGCACGTCCAGCGTACGGCGCCGTCGAAGCCGGCGACGAACGCTGGGTGAGGAAGCATCCCTAGCTAGGTTTGGGCTGGGTGAGGAAGCATCAAGAGCTAGGTTTAGGCTACGTTCCTAGCGTGCCCCGCCATAGCCGAAGCCGGCGAAGCCGGAAAGCATGGCGTGGCCCGCGCGTCCAGCGTACGGCGCCGTCGAAGCCGGCGACGAACGCTGGGTGAGGAAGCATCCCTAGCTAGGTTTGGGCTGGGTGAGGAAGCATCAAGAGCTAGGTTTGGGCTACGTTCCTAGCGTGGCCCGCCATAGCCGAAGCCGGCGAAGCCGACCAGCCTGGCGTGGCCCGCACGTCCAGTGTACGGAGCCGGCGACGGAAGTTGGGTGAGTATGCACCCCTAGCTAGGTTTGGGCTGGGTGAGGGAGCATCCCTAGCTAGGTTTGGGCTACATTCCTAGCGTCGCCCGCCATAGCCGAAGCCGGCGAAGCCGGAAAGCATGGCGTGGCCCGCGCGTCCAGCGTACGGCGCCGTCGAAGCCGGTGACGGACGCTGGGTGAGGAAGCATCCCTAGCTAGGTTTGGGCTGGGTGAGAGAGCATCCCTAGCTAGGTTTGGGCTACGTTCCTAGCGTAGCCCGCCGTATCAGAAGCAGGCGAAGCCGGCAAGCCTGGCGTGGCCCGCAGGTCCAGCGTACGGCGCCGTCGAAGCCGGCGACGAACGCTGGGTGAGGAAGCATCCCTATCTAGGTTTGGGCTGGGTGAGGAAGCATCCCTAGCTAGGTTTAGGCTACGTTCCTAGCGTCGCCCGCTATAGCCGAAGCCGGCAAGCCTGGCTGGCCCGCACGTCCAGCGTACGGCGCCGTCGAAGCCGGCGACGAACGCTGGGTGAGGAAGCATCCCTATCTAGGTTTGGGCTGGGTGAGGAAGCATCCCTAGCTAGGTTTGGGCTACGTTCCTAGCGTGGCCCGCCATAGCCGAAGCAGGCGAAGCCGGCAAGCCTGGCGTGGCCCGCACGTCCAGAGTACGGAGCCGGCGACGGAGGTTGGGTGAGTATGCACCCCTAGCTAGGTTTGGGCTGGGTGAGGGAGCATCCCTAGCTAGGTTTGGGTTACGTTCCTAGCGTGCCCCGCCATACCCGAAGCGGACAAGCCTGGCCTGGCCCGCACGTCTAGCGTACGGCGTTGGCCAAGCCGGCGACCGACGCTGGGTGAGGAATCATCCCTAGCTAGGTTTGGGCTGGGTGAGGAAGCATCCCTAGCTAGGTTTGGGCTACGATCCTAGCGTGGCCCGCCATAGCCGAAGCAGGCGAAGCCGGCAAGCCTGGCGTGGCCCGCGCGTCCAGCGTACGGCGCCTCGAAGCCGGTGACGGAGGCTGGGTGAGGAAGCATCCCTAGCTAGGTTTGGGCTACGTTCCTAGCGTGGCCCGCCATAGCCGAAGCCGGCGAAGCCGACCAGCCTGGCGTGGCCCGCACGTCCAGAGTACGGAGCCGGCGACGGAGGTTGGGTGAGTATGCACCCCTAGCTAGGTTTGGGCTACATTCCTAGCGTCGCCCGCCATACCAGAAGCAGGCGAAGCCGGCAAGCCTGGCGTGGCCCGCACGTCCAGTATACGGCGCCGGCGACGGAGGCTGGGTGAGGAAGCATCCCTAGCTGGGTTTGGGCTACGTTCCTAGCGTGGCCCGCCATAGCCGAAGCCGGCGAAGCCAACCAGCCTGGCGTGGCCCGCACGTCCAGTGTACGGAGCCGGCGACGGAGGTTGGGTGAGTATGCACCCCTAGCTAGGTTTGGGCTGGGTGAGGGAACATCCCTAGCTAGGTTTGGGCTACGTTCCTAGCGTGCACCGCCATACCCGAAGCCGGCAAGCCTGGCGTGGCCCGCACGTCCAGCGTACGGCGCCGTCGAAGCCGGCGACGAACGCTGGGTGAGGAAGCATCCCTAGCTAGGTTTGGGCTGGGTGAGGAAGCATCCCTAGCTAGGTTTAGGCTACGTTCCTAGCGTGCACCGCCATACCCGAAGCCGGCAAGCCTGGCGTGGCCCGCACGTCCAGCGTACGGCGCCGTCGAAGCTGGCGACCGACGCTGGGTGAGGAAGCATCCCTAGCTAGGTTTGGGCTACATCCCTAGCGTCGCCCGCCATACCCGAAGCCGGCGAAGCCGACAAGCCTGGCGTGGCCCGCACGTCCAGCGTACGGCGCTGGCGAAGCCGGCGACCGACGCTGGGTGAGGAATCATCCCTAGCTAGGTTTGGGCTGGGTGAGGGAGCATCACTATCTAGGTTTGGGCTACGTTCCTAGCGTGGCCCGCCATACCAGAAGCAGGCGAAGCCAGCAAGCCTAGCGTGGCCCCCACGTCCAGTGTACGACGCCGTCGAAGCCGGCGACGGAGGCTGGGTGAGGAAGCATCCCTAGCTAGGTTTGGGCTGGGTGAGGAAGCATGCCTAGCTAGGTTTGAGCTACGTTGCTAGCGTGGCCCTCCACACCAGAAGCAGGCGAAGCCGGCAAGCCTGGCGTGGCCGCCACGTCCAGCGTACGGCGCCGTCGAAGCCGGCGACCGACGCTGGGTGAGGGAGCATCACTAGCTAGGTTTGGGCTACGTTCCTAGCGTGGCCCGCCATACCAGAAGCAGGCGAAGCCGGCAAGCCTGGCGTGGCCCGCACGTCCAGTGTACGACGCCGGCGACGGAGGCTGGGTGAGGAAGCACCCTAGCTAGGTTTGGGCTGGGTGAGGAAGCATCCCTAGCTAGGTTTGGGCTACGATCCTAGCGTGGCCCGCCATAGCCGAAGCAGGCGAAGCCGGCAAGCCTGGCGTGGCCCGCGCGTCCAGCGTACGGCGCCTCGAAGCCGGTGACGGACGCTGGGTGAGGAAGCATCCCTAGCTAGGTTTGGGCTACGTTCCTAGCGTGGCCCGCCATAGCCGAAGCCGGCGAAGCCGACCAGCCTGGCGTGGCCCGCACGTCCAGTGTACGACGCCGGCGACGGAGGCTGGGTGAGGAAGCACCCTAGGTAGGTTTGGGCTGGGTGAGGGAGCATCCCTAGCTAGGTTTGGGCTACATTCCTAGAGTCGCCCGCTATAGCCGAAGCCGGCAATCCTGGCGTGGCCCGCACGTCCAGCGTACGGCGCCGTCGAAGCCGGCGACGAACGCTGGGTGAGGAAGCATCCCTAGCTAGGTTTGGGCTGGGTGAGGAAGCATCAAGAGCTAGGTTTAGGCTACGTTCCTAGCGTGCCCCGCCATAGCCGAAGCCGGCGAAGCCGGAAAGCATGGCGTGGCCCGCGCGTCCAGCGTACGGCGCCGTCGAAGCCGGCGACGAACGCTGGGTGAGGAAGCATCCCTAGCTAGGTTTGGGCTGGGTGAGGGAGCATCCCTAGCTAGGTTTGGGCTACATTCTTAGCGTCGCCCGCCATAGCCGAAGCCGGCGAAGCCGGAAAGCATGGCGTGGCCCGCGCGTCCAGCGTACGGCGCCGTCGAAGCCGGTGACGGACGCTGGGTGAGGAAGCATCCCTAGCTAGGTTTGGGCTGGGTGAGGGAGCATCCCTAGCTAGGTTTGGGCTACGTTCCTAGCGTGGCCCGCCGTATCAGAAGCAGGCGAAGCCGGCAAGCCTGGCGTGGCCCGCAGGTCCAGCGTACCGCGCCGTCGAAGCCGGCGACGGAGGCTGGGTGAGGAAGCACCCCCAGCTAGGTTTGGGCTGGGTGAGGAAGCATCCCTAGCTAGGTTTGGGCTACGATCCTAGCGTGGCCCGCCATAGCCGAAGCCGGCGAAGCCGGCAAGCCTGGCGTGGCCCGCGCGTCCAGCGTACGGCGCCTCGAAGCCGGTGACGGACGCTTGGTGGGGAAGCATCCCTAGCTAGGTTTGGGCTACGTTCCTAGCGTGGCCCGCCATAGCCGAAGCCGGCGAAGCCGGAAAGCCTGGCGTTGCCCGCACGTCCAGCGTGCGGCGCTGGCGAAGCCGGCGACGAACGCTGGGTGAGGAAGCATCCCTATCTAGGTTTGGGCTGGGTGAGGAAGCATCCCTAGCTAGGTTTAGGCTACGTTCCTAGCGTCGCCCGCTATAGCCGAAGCCGGCAAGCCTGGCTGGCCCGCACGTCCAGCGTACGGCGCCGTCGAAGCCGGCGACGAACGCTGGGTGAGGAAGCATCCCTATCTAGGTTTGGGCTGGGTGAGGAAGCATCCCTAGCTAGGTTTGGGCTACATTCCTAGCGTCGCCCGCTATAGCCGAAGCCGGCAAGCCTGGCGTGGCCCGCACGTCCAGTGTACGGAGCCGGCGACGGAGGTTGGGTGACTATGCACCCCTAGCTAGGTTTGGGCTACGTTGCTAGCGTGGCTCGCCATACCAGAAGCAGGCGAAGCCGGCAAGCCTGGCGTGGCCCCCACGTCCAGTGTACGGCGCTGGCGAAGCCGGCGACCGACGCTGGGTGAGGAAGCATCCCTAGCTAGGTTTGGGCTACATTCCTAGCGTCGCCCGCTATAGCCGAAGCCGGCAAGCCTGGCTGGCCCGCACGTCCAGCGTACGGCGCCGTCGAAGCCGGCGACGAACGCTGGGTGAGGAAGCATCCCTATCTAGGTTTGGGCTGGGTGAGGAAGCATCCCTAGCTAGGTTTAGGCTACGTTGCTAGCGTCGCCCGCTATAGCCGAAGCCGGCAAGCCTGGCTGGCCCGCAGGTCCAGCGTACGGCGCCGTCGAAGCCGGCGACGAACGCTGGGTGAGGAAGCATCCCTATCTAGGTTTGGGCTGGGTGAGGAAGCATCCCTAGCTAGGTTTGGGCTGGGTGAGGAAGCATCCCTAGCTAGGTTTAGGCTACGTTCCTAGCGTGCCCCGCCATAGCCGAAGCCAGCGAAGCCGGCAAGCCTGGCGTGGCCCGCGCGTCCAGCGTACGGCGCCTCGAAGCCGGTGACGGACGCTGGGTGAGGAAGCATCCCTAGCTAGGTTTGGGCTGGGTGAGGGAGCATCCCTAGCTAGGTTTGGGCTACGTTCCTAGCGTGGCCCGCCGTATCAGAAGCAGGCGAAGCCGGCAAGCCTGGCGTGGCCCGCAGGTCCAGCGTACCGCGCCGTCGAAGCCGGCGACGGAGGCTGGGTGAGGAAGCACCCCCAGCTAGGTTTGGGCTGGGTGAGGAAGCATCCCTAGCTAGGTTTGGGCTACGATCCTAGCGTGGCCCGCCATAGCCGAAGCCGGCGAAGCCGGCAAGCCTGGCGTGGCCCGCGCGTCCAGCGTACGGCGCCTCGAAGCCGGTGACGGACGCTTGGTGGGGAAGCATCCCTAGCTAGGTTTGGGCTACGTTCCTAGCGTGGCCCGCCATAGCCGAAGCCGGCGAAGCCGGAAAGCCTGGCGTTGCCCGCACGTCCAGCGTGCGGCGCTGGCGAAGCCGGCGACGAACGCTGGGTGAGGAAGCATCCCTATCTAGGTTTGGGCTGGGTGAGGAAGCATCCCTAGCTAGGTTTAGGCTACGTTCCTAGCGTCGCCCGCTATAGCCGAAGCCCGCAAGCCTGGCTGGCCCGCACGTCCAGCGTACGGCGCCGTCGAAGCCGGCGACGAACGCTGGGTGAGGAAGCATCCCTATCTAGGTTTGGGCTGGGTGAGGAAGCATCCCTAGCTAGGTTTGGGCTACATTCCTAGCGTCGCCCGCTATAGCCGAAGCCGGCAAGCCTGGCGTGGCCCGCACGTCCAGTGTACGGAGCCGGCGACGGAGGTTGGGTGACTATGCACCCCTAGCTAGGTTTGGGCTACGTTGCTAGCGTGGCTCGCCATACCAGAAGCAGGCGAAGCCGGCAAGCCTGGCGTGGCCCCCACGTCCAGTGTACGGCGCTGGCGAAGCCGGCGACCGACGCTGGGTGAGGAAGCATCCCTAGCTAGGTTTGGGCTACATTCCTAGCGTCGCCCGCTATAGCCGAAGCCGGCAAGCCTGGCTGGCCCGCACGTCCAGCGTACGGCGCCGTCGAAGCCGGCGACGAACGCTGGGTGAGGAAGCATCCCTATCTAGGTTTGGGCTGGGTGAGGAAGCATCCCTAGCTAGGTTTAGGCTACGTTGCTAGCGTCGCCCGCTATAGCCGAAGCCGGCAAGCCTGGCTGGCCCGCACGTCCAGCGTACGGCGCCGTCGAAGCCGGCGACGAACGCTGGGTGAGGAAGCATCCCTATCTAGGTTTGGGCTGGGTGAGGAAGCATCCCTAGCTAGGTTTGGGCTGGGTGAGGAAGCATCCCTAGCTAGGTTTAGGCTACGTTCCTAGCGTGCCCCGCCATACCCGAAGCCGGCAAGCCTGGCGTGGCCCGCACGTCCAGCGTACGGCGCCGTCGAAGCCGGCGACCGACGCTGGGTGAGGGAGCATCCCTAGCTAGGTTTGGGCTACATTCCTAGCGTCGCCCGCTATAGCCGAAGCCGGCGAAGCCGGAAAGCCTATCGTGGCCCGCACGTCCAGCGTGCGGCGCTGGCGAAGCCGGCGACCGACGCTGGGTGAGGAAGCATCCCTAGCTAGGTTTGGGCTACATCCCTAGCGTCGCCCGCCATACCCGAAGCCGGCGAAGCCGACAAGCCTGGCGTGGCCCGCACGTCCAGCGTACGGCGCTGGCAAAGCCGGCGACCGACGGAGGGTGAGGAAGCACCCCTAGCTAGGTTTGGGCTGGGTGAGGGAGCATCCCTAGCTAGGTTTAGGCTACGTTCCTAGCGTGGCCCGCCATACCAGAAGCAGGCGAAGCCGACAAGCCTGGCGTGGCCAGCACGTCCAGTGTTCGGCGCTGGCGAAGCCGGCGACCGACGCTGGGTGAGGAATCATCCCTAGCTAGGTTTGGGCTGGGTGAGGGAGCATCACTAGCTAGGTTTGGGCTACGTTCCTAGCGTGGCCCGCCATACCAGAAGCAGGCGAAGCCAGCAAGCCTAGCGTGGCCCGCACGTCCAGTGTACGACGCCGTCGAAGCCGGCGACGGAGGCTGGGTGAGGAAGCATCCCTAGCTAGGTTTGGGCTGGGTGAGGAAGCATGCCTAGCTAGGTTTGAGCTACGTTGCTAGCGTGGCCCTCCACACCAGAAGCAGGCGAAGCCGGCAAGCCTGGCGTGGCCGCCACGTCCAGCGTACGGCGCCGTCGAAGCCGGCGACCGACGCTGGGTGAGGGAGCATCACTAGCTAGGTTTGGGCTACGTTCCTAGCGTGGCCCGCCATACCAGAAGCAGGCGAAGCCGGCAAGCCTGGCGTGGCCCGCACGTCCAGTGTACGACGCCGGCGACGGAGGCTGGGTGAGGAAGCACCCTAGCTAGGTTTGGGCTGGGTGAGGAAGCATCCCTAGCTAGGTTTGGGCTACGATCCTAGCGTGGCCCGCCATAGCCGAAGCAGGCGAAGCCGGCAAGCCTGGCGTGGCCCGCGCGTCCAGCGTACGGCGCCTCGAAGCCGGTGACGGACGCTGGGTGAGGAAGCATCCCTAGCTAGGTTTGGGCTACGTTCCTAGCGTGGCCCGCCATAGCCGAAGCCGGCGAAGCCGACCAGCCTGGCGTGGCCCGCACGTCCAGTGTACGACGCCGGCGACGGAGGCTGGGTGAGGAAGCACCCTAGCTAGGTTTGGGCTGGGTGAAGGAGCATCCATAGCTAGGTTTGGGCTACATTCCTAGAGTCGCCCGCTATAGCCGAAGCCGGCAATCCTGGCGTGGCCCGCACGTCCAGCGTACGGCGCCGTCGAAGCCGGCGACGAACGCTGGGTGAGGAAGCATCCCTAGCTAGGTTTGGGCTGGGTGAGGAAGCATCAAGAGCTAGGTTTAGGCTACGTTCCTAGCGTGCCCCGCCATAGCCGAAGCCGGCGAAGCCGGAAAGCATGGCGTGGCCCGCGCGTCCAGCGTACGGCGCCGTCGAAGCCGGCGACGAACGCTGGGTGAGGAAGCATCCCTAGCTAGGTTTGGGCTGGGTGAGGAAGCATCAAGAGCTAGGTTTGGGCTACGTTCCTAGCGTGGCCCGCCATAGCCGAAGCCGGCGAAGCCGACCAGCCTGGCGTGGCCCGCACGTCCAGTGAACGGAGCCGGCGACGGAGGTTGGGTGAGTATGCACCCCTAGCTAGGTTTGGGCTGGGTGAGGGAGCATCCCTAGCTAGGTTTGGGCTACATTCCTAGCGTCGCCCGCCATAGCCGAAGCCGGCGAAGCCGGAAAGCATGGCGTGGCCCGCGCGTCCAGCGTACGGCGCCGTCGAAGCCGGTGACGGACGCTGGGTGAGGAAGCATCCCTAGCTAGGTTTGGGCTGGGTGAGGGAGCATCCCTAGCTAGGTTTGGGCTACGTTCCTAGCGTGGCCCGCCGTATCAGAAGCAGGCGAAGCCGGCAAGCCTGGCGTGGCCCGCAGGTCCAGCGTACCGCGCCGTCGAAGCCGGCGACGGAGGCTGGGTGAGGAAGCACCCCCAGCTAGGTTTGGGCTGGGTGAGGAAGCATCCCTAGCTAGGTTTGGGCTACGATCCTAGCGTGGCCCGCCATAGCCGAAGCCGGCGAAGCCGGCAAGCCTGGCGTGGCCCGCGCGTCCAGCGTACGGCGCCTCGAAGCCGGTGACGGACGCTTGGTGGGGAAGCATCCCTAGCTAGGTTTGGGCTACGTTCCTAGCGTGGCCCGCCATAGCCGAAGCCGGCGAAGCCGGCAAGCCTGGCGTGGCCCGCACGTCCAGCGTGCGGCGCTGGCGAAGCCGGCGACGAACGCTGGGTGAGGAAGCATCCCTATCTAGGTTTGGGCTTGGTGAGGAAGCATCCCTAGCTAGGTTTAGGCTACGTTCCTAGCGTCGCCCGCTATAGCCGAAGCCGGCAAGCCTGGCTGGCCCGCACGTCCAGCGTACGGCGCCGTCGAAGCCGGCGACGAACGCTGGGTGAGGAAGCATCCCTATCTAGGTTTGGGCTGGGTGAGGAAGCATCCCTAGCTAGGTTTGGGCTACATTCCTAGCGTCGCCCGCTATAGCCGAAGCCGGCAAGCCTGGCGTGGCCCGCACGTCCAGTGTACGGAGCCGGCGACGGAGGTTGGGTGACTATGCACCCCTAGCTAGGTTTGGGCTACGTTGCTAGCGTGGCTCGCCATACCAGAAGCAGGCGAAGCCGGCAAGCCTGGCGTGGCCCCCACGTCCAGTGTACGGCGCTGGCGAAGCCGGCGACCGACGCTGGGTGAGGAAGCATCCCTAGCTAGGTTTGGGCTACATTCCTAGCGTCGCCCGCTATAGCCGAAGCCGGCAAGCCTGGCTGGCCCGCACGTCCAGCGTACGGCGCCGTCGAAGCCGGCGACGAACGCTGGGTGAGGAAGCATCCCTATCTAGGTTTGGGCTGGGTGAGGAAGCATCCCTAGCTAGGTTTAGGCTACGTTCCTAGCGTCGCCCGCTATAGCCGAAGCCGGCAAGCCTGGCTGGCCCGCACGTCCAGCGTACGGCGCCGTCGAAGCCGGCGACGAACGCTGGGTGAGGAAGCATCCCTATCTAGGTTTGGGCTGGGTGAGGAAGCATCCCTAGCTAGGTTTGGGCTACGTTCCTAGCGTGGCCCGCCATAGCCGAAGCAGGCGAAGCCGGCAAGCCTGGCGTGGCCCGCACGTCCAGAGTACGGAGCCGGCGACGGAGGTTGGGTGAGTATGCACCCCTAGCTAGGTTTGGGCTGGGTGAGGGAGCATCCCTAGCTAGGTTTGGGTTACGTTCCTAGCGTGCCCCGCCATACCCGAAGCGGACAAGCCTGGCCTGGCCCGCACGTCTAGCGTACGGCGTTGGCCAAGCCGGCGACCGACGCTGGGTGAGGAATCATCCCTAGCTAGGTTTGGGCTGGGTGAGGAAGCATCCCTAGCTAGGTTTGGGCTACGATCCTAGCGTGGCCCGCCATAGCCGAAGCAGGCGAAGCCGGCAAGCCTGGCGTGGCCCGCGCGTCCAGCGTACGGCGCCTCGAAGCCGGTGACGGAGGCTGGGTGAGGAAGCATCCCTAGCTAGGTTTGGGCTACGTTCCTAGCGTGGCCCGCCATAGCCGAAGCCGGCGAAGCCGACCAGCCTGGCGTGGCCCGCACGTCCAGAGTACGGAGCCGGCGACGGAGGTTGGGTGAGTATGCACCCCTAGCTAGGTTTGGGCTACATTCCTAGCGTCGCCCGCCATACCAGAAGCAGGCGAAGCCGGCAAGCCTGGCGTGGCCCGCACGTCCAGTATACGGCGCCGGCGACGGAGGCTGGGTGAGGAAGCATCCCTAGCTAGGTTTGGGCTACGTTCCTAGCGTGGCCCGCCATAGCCGAAGCCGGCGAAGCCAACCAGCCTGGCGTGGCCCGCACGTCCAGTGTACGGAGCCGGCGACGGAGGTTGGGTGAGCATGCACCCCTAGCTAGGTTTGGGCTGGGTGAGGAAGCATCCCTAGCCAGGTTTAGGCTACGTTCCTAGCGTGCACCGCCATACCCGAAGCCGGCAAGCCTGGCGTGGCCCGCACGTCCAGCGTACGGCGCCGTCGAAGCCGGCGACGAACGCTGGGTGAGGAAGCATCCCTAGCTAGGTTTGGGCTACGTTCCTAGCGTGGCCCGCCATAGCCGAAGCCGGCGAAGCCGGCAAGCCTGGCGTGGCCCGCACGTCCAGCGTGCGGCGCTGGCGAAGCCGGCGACGAACGCTGGGTGAGGAAGCATCCCTAGCTAGGTTTGGGCTACGTTCCTAGCGTGGCCCGCCATAGCCGAAGCCGGCGAAGCCGACCAGCCTGGCGTGGCCCGCACGTCCAGAGTACGGAGCCGGCGACGGAGGTTGGGTGAGTATGCACCCCTAGCTAGGTTTGGGCTACATTCCTAGCGTCGCCCGCCATACCAGAAGCAGGCGAAGCCGGCAAGCCTGGCGTGGCCCGCACGTCCAGTATACGGCGCCGGCGACGGAGGCTGGGTGAGGAAGCATCCCTAGCTAGGTTTGGGCTACGTTCCTAGCGTGGCCCGCCATAGCCGAAGCCGGCGAAGCCAACCAGCCTGGCGTGGCCCGCACGTCCAGTGTACGGAGCCGGCGACGGAGGTTGGGTGAGTATGCACCCCTAGCTAGGTTTGGGCTGGGTGAGGAAGCATCCCTAGCTAGGTTTAGGCTACGTTCCTAGCGTGCACCGCCATACCCGAAGCCGGCAAGCCTGGCGTGGCCCGCACGTCCAGCGTACGGCGCCGTCGAAGCTGGCGACCGACGCTGGGTGAGGAAGCATCCCTAGCTAGGTTTGGGCTGGGTGAGGAAGCATCCCTAGCTAGGTTTGGGCTACGTTCCTAGCGTGGCCCGCCATAGCCGAAGCCGGCGAAGCCGGCAAGCCTGGCGTGGCCCGCACGTCCAGAGTACGGAGCCGGCGACGGAGGTTGGGTGAGTATGCACCCCTAGCTAGGTTTGGGCTACATTCCTAGCGTCGCCCGCCATACCAGAAGCAGGCGAAGCCGGCAAGCCTGGCGTGGCCCGCACGTCCAGTATACGGCGCCGGCGACGGAGGCTGGGTGAGGAAGCATCCCTAGCTAGGTTTGGGCTACGTTCCTAGCGTGGCCCGCCATAGCCGAAGCCGGCGAAGCCAACCAGCCTGGCGTGGCCCGCACGTCCAGTGTACGGAGCCGGCGACGGAGGTTGGGTGAGTATGCACCCCTAGCTAGGTTTGGGCTGGGTGAGGAAGCATCCCTAGCTAGGTTTGGGCTACATTCCTAGCGTCGCCCGCCATACCAGAAGCAGGCGAAGCCGGCAAGCCTGGCGTGGCCCGCACGTCCAGTATACGGCGCCGGCGACGGAGGCTGGGTGAGGAAGCATCCCTAGCTAGGTTTGGGCTACATTCCTAGCGTCGCCCGCTATAGCCGAAGCCGGCAAGCCTGGCGTGGCCCGCACGTCCAGCGTACGGCGCCGTCGAAGCCGGCGACGAACGCTGGGTGAGGAAGCATCCCTAGCTAGGTTTGGGCTGGGTGAGGAAGCATCCCTAGCTAGGTTTAGGCTAGGTTCCTAGCGTGCACCGCCATACCCGAAGCCGGCAAGCCTGGCGTGGCCCGCACGTCCAGCGTACGGCGCCGTCGAAGCTGGCGACCGACGCTGGGTGAGGGAGCATCCCTAGCTAGGTTTGGGCTACATTCCTAGCGTCGCCCGCTATAGCCGAAGCCGGCGAAGCCGGAAAGCCTGGCGTGGCCCGCACGTCCAGCGTGCGGCGCTGGCGAAGCCGGCGACCGACGCTGGGTGAGGAAGCATCCCTAGCTAGGTTTGGGCTACATCCCTAGCGTCGCCCGCCATACCCGAAGCCGGCGAAGCCGACAAGCCTGGCGTGGCCCGCACGTCCAGCGTACGGCGCTGGCGAAGCCGGCGACCGACGCTGGGTGAGGAATCATCCCTAGCTAGGTTTGGGCTACGTTCCTAGCGTCGCCCGCCATACCAGAAGCAGGCGAAGCCGGCAAGCCTGGCGTGGCCCGCACGTCCAGTGTACGACGCCGGCGACGGACGCTGGGTGAGGAAGCATCCCTAGCTAGGTTTGGGCTACGTTGCTAGCGTGGCCCGCCATACCAGATGCAGGCGAAGCCGGCAAGCCTGGCGTGGCCAGCACGTCCAGTGTTCGGCGCTGGCGAAGCCGGCGACCGACGCTGGGTGAGGAATCATCCCTAGCTAGGTTTGGGCTACGTTCCTAGCGTCGCCCGCCATACCAGAAGCAGGCGAAGCCGGCAAGCCTGGCGTGGCCCCCACGTCCAGTGTACGGCGCCGGCGACCGACGCTGGGTGAGGAGCATCCCTAGCTAGGTTTGGGCTACATTCCTAGCGTCGCCCGCCATAGCCGAAGCCGGCGAAGCCGACCAGCCTGGCGTGGCCCGCAGGTCCAGCGTACGGCGCCGTCGAAGCCGGCGACGGAGGTTGGGTGAGGAAGCATCCCTAGCTAGGTTTGGGCTGGGTGAGGAAGCATCCCTAGCAAGGTTTGGGCTACGTTCCTAGCGTGGCCCGCCATACCAGAAGCAGGCGAAGCCAGCAAGCCTAGCGTGGCCCGCACGTCCAGTGTTCGGCGCTGGCGAAGCCGGCGACCGACGCTGGGTGAGGAATCATCCCTAGCTAGGTTTGGGCTGGGTGAGGGAGCATCCCTAGCAAGGTTTGGGCTACGTTCCTAGCGTGGCCCGCCATACCAGAAGCAGGCGAAGCCAGCAAGCCTGGCGTGGCCAGCACGTCCAGTGTTCGGCGCTGGCGAAGCCGGCGACCGACGCTGGGTGAGGAATCATCCCTAGCTAGGTTTGGGCTGGGTGAGGGAGCATCCCTAGCAAGGTTTGGGCTACGTTCCTAGCGTGCCCCGCCATACCCGAAGCGGGCAAGCCTGGCCTGGCCCGCACGTCTAGCGTACGGCGTTGGCCAAACCGGCGACCGACGCTGGGTGAGGAATCATCCCTAGCTAGGTTTGGGCTGGGTGAGGGAGCATCACTAGCTAGGTTTGGGCTACGTTCCTAGCGTGGCCCGCCATACCAGAAGCAGGCGAAGCCAGCAAGCCTGGCGTGGCCAGCACGTCCAGTGTTCGGCGCTGGCGAAGCCGGCGACCGACGCTGGGTGAGGAATCATCCCTAGCTAGGTTTGGGCTGGGTGAGGGAGCATCCCTAGCAAGGTTTGGGCTACGTTCCTAGCGTGGCCCGCCATACCAGAAGCAGGCGAAGCCAGCAAGCCTAGCGTGGCCCGCACGTCCAGTGTACGACGCCGGCGACGGAGGCTGGGTGAGGAAGCATCCCTAGCTAGGTTTGGGCTGGGTGAGGAAGCATGCCTAGCTAGGTTTGAGCTACGTTGCTAGCGTGGCCCTCCACACCAGAAGCAGGCGAAGCCGGCAAGCCTGGCGTGGCCGCCACGTCCAGTGTACGGCGCCGGCGACGGAGGCTGTGTGAGGGAGCATGCCTAGCTAGGTTTGGGCTTCGTTGCTAGCGTGGCCCGCCATACCAGAAGCAGGCGAAGCCGGCAAGCCTGGCGTGGCCCGCACGTCCAGCGTGCGGCGCTGGCGAAGCCGGCGACCGACGCTGGGTGAGGAAGCATCCCTAGCTAGGTTTGGGCTACATCCCTAGCGTCGCCCGCCATACCCGAAGCCGGCGAAGCCGACAAGCCTGGCGTGGCCCGCACGTCCAGTGTACGGCGCTGGCGAAGCCGGCGACCGACGCTGGGTGAGGAATCATCCCTAGCTGGGTTTGGGCTGGGTGAGGGAGCATCACTAGCTAGGTTTAGGCTACGTTCCTAGCGTGGCCCGCCATACCAGAAGCAGGCGAAGCCGGCAAGCCTGGCGTGGCCCCCACGTCCAGCGTGCGGCGATGGCGAAGCCGGCGACCGACGCTGGGTGAGGAAGCATCCCTAGCTAGGTTTGGGCTGGGTGAGGGAGCATCCCTAGCTAGGTTTGGGCTACGTTCCTAGCGTGACCCGCCGTATCAGAAGCAGGCGAAGCCGGCAAGCCTGGCGTGGCCCCCACGTCCAGTGTACGGCGCCGGCGACCGACGCTGGGTGAGGAGCATCCCTAGCTAGGTTTGGGCTACATTCCTAGCGTCGCCCGCCATAGCCGAAGCCGGCGAAGCCGACCAGCCTGGCGTGGCCCGCAGGTCCAGCGTACGGCGCCGTCGAAGCCGGCGACGGAGGTTGGGTGAGGAAGCATCCCTAGCTAGGTTTGGGCTGGGTGAGGAAGCATCCCTAGCTAGGTTTGGGTTACGTTCCTAGCGTGCCCCGCCATACCCGAAGCGGGCAAGCCTGGCCTGGCCCGCACGTCTAGCGTACGGCGTTGGCCAAGCCGGCGACCGACGCTGGGTGAGGAATCATCCCTAGCTAGGTTTGGGCTGGGTGAGGGAGCATCACTAGCTAGGTTTGGGCTACGTTCCTAGCGTGGCCCGCCATACCAGAAGCAGGCGAAGCCGGCAAGCCTGGCGTGGCCCGCACGTCCAGTGCACGACGCCGGCGACGGAGGCTGGGTGAGGAAGCATCCCTAGCTAGGTTTGGGCTGGGTGAGGGAGCATCCCTAGCTAGGTTTGGGCTACGTTCCTAGCGTGGCCCGCCGTATCAGAAGCAGGCGAAGCCAGCAAGCCTATCGTGGCCCGCACGTCCAGGGTGCGGCGCTGGCGAAGCCGGCGACCGACGCTGGGTGAGGAAGCATCCCTAGCTAGGTTTGGGCTACATCCCTAGCGTCGCCCGCCATACCCGAAGCCGGCGAAGCCGGAAAGCCTATCGTGGCCCGCACGTCCAGGGTGCGGCGCTGGCGAAGCCGGCGACCGACGCTGGGTGAGGAAGCATCCCTAGCTAGGTTTGGGCTACATCCCTAGCGTCGCCCGCCATACCCGAAGCCGGCGAAGCCGACAAGCCTGGCGTGGCCCGCACGTCCAGTGTACGGCGCTGGCGAAGCCGGCGACCGACGCTGGGTGAGGAATCATCCCTAGCTAGGTTTGGGCTGGGTGAGGGAGCATCACTAGCTAGGTTTGGGCTACGTTCCTAGCGTCGCCCGCCATACCAGAAGCAGGCGAAGCCGGCAAGCCTGGCGTGGCCCGCACGTCCAGTGTACGACGCCGGCGACGGAGGCTGGGTGAGGAAGCATCCCTAGCTAGGTTTGGGCTACGTTGCTAGCGTGGCCCGCCATACCAGATGCAGGCGAAGCCGGCAAGCCTGGCGTGGCCCGCACGTCCAGCGTACGGCGCTGGCGAAGCCGGCGACCGACGCAGGGTGAGGAAGCACCCCTAGCTAGGTTTGGGCTGGGTGAGGGAGCATCCCTAGCTAGGTTTAGGCTACGTTCCTAGCGTGGCCCGCCATACCAGAAGCAGGCGAAGCCGACAAGCCTGGCGTGGCCAGCACGTCCAGTGTTCGGCGCTGGCGAAGCCGGCGACCGACGCTGGGTGAGGAATCATCCCTAGCTAGGTTTGGGCTGGGTGAGGGAGCATCACTAGCTAGGTTTGGGCTACGTTCCTAGCGTGGCCCGCCATACCAGAAGCAGGCGAAGCCAGCAAGCCTATCGTGGCCCGCACGTCCAGGGTGCGGCGCTGGCGAAGCCGGCGACCGACGCTGGGTGAGGAAGCATCCCTAGCTAGGTTTGGGCTACATCCCTAGCGTCGCCCGCCATACCCGAAGCCGGCGAAGCCGACAAGCCTGGCGTGGCCAGCACGTCCAGTGTTCGGCGCTGGCGAAGCCGGCGACCGACGCTGGGTGAGGAATCATCCCTAGCTAGGTTTGGGCTGGGTGAGGGAGCATCACTAGCTAGGTTTGGGCTACATCCCTAGCGTCGCCCGCCATACCCGAAGCCGGCGAAGCCGGAAAGCCTATCGTGGCCCGCACGTCCAGGGTGCGGCGCTGGCGAAGCCGGCGACCGACGCTGGGTGAGGAAGCATCCCTAGCTAGGTTTGGGCTACATCCCTAGCGTCGCCCGCCATACCCGAAGCCGGCGAAGCCGACAAGCCTGGCGTGGCCCGCACGTCCAGTGTACGGCGCTGGCGAAGCCGGCGACCGACGCTGGGTGAGGAATCATCCCTAGCTAGGTTTGGGCTGGGTGAGGGAGCATCACTAGCTAGGTTTGGGCTACGTTCCTAGCGTCGCCCGCCATACCAGAAGCAGGCGAAGCCGGCAAGCCTGGCGTGGCCCGCACGTCCAGTGTACGACGCCGGCGACGGAGGCTGGGTGAGGAAGCATCCCTAGCTAGGTTTGGGCTACGTTGCTAGCGTGGCCCGCCATACCAGATGCAGGCGAAGCCGGCAAGCCTGGCGTGGCCCGCACGTCCAGCGTACGGCGCTGGCGAAGCCGGCGACCGACGCAGGGTGAGGAAGCACCCCTAGCTAGGTTTGGGCTGGGTGAGGGAGCATCCCTAGCTAGGTTTAGGCTACGTTCCTAGCGTGGCCCGCCATACCAGAAGCAGGCGAAGCCGACAAGCCTGGCGTGGCCCGCACGTCCAGTGTACGACGCCGGCGACGGAGGCTGGGTGAGGAAGCATCCCTAGCTAGGTTTGGGCTGGGTGAGGAAGTATGCCTAGCTAGGTTTGGGCTACGTTGCTAGCGTGGCCCTCCACACCAGAAGCAGGCGAAGCCGGCAAGCCTGGCGTGGCCGCCACGTCCAGTGTACGGCGCCGGCGACGGAGGCTGTGTGAGGGAGCATGCCTAGCTAGGTTTGGGCTACGTTCCTAGCGTGACCCGCCGTATCAGAAGCAGGCGAAGCCGGCAAGCCTGGCGTGGCCCCCACGTCCAGTATACGGCGCCGGCGACCGACGCTGGGTGAGGAGCATCCCTAGCTAGGTTTGGGCTACATTCCTAGCGTGGCCCGCCATAGCCGAAGCCGGCGAAGCCAACCAGCCTGGCGTGGCCCGCACGTCCAGTGTACGGAGCCGGCGACGGAGGTTGGGTGAGCATGCACCCCTAGCTAGGTTTGGGCTGGGTGAGGAAGCATCCCTAGCCAGGTTTAGGCTACGTTCCTAGCGTGCACCGCCATACCCGAAGCCGGCAAGCCTGGCGTGGCCCGCACGTCCAGCGTACGGCGCCGTCGAAGCCGGCGACGAACGCTGGGTGAGGAAGCATCCCTAGCTAGGTTTGGGCTACGTTCCTAGCGTGGCCCGCCATAGCCGAAGCCGGCGAAGCCGGCAAGCCTGGCGTGGCCCGCACGTCCAGCGTGCGGCGCTGGCGAAGCCGGCGACGAACGCTGGGTGAGGAAGCATCCCTAGCTAGGTTTGGGCTACGTTCCTAGCGTGGCCCGCCATAGCCGAAGCCGGCGAAGCCGACCAGCCTGGCGTGGCCCGCACGTCCAGAGTACGGAGCCGGCGACGGAGGTTGGGTGAGTATGCACCCCTAGCTAGGTTTGGGCTACATTCCTAGCGTCGCCCGCCATACCAGAAGCAGGCGAAGCCGGCAAGCCTGGCGTGGCCCGCACGTCCAGTATACGGCGCCGGCGACGGAGGCTGGGTGAGGAAGCATCCCTAGCTAGGTTTGGGCTACGTTCCTAGCGTGGCCCGCCATAGCCGAAGCCGGCGAAGCCAACCAGCCTGGCGTGGCCCGCACGTCCAGCGTACGGCGCCGTCGAAGCCGGCGACGAACGCTGGGTGAGGAAGCATCCCTAGCTAGGTTTGGGCTACGTTCCTAGCGTGGCCCGCCATAGCCGAAGCCGGCGAAGCCGACCAGCCTGGCGTGGCCCGCACGTCCAGAGTACGGAGCCGGCGACGGAGGTTGGGTGAGTATGCACCCCTAGCTAGGTTTGGGCTACATTCCTAGCGTCGCCCGCCATACCAGAAGCAGGCGAAGCCGGCAAGCCTGGCGTGGCCCGCACGTCCAGTATACGGCGCCGGCGACGGAGGCTGGGTGAGGAAGCATCCCTAGCTGGGTTTGGGCTACGTTCCTAGCGTGGCCCGCCATAGCCGAAGCCGGCGAAGCCAACCAGCCTGGCGTGGCCCGCACGTCCAGTGTACGGAGCCGGCGACGGAGGTTGGGTGAGTATGCACCCCTAGCTAGGTTTGGGCTGGGTGAGGGAACATCCCTAGCTAGGTTTGGGCTACGTTCCTAGCGTGCACCGCCATACCCGAAGCCGGCAAGCCTGGCGTGGCCCGCACGTCCAGCGTACGGCGCCGTCGAAGCCGGCGACGAACGCTGGGTGAGGAAGCATCCCTAGCTAGGTTTGGGCTGGGTGAGGAAGCATCCCTAGCTAGGTTTAGGCTACGTTCCTAGCGTGCACCGCCATACCCGAAGCCGGCAAGCCTGGCGTGGCCCGCACGTCCAGCGTACGGCGCCGTCGAAGCTGGCGACCGACGCTGGGTGAGGAAGCATCCCTAGCTAGGTTTGGGCTACATCCCTAGCGTCGCCCGCCATACCCGAAGCCGGCGAAGCCGACAAGCCTGGCGTGGCCCGCACGTCCAGCGTACGGCGCTGGCGAAGCCGGCGACCGACGCTGGGTGAGGAATCATCCCTAGCTAGGTTTGGGCTGGGTGAGGGAGCATCACTATCTAGGTTTGGGCTACGTTCCTAGCGTGGCCCGCCATACCAGAAGCAGGCGAAGCCAGCAAGCCTAGCGTGGCCCCCACGTCCAGTGTACGACGCCGTCGAAGCCGGCGACGGAGGCTGGGTGAGGAAGCATCCCTAGCTAGGTTTGGGCTGGGTGAGGAAGCATGCCTAGCTAGGTTTGAGCTACGTTGCTAGCGTGGCCCTCCACACCAGAAGCAGGCGAAGCCGGCAAGCCTGGCGTGGCCGCCACGTCCAGCGTACGGCGCCGTCGAAGCCGGCGACCGACGCTGGGTGAGGGAGCATCACTAGCTAGGTTTGGGCTACGTTCCTAGCGTGGCCCGCCATACCAGAAGCAGGCGAAGCCGGCAAGCCTGGCGTGGCCCGCACGTCCAGTGTACGACGCCGGCGACGGAGGCTGGGTGAGGAAGCACCCTAGCTAGGTTTGGGCTGGGTGAGGAAGCATCCCTAGCTAGGTTTGGGCTACGATCCTAGCGTGGCCCGCCATAGCCGAAGCAGGCGAAGCCGGCAAGCCTGGCGTGGCCCGCGCGTCCAGCGTACGGCGCCTCGAAGCCGGTGACGGACGCTGGGTGAGGAAGCATCCCTAGCTAGGTTTGGGCTACGTTCCTAGCGTGGCCCGCCATAGCCGAAGCCGGCGAAGCCGACCAGCCTGGCGTGGCCCGCACGTCCAGTGTACGACGCCGGCGACGGAGGCTGGGTGAGGAAGCACCCTAGGTAGGTTTGGGCTGGGTGAGGGAGCATCCCTAGCTAGGTTTGGGCTACATTCCTAGAGTCGCCCGCTATAGCCGAAGCCGGCAATCCTGGCGTGGCCCGCACGTCCAGCGTACGGCGCCGTCGAAGCCGGCGACGAACGCTGGGTGAGGAAGCATCCCTAGCTAGGTTTGGGCTGGGTGAGGAAGCATCAAGAGCTAGGTTTAGGCTACGTTCCTAGCGTGCCCCGCCATAGCCGAAGCCGGCGAAGCCGGAAAGCATGGCGTGGCCCGCGCGTCCAGCGTACGGCGCCGTCGAAGCCGGCGACGAACGCTGGGTGAGGAAGCATCCCTAGCTAGGTTTGGGCTGGGTGAGGGAGCATCCCTAGCTAGGTTTGGGCTACATTCTTAGCGTCGCCCGCCATAGCCGAAGCCGGCGAAGCCGGAAAGCATGGCGTGGCCCGCGCGTCCAGCGTACGGCGCCGTCGAAGCCGGTGACGGACGCTGGGTGAGGAAGCATCCCTAGCTAGGTTTGGGCTGGGTGAGGGAGCATCCCTAGCTAGGTTTGGGCTACGTTCCTAGCGTGGCCCGCCGTATCAGAAGCAGGCGAAGCCGGCAAGCCTGGCGTGGCCCGCAGGTCCAGCGTACCGCGCCGTCGAAGCCGGCGACGGAGGCTGGGTGAGGAAGCACCCCCAGCTAGGTTTGGGCTGGGTGAGGAAGCATCCCTAGCTAGGTTTGGGCTACGATCCTAGCGTGGCCCGCCATAGCCGAAGCCGGCGAAGCCGGCAAGCCTGGCGTGGCCCGCGCGTCCAGCGTACGGCGCCTCGAAGCCGGTGACGGACGCTTGGTGGGGAAGCATCCCTAGCTAGGTTTGGGCTACGTTCCTAGCGTGGCCCGCCATAGCCGAAGCCGGCGAAGCCGGAAAGCCTGGCGTTGCCCGCACGTCCAGCGTGCGGCGCTGGCGAAGCCGGCGACGAACGCTGGGTGAGGAAGCATCCCTATCTAGGTTTGGGCTGGGTGAGGAAGCATCCCTAGCTAGGTTTAGGCTACGTTCCTAGCGTCGCCCGCTATAGCCGAAGCCGGCAAGCCTGGCTGGCCCGCACGTCCAGCGTACGGCGCCGTCGAAGCCGGCGACGAACGCTGGGTGAGGAAGCATCCCTATCTAGGTTTGGGCTGGGTGAGGAAGCATCCCTAGCTAGGTTTGGGCTACATTCCTAGCGTCGCCCGCTATAGCCGAAGCCGGCAAGCCTGGCGTGGCCCGCACGTCCAGTGTACGGAGCCGGCGACGGAGGTTGGGTGACTATGCACCCCTAGCTAGGTTTGGGCTACGTTGCTAGCGTGGCTCGCCATACCAGAAGCAGGCGAAGCCGGCAAGCCTGGCGTGGCCCCCACGTCCAGTGTACGGCGCTGGCGAAGCCGGCGACCGACGCTGGGTGAGGAAGCATCCCTAGCTAGGTTTGGGCTACATTCCTAGCGTCGCCCGCTATAGCCGAAGCCGGCAAGCCTGGCTGGCCCGCACGTCCAGCGTACGGCGCCGTCGAAGCCGGCGACGAACGCTGGGTGAGGAAGCATCCCTATCTAGGTTTGGGCTGGGTGAGGAAGCATCCCTAGCTAGGTTTAGGCTACGTTGCTAGCGTCGCCCGCTATAGCCGAAGCCGGCAAGCCTGGCTGGCCCGCAGGTCCAGCGTACGGCGCCGTCGAAGCCGGCGACGAACGCTGGGTGAGGAAGCATCCCTATCTAGGTTTGGGCTGGGTGAGGAAGCATCCCTAGCTAGGTTTGGGCTGGGTGAGGAAGCATCCCTAGCTAGGTTTAGGCTACGTTCCTAGCGTGCCCCGCCATAGCCGAAGCCAGCGAAGCCGGCAAGCCTGGCGTGGCCCGCGCGTCCAGCGTACGGCGCCTCGAAGCCGGTGACGGACGCTGGGTGAGGAAGCATCCCTAGCTAGGTTTGGGCTGGGTGAGGGAGCATCCCTAGCTAGGTTTGGGCTACGTTCCTAGCGTGGCCCGCCGTATCAGAAGCAGGCGAAGCCGGCAAGCCTGGCGTGGCCCGCAGGTCCAGCGTACCGCGCCGTCGAAGCCGGCGACGGAGGCTGGGTGAGGAAGCACCCCCAGCTAGGTTTGGGCTGGGTGAGGAAGCATCCCTAGCTAGGTTTGGGCTACGATCCTAGCGTGGCCCGCCATAGCCGAAGCCGGCGAAGCCGGCAAGCCTGGCGTGGCCCGCGCGTCCAGCGTACGGCGCCTCGAAGCCGGTGACGGACGCTTGGTGGGGAAGCATCCCTAGCTAGGTTTGGGCTACGTTCCTAGCGTGGCCCGCCATAGCCGAAGCCGGCGAAGCCGGAAAGCCTGGCGTTGCCCGCACGTCCAGCGTGCGGCGCTGGCGAAGCCGGCGACGAACGCTGGGTGAGGAAGCATCCCTATCTAGGTTTGGGCTGGGTGAGGAAGCATCCCTAGCTAGGTTTAGGCTACGTTCCTAGCGTCGCCCGCTATAGCCGAAGCCCGCAAGCCTGGCTGGCCCGCACGTCCAGCGTACGGCGCCGTCGAAGCCGGCGACGAACGCTGGGTGAGGAAGCATCCCTATCTAGGTTTGGGCTGGGTGAGGAAGCATCCCTAGCTAGGTTTGGGCTACATTCCTAGCGTCGCCCGCTATAGCCGAAGCCGGCAAGCCTGGCGTGGCCCGCACGTCCAGTGTACGGAGCCGGCGACGGAGGTTGGGTGACTATGCACCCCTAGCTAGGTTTGGGCTACGTTGCTAGCGTGGCTCGCCATACCAGAAGCAGGCGAAGCCGGCAAGCCTGGCGTGGCCCCCACGTCCAGTGTACGGCGCTGGCGAAGCCGGCGACCGACGCTGGGTGAGGAAGCATCCCTAGCTAGGTTTGGGCTACATTCCTAGCGTCGCCCGCTATAGCCGAAGCCGGCAAGCCTGGCTGGCCCGCACGTCCAGCGTACGGCGCCGTCGAAGCCGGCGACGAACGCTGGGTGAGGAAGCATCCCTATCTAGGTTTGGGCTGGGTGAGGAAGCATCCCTAGCTAGGTTTAGGCTACGTTGCTAGCGTCGCCCGCTATAGCCGAAGCCGGCAAGCCTGGCTGGCCCGCACGTCCAGCGTACGGCGCCGTCGAAGCCGGCGACGAACGCTGGGTGAGGAAGCATCCCTATCTAGGTTTGGGCTGGGTGAGGAAGCATCCCTAGCTAGGTTTGGGCTGGGTGAGGAAGCATCCCTAGCTAGGTTTAGGCTACGTTCCTAGCGTGCCCCGCCATACCCGAAGCCGGCAAGCCTGGCGTGGCCCGCACGTCCAGCGTACGGCGCCGTCGAAGCCGGCGACCGACGCTGGGTGAGGGAGCATCCCTAGCTAGGTTTGGGCTACATTCCTAGCGTCGCCCGCTATAGCCGAAGCCGGCGAAGCCGGAAAGCCTATCGTGGCCCGCACGTCCAGCGTGCGGCGCTGGCGAAGCCGGCGACCGACGCTGGGTGAGGAAGCATCCCTAGCTAGGTTTGGGCTACATCCCTAGCGTCGCCCGCCATACCCGAAGCCGGCGAAGCCGACAAGCCTGGCGTGGCCCGCACGTCCAGCGTACGGCGCTGGCAAAGCCGGCGACCGACGGAGGGTGAGGAAGCACCCCTAGCTAGGTTTGGGCTGGGTGAGGGAGCATCCCTAGCTAGGTTTAGGCTACGTTCCTAGCGTGGCCCGCCATACCAGAAGCAGGCGAAGCCGACAAGCCTGGCGTGGCCAGCACGTCCAGTGTTCGGCGCTGGCGAAGCCGGCGACCGACGCTGGGTGAGGAATCATCCCTAGCTAGGTTTGGGCTGGGTGAGGGAGCATCACTAGCTAGGTTTGGGCTACGTTCCTAGCGTGGCCCGCCATACCAGAAGCAGGCGAAGCCAGCAAGCCTAGCGTGGCCCGCACGTCCAGTGTACGACGCCGTCGAAGCCGGCGACGGAGGCTGGGTGAGGAAGCATCCCTAGCTAGGTTTGGGCTGGGTGAGGAAGCATGCCTAGCTAGGTTTGAGCTACGTTGCTAGCGTGGCCCTCCACACCAGAAGCAGGCGAAGCCGGCAAGCCTGGCGTGGCCGCCACGTCCAGCGTACGGCGCCGTCGAAGCCGGCGACCGACGCTGGGTGAGGGAGCATCACTAGCTAGGTTTGGGCTACGTTCCTAGCGTGGCCCGCCATACCAGAAGCAGGCGAAGCCGGCAAGCCTGGCGTGGCCCGCACGTCCAGTGTACGACGCCGGCGACGGAGGCTGGGTGAGGAAGCACCCTAGCTAGGTTTGGGCTGGGTGAGGAAGCATCCCTAGCTAGGTTTGGGCTACGATCCTAGCGTGGCCCGCCATAGCCGAAGCAGGCGAAGCCGGCAAGCCTGGCGTGGCCCGCGCGTCCAGCGTACGGCGCCTCGAAGCCGGTGACGGACGCTGGGTGAGGAAGCATCCCTAGCTAGGTTTGGGCTACGTTCCTAGCGTGGCCCGCCATAGCCGAAGCCGGCGAAGCCGACCAGCCTGGCGTGGCCCGCACGTCCAGTGTACGACGCCGGCGACGGAGGCTGGGTGAGGAAGCACCCTAGCTAGGTTTGGGCTGGGTGAAGGAGCATCCATAGCTAGGTTTGGGCTACATTCCTAGAGTCGCCCGCTATAGCCGAAGCCGGCAATCCTGGCGTGGCCCGCACGTCCAGCGTACGGCGCCGTCGAAGCCGGCGACGAACGCTGGGTGAGGAAGCATCCCTAGCTAGGTTTGGGCTGGGTGAGGAAGCATCAAGAGCTAGGTTTAGGCTACGTTCCTAGCGTGCCCCGCCATAGCCGAAGCCGGCGAAGCCGGAAAGCATGGCGTGGCCCGCGCGTCCAGCGTACGGCGCCGTCGAAGCCGGCGACGAACGCTGGGTGAGGAAGCATCCCTAGCTAGGTTTGGGCTGGGTGAGGAAGCATCAAGAGCTAGGTTTGGGCTACGTTCCTAGCGTGGCCCGCCATAGCCGAAGCCGGCGAAGCCGACCAGCCTGGCGTGGCCCGCACGTCCAGTGAACGGAGCCGGCGACGGAGGTTGGGTGAGTATGCACCCCTAGCTAGGTTTGGGCTGGGTGAGGGAGCATCCCTAGCTAGGTTTGGGCTACATTCCTAGCGTCGCCCGCCATAGCCGAAGCCGGCGAAGCCGGAAAGCATGGCGTGGCCCGCGCGTCCAGCGTACGGCGCCGTCGAAGCCGGTGACGGACGCTGGGTGAGGAAGCATCCCTAGCTAGGTTTGGGCTGGGTGAGGGAGCATCCCTAGCTAGGTTTGGGCTACGTTCCTAGCGTGGCCCGCCGTATCAGAAGCAGGCGAAGCCGGCAAGCCTGGCGTGGCCCGCAGGTCCAGCGTACCGCGCCGTCGAAGCCGGCGACGGAGGCTGGGTGAGGAAGCACCCCCAGCTAGGTTTGGGCTGGGTGAGGAAGCATCCCTAGCTAGGTTTGGGCTACGATCCTAGCGTGGCCCGCCATAGCCGAAGCCGGCGAAGCCGGCAAGCCTGGCGTGGCCCGCGCGTCCAGCGTACGGCGCCTCGAAGCCGGTGACGGACGCTTGGTGGGGAAGCATCCCTAGCTAGGTTTGGGCTACGTTCCTAGCGTGGCCCGCCATAGCCGAAGCCGGCGAAGCCGGCAAGCCTGGCGTGGCCCGCACGTCCAGCGTGCGGCGCTGGCGAAGCCGGCGACGAACGCTGGGTGAGGAAGCATCCCTATCTAGGTTTGGGCTTGGTGAGGAAGCATCCCTAGCTAGGTTTAGGCTACGTTCCTAGCGTCGCCCGCTATAGCCGAAGCCGGCAAGCCTGGCTGGCCCGCACGTCCAGCGTACGGCGCCGTCGAAGCCGGCGACGAACGCTGGGTGAGGAAGCATCCCTATCTAGGTTTGGGCTGGGTGAGGAAGCATCCCTAGCTAGGTTTGGGCTACATTCCTAGCGTCGCCCGCTATAGCCGAAGCCGGCAAGCCTGGCGTGGCCCGCACGTCCAGTGTACGGAGCCGGCGACGGAGGTTGGGTGACTATGCACCCCTAGCTAGGTTTGGGCTACGTTGCTAGCGTGGCTCGCCATACCAGAAGCAGGCGAAGCCGGCAAGCCTGGCGTGGCCCCCACGTCCAGTGTACGGCGCTGGCGAAGCCGGCGACCGACGCTGGGTGAGGAAGCATCCCTAGCTAGGTTTGGGCTACATTCCTAGCGTCGCCCGCTATAGCCGAAGCCGGCAAGCCTGGCTGGCCCGCACGTCCAGCGTACGGCGCCGTCGAAGCCGGCGACGAACGCTGGGTGAGGAAGCATCCCTATCTAGGTTTGGGCTGGGTGAGGAAGCATCCCTAGCTAGGTTTAGGCTACGTTCCTAGCGTCGCCCGCTATAGCCGAAGCCGGCAAGCCTGGCTGGCCCGCACGTCCAGCGTACGGCGCCGTCGAAGCCGGCGACGAACGCTGGGTGAGGAAGCATCCCTATCTAGGTTTGGGCTGGGTGAGGAAGCATCCCTAGCTAGGTTTGGGCTACGTTCCTAGCGTGGCCCGCCATAGCCGAAGCAGGCGAAGCCGGCAAGCCTGGCGTGGCCCGCACGTCCAGAGTACGGAGCCGGCGACGGAGGTTGGGTGAGTATGCACCCCTAGCTAGGTTTGGGCTGGGTGAGGGAGCATCCCTAGCTAGGTTTGGGTTACGTTCCTAGCGTGCCCCGCCATACCCGAAGCGGACAAGCCTGGCCTGGCCCGCACGTCTAGCGTACGGCGTTGGCCAAGCCGGCGACCGACGCTGGGTGAGGAATCATCCCTAGCTAGGTTTGGGCTGGGTGAGGAAGCATCCCTAGCTAGGTTTGGGCTACGATCCTAGCGTGGCCCGCCATAGCCGAAGCAGGCGAAGCCGGCAAGCCTGGCGTGGCCCGCGCGTCCAGCGTACGGCGCCTCGAAGCCGGTGACGGAGGCTGGGTGAGGAAGCATCCCTAGCTAGGTTTGGGCTACGTTCCTAGCGTGGCCCGCCATAGCCGAAGCCGGCGAAGCCGACCAGCCTGGCGTGGCCCGCACGTCCAGAGTACGGAGCCGGCGACGGAGGTTGGGTGAGTATGCACCCCTAGCTAGGTTTGGGCTACATTCCTAGCGTCGCCCGCCATACCAGAAGCAGGCGAAGCCGGCAAGCCTGGCGTGGCCCGCACGTCCAGTATACGGCGCCGGCGACGGAGGCTGGGTGAGGAAGCATCCCTAGCTAGGTTTGGGCTACGTTCCTAGCGTGGCCCGCCATAGCCGAAGCCGGCGAAGCCAACCAGCCTGGCGTGGCCCGCACGTCCAGTGTACGGAGCCGGCGACGGAGGTTGGGTGAGCATGCACCCCTAGCTAGGTTTGGGCTGGGTGAGGAAGCATCCCTAGCCAGGTTTAGGCTACGTTCCTAGCGTGCACCGCCATACCCGAAGCCGGCAAGCCTGGCGTGGCCCGCACGTCCAGCGTACGGCGCCGTCGAAGCCGGCGACGAACGCTGGGTGAGGAAGCATCCCTAGCTAGGTTTGGGCTACGTTCCTAGCGTGGCCCGCCATAGCCGAAGCCGGCGAAGCCGGCAAGCCTGGCGTGGCCCGCACGTCCAGCGTGCGGCGCTGGCGAAGCCGGCGACGAACGCTGGGTGAGGAAGCATCCCTAGCTAGGTTTGGGCTACGTTCCTAGCGTGGCCCGCCATAGCCGAAGCCGGCGAAGCCGACCAGCCTGGCGTGGCCCGCACGTCCAGAGTACGGAGCCGGCGACGGAGGTTGGGTGAGTATGCACCCCTAGCTAGGTTTGGGCTACATTCCTAGCGTCGCCCGCCATACCAGAAGCAGGCGAAGCCGGCAAGCCTGGCGTGGCCCGCACGTCCAGTATACGGCGCCGGCGACGGAGGCTGGGTGAGGAAGCATCCCTAGCTAGGTTTGGGCTACGTTCCTAGCGTGGCCCGCCATAGCCGAAGCCGGCGAAGCCAACCAGCCTGGCGTGGCCCGCACGTCCAGTGTACGGAGCCGGCGACGGAGGTTGGGTGAGTATGCACCCCTAGCTAGGTTTGGGCTGGGTGAGGAAGCATCCCTAGCTAGGTTTAGGCTACGTTCCTAGCGTGCACCGCCATACCCGAAGCCGGCAAGCCTGGCGTGGCCCGCACGTCCAGCGTACGGCGCCGTCGAAGCTGGCGACCGACGCTGGGTGAGGAAGCATCCCTAGCTAGGTTTGGGCTGGGTGAGGAAGCATCCCTAGCTAGGTTTGGGCTACGTTCCTAGCGTGGCCCGCCATAGCCGAAGCCGGCGAAGCCGGCAAGCCTGGCGTGGCCCGCACGTCCAGAGTACGGAGCCGGCGACGGAGGTTGGGTGAGTATGCACCCCTAGCTAGGTTTGGGCTACATTCCTAGCGTCGCCCGCCATACCAGAAGCAGGCGAAGCCGGCAAGCCTGGCGTGGCCCGCACGTCCAGTATACGGCGCCGGCGACGGAGGCTGGGTGAGGAAGCATCCCTAGCTAGGTTTGGGCTACGTTCCTAGCGTGGCCCGCCATAGCCGAAGCCGGCGAAGCCAACCAGCCTGGCGTGGCCCGCACGTCCAGTGTACGGAGCCGGCGACGGAGGTTGGGTGAGTATGCACCCCTAGCTAGGTTTGGGCTGGGTGAGGAAGCATCCCTAGCTAGGTTTGGGCTACATTCCTAGCGTCGCCCGCCATACCAGAAGCAGGCGAAGCCGGCAAGCCTGGCGTGGCCCGCACGTCCAGTATACGGCGCCGGCGACGGAGGCTGGGTGAGGAAGCATCCCTAGCTAGGTTTGGGCTACATTCCTAGCGTCGCCCGCTATAGCCGAAGCCGGCAAGCCTGGCGTGGCCCGCACGTCCAGCGTACGGCGCCGTCGAAGCCGGCGACGAACGCTGGGTGAGGAAGCATCCCTAGCTAGGTTTGGGCTGGGTGAGGAAGCATCCCTAGCTAGGTTTAGGCTAGGTTCCTAGCGTGCACCGCCATACCCGAAGCCGGCAAGCCTGGCGTGGCCCGCACGTCCAGCGTACGGCGCCGTCGAAGCTGGCGACCGACGCTGGGTGAGGGAGCATCCCTAGCTAGGTTTGGGCTACATTCCTAGCGTCGCCCGCTATAGCCGAAGCCGGCGAAGCCGGAAAGCCTGGCGTGGCCCGCACGTCCAGCGTGCGGCGCTGGCGAAGCCGGCGACCGACGCTGGGTGAGGAAGCATCCCTAGCTAGGTTTGGGCTACATCCCTAGCGTCGCCCGCCATACCCGAAGCCGGCGAAGCCGACAAGCCTGGCGTGGCCCGCACGTCCAGCGTACGGCGCTGGCGAAGCCGGCGACCGACGCTGGGTGAGGAATCATCCCTAGCTAGGTTTGGGCTACGTTCCTAGCGTCGCCCGCCATACCAGAAGCAGGCGAAGCCGGCAAGCCTGGCGTGGCCCGCACGTCCAGTGTACGACGCCGGCGACGGACGCTGGGTGAGGAAGCATCCCTAGCTAGGTTTGGGCTACGTTGCTAGCGTGGCCCGCCATACCAGATGCAGGCGAAGCCGGCAAGCCTGGCGTGGCCAGCACGTCCAGTGTTCGGCGCTGGCGAAGCCGGCGACCGACGCTGGGTGAGGAATCATCCCTAGCTAGGTTTGGGCTACGTTCCTAGCGTCGCCCGCCATACCAGAAGCAGGCGAAGCCGGCAAGCCTGGCGTGGCCCCCACGTCCAGTGTACGGCGCCGGCGACCGACGCTGGGTGAGGAGCATCCCTAGCTAGGTTTGGGCTACATTCCTAGCGTCGCCCGCCATAGCCGAAGCCGGCGAAGCCGACCAGCCTGGCGTGGCCCGCAGGTCCAGCGTACGGCGCCGTC
Source organism: Heligmosomoides polygyrus bakeri (assembly GCA_947359475.1). Lineage (NCBI taxonomy): Eukaryota > Metazoa > Nematoda > Chromadorea > Rhabditida > Heligmosomidae > Heligmosomoides > Heligmosomoides polygyrus. Next base: position 58,949,720 of record OX375870.1, on the reverse strand, counting down.
GAAGCCGGCGACGGAGGTTGGGTGAGGAAGCATCCCTAGCTAGGTTTGGGCTGGGTGAGGAAGCATCCCTAGCAAGGTTTGGGCTACGTTCCTAGCGTGGCCCGCCATACCAGAAGCAGGCGAAGCCAGCAAGCCTAGCGTGGCCCGCACGTCCAGTGTTCGGCGCTGGCGAAGCCGGCGACCGACGCTGGGTGAGGAATCATCCCTAGCTAGGTTTGGGCTGGGTGAGGGAGCATCCCTAGCAAGGTTTGGGCTACGTTCCTAGCGTGGCCCGCCATACCAGAAGCAGGCGAAGCCAGCAAGCCTGGCGTGGCCAGCACGTCCAGTGTTCGGCGCTGGCGAAGCCGGCGACCGACGCTGGGTGAGGAATCATCCCTAGCTAGGTTTGGGCTGGGTGAGGGAGCATCCCTAGCAAGGTTTGGGCTACGTTCCTAGCGTGCCCCGCCATACCCGAAGCGGGCAAGCCTGGCCTGGCCCGCACGTCTAGCGTACGGCGTTGGCCAAACCGGCGACCGACGCTGGGTGAGGAATCATCCCTAGCTAGGTTTGGGCTGGGTGAGGGAGCATCACTAGCTAGGTTTGGGCTACGTTCCTAGCGTGGCCCGCCATACCAGAAGCAGGCGAAGCCAGCAAGCCTGGCGTGGCCAGCACGTCCAGTGTTCGGCGCTGGCGAAGCCGGCGACCGACGCTGGGTGAGGAATCATCCCTAGCTAGGTTTGGGCTGGGTGAGGGAGCATCCCTAGCAAGGTTTGGGCTACGTTCCTAGCGTGGCCCGCCATACCAGAAGCAGGCGAAGCCAGCAAGCCTAGCGTGGCCCGCACGTCCAGTGTACGACGCCGGCGACGGAGGCTGGGTGAGGAAGCATCCCTAGCTAGGTTTGGGCTGGGTGAGGAAGCATGCCTAGCTAGGTTTGAGCTACGTTGCTAGCGTGGCCCTCCACACCAGAAGCAGGCGAAGCCGGCAAGCCTGGCGTGGCCGCCACGTCCAGTGTACGGCGCCGGCGACGGAGGCTGTGTGAGGGAGCATGCCTAGCTAGGTTTGGGCTTCGTTGCTAGCGTGGCCCGCCATACCAGAAGCAGGCGAAGCCGGCAAGCCTGGCGTGGCCCGCACGTCCAGCGTGCGGCGCTGGCGAAGCCGGCGACCGACGCTGGGTGAGGAAGCATCCCTAGCTAGGTTTGGGCTACATCCCTAGCGTCGCCCGCCATACCCGAAGCCGGCGAAGCCGACAAGCCTGGCGTGGCCCGCACGTCCAGTGTACGGCGCTGGCGAAGCCGGCGACCGACGCTGGGTGAGGAATCATCCCTAGCTGGGTTTGGGCTGGGTGAGGGAGCATCACTAGCTAGGTTTAGGCTACGTTCCTAGCGTGGCCCGCCATACCAGAAGCAGGCGAAGCCGGCAAGCCTGGCGTGGCCCCCACGTCCAGCGTGCGGCGATGGCGAAGCCGGCGACCGACGCTGGGTGAGGAAGCATCCCTAGCTAGGTTTGGGCTGGGTGAGGGAGCATCCCTAGCTAGGTTTGGGCTACGTTCCTAGCGTGACCCGCCGTATCAGAAGCAGGCGAAGCCGGCAAGCCTGGCGTGGCCCCCACGTCCAGTGTACGGCGCCGGCGACCGACGCTGGGTGAGGAGCATCCCTAGCTAGGTTTGGGCTACATTCCTAGCGTCGCCCGCCATAGCCGAAGCCGGCGAAGCCGACCAGCCTGGCGTGGCCCGCAGGTCCAGCGTACGGCGCCGTCGAAGCCGGCGACGGAGGTTGGGTGAGGAAGCATCCCTAGCTAGGTTTGGGCTGGGTGAGGAAGCATCCCTAGCTAGGTTTGGGTTACGTTCCTAGCGTGCCCCGCCATACCCGAAGCGGGCAAGCCTGGCCTGGCCCGCACGTCTAGCGTACGGCGTTGGCCAAGCCGGCGACCGACGCTGGGTGAGGAATCATCCCTAGCTAGGTTTGGGCTGGGTGAGGGAGCATCACTAGCTAGGTTTGGGCTACGTTCCTAGCGTGGCCCGCCATACCAGAAGCAGGCGAAGCCGGCAAGCCTGGCGTGGCCCGCACGTCCAGTGCACGACGCCGGCGACGGAGGCTGGGTGAGGAAGCATCCCTAGCTAGGTTTGGGCTGGGTGAGGGAGCATCCCTAGCTAGGTTTGGGCTACGTTCCTAGCGTGGCCCGCCGTATCAGAAGCAGGCGAAGCCAGCAAGCCTATCGTGGCCCGCACGTCCAGGGTGCGGCGCTGGCGAAGCCGGCGACCGACGCTGGGTGAGGAAGCATCCCTAGCTAGGTTTGGGCTACATCCCTAGCGTCGCCCGCCATACCCGAAGCCGGCGAAGCCGGAAAGCCTATCGTGGCCCGCACGTCCAGGGTGCGGCGCTGGCGAAGCCGGCGACCGACGCTGGGTGAGGAAGCATCCCTAGCTAGGTTTGGGCTACATCCCTAGCGTCGCCCGCCATACCCGAAGCCGGCGAAGCCGACAAGCCTGGCGTGGCCCGCACGTCCAGTGTACGGCGCTGGCGAAGCCGGCGACCGACGCTGGGTGAGGAATCATCCCTAGCTAGGTTTGGGCTGGGTGAGGGAGCATCACTAGCTAGGTTTGGGCTACGTTCCTAGCGTCGCCCGCCATACCAGAAGCAGGCGAAGCCGGCAAGCCTGGCGTGGCCCGCACGTCCAGTGTACGACGCCGGCGACGGAGGCTGGGTGAGGAAGCATCCCTAGCTAGGTTTGGGCTACGTTGCTAGCGTGGCCCGCCATACCAGATGCAGGCGAAGCCGGCAAGCCTGGCGTGGCCCGCACGTCCAGCGTACGGCGCTGGCGAAGCCGGCGACCGACGCAGGGTGAGGAAGCACCCCTAGCTAGGTTTGGGCTGGGTGAGGGAGCATCCCTAGCTAGGTTTAGGCTACGTTCCTAGCGTGGCCCGCCATACCAGAAGCAGGCGAAGCCGACAAGCCTGGCGTGGCCAGCACGTCCAGTGTTCGGCGCTGGCGAAGCCGGCGACCGACGCTGGGTGAGGAATCATCCCTAGCTAGGTTTGGGCTGGGTGAGGGAGCATCACTAGCTAGGTTTGGGCTACGTTCCTAGCGTGGCCCGCCATACCAGAAGCAGGCGAAGCCAGCAAGCCTATCGTGGCCCGCACGTCCAGGGTGCGGCGCTGGCGAAGCCGGCGACCGACGCTGGGTGAGGAAGCATCCCTAGCTAGGTTTGGGCTACATCCCTAGCGTCGCCCGCCATACCCGAAGCCGGCGAAGCCGACAAGCCTGGCGTGGCCAGCACGTCCAGTGTTCGGCGCTGGCGAAGCCGGCGACCGACGCTGGGTGAGGAATCATCCCTAGCTAGGTTTGGGCTGGGTGAGGGAGCATCACTAGCTAGGTTTGGGCTACATCCCTAGCGTCGCCCGCCATACCCGAAGCCGGCGAAGCCGGAAAGCCTATCGTGGCCCGCACGTCCAGGGTGCGGCGCTGGCGAAGCCGGCGACCGACGCTGGGTGAGGAAGCATCCCTAGCTAGGTTTGGGCTACATCCCTAGCGTCGCCCGCCATACCCGAAGCCGGCGAAGCCGACAAGCCTGGCGTGGCCCGCACGTCCAGTGTACGGCGCTGGCGAAGCCGGCGACCGACGCTGGGTGAGGAATCATCCCTAGCTAGGTTTGGGCTGGGTGAGGGAGCATCACTAGCTAGGTTTGGGCTACGTTCCTAGCGTCGCCCGCCATACCAGAAGCAGGCGAAGCCGGCAAGCCTGGCGTGGCCCGCACGTCCAGTGTACGACGCCGGCGACGGAGGCTGGGTGAGGAAGCATCCCTAGCTAGGTTTGGGCTACGTTGCTAGCGTGGCCCGCCATACCAGATGCAGGCGAAGCCGGCAAGCCTGGCGTGGCCCGCACGTCCAGCGTACGGCGCTGGCGAAGCCGGCGACCGACGCAGGGTGAGGAAGCACCCCTAGCTAGGTTTGGGCTGGGTGAGGGAGCATCCCTAGCTAGGTTTAGGCTACGTTCCTAGCGTGGCCCGCCATACCAGAAGCAGGCGAAGCCGACAAGCCTGGCGTGGCCCGCACGTCCAGTGTACGACGCCGGCGACGGAGGCTGGGTGAGGAAGCATCCCTAGCTAGGTTTGGGCTGGGTGAGGAAGTATGCCTAGCTAGGTTTGGGCTACGTTGCTAGCGTGGCCCTCCACACCAGAAGCAGGCGAAGCCGGCAAGCCTGGCGTGGCCGCCACGTCCAGTGTACGGCGCCGGCGACGGAGGCTGTGTGAGGGAGCATGCCTAGCTAGGTTTGGGCTACGTTCCTAGCGTGACCCGCCGTATCAGAAGCAGGCGAAGCCGGCAAGCCTGGCGTGGCCCCCACGTCCAGTATACGGCGCCGGCGACCGACGCTGGGTGAGGAGCATCCCTAGCTAGGTTTGGGCTACATTCCTAGCGTGGCCCGCCATAGCCGAAGCCGGCGAAGCCAACCAGCCTGGCGTGGCCCGCACGTCCAGTGTACGGAGCCGGCGACGGAGGTTGGGTGAGCATGCACCCCTAGCTAGGTTTGGGCTGGGTGAGGAAGCATCCCTAGCCAGGTTTAGGCTACGTTCCTAGCGTGCACCGCCATACCCGAAGCCGGCAAGCCTGGCGTGGCCCGCACGTCCAGCGTACGGCGCCGTCGAAGCCGGCGACGAACGCTGGGTGAGGAAGCATCCCTAGCTAGGTTTGGGCTACGTTCCTAGCGTGGCCCGCCATAGCCGAAGCCGGCGAAGCCGGCAAGCCTGGCGTGGCCCGCACGTCCAGCGTGCGGCGCTGGCGAAGCCGGCGACGAACGCTGGGTGAGGAAGCATCCCTAGCTAGGTTTGGGCTACGTTCCTAGCGTGGCCCGCCATAGCCGAAGCCGGCGAAGCCGACCAGCCTGGCGTGGCCCGCACGTCCAGAGTACGGAGCCGGCGACGGAGGTTGGGTGAGTATGCACCCCTAGCTAGGTTTGGGCTACATTCCTAGCGTCGCCCGCCATACCAGAAGCAGGCGAAGCCGGCAAGCCTGGCGTGGCCCGCACGTCCAGTATACGGCGCCGGCGACGGAGGCTGGGTGAGGAAGCATCCCTAGCTAGGTTTGGGCTACGTTCCTAGCGTGGCCCGCCATAGCCGAAGCCGGCGAAGCCAACCAGCCTGGCGTGGCCCGCACGTCCAGCGTACGGCGCCGTCGAAGCCGGCGACGAACGCTGGGTGAGGAAGCATCCCTAGCTAGGTTTGGGCTACGTTCCTAGCGTGGCCCGCCATAGCCGAAGCCGGCGAAGCCGACCAGCCTGGCGTGGCCCGCACGTCCAGAGTACGGAGCCGGCGACGGAGGTTGGGTGAGTATGCACCCCTAGCTAGGTTTGGGCTACATTCCTAGCGTCGCCCGCCATACCAGAAGCAGGCGAAGCCGGCAAGCCTGGCGTGGCCCGCACGTCCAGTATACGGCGCCGGCGACGGAGGCTGGGTGAGGAAGCATCCCTAGCTGGGTTTGGGCTACGTTCCTAGCGTGGCCCGCCATAGCCGAAGCCGGCGAAGCCAACCAGCCTGGCGTGGCCCGCACGTCCAGTGTACGGAGCCGGCGACGGAGGTTGGGTGAGTATGCACCCCTAGCTAGGTTTGGGCTGGGTGAGGGAACATCCCTAGCTAGGTTTGGGCTACGTTCCTAGCGTGCACCGCCATACCCGAAGCCGGCAAGCCTGGCGTGGCCCGCACGTCCAGCGTACGGCGCCGTCGAAGCCGGCGACGAACGCTGGGTGAGGAAGCATCCCTAGCTAGGTTTGGGCTGGGTGAGGAAGCATCCCTAGCTAGGTTTAGGCTACGTTCCTAGCGTGCACCGCCATACCCGAAGCCGGCAAGCCTGGCGTGGCCCGCACGTCCAGCGTACGGCGCCGTCGAAGCTGGCGACCGACGCTGGGTGAGGAAGCATCCCTAGCTAGGTTTGGGCTACATCCCTAGCGTCGCCCGCCATACCCGAAGCCGGCGAAGCCGACAAGCCTGGCGTGGCCCGCACGTCCAGCGTACGGCGCTGGCGAAGCCGGCGACCGACGCTGGGTGAGGAATCATCCCTAGCTAGGTTTGGGCTGGGTGAGGGAGCATCACTATCTAGGTTTGGGCTACGTTCCTAGCGTGGCCCGCCATACCAGAAGCAGGCGAAGCCAGCAAGCCTAGCGTGGCCCCCACGTCCAGTGTACGACGCCGTCGAAGCCGGCGACGGAGGCTGGGTGAGGAAGCATCCCTAGCTAGGTTTGGGCTGGGTGAGGAAGCATGCCTAGCTAGGTTTGAGCTACGTTGCTAGCGTGGCCCTCCACACCAGAAGCAGGCGAAGCCGGCAAGCCTGGCGTGGCCGCCACGTCCAGCGTACGGCGCCGTCGAAGCCGGCGACCGACGCTGGGTGAGGGAGCATCACTAGCTAGGTTTGGGCTACGTTCCTAGCGTGGCCCGCCATACCAGAAGCAGGCGAAGCCGGCAAGCCTGGCGTGGCCCGCACGTCCAGTGTACGACGCCGGCGACGGAGGCTGGGTGAGGAAGCACCCTAGCTAGGTTTGGGCTGGGTGAGGAAGCATCCCTAGCTAGGTTTGGGCTACGATCCTAGCGTGGCCCGCCATAGCCGAAGCAGGCGAAGCCGGCAAGCCTGGCGTGGCCCGCGCGTCCAGCGTACGGCGCCTCGAAGCCGGTGACGGACGCTGGGTGAGGAAGCATCCCTAGCTAGGTTTGGGCTACGTTCCTAGCGTGGCCCGCCATAGCCGAAGCCGGCGAAGCCGACCAGCCTGGCGTGGCCCGCACGTCCAGTGTACGACGCCGGCGACGGAGGCTGGGTGAGGAAGCACCCTAGGTAGGTTTGGGCTGGGTGAGGGAGCATCCCTAGCTAGGTTTGGGCTACATTCCTAGAGTCGCCCGCTATAGCCGAAGCCGGCAATCCTGGCGTGGCCCGCACGTCCAGCGTACGGCGCCGTCGAAGCCGGCGACGAACGCTGGGTGAGGAAGCATCCCTAGCTAGGTTTGGGCTGGGTGAGGAAGCATCAAGAGCTAGGTTTAGGCTACGTTCCTAGCGTGCCCCGCCATAGCCGAAGCCGGCGAAGCCGGAAAGCATGGCGTGGCCCGCGCGTCCAGCGTACGGCGCCGTCGAAGCCGGCGACGAACGCTGGGTGAGGAAGCATCCCTAGCTAGGTTTGGGCTGGGTGAGGGAGCATCCCTAGCTAGGTTTGGGCTACATTCTTAGCGTCGCCCGCCATAGCCGAAGCCGGCGAAGCCGGAAAGCATGGCGTGGCCCGCGCGTCCAGCGTACGGCGCCGTCGAAGCCGGTGACGGACGCTGGGTGAGGAAGCATCCCTAGCTAGGTTTGGGCTGGGTGAGGGAGCATCCCTAGCTAGGTTTGGGCTACGTTCCTAGCGTGGCCCGCCGTATCAGAAGCAGGCGAAGCCGGCAAGCCTGGCGTGGCCCGCAGGTCCAGCGTACCGCGCCGTCGAAGCCGGCGACGGAGGCTGGGTGAGGAAGCACCCCCAGCTAGGTTTGGGCTGGGTGAGGAAGCATCCCTAGCTAGGTTTGGGCTACGATCCTAGCGTGGCCCGCCATAGCCGAAGCCGGCGAAGCCGGCAAGCCTGGCGTGGCCCGCGCGTCCAGCGTACGGCGCCTCGAAGCCGGTGACGGACGCTTGGTGGGGAAGCATCCCTAGCTAGGTTTGGGCTACGTTCCTAGCGTGGCCCGCCATAGCCGAAGCCGGCGAAGCCGGAAAGCCTGGCGTTGCCCGCACGTCCAGCGTGCGGCGCTGGCGAAGCCGGCGACGAACGCTGGGTGAGGAAGCATCCCTATCTAGGTTTGGGCTGGGTGAGGAAGCATCCCTAGCTAGGTTTAGGCTACGTTCCTAGCGTCGCCCGCTATAGCCGAAGCCGGCAAGCCTGGCTGGCCCGCACGTCCAGCGTACGGCGCCGTCGAAGCCGGCGACGAACGCTGGGTGAGGAAGCATCCCTATCTAGGTTTGGGCTGGGTGAGGAAGCATCCCTAGCTAGGTTTGGGCTACATTCCTAGCGTCGCCCGCTATAGCCGAAGCCGGCAAGCCTGGCGTGGCCCGCACGTCCAGTGTACGGAGCCGGCGACGGAGGTTGGGTGACTATGCACCCCTAGCTAGGTTTGGGCTACGTTGCTAGCGTGGCTCGCCATACCAGAAGCAGGCGAAGCCGGCAAGCCTGGCGTGGCCCCCACGTCCAGTGTACGGCGCTGGCGAAGCCGGCGACCGACGCTGGGTGAGGAAGCATCCCTAGCTAGGTTTGGGCTACATTCCTAGCGTCGCCCGCTATAGCCGAAGCCGGCAAGCCTGGCTGGCCCGCACGTCCAGCGTACGGCGCCGTCGAAGCCGGCGACGAACGCTGGGTGAGGAAGCATCCCTATCTAGGTTTGGGCTGGGTGAGGAAGCATCCCTAGCTAGGTTTAGGCTACGTTGCTAGCGTCGCCCGCTATAGCCGAAGCCGGCAAGCCTGGCTGGCCCGCAGGTCCAGCGTACGGCGCCGTCGAAGCCGGCGACGAACGCTGGGTGAGGAAGCATCCCTATCTAGGTTTGGGCTGGGTGAGGAAGCATCCCTAGCTAGGTTTGGGCTGGGTGAGGAAGCATCCCTAGCTAGGTTTAGGCTACGTTCCTAGCGTGCCCCGCCATAGCCGAAGCCAGCGAAGCCGGCAAGCCTGGCGTGGCCCGCGCGTCCAGCGTACGGCGCCTCGAAGCCGGTGACGGACGCTGGGTGAGGAAGCATCCCTAGCTAGGTTTGGGCTGGGTGAGGGAGCATCCCTAGCTAGGTTTGGGCTACGTTCCTAGCGTGGCCCGCCGTATCAGAAGCAGGCGAAGCCGGCAAGCCTGGCGTGGCCCGCAGGTCCAGCGTACCGCGCCGTCGAAGCCGGCGACGGAGGCTGGGTGAGGAAGCACCCCCAGCTAGGTTTGGGCTGGGTGAGGAAGCATCCCTAGCTAGGTTTGGGCTACGATCCTAGCGTGGCCCGCCATAGCCGAAGCCGGCGAAGCCGGCAAGCCTGGCGTGGCCCGCGCGTCCAGCGTACGGCGCCTCGAAGCCGGTGACGGACGCTTGGTGGGGAAGCATCCCTAGCTAGGTTTGGGCTACGTTCCTAGCGTGGCCCGCCATAGCCGAAGCCGGCGAAGCCGGAAAGCCTGGCGTTGCCCGCACGTCCAGCGTGCGGCGCTGGCGAAGCCGGCGACGAACGCTGGGTGAGGAAGCATCCCTATCTAGGTTTGGGCTGGGTGAGGAAGCATCCCTAGCTAGGTTTAGGCTACGTTCCTAGCGTCGCCCGCTATAGCCGAAGCCCGCAAGCCTGGCTGGCCCGCACGTCCAGCGTACGGCGCCGTCGAAGCCGGCGACGAACGCTGGGTGAGGAAGCATCCCTATCTAGGTTTGGGCTGGGTGAGGAAGCATCCCTAGCTAGGTTTGGGCTACATTCCTAGCGTCGCCCGCTATAGCCGAAGCCGGCAAGCCTGGCGTGGCCCGCACGTCCAGTGTACGGAGCCGGCGACGGAGGTTGGGTGACTATGCACCCCTAGCTAGGTTTGGGCTACGTTGCTAGCGTGGCTCGCCATACCAGAAGCAGGCGAAGCCGGCAAGCCTGGCGTGGCCCCCACGTCCAGTGTACGGCGCTGGCGAAGCCGGCGACCGACGCTGGGTGAGGAAGCATCCCTAGCTAGGTTTGGGCTACATTCCTAGCGTCGCCCGCTATAGCCGAAGCCGGCAAGCCTGGCTGGCCCGCACGTCCAGCGTACGGCGCCGTCGAAGCCGGCGACGAACGCTGGGTGAGGAAGCATCCCTATCTAGGTTTGGGCTGGGTGAGGAAGCATCCCTAGCTAGGTTTAGGCTACGTTGCTAGCGTCGCCCGCTATAGCCGAAGCCGGCAAGCCTGGCTGGCCCGCACGTCCAGCGTACGGCGCCGTCGAAGCCGGCGACGAACGCTGGGTGAGGAAGCATCCCTATCTAGGTTTGGGCTGGGTGAGGAAGCATCCCTAGCTAGGTTTGGGCTGGGTGAGGAAGCATCCCTAGCTAGGTTTAGGCTACGTTCCTAGCGTGCCCCGCCATACCCGAAGCCGGCAAGCCTGGCGTGGCCCGCACGTCCAGCGTACGGCGCCGTCGAAGCCGGCGACCGACGCTGGGTGAGGGAGCATCCCTAGCTAGGTTTGGGCTACATTCCTAGCGTCGCCCGCTATAGCCGAAGCCGGCGAAGCCGGAAAGCCTATCGTGGCCCGCACGTCCAGCGTGCGGCGCTGGCGAAGCCGGCGACCGACGCTGGGTGAGGAAGCATCCCTAGCTAGGTTTGGGCTACATCCCTAGCGTCGCCCGCCATACCCGAAGCCGGCGAAGCCGACAAGCCTGGCGTGGCCCGCACGTCCAGCGTACGGCGCTGGCAAAGCCGGCGACCGACGGAGGGTGAGGAAGCACCCCTAGCTAGGTTTGGGCTGGGTGAGGGAGCATCCCTAGCTAGGTTTAGGCTACGTTCCTAGCGTGGCCCGCCATACCAGAAGCAGGCGAAGCCGACAAGCCTGGCGTGGCCAGCACGTCCAGTGTTCGGCGCTGGCGAAGCCGGCGACCGACGCTGGGTGAGGAATCATCCCTAGCTAGGTTTGGGCTGGGTGAGGGAGCATCACTAGCTAGGTTTGGGCTACGTTCCTAGCGTGGCCCGCCATACCAGAAGCAGGCGAAGCCAGCAAGCCTAGCGTGGCCCGCACGTCCAGTGTACGACGCCGTCGAAGCCGGCGACGGAGGCTGGGTGAGGAAGCATCCCTAGCTAGGTTTGGGCTGGGTGAGGAAGCATGCCTAGCTAGGTTTGAGCTACGTTGCTAGCGTGGCCCTCCACACCAGAAGCAGGCGAAGCCGGCAAGCCTGGCGTGGCCGCCACGTCCAGCGTACGGCGCCGTCGAAGCCGGCGACCGACGCTGGGTGAGGGAGCATCACTAGCTAGGTTTGGGCTACGTTCCTAGCGTGGCCCGCCATACCAGAAGCAGGCGAAGCCGGCAAGCCTGGCGTGGCCCGCACGTCCAGTGTACGACGCCGGCGACGGAGGCTGGGTGAGGAAGCACCCTAGCTAGGTTTGGGCTGGGTGAGGAAGCATCCCTAGCTAGGTTTGGGCTACGATCCTAGCGTGGCCCGCCATAGCCGAAGCAGGCGAAGCCGGCAAGCCTGGCGTGGCCCGCGCGTCCAGCGTACGGCGCCTCGAAGCCGGTGACGGACGCTGGGTGAGGAAGCATCCCTAGCTAGGTTTGGGCTACGTTCCTAGCGTGGCCCGCCATAGCCGAAGCCGGCGAAGCCGACCAGCCTGGCGTGGCCCGCACGTCCAGTGTACGACGCCGGCGACGGAGGCTGGGTGAGGAAGCACCCTAGCTAGGTTTGGGCTGGGTGAAGGAGCATCCATAGCTAGGTTTGGGCTACATTCCTAGAGTCGCCCGCTATAGCCGAAGCCGGCAATCCTGGCGTGGCCCGCACGTCCAGCGTACGGCGCCGTCGAAGCCGGCGACGAACGCTGGGTGAGGAAGCATCCCTAGCTAGGTTTGGGCTGGGTGAGGAAGCATCAAGAGCTAGGTTTAGGCTACGTTCCTAGCGTGCCCCGCCATAGCCGAAGCCGGCGAAGCCGGAAAGCATGGCGTGGCCCGCGCGTCCAGCGTACGGCGCCGTCGAAGCCGGCGACGAACGCTGGGTGAGGAAGCATCCCTAGCTAGGTTTGGGCTGGGTGAGGAAGCATCAAGAGCTAGGTTTGGGCTACGTTCCTAGCGTGGCCCGCCATAGCCGAAGCCGGCGAAGCCGACCAGCCTGGCGTGGCCCGCACGTCCAGTGAACGGAGCCGGCGACGGAGGTTGGGTGAGTATGCACCCCTAGCTAGGTTTGGGCTGGGTGAGGGAGCATCCCTAGCTAGGTTTGGGCTACATTCCTAGCGTCGCCCGCCATAGCCGAAGCCGGCGAAGCCGGAAAGCATGGCGTGGCCCGCGCGTCCAGCGTACGGCGCCGTCGAAGCCGGTGACGGACGCTGGGTGAGGAAGCATCCCTAGCTAGGTTTGGGCTGGGTGAGGGAGCATCCCTAGCTAGGTTTGGGCTACGTTCCTAGCGTGGCCCGCCGTATCAGAAGCAGGCGAAGCCGGCAAGCCTGGCGTGGCCCGCAGGTCCAGCGTACCGCGCCGTCGAAGCCGGCGACGGAGGCTGGGTGAGGAAGCACCCCCAGCTAGGTTTGGGCTGGGTGAGGAAGCATCCCTAGCTAGGTTTGGGCTACGATCCTAGCGTGGCCCGCCATAGCCGAAGCCGGCGAAGCCGGCAAGCCTGGCGTGGCCCGCGCGTCCAGCGTACGGCGCCTCGAAGCCGGTGACGGACGCTTGGTGGGGAAGCATCCCTAGCTAGGTTTGGGCTACGTTCCTAGCGTGGCCCGCCATAGCCGAAGCCGGCGAAGCCGGCAAGCCTGGCGTGGCCCGCACGTCCAGCGTGCGGCGCTGGCGAAGCCGGCGACGAACGCTGGGTGAGGAAGCATCCCTATCTAGGTTTGGGCTTGGTGAGGAAGCATCCCTAGCTAGGTTTAGGCTACGTTCCTAGCGTCGCCCGCTATAGCCGAAGCCGGCAAGCCTGGCTGGCCCGCACGTCCAGCGTACGGCGCCGTCGAAGCCGGCGACGAACGCTGGGTGAGGAAGCATCCCTATCTAGGTTTGGGCTGGGTGAGGAAGCATCCCTAGCTAGGTTTGGGCTACATTCCTAGCGTCGCCCGCTATAGCCGAAGCCGGCAAGCCTGGCGTGGCCCGCACGTCCAGTGTACGGAGCCGGCGACGGAGGTTGGGTGACTATGCACCCCTAGCTAGGTTTGGGCTACGTTGCTAGCGTGGCTCGCCATACCAGAAGCAGGCGAAGCCGGCAAGCCTGGCGTGGCCCCCACGTCCAGTGTACGGCGCTGGCGAAGCCGGCGACCGACGCTGGGTGAGGAAGCATCCCTAGCTAGGTTTGGGCTACATTCCTAGCGTCGCCCGCTATAGCCGAAGCCGGCAAGCCTGGCTGGCCCGCACGTCCAGCGTACGGCGCCGTCGAAGCCGGCGACGAACGCTGGGTGAGGAAGCATCCCTATCTAGGTTTGGGCTGGGTGAGGAAGCATCCCTAGCTAGGTTTAGGCTACGTTCCTAGCGTCGCCCGCTATAGCCGAAGCCGGCAAGCCTGGCTGGCCCGCACGTCCAGCGTACGGCGCCGTCGAAGCCGGCGACGAACGCTGGGTGAGGAAGCATCCCTATCTAGGTTTGGGCTGGGTGAGGAAGCATCCCTAGCTAGGTTTGGGCTACGTTCCTAGCGTGGCCCGCCATAGCCGAAGCAGGCGAAGCCGGCAAGCCTGGCGTGGCCCGCACGTCCAGAGTACGGAGCCGGCGACGGAGGTTGGGTGAGTATGCACCCCTAGCTAGGTTTGGGCTGGGTGAGGGAGCATCCCTAGCTAGGTTTGGGTTACGTTCCTAGCGTGCCCCGCCATACCCGAAGCGGACAAGCCTGGCCTGGCCCGCACGTCTAGCGTACGGCGTTGGCCAAGCCGGCGACCGACGCTGGGTGAGGAATCATCCCTAGCTAGGTTTGGGCTGGGTGAGGAAGCATCCCTAGCTAGGTTTGGGCTACGATCCTAGCGTGGCCCGCCATAGCCGAAGCAGGCGAAGCCGGCAAGCCTGGCGTGGCCCGCGCGTCCAGCGTACGGCGCCTCGAAGCCGGTGACGGAGGCTGGGTGAGGAAGCATCCCTAGCTAGGTTTGGGCTACGTTCCTAGCGTGGCCCGCCATAGCCGAAGCCGGCGAAGCCGACCAGCCTGGCGTGGCCCGCACGTCCAGAGTACGGAGCCGGCGACGGAGGTTGGGTGAGTATGCACCCCTAGCTAGGTTTGGGCTACATTCCTAGCGTCGCCCGCCATACCAGAAGCAGGCGAAGCCGGCAAGCCTGGCGTGGCCCGCACGTCCAGTATACGGCGCCGGCGACGGAGGCTGGGTGAGGAAGCATCCCTAGCTAGGTTTGGGCTACGTTCCTAGCGTGGCCCGCCATAGCCGAAGCCGGCGAAGCCAACCAGCCTGGCGTGGCCCGCACGTCCAGTGTACGGAGCCGGCGACGGAGGTTGGGTGAGCATGCACCCCTAGCTAGGTTTGGGCTGGGTGAGGAAGCATCCCTAGCCAGGTTTAGGCTACGTTCCTAGCGTGCACCGCCATACCCGAAGCCGGCAAGCCTGGCGTGGCCCGCACGTCCAGCGTACGGCGCCGTCGAAGCCGGCGACGAACGCTGGGTGAGGAAGCATCCCTAGCTAGGTTTGGGCTACGTTCCTAGCGTGGCCCGCCATAGCCGAAGCCGGCGAAGCCGGCAAGCCTGGCGTGGCCCGCACGTCCAGCGTGCGGCGCTGGCGAAGCCGGCGACGAACGCTGGGTGAGGAAGCATCCCTAGCTAGGTTTGGGCTACGTTCCTAGCGTGGCCCGCCATAGCCGAAGCCGGCGAAGCCGACCAGCCTGGCGTGGCCCGCACGTCCAGAGTACGGAGCCGGCGACGGAGGTTGGGTGAGTATGCACCCCTAGCTAGGTTTGGGCTACATTCCTAGCGTCGCCCGCCATACCAGAAGCAGGCGAAGCCGGCAAGCCTGGCGTGGCCCGCACGTCCAGTATACGGCGCCGGCGACGGAGGCTGGGTGAGGAAGCATCCCTAGCTAGGTTTGGGCTACGTTCCTAGCGTGGCCCGCCATAGCCGAAGCCGGCGAAGCCAACCAGCCTGGCGTGGCCCGCACGTCCAGTGTACGGAGCCGGCGACGGAGGTTGGGTGAGTATGCACCCCTAGCTAGGTTTGGGCTGGGTGAGGAAGCATCCCTAGCTAGGTTTAGGCTACGTTCCTAGCGTGCACCGCCATACCCGAAGCCGGCAAGCCTGGCGTGGCCCGCACGTCCAGCGTACGGCGCCGTCGAAGCTGGCGACCGACGCTGGGTGAGGAAGCATCCCTAGCTAGGTTTGGGCTGGGTGAGGAAGCATCCCTAGCTAGGTTTGGGCTACGTTCCTAGCGTGGCCCGCCATAGCCGAAGCCGGCGAAGCCGGCAAGCCTGGCGTGGCCCGCACGTCCAGAGTACGGAGCCGGCGACGGAGGTTGGGTGAGTATGCACCCCTAGCTAGGTTTGGGCTACATTCCTAGCGTCGCCCGCCATACCAGAAGCAGGCGAAGCCGGCAAGCCTGGCGTGGCCCGCACGTCCAGTATACGGCGCCGGCGACGGAGGCTGGGTGAGGAAGCATCCCTAGCTAGGTTTGGGCTACGTTCCTAGCGTGGCCCGCCATAGCCGAAGCCGGCGAAGCCAACCAGCCTGGCGTGGCCCGCACGTCCAGTGTACGGAGCCGGCGACGGAGGTTGGGTGAGTATGCACCCCTAGCTAGGTTTGGGCTGGGTGAGGAAGCATCCCTAGCTAGGTTTGGGCTACATTCCTAGCGTCGCCCGCCATACCAGAAGCAGGCGAAGCCGGCAAGCCTGGCGTGGCCCGCACGTCCAGTATACGGCGCCGGCGACGGAGGCTGGGTGAGGAAGCATCCCTAGCTAGGTTTGGGCTACATTCCTAGCGTCGCCCGCTATAGCCGAAGCCGGCAAGCCTGGCGTGGCCCGCACGTCCAGCGTACGGCGCCGTCGAAGCCGGCGACGAACGCTGGGTGAGGAAGCATCCCTAGCTAGGTTTGGGCTGGGTGAGGAAGCATCCCTAGCTAGGTTTAGGCTAGGTTCCTAGCGTGCACCGCCATACCCGAAGCCGGCAAGCCTGGCGTGGCCCGCACGTCCAGCGTACGGCGCCGTCGAAGCTGGCGACCGACGCTGGGTGAGGGAGCATCCCTAGCTAGGTTTGGGCTACATTCCTAGCGTCGCCCGCTGTAGCCGAAGCCGGCGAAGCCGGAAAGCCTGGCGTGGCCCGCACGTCCAGCGTGCGGCGCTGGCGAAGCCGGCGACCGACGCTGGGTGAGGAAGCATCCCTAGCTAGGTTTGGGCTACATCCCTAGCGTCGCCCGCCATACCCGAAGCCGGCGAAGCCGACAAGCCTGGCGTGGCCCGCACGTCCAGCGTACGGCGCTGGCGAAGCCGGCGACCGACGCTGGGTGAGGAATCATCCCTAGCTAGGTTTGGGCTACGTTCCTAGCGTCGCCCGCCATACCAGAAGCAGGCGAAGCCGGCAAGCCTGGCGTGGCCCGCACGTCCAGTGTACGACGCCGGCGACGGACGCTGGGTGAGGAAGCATCCCTAGCTAGGTTTGGGCTACGTTGCTAGCGTGGCCCGCCATACCAGATGCAGGCGAAGCCGGCAAGCCTGGCGTGGCCAGCACGTCCAGTGTTCGGCGCTGGCGAAGCCGGCGACCGACGCTGGGTGAGGAATCATCCCTAGCTAGGTTTGGGCTACGTTCCTAGCGTCGCCCGCCATACCAGAAGCAGGCGAAGCCGGCAAGCCTGGCGTGGCCCCCACGTCCAGTGTACGGCGCCGGCGACCGACGCTGGGTGAGGAGCATCCCTAGCTAGGTTTGGGCTACATTCCTAGCGTCGCCCGCCATAGCCGAAGCCGGCGAAGCCGACCAGCCTGGCGTGGCCCGCAGGTCCAGCGTACGGCGCCGTCGAAGCCGGCGACGGAGGTTGGGTGAGGAAGCATCCCTAGCTAGGTTTGGGCTGGGTGAGGAAGCATCCCTAGCAAGGTTTGGGCTACGTTCCTAGCGTGGCCCGCCATACCAGAAGCAGGCGAAGCCAGCAAGCCTAGCGTGGCCCGCACGTCCAGTGTTCGGCGCTGGCGAAGCCGGCGACCGACGCTGGGTGAGGAATCATCCCTAGCTAGGTTTGGGCTGGGTGAGGGAGCATCCCTAGCAAGGTTTGGGCTACGTTCCTAGCGTGGCCCGCCATACCAGAAGCAGGCGAAGCCAGCAAGCCTGGCGTGGCCAGCACGTCCAGTGTTCGGCGCTGGCGAAGCCGGCGACCGACGCTGGGTGAGGAATCATCCCTAGCTAGGTTTGGGCTGGGTGAGGGAGCATCCCTAGCAAGGTTTGGGCTACGTTCCTAGCGTGCCCCGCCATACCCGAAGCGGGCAAGCCTGGCCTGGCCCGCACGTCTAGCGTACGGCGTTGGCCAAACCGGCGACCGACGCTGGGTGAGGAATCATCCCTAGCTAGGTTTGGGCTGGGTGAGGGAGCATCACTAGCTAGGTTTGGGCTACGTTCCTAGCGTGGCCCGCCATACCAGAAGCAGGCGAAGCCAGCAAGCCTGGCGTGGCCAGCACGTCCAGTGTTCGGCGCTGGCGAAGCCGGCGACCGACGCTGGGTGAGGAATCATCCCTAGCTAGGTTTGGGCTGGGTGAGGGAGCATCCCTAGCAAGGTTTGGGCTACGTTCCTAGCGTGGCCCGCCATACCAGAAGCAGGCGAAGCCAGCAAGCCTAGCGTGGCCCGCACGTCCAGTGTACGACGCCGGCGACGGAGGCTGGGTGAGGAAGCATCCCTAGCTAGGTTTGGGCTGGGTGAGGAAGCATGCCTAGCTAGGTTTGAGCTACGTTGCTAGCGTGGCCCTCCACACCAGAAGCAGGCGAAGCCGGCAAGCCTGGCGTGGCCGCCACGTCCAGTGTACGGCGCCGGCGACGGAGGCTGTGTGAGGGAGCATGCCTAGCTAGGTTTGGGCTTCGTTGCTAGCGTGGCCCGCCATACCAGAAGCAGGCGAAGCCGGCAAGCCTGGCGTGGCCCGCACGTCCAGCGTGCGGCGCTGGCGAAGCCGGCGACCGACGCTGGGTGAGGAAGCATCCCTAGCTAGGTTTGGGCTACATCCCTAGCGTCGCCCGCCATACCCGAAGCCGGCGAAGCCGACAAGCCTGGCGTGGCCCGCACGTCCAGTGTACGGCGCTGGCGAAGCCGGCGACCGACGCTGGGTGAGGAATCATCCCTAGCTGGGTTTGGGCTGGGTGAGGGAGCATCACTAGCTAGGTTTAGGCTACGTTCCTAGCGTGGCCCGCCATACCAGAAGCAGGCGAAGCCGGCAAGCCTGGCGTGGCCCCCACGTCCAGCGTGCGGCGATGGCGAAGCCGGCGACCGACGCTGGGTGAGGAAGCATCCCTAGCTAGGTTTGGGCTGGGTGAGGGAGCATCCCTAGCTAGGTTTGGGCTACGTTCCTAGCGTGACCCGCCGTATCAGAAGCAGGCGAAGCCGGCAAGCCTGGCGTGGCCCCCACGTCCAGTGTACGGCGCCGGCGACCGACGCTGGGTGAGGAGCATCCCTAGCTAGGTTTGGGCTACATTCCTAGCGTCGCCCGCCATAGCCGAAGCCGGCGAAGCCGACCAGCCTGGCGTGGCCCGCAGGTCCAGCGTACGGCGCCGTCGAAGCCGGCGACGGAGGTTGGGTGAGGAAGCATCCCTAGCTAGGTTTGGGCTGGGTGAGGAAGCATCCCTAGCTAGGTTTGGGTTACGTTCCTAGCGTGCCCCGCCATACCCGAAGCGGGCAAGCCTGGCCTGGCCCGCACGTCTAGCGTACGGCGTTGGCCAAGCCGGCGACCGACGCTGGGTGAGGAATCATCCCTAGCTAGGTTTGGGCTGGGTGAGGGAGCATCACTAGCTAGGTTTGGGCTACGTTCCTAGCGTGGCCCGCCATACCAGAAGCAGGCGAAGCCGGCAAGCCTGGCGTGGCCCGCACGTCCAGTGCACGACGCCGGCGACGGAGGCTGGGTGAGGAAGCATCCCTAGCTAGGTTTGGGCTGGGTGAGGGAGCATCCCTAGCTAGGTTTGGGCTACGTTCCTAGCGTGGCCCGCCGTATCAGAAGCAGGCGAAGCC
Source organism: Heligmosomoides polygyrus bakeri (assembly GCA_947359475.1). Lineage (NCBI taxonomy): Eukaryota > Metazoa > Nematoda > Chromadorea > Rhabditida > Heligmosomidae > Heligmosomoides > Heligmosomoides polygyrus. Next base: position 58,930,993 of record OX375870.1, on the reverse strand, counting down.
AGCAAGCCTATCGTGGCCCGCACGTCCAGGGTGCGGCGCTGGCGAAGCCGGCGACCGACGCTGGGTGAGGAAGCATCCCTAGCTAGGTTTGGGCTACATCCCTAGCGTCGCCCGCCATACCCGAAGCCGGCGAAGCCGGAAAGCCTATCGTGGCCCGCACGTCCAGGGTGCGGCGCTGGCGAAGCCGGCGACCGACGCTGGGTGAGGAAGCATCCCTAGCTAGGTTTGGGCTACATCCCTAGCGTCGCCCGCCATACCCGAAGCCGGCGAAGCCGACAAGCCTGGCGTGGCCCGCACGTCCAGTGTACGGCGCTGGCGAAGCCGGCGACCGACGCTGGGTGAGGAATCATCCCTAGCTAGGTTTGGGCTGGGTGAGGGAGCATCACTAGCTAGGTTTGGGCTACGTTCCTAGCGTCGCCCGCCATACCAGAAGCAGGCGAAGCCGGCAAGCCTGGCGTGGCCCGCACGTCCAGTGTACGACGCCGGCGACGGAGGCTGGGTGAGGAAGCATCCCTAGCTAGGTTTGGGCTACGTTGCTAGCGTGGCCCGCCATACCAGATGCAGGCGAAGCCGGCAAGCCTGGCGTGGCCCGCACGTCCAGCGTACGGCGCTGGCGAAGCCGGCGACCGACGCAGGGTGAGGAAGCACCCCTAGCTAGGTTTGGGCTGGGTGAGGGAGCATCCCTAGCTAGGTTTAGGCTACGTTCCTAGCGTGGCCCGCCATACCAGAAGCAGGCGAAGCCGACAAGCCTGGCGTGGCCAGCACGTCCAGTGTTCGGCGCTGGCGAAGCCGGCGACCGACGCTGGGTGAGGAATCATCCCTAGCTAGGTTTGGGCTGGGTGAGGGAGCATCACTAGCTAGGTTTGGGCTACGTTCCTAGCGTGGCCCGCCATACCAGAAGCAGGCGAAGCCAGCAAGCCTATCGTGGCCCGCACGTCCAGGGTGCGGCGCTGGCGAAGCCGGCGACCGACGCTGGGTGAGGAAGCATCCCTAGCTAGGTTTGGGCTACATCCCTAGCGTCGCCCGCCATACCCGAAGCCGGCGAAGCCGACAAGCCTGGCGTGGCCAGCACGTCCAGTGTTCGGCGCTGGCGAAGCCGGCGACCGACGCTGGGTGAGGAATCATCCCTAGCTAGGTTTGGGCTGGGTGAGGGAGCATCACTAGCTAGGTTTGGGCTACATCCCTAGCGTCGCCCGCCATACCCGAAGCCGGCGAAGCCGGAAAGCCTATCGTGGCCCGCACGTCCAGGGTGCGGCGCTGGCGAAGCCGGCGACCGACGCTGGGTGAGGAAGCATCCCTAGCTAGGTTTGGGCTACATCCCTAGCGTCGCCCGCCATACCCGAAGCCGGCGAAGCCGACAAGCCTGGCGTGGCCCGCACGTCCAGTGTACGGCGCTGGCGAAGCCGGCGACCGACGCTGGGTGAGGAATCATCCCTAGCTAGGTTTGGGCTGGGTGAGGGAGCATCACTAGCTAGGTTTGGGCTACGTTCCTAGCGTCGCCCGCCATACCAGAAGCAGGCGAAGCCGGCAAGCCTGGCGTGGCCCGCACGTCCAGTGTACGACGCCGGCGACGGAGGCTGGGTGAGGAAGCATCCCTAGCTAGGTTTGGGCTACGTTGCTAGCGTGGCCCGCCATACCAGATGCAGGCGAAGCCGGCAAGCCTGGCGTGGCCCGCACGTCCAGCGTACGGCGCTGGCGAAGCCGGCGACCGACGCAGGGTGAGGAAGCACCCCTAGCTAGGTTTGGGCTGGGTGAGGGAGCATCCCTAGCTAGGTTTAGGCTACGTTCCTAGCGTGGCCCGCCATACCAGAAGCAGGCGAAGCCGACAAGCCTGGCGTGGCCCGCACGTCCAGTGTACGACGCCGGCGACGGAGGCTGGGTGAGGAAGCATCCCTAGCTAGGTTTGGGCTGGGTGAGGAAGTATGCCTAGCTAGGTTTGGGCTACGTTGCTAGCGTGGCCCTCCACACCAGAAGCAGGCGAAGCCGGCAAGCCTGGCGTGGCCGCCACGTCCAGTGTACGGCGCCGGCGACGGAGGCTGTGTGAGGGAGCATGCCTAGCTAGGTTTGGGCTACGTTCCTAGCGTGACCCGCCGTATCAGAAGCAGGCGAAGCCGGCAAGCCTGGCGTGGCCCCCACGTCCAGTATACGGCGCCGGCGACCGACGCTGGGTGAGGAGCATCCCTAGCTAGGTTTGGGCTACATTCCTAGCGTCGCCCGCCATAGCCGAAGCCGGCGAAGCCGACCAGCCTGGCGTGGCCCGCAGGTCCAGCGTACGGCGCCGTCGAAGCCGGCGACGGAGGTTGGGTGAGGAAGCATCCCTAGCTAGGTTTGGGCTGGGTGAGGAAGCATCCCTAGCAAGGTTTGGGCTACGTTCCTAGCGTGGCCCGCCATACCAGAAGCAGGCGAAGCCAGCAAGCCTAGCGTGGCCCGCACGTCCAGTGTTCGGCGCTGGCGAAGCCGGCGACCGACGCTGGGTGAGGAATCATCCCTAGCTAGGTTTGGGCTGGGTGAGGGAGCATCCCTAGCAAGGTTTGGGCTACGTTCCTAGCGTGGCCCGCCATACCAGAAGCAGGCGAAGCCAGCAAGCCTGGCGTGGCCAGCACGTCCAGTGTTCGGCGCTGGCGAAGCCGGCGACCGACGCTGGGTGAGGAATCATCCCTAGCTAGGTTTGGGCTGGGTGAGGGAGCATCCCTAGCAAGGTTTGGGCTACGTTCCTAGCGTGCCCCGCCATACCCGAAGCGGGCAAGCCTGGCCTGGCCCGCACGTCTAGCGTACGGCGTTGGCCAAACCGGCGACCGACGCTGGGTGAGGAATCATCCCTAGCTAGGTTTGGGCTGGGTGAGGGAGCATCACTAGCTAGGTTTGGGCTACGTTCCTAGCGTGGCCCGCCATACCAGAAGCAGGCGAAGCCAGCAAGCCTGGCGTGGCCAGCACGTCCAGTGTTCGGCGCTGGCGAAGCCGGCGACCGACGCTGGGTGAGGAATCATCCCTAGCTAGGTTTGGGCTGGGTGAGGGAGCATCCCTAGCAAGGTTTGGGCTACGTTCCTAGCGTGGCCCGCCATACCAGAAGCAGGCGAAGCCAGCAAGCCTAGCGTGGCCCGCACGTCCAGTGTACGACGCCGGCGACGGAGGCTGGGTGAGGAAGCATCCCTAGCTAGGTTTGGGCTGGGTGAGGAAGCATGCCTAGCTAGGTTTGAGCTACGTTGCTAGCGTGGCCCTCCACACCAGAAGCAGGCGAAGCCGGCAAGCCTGGCGTGGCCGCCACGTCCAGTGTACGGCGCCGGCGACGGAGGCTGTGTGAGGGAGCATGCCTAGCTAGGTTTGGGCTTCGTTGCTAGCGTGGCCCGCCATACCAGAAGCAGGCGAAGCCGGCAAGCCTGGCGTGGCCCGCACGTCCAGCGTGCGGCGCTGGCGAAGCCGGCGACCGACGCTGGGTGAGGAAGCATCCCTAGCTAGGTTTGGGCTACATCCCTAGCGTCGCCCGCCATACCCGAAGCCGGCGAAGCCGACAAGCCTGGCGTGGCCCGCACGTCCAGTGTACGGCGCTGGCGAAGCCGGCGACCGACGCTGGGTGAGGAATCATCCCTAGCTGGGTTTGGGCTGGGTGAGGGAGCATCACTAGCTAGGTTTAGGCTACGTTCCTAGCGTGGCCCGCCATACCAGAAGCAGGCGAAGCCGGCAAGCCTGGCGTGGCCCCCACGTCCAGCGTGCGGCGATGGCGAAGCCGGCGACCGACGCTGGGTGAGGAAGCATCCCTAGCTAGGTTTGGGCTGGGTGAGGGAGCATCCCTAGCTAGGTTTGGGCTACGTTCCTAGCGTGACCCGCCGTATCAGAAGCAGGCGAAGCCGGCAAGCCTGGCGTGGCCCCCACGTCCAGTGTACGGCGCCGGCGACCGACGCTGGGTGAGGAGCATCCCTAGCTAGGTTTGGGCTACATTCCTAGCGTCGCCCGCCATAGCCGAAGCCGGCGAAGCCGACCAGCCTGGCGTGGCCCGCAGGTCCAGCGTACGGCGCCGTCGAAGCCGGCGACGGAGGTTGGGTGAGGAAGCATCCCTAGCTAGGTTTGGGCTGGGTGAGGAAGCATCCCTAGCTAGGTTTGGGTTACGTTCCTAGCGTGCCCCGCCATACCCGAAGCGGGCAAGCCTGGCCTGGCCCGCACGTCTAGCGTACGGCGTTGGCCAAGCCGGCGACCGACGCTGGGTGAGGAATCATCCCTAGCTAGGTTTGGGCTGGGTGAGGGAGCATCACTAGCTAGGTTTGGGCTACGTTCCTAGCGTGGCCCGCCATACCAGAAGCAGGCGAAGCCGGCAAGCCTGGCGTGGCCCGCACGTCCAGTGCACGACGCCGGCGACGGAGGCTGGGTGAGGAAGCATCCCTAGCTAGGTTTGGGCTGGGTGAGGGAGCATCCCTAGCTAGGTTTGGGCTACGTTCCTAGCGTGGCCCGCCGTATCAGAAGCAGGCGAAGCCAGCAAGCCTATCGTGGCCCGCACGTCCAGGGTGCGGCGCTGGCGAAGCCGGCGACCGACGCTGGGTGAGGAAGCATCCCTAGCTAGGTTTGGGCTACATCCCTAGCGTCGCCCGCCATACCCGAAGCCGGCGAAGCCGGAAAGCCTATCGTGGCCCGCACGTCCAGGGTGCGGCGCTGGCGAAGCCGGCGACCGACGCTGGGTGAGGAAGCATCCCTAGCTAGGTTTGGGCTACATCCCTAGCGTCGCCCGCCATACCCGAAGCCGGCGAAGCCGACAAGCCTGGCGTGGCCCGCACGTCCAGTGTACGGCGCTGGCGAAGCCGGCGACCGACGCTGGGTGAGGAATCATCCCTAGCTAGGTTTGGGCTGGGTGAGGGAGCATCACTAGCTAGGTTTGGGCTACGTTCCTAGCGTCGCCCGCCATACCAGAAGCAGGCGAAGCCGGCAAGCCTGGCGTGGCCCGCACGTCCAGTGTACGACGCCGGCGACGGAGGCTGGGTGAGGAAGCATCCCTAGCTAGGTTTGGGCTACGTTGCTAGCGTGGCCCGCCATACCAGATGCAGGCGAAGCCGGCAAGCCTGGCGTGGCCCGCACGTCCAGCGTACGGCGCTGGCGAAGCCGGCGACCGACGCAGGGTGAGGAAGCACCCCTAGCTAGGTTTGGGCTGGGTGAGGGAGCATCCCTAGCTAGGTTTAGGCTACGTTCCTAGCGTGGCCCGCCATACCAGAAGCAGGCGAAGCCGACAAGCCTGGCGTGGCCAGCACGTCCAGTGTTCGGCGCTGGCGAAGCCGGCGACCGACGCTGGGTGAGGAATCATCCCTAGCTAGGTTTGGGCTGGGTGAGGGAGCATCACTAGCTAGGTTTGGGCTACGTTCCTAGCGTGGCCCGCCATACCAGAAGCAGGCGAAGCCAGCAAGCCTATCGTGGCCCGCACGTCCAGGGTGCGGCGCTGGCGAAGCCGGCGACCGACGCTGGGTGAGGAAGCATCCCTAGCTAGGTTTGGGCTACATCCCTAGCGTCGCCCGCCATACCCGAAGCCGGCGAAGCCGACAAGCCTGGCGTGGCCAGCACGTCCAGTGTTCGGCGCTGGCGAAGCCGGCGACCGACGCTGGGTGAGGAATCATCCCTAGCTAGGTTTGGGCTGGGTGAGGGAGCATCACTAGCTAGGTTTGGGCTACATCCCTAGCGTCGCCCGCCATACCCGAAGCCGGCGAAGCCGGAAAGCCTATCGTGGCCCGCACGTCCAGGGTGCGGCGCTGGCGAAGCCGGCGACCGACGCTGGGTGAGGAAGCATCCCTAGCTAGGTTTGGGCTACATCCCTAGCGTCGCCCGCCATACCCGAAGCCGGCGAAGCCGACAAGCCTGGCGTGGCCCGCACGTCCAGTGTACGGCGCTGGCGAAGCCGGCGACCGACGCTGGGTGAGGAATCATCCCTAGCTAGGTTTGGGCTGGGTGAGGGAGCATCACTAGCTAGGTTTGGGCTACGTTCCTAGCGTCGCCCGCCATACCAGAAGCAGGCGAAGCCGGCAAGCCTGGCGTGGCCCGCACGTCCAGTGTACGACGCCGGCGACGGAGGCTGGGTGAGGAAGCATCCCTAGCTAGGTTTGGGCTACGTTGCTAGCGTGGCCCGCCATACCAGATGCAGGCGAAGCCGGCAAGCCTGGCGTGGCCCGCACGTCCAGCGTACGGCGCTGGCGAAGCCGGCGACCGACGCAGGGTGAGGAAGCACCCCTAGCTAGGTTTGGGCTGGGTGAGGGAGCATCCCTAGCTAGGTTTAGGCTACGTTCCTAGCGTGGCCCGCCATACCAGAAGCAGGCGAAGCCGACAAGCCTGGCGTGGCCCGCACGTCCAGTGTACGACGCCGGCGACGGAGGCTGGGTGAGGAAGCATCCCTAGCTAGGTTTGGGCTGGGTGAGGAAGTATGCCTAGCTAGGTTTGGGCTACGTTGCTAGCGTGGCCCTCCACACCAGAAGCAGGCGAAGCCGGCAAGCCTGGCGTGGCCGCCACGTCCAGTGTACGGCGCCGGCGACGGAGGCTGTGTGAGGGAGCATGCCTAGCTAGGTTTGGGCTACGTTCCTAGCGTGACCCGCCGTATCAGAAGCAGGCGAAGCCGGCAAGCCTGGCGTGGCCCCCACGTCCAGTATACGGCGCCGGCGACCGACGCTGGGTGAGGAGCATCCCTAGCTAGGTTTGGGCTACATTCCTAGCGTCGCCCGCCATAGCCGAAGCCGGCGAAGCCGACCAGCCTGGCGTGGCCCGCAGGTCCAGCGTACGGCGCCGTCGAAGCCGGCGACGGAGGTTGGGTGAGGAAGCACCCCTAGCTAGGTTTGGGCTGGGTGAGGAAGCATCCCTAGCTAGGTTTGGGTTACGTTCCTAGCGTGCCCCGCCATACCCGAAGCGGGCAAGCCTGGCCTGGCCCGCACGTCTAGCGTACGGCGTTGGCCAAGACGGCGACCGACGCTGGGTGAGGAGCATCCCTAGCTAGGTTTGGGCTACATTCCTAGCGTCGCCCGCCATAGCCGAAGCCGGCGAAGCCGACCAGCCTGGCGTGGCCCGCAGGTCCAGCGTACGGCGCCGTCGAAGCCGGCGACGGAGGCTGGGTGAGGAAGCATCCCTAGCTAGGTTTGGGCTGGGTGAGGAAGCATCGCTAGCTAGGTTTGGGAATTCATTCCTATCGTCGCCCGCCATAGCCGAAGCCGGCGAAGCCGACCAGCATGGCGTGGGCCGCACGTCCAGTATACGGCGCCGGCGACGGAGGCTGGGTGAGGAAGCATCCGTAGCTAGGTTTGGTCTACGTTCCTAGCGTGGCCCGCCATAGCCGAAGCCGGCGAAGCCGACCAGCCTGGCGTGGCCAGCACGTCCAGTGTACGGCGCTGGCGAAGCCGACGACCGACGCTGGGTGCGGAAGCACCTCTAGCTAGGTTTGGGCTGGGTGAGGAAGCATCCCTAGCTAGGTTTAGGTTACGTTCCTAGCGTGCACCGCCATACCCGAAGCCGGCGAAGCCGACCAGCATGGCGTGGGCCGCACGTCCAGTATACGGCGCCGGCGACGGAGGCTGGGTGAGGAAGCATCCGTAGCTAGGTTTGGTCTACGTTCCTAGCGTGGCCCGCCATAGCCGAAGCCGGCGAAGCCGACCAGCATGGCGTGGGCCGCACGTCCAGTATACGGCGCCGGCGACGGAGGCTGGGTGAGGAAGCATCCGTAGCTAGGTTTGGTCTACGTTCCTAGCGTGGCCCGCCATAGCCGAAGCCGGCGAAGCCGACCAGCCTGGCGTGGCCAGCACGTCCAGTATACGGCGCCGGCGACGGAGGCTGGGTGAGGAAGCATCCGTAGCTAGGTTTGGTCTACGTTCCTAGCGTGGCCCGCCATAGCCGAAGCCGGCGAAGCCGACCAGCCTGGCGTGGCCAGCACGTCCAGTATACGGCGCCGGCGACGGAGGCTGGGTGAGGAAGCATCCGTAGCTAGGTTTGGGTTACGTTCCTAGCGTGCCCCGCCATACCCGAAGCGGGCAAGCCTGGCCTGGCCCGCACGTCTAGCGTACGGCGTTGGCCAAGACGGCGACCGACGCTGGGTGAGGAGCATCCCTAGCTAGGTTTGGGCTACATTCCTAGCGTCGCCCGCCATAGCCGAAGCCGGCGAAGCCGACCAGCCTGGCGTGGCCCGCAGGTCCAGCGTACGGCGCCGTCGAAGCCGGCGACGGAGGCTGGGTGAGGAAGCATCCCTAGCTAGGTTTGGGCTGGGTGAGGAAGCATCGCTAGCTAGGTTTGGGAATTCATTCCTATCGTCGCCCGCCATAGCCGAAGCCGGCGAAGCCGACCAGCATGGCGTGGGCCGCACGTCCAGTATACGGCGCCGGCGACGGAGGCTGGGTGAGGAAGCATCCGTAGCTAGGTTTGGTCTACGTTCCTAGCGTGGCCCGCCATAGCCGAAGCCGGCGAAGCCGACCAGCCTGGCGTGGCCAGCACGTCCAGTGTACGGCGCTGGCGAAGCCGACGACCGACGCTGGGTGCGGAAGCACCTCTAGCTAGGTTTGGGCTGGGTGAGGAAGCATCCCTAGCTAGGTTTAGGTTACGTTCCTAGCGTGCACCGCCATACCCGAAGCCGGCGAAGCCGACCAGCATGGCGTGGGCCGCACGTCCAGTATACGGCGCCGGCGACGGAGGCTGGGTGAGGAAGCATCCGTAGCTAGGTTTGGTCTACGTTCCTAGCGTGGCCCGCCATAGCCGAAGCCGGCGAAGCCGACCAGCATGGCGTGGGCCGCACGTCCAGTATACGGCGCCGGCGACGGAGGCTGGGTGAGGAAGCATCCGTAGCTAGGTTTGGTCTACGTTCCTAGCGTGGCCCGCCATAGCCGAAGCCGGCGAAGCCGACCAGCCTGGCGTGGCCAGCACGTCCAGTATACGGCGCCGGCGACGGAGGCTGGGTGAGGAAGCATCCGTAGCTAGGTTTGGTCTACGTTCCTAGCGTGGCCCGCCATAGCCGAAGCCGGCGAAGCCGACCAGCCTGGCGTGGCCAGCACGTCCAGTGTACGGCGCTGGCGAAGCCGGCGACCGACGCTGGGTGAGGAATCATCCCTAGCTAGGTTTGGGCTGGGTGAGGGAGCATCCCTAGCTAGGTTTGGGCTACGGTCCTAGCGTGGCCCGCCATAGCCGAAGCAGGCGAAGTCGGCAAGCCTGGCGTGGCCCGCACGTCCAGCGTACGGCGCCGTCGAAGCCGGCGGTGAGGAAGCATCCCTAGCTAGGTTTGGGCTACATTCCTAGCGTCGCCCGCCATAGCCGAAGCCGGCGAAGCCGACCAGCATGGCGTGGGCCGCACGTCCAGTATACGGCGCCGGCGACGGAGGCTGGGTGAGGAAGCATCCCTAGCTAGGTTTGGGCTGGGTGAGGGAGCATCCCTAGCTAGGTTTGGGCTACGGTCCTAGCGTGGCCCGCCATAGCCGAAGCAGGCGAAGTCGGCAAGCCTGGCGTGGCCCGCACGTCCAGCGTACGGCGCCGTCGAAGCCGGCGGTGAGGAAGCATCCCTAGCTAGGTTTGGGCTACGTTGCTAGCGTGGCCCGCCATACCAGAAGCAGGCGAAGCCGGCAAGCCTGGCGTGGCCCGCACGTCCAGCGTGCGGCGCTCGCGAAGCCGACGACCGACGCTGGGTGCGGAAGCACCTCTAGCTAGGTTTGGGCTGGGTGAGGGAGCATCCCTAGCTAGGTTTGGGCTACGGTCCTAGCGTGGCCCGCCATAGCCGAAGCAGGCGAAGTCGGCAAGCCTGGCGTGGCCCGCACGTCCAGCGTACGGCGCCGTCGAAGCCGGCGGTGAGGAAGCATCCCTAGCTAGGTTTGGGCTACGTTGCTAGCGTGGCCCGCCATACCAGAAGCAGGCGAAGCCGGCAAGCCTGGCGTGGCCCGCACGTCCAGCGTGCGGCGCTCGCGAAGCCGACGACCGACGCTGGGTGCGGAAGCACCTCTAGCTAGGTTTGGGCTGGGTGAGGAAGCATCCCTAGCTAGGTTTAGGTTACGTTCCTAGCGTGCACCGCCATACCCGAAGCCGGCAAGCCTGGCGTGGCCCGCACGTCCAGCGTACGGCGCTGGCGAAGCCGGCGACGGAGGCTGGGTGAGGAGCATCCCTAGCTAGGTTTGGGCTACATTCCTAGCGTCGCCCGCCATAGCCGAAGCCGGCGAAGCCGACCAGCATGGCGTGGGCCGCACGTCCAGTATACGGCGCCGGCGACGGAGGCTGGGTGAGGAAGCATCCGTAGCTAGGTTTGGTCTACGTTCCTAGCGTGGCCCGCCATAGCCGAAGCCGGCGAAGCCGACCAGCCTGGCGTGGCCAGCACGTCCAGTGTACGGCGCTGGCGAAGCCGGCGACCGACGCTGGGTGAGGAATCATCCCTAGCTAGGTTTGGGCTGGGTGAGGGAGCATCCCTAGCTAGGTTTGGGCTACGGTCCTAGCGTGGCCCGCCATAGCCGAAGCAGGCGAAGTCGGCAAGCCTGGCGTGGCCCGCACGTCCAGCGTACGGCGCCGTCGAAGCCGGCGGTGAGGAAGCATCCCTAGCTAGGTTTGGGCTACGTTGCTAGCGTGGCCCGCCATACCAGAAGCAGGCGAAGCCGGCAAGCCTGGCGTGGCCCGCACGTCCAGCGTGCGGCGCTCGCGAAGCCGACGACCGACGCTGGGTGCGGAAGCACCTCTAGCTAGGTTTGGGCTGGGTGAGGAAGCATCCCTAGCTAGGTTTAGGTTACGTTCCTAGCGTGCACCGCCATACCCGAAGCCGGCAAGCCTGGCGTGGCCCGCACGTCCAGCGTACGGCGCTGGCGAAGCCGGCGACGGAGGCTGGGTGAGGAAGCATCCCTAGCTAGGTTTGGGCTGGGTGAGGAAGCATGCCTAGCTAGGTTTGGGCTACGTTGCTAGCGTGGCTCGCCATACCAGAAGCAGGCGAAGCCGGCAAGCCTGGCGTGGCCCCCACGTCCAACGTGCGGCGCTGGCGAAGCCGGCGACCGACGCTGGGTGAGGAAGCACCCCTAGCTAGGTTTGGGCTGGGTGAGGGAGCATCCCTAGCTAGGTTTAGGCTACGTTCCTAGCGTGGCCCGCCATAGCCGAAGCCGGCGAAGCCGACCAGCATGGCGTGGGCCGCACGTCCAGTATACGGCGCCGGCGACGGAGGCTGGGTGAGGAAGCATCCCTAGCTAGGTTTGGTCTACGTTCCTAGCGTGGCCCGCCATAGCCGAAGCCGGCGAAGCCGACCAGCCTGGCGTGGCCAGCACGTCCAGTGTACGGCGCTGGCGAAGCCGGCGACCGACGCTGGGTGAGGAAGCACCTCTAGCTAGGTTTGGGCTGGGTGAGGAAGCATCCCTAGCTAGGTTTGGGCTACGTTCCTAGCGTGGCCCGCCATAGCCGAAGCCGGCGAAGCCGACCAGCATGGCGTGGGCCGCACGTCCAGTATACGGCGCCGGCGACGGAGGCTGGGTGAGGAAGCATCCCTAGCTAGGTTTGGTCTACGTTCCTAGCGTGGCCCGCCATAGCCGAAGCCGGCGAAGCCGACCAGCCTGGCGTGGCCAGCACGTCCAGTGTACGGCGCTGGCGAAGCCGGCGACCGACGCTGGGTGAGGAAGCACCCCTAGCTAGGTTTGGGCTGGGTGAGGAAGCATCCCTAGCTAGGTTTAGGCTACGTTCCTAGCGTGCACCGCCATACCCGAAGCCGGCAAGCCTGGCGTGGCCCGCACGTCCAGCGTACGGCGCTGGCGAAGCCGGCGACGGAGGCTGGGTGAGGAAGCATCCCTAGCTAGGTTTGGGCTGGGTGAGGGAGCATGCCTAGCTAGGTTTGGGCTACGTTGCTAGCGTGGCCCGCCATACCAGAAGCAGGCGAAGCCGGCAAGCCTGGCGTGGCCCGCACGTCCAGCGTGCGGCGCTCGCGAAGCCGGCGACCGACGCTGGGTGAGGAAGCATCCCTAGCTAGGTTTGGGCTACATCCCTAGCGTCGCCCGCCATACCCGAAGCCGGCGAAGCCGATAAGCCTGGCGTGGCCCGCACGCCAGCGTACGGCGCTGGCGAAGCCGGCGACCGACGCTGGGTGAGGAAGCACCCCTAGCTAGGTTTGGGATGGGTGAGGGAGCATCCCTAGCTAGGTTTAGGCTACGTTCCTAGCGTGGCCCGCCATACCAGAAGCAGGCGAAGCCGGCAAGCCTGGCGTGGCCAGCACGTCCAGTGTACGACGCTGGCGAAGCCGGCGACCGACGCTGGGTGAGGAATCATCCCTAGCTAGGTTTGGGCTGGGTGAGGGAGCATCACTAGCTAGGTTTGGGCTACGTTCCTAGCGTGGCCCGCCATACCAGAAGCAGGCGAAGCCGGCAAGCCTGGCGTGGCACGTCCAGTGTACAACGCCGGCGACGGAGGCTGGGTGAGGAAGCATCCCTAGCTAGGTTTGGGCTGGGTGAGGAAGCATGCCTAGCTAGGTTTGGGCTACGTTGCTAGCGTGGCTCGCCATACCAGAAGCAGGCGAAGCCGGCAAGCCTGGCGTGGCCCCCACGTCCAACGTGCGGCGCTGGCGAAGCCGGCGACCGACGCTGGGTGAGGAAGCACCCCTAGCTAGGTTTGGGCTGGGTGAGGGAGCATCCCTAGCTAGGTTTAGGCTACGTTCCTAGCGTGGCCCGCCATAGCCGAAGCCGGCGAAGCCGACCAGCATGGCGTGGGCCGCACGTCCAGTATACGGCGCCGGCGACGGAGGCTGGGTGAGGAAGCATCCCTAGCTAGGTTTGGTCTACGTTCCTAGCGTGGCCCGCCATAGCCGAAGCCGGCGAAGCCGACCAGCCTGGCGTGGCCAGCACGTCCAGTGTACGGCGCTGGCGAAGCCGGCGACCGACGCTGGGTGAGGAAGCACCTCTAGCTAGGTTTGGGCTGGGTGAGGAAGCATCCCTAGCTAGGTTTGGGCTACGTTCCTAGCGTGGCCCGCCATAGCCGAAGCCGGCGAAGCCGACCAGCATGGCGTGGGCCGCACGTCCGGTATACGGCGCCGGCGACGGAGGCTGGGTGAGGAAGCATCCCTAGCTAGGTTTGGGCTACGTTCCTAGCGTGGCCCGCCATAGCCGAAGCCGGCGAAGCCGACCAGCCTGGCGTGGCCCGCAGGTCCAGCGTACGGCGCCGTCGAAGCCGGCGACGGAGGCTGGGTGAGGAAGCATCCCTAGCTAGGTTTGGGCTGGGTGAGGAAGCATCGCTAGCTAGGTTTGGGAATTCATTCCTATCGTCGCCCGTCATACCCGAAGCCGGCAAGCCTGGCGTGGCCCGCACGTCCAGCGCACGGCGCCGTCGAAGCCGGCGACGAAAGCTCGGTGAGGAAGCATCCCTAGCTAGGTTTGGGCTGGGTGAGGAAGCATCCCTAGCTAGGTTTGGGCTACGTTCCTAGCGTGGCCCGCCGTAGCCGAAGCCGGCGAAGCCGACCAGCATGGCGTGGGCCGCACGTCCAGCATACGGCGCCGGCGACGGAGGCTGGGTGAGGAAGCACCCCTAGCTAGGTTTGGTCTACGTTCCTAGCGTGGCCCGCCATAGCCGAAGCCGGCGAAGCCGACCAGTCTGGCGTGGCCAGCACGTCCAGTGTACGGCGCTGGCGAAGCCGGCGACCGACGCTGGGTGAGGAATCATCCCTAGCTAGGTTTGGGCTGGGTGAGGGAGCATCCCTAGCTAGGTTTGGGCTACGGTCCTAGCGTGGCCCGCCATAGCCGAAGCAGGCGAAGCCGGCAAGCCTGGCGTGGCCCGCTCGTCCAGTGTACGGCGCCGGCGACGGAGGTTGGGTGAGTATGCACCCCTAGCTAGGTTTGGGCTGGGTGAGGGAGCATCACTAGCTAGGTTTGGGCTACGTTCCTAGCGTGGTCCGCCATACCAGAAGCAGGCGAAGCCGGCAAGCCTGGCGTGGCCCGCACGTCCAGTGTACGGCGCCGGCGACGGAGGTTGGGTGAGTATGCACCCCTAGCTAGGTTTGGGCTGGGTGAGGGAGCATCCCTAGCTAGGTTTGGGCTACGTTCCTAGCGTCGCCCGCTATAGCCGAAGCCGGCAAGCCTGGCGTGGCCCGCACGTCCAGCGTACGGCGCCGTCGAAGCCGGCGGTGAGGAAGCATCCCTAGCTAGGTTTGGGCTGGGTGAGGAAGCATCCCTAGCTAGGTTTAGGCTACGTTCCTAGCGTGCACCGCCATACCCGAAGCCGGCAAGCCTGGCGTGGCCCGCACGTCCAGCGTACGGCGCTGGCGAAGCCGGCGACGGAGGCTGGGTGAGGAAGCATGCCTAGCTAGGTTTGGGCTGGGTGAGGAAGCATGCCTAGCTAGGTTTGGGCTACGTTGCTAGCGTGGCTCGCCATACCAGAAGCAGGCGAAGCCGGCAAGCCTGGCGTGGTCCCCACGTCCAGTGTACGGCGCCGGCGACGGAGGCTGTGTGAGGGAGCATGCCTAGCTAGGTTTAGGCTACGTTGCTAGCGTGGCCCGCCATACCAGAAGCAGGCGAAGCCGGCAAGCCTGGCGTGGCCCGCACGTCCAGCGTGCGGCGCTCGCGAAGCCGGCGACCGACGCTGGGTGAGGAAGCATCCCTAGCTAGGTTTGGGCTACATCCCTAGCGTCGCCCGCCATACCCGAAGCCGGCGAAGCCGATAAGCCTGGCGTGGCCCGCACGCCAGCGTACGGCGCTGGCGAAGCCGGCGACCGACGCTGGGTGAGGAAGCACCCCTAGCTAGGTTTGGGCTGGGTGAGGGAGCATCCCTAGCTAGGTTTAGGCTACGTTCCTAGCGTGGCCCGCCATACCAGAAGCAGGCGAAGCCGGCAAGCCTGGCGTGGCCAGCACGTCCAGTGTACTGCGCTGGCGAAGCCGGCGACCGACGCTGGGTGAGGAATCATCCCTAGCTAGGTTTGGGCTGGGTGAGGGAGCATCACTAGCCAGGTTTGGGCTACGTTCCTAGCGTGGCCCGCCATACCAGAAGCAGGCGAAGCCGGCAAGCCTGGCGTGGCCCGCACGTCCAGTGTACAACGCCGGCGACGGAGGCTGGGTGAGGAAGCATCCCTAGCTAGGTTTGGGCTGGGTGAGGAAGCATCCCTAGCTAGGTTTAGGCTACGTTCCTAGCGTGGCCCGCCATACCAGAAGCAGGCGAAGCCGGCAAGCCTGGCGTGGCCAGCACGTCCAGCGTGCGGCGCTCGCGAAGCCGGCGACCGACGCTGGGTGAGGTAGCATCCCTAGCTAGGTTTGGGCTACATCCCTAGCGTCGCCCGCCATACCCGAAGCCGGCGAAGCCAACCAGCCTGGCGTGGCCAGCACGTCCAGCGTGCGGCGCTGGCGAAGCCGGCGACCGACGCTGGGTGAGGAAGCACCCCTAGCTAGGTTTGGGCTGGGTGAGGGAGCATCCCTAGCTAGGTTTAGGCTACGTTCCTAGCGCGGCCCGCCATACCAGAAGCAGGCGAAGCCGGCAAGCCTGGCGTGGCCAGCACGTCCAGTGTACGGCGCTAGCGAAGCCGGCGACCGACGCTGGGTGAGGAAGCACCCCTAGCTAGGTTTGGGCTGGGTGAGGGAGCATCACTAGCTAGGTTTGGGCTACGTTCCTAGCGTGGTCCGCCATACCAGAAGCAGGCGAAGCCGGCAAGCCTGGCGTGGCCCGCACGTCCAGTGTACGACGCCGGCGACGGAGGCTGGGTGAGGAAGCACCCCTAGCTAGGTTTGGGCTGGATGAGGAAGAATCCCTAGCTAGGTTTGGGCTACGATCCTAGCGTGGCCCGCCATAGCCGAAGCAGGCGAAGCCGGCAAGCCTGGCGTGGCCCGCGCGTCCATCGTACGGCGCCTCGAAGCCGGTGACGGACGCTGGGTGAGGAAGCATCCCTAGCTAGGTTTGGGCTACGTTCCTAGCGTGGCCCGCCATAGCCGAAGCCGGCGAAGCCAACCAGCCTGGCGTGGCCCGCACGTCTAGTGTACGGAGCCGGCGACGGAGGTTGGGTGAGTATGCACCCCTAGCTAGGTTTGGGCTGGGTGAGGGAGCATCCCTAGCTAGGTTTGGGCTACATTCCTAGCGTCGCCCGCTATAGCCGAAGCCGGCAAGCCTGGCGTGGCCAGCACGTCCAGCGTGCGGCGCTCGCGAAGCCGGCGACCGACGCTGGGTGAGGTAGCATCCCTAGCTAGGTTTGGGCTACATCCCTAGCGTCGCCCGCCATACCCGAAGCCGGCGAAGCCAACCAGCCTGGCGTGGCCAGCACGTCCAGCGTGCGGCGCTGGCGAAGCCGGCGACCGACGCTGGGTGAGGAAGCACCCCTAGCTAGGTTTGGGCTGGGTGAGGGAGCATCCCTAGCTAGGTTTAGGCTACATTCCTAGCGTCGCCCGCTATAGCCGAAGCCGGCGAAGCCGGCAAGCCTTGCGTGGCCAGCACGTCCAGTGTACGGCGCTGGCGAAGCCGGCGACCGACGCTGGGTGAGGAATCATCCCTAGCTAGGTTTGGGCTGGGTGAGGGAGCATCACTAGCTAGGTTTGGGCTACGTTCCTAGCGTGGCCCGCCATACCAGAAGCAGGCGAAGCCGGCAAGCCTGGCGTGGCCCGCACGTCCAGCGTACGGCGATGGCGAAGCCGGCGACCGACGCTGGGTGAGGAAGCACCCCTAGCTAGGTTTGGGCTGGGTGAGGGAGCATCCCTAGCTAGGTTTAGGCTACGTTCCTAGCGTGGCCCGCCATACCAGAAGCAGGCGAAGCCGGCAAGCCTGGCGTGGCCCCCACGTCCAGTGTCGAAGCCGGTGACGGACGCTGGGTGAGGAAGCATTCCTAGCTAGGTTTGGGAATTCATTCCTATCGTCGCCCGCCATACCCGAAGCCGGCAAGCCTGGCGTGGCCCCCACGTCCAGCGTGCGGCGATGGCGAAGCCGGCGACCGACGCTGGGTGAGGAAGCACCCCTAGCTAGGTTTGGGCTGGGTGAGGGAGCATCCCTAGCTAGGTTTGGGCTACATTCCTAGCGTCGCCCGCTATAGCCGAAGCCGGCGAAGCCGGAAAGCCTGGCGTGGCCCGCGCGTCCAGCGAACGGCGCCGTCGAAGCCGGTGACGGACGCTGGGTGAGGAAGCATTCCTAGCTAGGTTTGGGAATTCATTCCTATCGTCGCCCGCCATACCCGAAGCCGGCAAGCCTGGCGTGGCCCGCACGTCCAGCGCACGGCGCCGTCGAAGCCGGCGACGAAAACTGGGTGAGGAAGCATCCCTAGCTAGGTTTGGGCTGGGTGAGGAAGCATCCCTAGCTAGGTTTGGGCTACGTTCCTAGCGTGGCCCGCCATAGCCGAAGCCGGCGAAGCCGACCAGCCTGGCGTGGCCCGCAGGTCCAGCGTACGGCGCCGTCGAAGCCGGCGACGGAGGTTGGGTGAGGAAGCATCCCTAGCTAGGTTTGGGCTGGGTGAGGAAGCATCCCTAGCTAGGTTTGGGTTACGTCCTAGCGTGCCCCGCCATACCCGAAGCGGGCAAGCCTGGCCTGGCCCGCACGTCTAGCGTACGGCGTTGGCCAAGCCGGCGACCGACGCTGGGTGAGGAAGCATCCCTAGCTAGGTTTGGGTTGGGTGAGGGAGCATCACTAGCTAGGTTTGGGCTACGTTCCTAGCGTGGCCCGCCATACCAGAAGCAAGCGAAGCCGGCAAGCCTGGCGTGGCCCGCACGTCCAGTGCACGACGCCGGCGACGGAGGCTGGGTGAGGAAGCATCCCTAGCTAGGTTTGGGCTACGTTCCTAGCGTGGCCCGCCATAGCCGAAGCCGGCGAAGCCGACCAGCCTGGCGTGGCCCGCAGGTCCAGCGTACGGCGCCGTCGAAGCCGGCGACGGAGGTTGGGTGAGGAAGCATCCCTAGCTAGGTTTGGGCTGGGTGAGGAAGCATCCCTAGCTAGGTTTGGGTTACGTCCTAGCGTGCCCCGCCATACCCGAAGCGGGCAAGCCTGGCCTGGCCCGCACGTCTAGCGTACGGCGTTGGCCAAGCCGGCGGCCGACGCTGGGTGAGGAAGCATCCCTAGCTAGGTTTGGGTTGGGTGAGGGAGCATCACTAGCTAGGTTTGGGCTACATTCCTAGCGTCGCCCGCTATAGCCGAAGCCGGAAAGCCTGGCGTGGCCCGCGCGTCCAGCGAACGGCGCCGTCGAAGCCGGTGACGGACGCTGGGTGAGGAAGCATTCCTAGCTAGGTTTGGGAATTCATTCCTATCGTCGCCCGCCATACCCGAAGCCGGCAAGCCTGGCGTGGCCCGCACGTCCAGCGCACGGCGCCGTCGAAGCCGGCGACGAAAACTGGGTGAGGAAGCATCCCTAGCTAGGTTTGGGCTGGGTGAGGAAGCATCCCTAGCTAGGTTTGGGCTACGTTCCTAGCGTGGCCCGCCATAGCCGAAGCCGGCGAAGCCGACCAGCATGGCGTGGGCCGCACGTCCAGTATACGGCGCCGGCGACGGAGGCTGGGTGAGGAAGCATCCCTAGCTAGGTTTGGGCTACGTTCCTAGCGTGGCCCGCCATAGCCGAAGCCGGCGAAGCCGACCAGCCTGGCGTGGCCCGCAGGTCCAGCGTACGGCGCCGTCGAAGCCGGCGACGGAGGTTGGGTGAGGAAGCATCCCTAGCTAGGTTTGGGCTGGGTGAGGAAGCATCCCTAGCTAGGTTTGGGTTACGTCCTAGCGTGCCCCGCCATACCCGAAGCGGGCAAGCCTGGCCTGGCCCGCACGTCTAGCGTACGGCGTTGGCCAAGCCGGCGACCGACGCTGGGTGAGGAAGCATCCCTAGCTAGGTTTGGGTTGGGTGAGGGAGCATCACTAGCTAGGTTTGGGCTACGTTCCTAGCGTGGCCCGCCATACCAGAAGCAAGCGAAGCCGGCAAGCCTGGCGTGGCCCGCACGTCCAGTGCACGACGCCGGCGACGGAGGCTGGGTGAGGAAGCATCCCTAGCTAGGTTTGGGCTGGGTGAGGGAGCATCCCTAGCTAGGTTTGGGCTGGGTGAGGGAGCATCCCTAGCTAGGTTTGGGCTACGTTCCTAGCGTGGCCCGCCGTATCAGAAGCAGGCGAAGCCAGCAAGCCTGGCGTGGCCCGCAGGTCCAGCGTACCGCGCCGTCGAAGCCGGCGACGGAGGCTGGGTGAGGAAGCACCCCTAGCTAGGTTTGGGCTGGGTGAGGAAGCATCCCTAGCTAGGTTTGGGCTACGATCCTAGCGTGGCCCGCCATAGCCGAAGCAGGCGAAGCCGGCAAGCCTGGCGTGGCCCGCACGTCCAGCGTACGGCGCCGTCTAAGCCGGCGACGAACGCTGGAGGTCAAAGCATGGAACGAAATCGACGTGAACTACTTGCGGCGCACCGTCGATGCCTTTCCTCGTCGTCTTCGCCCCTGCATTCGCAACAAAGAAGTCCTTATAAAATACAAGTGATGCTATTCTGTTCGCCAGATCATTGTTGACATTTTGTATATAAACTTGGTAAATTTTATCATGTGTTGTCATTTATAACGCTTACGTTTAGTGCGTCAATACTATACTTTACTTTTTACACACCCTGTACTGCTAGGGAGGGAAGAAAGCTGCTTTATTAGAGGAGCTAGCTTGATGCGATTGTCCTTAGCCTAGTAATTCTGCAACATCGCGCGGAACGCTCAACTGCGAGGCACCCGATAGACGTGACGGAGCACTTGTAGTTTAATAATCCCCCAGTCGACTCCCACCTCTCAACACCCATATCCTCGAGTGATGTACTCCTATACTGAGTGCTAAGTGGTTGTGTGGCCCCGCCACCACTAAACGAATAAGATTTTTAAATGTATCAGGTTGGCTGGAGAGTTCTGGTGATTTTTATGCAAGCGCTTTCCGTTTGCTTCCTATTCTTCTTCAGCATCTGTCCGCTTCGTAGCGGGATCCGCTATTCTGGTGTCAGCGCTAGGTCAGGGTGGACATCAGCAATCTTCAAGTCCATTCGTAACGTATCAGACCAGCGCTGCTTTAGGCGCCCTCTGGCCGTTTTCCTATTACCTCAAAGTTAAAGCCTATCTTGCGGTCGCCGTCACATTTTCCACGCAGATCATGGCCGTACCATCGCAAGCGGGCCTCGCGCATCTTGTCAGTTATCGGCGCGACACCGAACTTCTGCCGAATGGCATCGTTTCGGGTGCGGTCCATGCGGGTGACTCCAGCAGTCCATTGCACCATCCTCGTTTTCATGACGCTGGAGCGCGCTTCAACTCCCTCGGTCGCAGGCCAACACAGCACCGTACACCGCTACCGGCCGGATGACGGTTCTATAGATTTCTGGCTTAAGCGCTCTGGTATCTTCCTATCGCAGAGCACGCCAGTCAACGAGCGCTACTTCGACCAAACTGCACTCACGCGTGAATTCACTACAATCATCAGATTGCCATCAGATGCTACTGCTGATCCCAGGCACTTAAAAACCGAAGTACGTGGGAGCTCGATGCCGCTAACCTTGATGGAGCTGGACTCATTGACGTCCGTCGTTAGATATTCAGTCTTCTTCACGTTCAGTTTGAGTAAAAACCGCTCCAAAAAACCAAGTTTGCACCTCTCGCTCGAGTTCACTTTTATATTCGCGAGCGAGCATTACGTCATCAGCATAAAGTAATGTCCAGGGGACTGACTTTTGATGGCGTCCATCACGACGGTAAGGCCTCTGTTATGCTCCCGCGGGAGCATCCGCGGAACGTCCGCGGACCAAGGCCCCTGTTATACTCCCGCGGGAGCTTCCGCGGGATGTCCGCGGACGTACGGTGCACCGCGGACGGTCGCCGTCGTCCCGGGGCGGCTAGCGTCGCATCGGAGCGCGTTTCCCGCGCCGAACTCCGCGGGACGACAGCCTTCCGCGGGCGGGAAGTATAACGCCCCTCTCGTCGTCTGTCGGCGGCGATCCGCGGACGGCGGGCGTGGCGGACCGCGACGAGTGGCCCGGCGCAGGGTCCCGACGCGATTTCCGCCCATCCGCGGAAGCTCCCGCGGGAGTATAACAGGGGCCTAAGGGTGCACCGCGGACGGCGGGCGTGCCGGGGCGCGGCGATTGGCCAGGTGAGGGATCTCGGCGCGATTCCCGCCCTTCCGCGGATCCTCCCGCGGGAGTGTAACAGAGGCCTAAAGAGGAGTGGGGAAAGCGTCGAATCCTGGTGTACCCCGAAAGAGATGGGGAACCCACCAAGGTTCCAGCTGCAGCATGAACTCGACTCCCTGGGCAAGAGTATAGAATTCGCATACACTCTCGACTCGAGTTTTTCGATGACATCTCCATAATGAGTGGTTTTTGCAACAGCCGCGGCCTTTTCTTGGTACTTCTGCCAGTTATCGGCTGTCTTGTCGCTGAGAAACACGTGATAGATCGACTTCTTCTAACGAACTTTTACCTTCACGTCGTCTGTCTACAGCCGTGTCTGATTTTCGTCCTTGCATGGTCCAGGCATCGTGATGCGACCGTCTCATAGGCACGATCTTCGCGTCTGTGACAAGACTTCGGTTGCGATCCTTCACAAGGACGAAATCTTTCTGAGTCTTTGAACTCCAACTATAGTATGAGATGGGAGTTGCGTTTTCGTACGCATGCGTACGAAAACGAACCTACGTGCCCATTAAGGTCACCGGCGACCATGATGAAATCTTTCGACGGTACCTCTGCTGTCTTCTTATCAAGCAGGCTCCAAAGCTCTTTTTTGGCTTGATCGGATCAGCCACTCTGCGGAGCATACGCAGAGAAGAAGTGATAGAGTCGCTCCTTAGCGGCAACAATTATCTTCATCAACTGATCATCAAAGCGTTCGACGCTTACAATCGAGTCACGAAATCGTTGGGAGACGATTACACCAACACCACTGGTGGTCCTGGGACGTACACATAGAACGGCCTTGAAGCCACGTCCTATGTCCCTTGACTTGCGTCAAGACCACCTCGTCTCCTGCACCGCACAAAAATCAACTCTTCTACGCTCCAGTGCTTCAACCAACTCGCACGAGCGGCCCGTCAACGTACCCACATTCAGCGTAGCCACGCGGGTCCTGCTTACGTTACGGGACTTTCGGACTAGCTCAGTTGCCCCGATGCCGTCCTCGCATCAGGGACCCTCGCATACTTCTCACACTCGCCGGGCTTTGCGAGTGCGCGACGGCTCCCGCCAACGCTGTAGTATTATCTCGGAACACTTGAGATGACATACACCACATGGTGTGACATGGGTCTTCGTAGACCGGCTTGTCAAAAGGGCCTGTCGCCTGCAATAAATAGTGTGTCCGTGCTCGGCTTAGCTCGCAGAGCGAGCAGTTTCCGGTGGCACCACGTGGAGGAACGGACATCGTCACCGCTTTTCGTTCGTTTATTAATTTATGAATATTAACTTACTTCGAATTTTTAGATTTATTTATTCTTTCGCGGGAGGTTCCCACGAAATAGGCTGCCGTCTGCCGGAGATCAGTGGAGAATTTCATAGTTCTCCTATATCGAAGATCGCACAATCACAGAATGACCCTGTGATTTCGATATAAGTCTCCCGACGACGATTCCCAATGGCTCATATTATCACTTACCTTGGCAGTAAAGCACACCCTCCTGGAGAGTCCACTTATGCCCGCAGATCCAAGAATCTAGGTTCAGCCTTGCTTTATTTCTCCTGCAGTATTTTCTTTGCTTATTGTTATTGTCTTATCGGGTTTATCGGGTTTTTCGCAATTCCTTACTTAATAAGTCATCTGAAGAGGATACCTTCCTCAGTCACCAGTGGTGATTAGTTGGACCAATGGTCTGTGAATGCGCCAAGTTAGCGTTTTCATAGTATTTAACTAAATATTATGCATCTATTATGCTTTTATTCATGTAATTACACGTAGCTGTTTACAACTTCTCCACGATAAATTATTATTTCAATAACATTTACGGAAATATGAATCATCTACAATGACACTACAACATTTTTCTTACATGGCACCCTTATCTTTGCTGCTCCAAATTTAGTACATATCATTAACCCCCTTCTTTTTCCTTGTTTTTGTTTTTTATTTTCCTCAAAATAGGGGACCATAGACATCCACTCTACATCATCTTAACTACACACAAAAACCCTCTTACTAAAAATAGGGGTTAGTGCTAATGGAGTATATAAAAGTCACAACATTCGCGAGCAGTTTGTTTTAGCGCCTCCAGTGCTAGCCGTACTTTCACGGTACAAAACGGGGCTGACAATCCCGTACAGCAGCCCCCTAGAACCCTTATGGGAAACTTCTCACTGTGCTTGGGTTAGATCTGCCAAGCACTTTGATTAAAGGGTGCTAGTCAAGTATCACGTTGCATAGAAATGTATTATACCCGCAACAAAATCTTCAAATTTCGAGAACGGAGCAGCAATAACTATGTTTTAAGAGATTTCGGCAAGGGTCTTCATGTAGTTCCAATTGTAACTATTGTAAACAAATTAATTTTCAACATTTCTTAATTTCATCGGTTACTAAGCTTTGTATTAACACTTATAAAGTAAAAAATACTAACTGTAAAAGCTAATCGGTAGTATACTGCATTAACTGCAAGACATGTAACATACAGTACGTGGGGATTACGTTTCGAAGCCTTAAAGATAGGATGAGGGAACATATGTATTATTATATTAATAACATATTAATAAATATAATATATATTAATAAAAAGAAATTTACACCACTATACCAACATTTTCACACTTGCCAGTCCTCCCCAAAGTTTACAGTTTTGGCCTCATTGGAAGAAAATGCAGATAAAAACAAGTAGTTCAACAAAGGACTGTTCTGGATTAAACTACTTAATAGTGCTTATCCATTTGGATTGAACGATAACATATAAGGTTGAGGTAATATATCAAATAATAGTAACTCACTTAACTGCAAGACTAATCATACTTTTTATTCCCTCCAAATCATAAAAGAAAGAACAAATAGAGGAAACAAGAAGAGGAACAAAAACACATCTCAGTACAGTATTGAAAATTTTATACACTATATAAACAGTGAGGAAAATGTAAAAAACCGGATATATAACAGAATAAAAAAATAAACAAGTAGAGTTTAAAGGCACTCGTCAATCTTAGCTCAACGCCAGATTTTCTTAGAAATGTTTGTCAAAAAAGGAAACTTACGGTATTATGTCTGTTGGTACATGTCAAGTATGGTAGAAAAGAAAGCACCAATCAACAATGCAAAATACATTTAAATACATAGAGATGGTGTATAAAAGTAACATTTTGACAGCGTTAACTTTAACAAAATATTCAACAATGCTAAAGTCAAATAAATAATTGAAAACGATGCAAATGTAACCTTTATCCCTTTTAGAGTCGTTTTCACCTATAAACGATCAGTACCCATTATCATATTTAATTACAGTAAATTTCCTAAAAATATCATTTTGGAGAACCACAATATAATATAAATAATGCATCTATAACACACAACACGATAGAGATAATCGATTCATAGACCCTGTTCATGACCACGCAAGAAAAATATATATACTTTATATAAAAACAATTTGAAGAAATAATAAGGAAAGGCACGAAGTTTGAAGCAAGGATGGAGTATGGTAGAGATGCTATTAATAATACATATAAAGCGACTGTTGAAAAGTATTTGACCAAATAATGCGACTCTACTGGGTGTCGCAAGAAAAAATACTAGAGTTAAGAAATTTCTTTAATTTCCAGTACCGAAATAAAATAAACCATTGCTAAATAGTAACAACATTAGGGGAAGAGATCACACACCTTATCAAGCAATTCGCAAAATTCAAAATGATTTTATAATTTGCCCCTTAGATAAAGCAGGCAATAATTACGGCATTATTTGCAAAAAATTCTTCATAATCGACTTAATTGAAGAAATGGGTGTGCATATGATATTAAAGCAAAAATATTAATTAAATACAAGTACTGCCTATATTAACCTAAATAACACAAATAAAATGTCGATCATTCAAGAGCATCAACAATTCCATATCAAGAACAAATTAAAAGTTGATATAGAAGATTTGACGATTATTTATTCTCTACCGAAGCTTATTTAATTATTCTCTACCGAAGTCCAATTAAATTTAGGTTTATTACTGGTGCATACAATAGCAGTGTTACGTCACTAGCGCTAGAACTTTGTTGCATGCTTTCTCACCTTAAACACATTTCATTATTTATGCAAACATTACAGCTAATAGTTTTAGAACGATTGAAACGTACAACTAACAACTCAAACATAATACAAGTATTGATTCAGAAAATGTTAAACTATATTCCGCAGATTTTACTGATATTTTCATAAACCTGCCTCACGTTACTATTAAGGAAAAGAGGAAAAGTCTTATTAATATATGTTGCAAAAACTCCGGAAATTTTTTTATTGCTAGCAGAGTCTTTTTTCAAAGTTTCTTACACAGACACTTTCGATGAAAATAATAAATATAGATACTACAAACCTTATGATATTCTATATTTCATCGACTATCTACTGAGGAATAGCTACTGTGTATTGCTGGTACGATTTACAAACGAAATAAAGGAGTACAACAGGGAGGCAATTTTAGCCCTTTACTTGCATATCTATCTAACCATACCTATACTTGAATTTGAATACTCCAATAATACAATCTTAAAGACCCATCAGTTATTCAAACCATTTAGATACATGGACGAAATACTTATATTACATAGCTTTAATGAAAACATCATTGATATCTTGACCACATTTGTTTAAGCCTGGAGCGGCTGATATAGAGGCTATAAGTTGTTACAGGATGTTTTGTTACGATCAAAACTCTTGCGCCAGGCGGGACTCGAACCCGCATCTTCTGCTTTCCGGGCAGCGATGTTCGCCTTACACCACCGGCGCTGTTTGACCGCACGTAACATCCGCGATATCCTCGAGGTATCGCGGATGTTACGTGCGGTCAAACAGCGCCGGTGGTGTAAGGCGAACATCGCTGCCCGGAAAGCAGAAGATGCGGGTTCGAGTCCCGCCTGGCGCAAGAGTTTTGATCGTAACAAAACATCCTGTAACAACTTATCATTGATATCATTCCTGGATTAGTGTACAAAAACACACTTGTCTTTAAAAAGACACACAGCACTGAGCACTCATGTGATTATTTGGATCTAAGCTTAAAATTGTAAATAACCGCCTAGAAACCAACTTGTATAATAAAACAGATTCACTTGATTTCGAAGTTAATAGATTCCCACACATGGATTCTGAAGGTTCCATCGGAGTAAAACGAAATGTCATATACACAGAAGTCCTTAGAATAGCCAATGCTTGCTCAAAATTTGAATATTTTTGTGACAAACTAAGGGATTTTTACAAAGTTGTTGTAAAGAACGAATTTAATAGAGAATTTATCGTCAATAACATTGGCAGGTGCATTTTTAAAAATAGACAAATATTGTATAAATATAGTTTGCTAGATAATAGCGGGCGCGTGGAGCGCAGTCGGTGGAGTCGCCGGCTGTCGTCTGCACCCGATACCAGCTTCCTGGTTCGGATTTCCCGCCCAGGCCAACCAAGCCTTCCATCCCTCCGGGGTCAGTGAATTGGTACCAGACTTGTCTGGGAAGGATAGAGCGCTGACTTGTTTATCGGCTGGCCACCGCAAGTCATTGTATGGCCAAATACGCATTGAACTGCCTCCACGACATCCCGTAGAAGTAGAATTCGTGGCGCATCCCAAAGGGAATTGAATAACGCCGTCCTTTATCCTTTAGATAATAGCAAAAAGGCTATAAACGTTGTTTAAAAATTAAGCTGAAGTTGATCATTTACTAAAAATTAGTTTTGCGTAATTAAAATTTTCACATATGCGTATGTTTATGATTATAAAACTGTGCTTGTGCATGCAGTTAAAAGTTTCAATTTATTCCAACTGAGCACAAAATTTAATTCAATCATTTAGATTTTAAAGTAATAAATTCAAACCATAAGACAAGATTAAGATAGAAAGTACCCCACCGTGCTAACATTCTTGAAAAAGCAAATGACTCACCCTGTGGTATGATACGACTTATCCGTTCTGATAGCGAATACTGTACCATTGTAGATTTATTTTTGTCAAAATGAGGACCTGAGTCAGCTGATCGTCAACTGATCAGCATACTGTAAGTTTAAGTCTTCTTAATTTTGACCTAATTTTAAATAGGAATCAAATATATTGAATATAATTATATAAAGAATTAAAACTAAACATAAAATATAAAATCAAATTTTTAAAAACGTTTTACGTTTAATAACGTTGAAGCGGTCAAAATTTAAGTTGGTAATATGGTAATTTTACACAAACATAACCGTTATAACACCTTCCTCTTCACTGATGAGCCACTGGGAAGGTGTTATAACCAAAAAGGTTCGCCTGGAGATAGATGGCGAAGCGAACCATTTTGAAGATAATAAAATTTGTAATATTATGTTTTCACGTTCACTTTTCTTTATTAATTGTGCCTTTCTGATTTTATGCCTTAATAAATTGTATTTGTTGCCCATTTCGTTCGCTCCTCGTTATAAAAGTGGAGTTGGACATCTGAGCCGATATTGACTCACAGTAATCGAAAAGATTACACCACAGAAGACACTAGATCTGTTTGACTGTGTGCTTAATACTTCTATTTCGCATAGATATTAATGTTCAGGTACATGGCACTACCTATAACTCAATGGCTTATTTGGTGGTTCTTTGTGATCCTGCTGGTACGAATCAACTACTACTTTGCGTGGACATTTGGTATGTTCTGCGACTTTTTTCAAAAATTTCACGCTTTTCAAGATACTAGAATGCTGCATTATATGTACCTTCCCATTATGCATAGGGTCGATTGATTCAAAATAGTGGTATTCGCTTTTTTAATAACTCTACACAATTTAATCAGGATTCTTTCATAAGAGAGAGTATAACGGAACAAAGAGAAGTGCTGCTGGTGGCCTTGGTCGCCGTGCCTACGTATTCTACTTCCGCCTGACGATGTGGAAGCGTTTTCCCTGCATTTGACGCATACTACGCCTTGGTCAGCTGTTGGTAGAGCGCGTGTTCTGTTCTTTTCGTGCAATTTCACTACCAACCAACGACGACGACGAGCGAGTTTTTTGTTCATGTCATTTTTTCAAATGTCTTAAACCAAAGTGCAAGATAAATAGAGCAAAAGCATTCAGTTCAACTGAAGAAGGAAGGCACCGAGTCGCGGTGGCACTTGGAGGTGTCACGAGGACAGAGGAGATCGCGGCATGCAGCTCCAAATGCTGATTCCAAATCCCGTCATAAATGCTTGTAGTCCATATCTGCAACAAACATTTGTGACGGGAGTTGTTGTCTATTTTCACTTTGCCTTGTTGAGGCGAGCTCAAATAAGCTGGAAACATAACTGGCGATGGAGAACTGGTGGGGAGGGAGATAGAGGAGCGTCGTGAAGTGGAGGGGTTTGTATTTGGACTTCTCATTGATGCGCAGTTTTTGCACCTTCTAAAAATGATTTGCCACAATCAATCAAAACTCTCTATGTAAGATGTCAACGAAAATGTCGTCAGAAAGGAAACTGTAATAGATTAGTAGGTAGTAGTGTATACTTTAGCGTTTCTAGAGGTTAAATGTTTATTCATTCAAACGTAACTTAGAGAGGCTACTTAGAATACTGATCACTTATGTGAGGTCCATTTTTTAATTTTTTAAAATTTTGGTCGATGACGGCAGGTTGTTATAAGTGTGGGTCAGTAAGGGTGGTGAGGTCAGGGCCGATATTAAAATCGCACGTCTCTATGCGGGTTTGAGCGAAATCGACGACCATGAGCCCACCACTCTTACTGACCTGTACCCACATTAACCCACCGTAATAAACCGAAATTTTAAAAACGGACCCCATGTAGGTGATCAATGTCTTAAAAACCTACATAGCTCTCTGGCGAAGTTTGGGCGAAGTCGCTGACCACGATTCTGCATTAAGACTTATAAATGTATGATCAGTCCCTTAAGTAACCCCTTAGGCGAAAATTTTTGCAAATGAAATGATTCGTAATCTAGTCCTTATACTTGAGAGTATGCGACTGCCTCTTCCAACAGTAATGCAAAATTGCCCCAATCACCTAGACTAGACTCTAAATTTAAACGAATTTCCAATCAAGACAATCGCAGAATTCACCTTCTTTTCGACACCTCTGCACTACCGCAGCAAAAGATCCATTCCGCTAACAAGTGTATTCCTCATCGCCTTCCTCCACTGACCATGTAGGATCCTCCTCTTTTGGTTCCACACTGTTACATTATTCAATATATATTTCATGATCGACTGTCATTAAATCTTCGCATGTCGTTGATGTCAACAGGATTGAGATGCGGAGCCAAGATTGTTATCCACGCTTTACGAGGATGACGCTTCGGCGTAACCGCCTTCTTCATAGGCTGGAAAAGCTAAGCGGGGTTTGAAAAGTTACTTGTCCAATAACTATTTCAAGCCTAGCAGTTTCAGTAGTGAACTGGGAAAGAAGACGAAGTGGTTTTGAGACAAGCCAACTAACCTTTCCAAGAGGCTGATAAGTCACCCTCGGATAGATGCAGATTGGGTGCATGAGAACTTCTTGCTTCTGGTAAACCCCTCAACAACCCTCCGGCTGTCGTCCTCCGGGGTCAGACTCACAGAGGTAAGCAAAGGTGACCAGCTCCTAGGTTAGCGCCACCCGCTGTTCCTTCCTATTTCCGTGGGATTCTTAAAGGCAACCCCACAGTGCCTTTGAAAATCTTTCTCGCAGCGATGACACTACCATCCCAACTACTGCGTCACCATGGCTTCGCTGCCTGTGCGTCCTCAACGGCGTGGAAGCTTACATTTACGAACTACGTCCATGTACTCCTTGACCCTCATCCGAAGTGGCCTGGCTGTGTCTCCAATGCATTGCTCAAAGTGCATTCTGAGCAGGCTGTGAGGTATACCACTCCTGAAGCCGTGCACCACCTTATCACAGTCTACGGTAATCTTCGGAACCGTCGGCAGGTCGAGAAGGCGGAGCAATTGGCACCGTTCCCGCTGGTATGTGGGAGTCTGGCAGTGTTACCTATGTGCTGATGCCACTCGCTTTGGACCTACGTATTCTGCTTCATGCGACGTTCACCTTCACGCGTAGAGGAACCTTCCTCAATAAAGCTCATTTATCCACTCTTATGTTATCCTAGTATTTCCGCAATCCACTGTGTCGAGTTGAAAGGTGGATGGGACATGGAGAACTGGTTGGCTCCCCTTGTCGTTCCATCCGCAGAGCTCAGCCGGTCCATATGGACTGTTCACATAGAAACAGGCAGAAGGGCCGGAGATACGCCATTATCAGGCGTGGGGTCTGCCGACATGTTTGGTTCTCCTATGGCTACCGGAAACCTATTCTCACTCGACAGATAAGAATGGTTCTCCTAAGGTCGTCTTTTAGTTTCTTTTGCGCCCTTCGCTAGATGTCGAACGGCTCAACCGTATTTCAGACGAATATTACACCGTTTATGTTTTTAGATTTAATAACCAAATACAAAAACTTCGCCTAGAGACGTCCATTATGGTATTGATCTTGACCGCACCACCTTTGCTCATCCATATCTCAATGAACCTACCGTAATCAGCCGAATTTTAAAAACGAACCCAGCAAGCGATCAGCGCCTTAAATAATCTATTTAGCCTATGTTTCGACCAAAAGAATTCACCTGTGAAGTTGTGAAAATGCAGCAGTACCATTGAATCTAGTTTCCTTCCTTTCCTTAATTTTTCGTTGTGATTTTACATAGAGAGCTTTGATTGGTCGTGGCGGATCGGGGAGTCGAACTACAAATACCTCTTCTTCATGACATTGCCCCCTATTCCCTACGCCACCAGTTATTGGTCGCCTGAATGTTGATCGGCGGCCCCGCAGGCTGAGGTGAGCCTCTTTTCCTTTGTGGCTCTGTGTCGCCCACGGGCACCGGAGGGTTCCCAGATCTTATATAACCCCAAGGGGACCCCGTGTATTGCCGTTGCCATATCGTATTGCCTATAACGTATTGGTCGACCTCCAGCTTCCGGCTGGCCCCTTGCCTGAGCCTCGCGCCACTCAGCTCCTCGACTTCCCCACGCCACAGGGGACAAACCCAATCCCAGGGGAGAAACCCACGTACTGACCCAATACATATGCATGCACACAATCAACACCTTGATAAGGAGGGGCTCACCCGATTCCTCCAAAGGCACACACGGTACTCCATAAGGTTCGTTTCGCTCCGCAGTCAGCAAGGCAACAGACAACCATTGTGAATATGATAGAACAGAGAATAAACGTCCTCCAAGGCCGTAGTGAGTGGAATCCTGATGCCGAAGGGGTGAGCGTAGTGCTCACCAGACCCCCGCGGCTCTCTCCTGGCGCTCCTACCCGTACTGGGCGAAGTGAGTGGCAGGGCCGAGGCCGCACAGTAGCCATCCGGAACTGGAGAAGGGAGCGAAAGGTGGGCAGACCTCGTCGCGGGAGCGCAGGACGTAGAATGCGGCACGCGCCTGTCGAAAGGAGGCGGCACGCACCGCTCGATGGTGCCGCGTCATCAGTTTTACCATGCTCCCAGGCTTATCGATGGTGCCTCATCGGCAAGCTACCGTGGGAAACAGCGCACCCGGGCCGGACACGAACCGAGGAGCGATCGCGGTCGCGAAACTGCATGTTTCCAGCACACTTAAGCTTGCCCCAACAAAAGAAACTCTAAATGATTCACTCTTCCGCTCTTTGATTTCCGTTGCAGATAAGGAACCCATAGCGGAATCAGTGTTCAAAGCTGCATCCCATGATGTACGTCTCATCTCAAAGTGCTACTGCGACCTAGTATCTTTTTCGTATGAGCAGTAAACGAATGAGTGAGTCTGGTTTCCCCAGAGGTGGCAGGAAAGAAAAGATGCTACCCAAGAACTTACACTTGAACAGTTAGCTTGAGCGGCCGAGGTGTTGTGCATATATGGATCGAAGCGTCGCTGTCTCAAACATAGGAAGGTGCAAGTACCTTAACGTGTGTTCTGCACAAAGCAGCGTTACGGCCGATCAAACTAACGGACTTTTGCGGCTAGGGATTTACTTCGCTGGAGACGCCGGTGATGAGGTAGCTTAGCAGGCAGAGTGGCAGATACGAGGTAAATGGCTTGAATTCGCTAGGTGTCCTCCTCTTGCATGCCTGTAGATTTCCATATAGTTGTTTACACTGTTCACTTGTACTCTTCCTACATTTCACCGCTACATTCCCATTTCTGAGAAGTCGATATGCTGCATGACCAATTCTCTTATGGATCTTCCTTCCAAAATTTGCGCCCTCCGCAGGTGCCTAGCACTAAGGTCAAGCACCATATTGCAGTAGCAAAATAGTAAAATGAAATGCTATGAACCTGAGTTAAAGCGTTTGACTGGCCGCAGCATGTTTTTTCCATGCCTCGATGTGGTGGTGGAAAAAACGTTGCTAACAAGGAAAGCTTTTCATTTCAAGGTGAGCTTTTGCGATGCTATTTTGACAAGATGTAGGGCCCTGTGAGCGGAGTCCAGAACCACAGTCAGTTTTTGCCGAACGCTTTTTTAAAGACCTGAAAGGGAGATCTGAAAGCGTGAGCGCAACTATCATCAACCCCTACGACACCCAACGAGATGTGCCTCTGCGGCGCAGTTGGTGGGAGCGCCGCCTTGTAGGAGCACGCCGGCGGGGTTTTCAGCTCGAGTCCGCGTGGTGCCGGCATTTTTACACATATTAGTTTGTTGTTATTACGCTTCCTCGCCTGGTTGGCCTAGGCGGGAAATGCGAACCGTGGAACAAGAATCGAGTTCACGCGACAGCTGGCGCCTCTTCCGACTGTACTACACATGACTATTCAAAATATTAGGTTGTTGCAGAAGTTCTCGCCATTTTCAAGACACCACTTTTTTAAGTTTTACAAAAAGGGAAACACGTCAAAAAAGAAGTAACCGCCATCATGTTCTATCGCTCTTCTTCACCTTTCAGGCAGACTCCCGATCCCATCAGCGTAGAACTTTTCTGGCTTTGATTCGAAAAAGACAGCCAGCCAGCGTTCCATGTCGTTTTCGTCATCGAACCTTTTTCCTTGCATGAAATTGGGGAGAAACAGAAAAAGGTGGTAGTCTGATGGTGCAATACCTTTTCTTCCGAAACGTGCTTGCCACCAAAGAGGACTGATTTCTCTAACGGTGGTTATTCGCTGTTGTCGTCCTCCTCACAGTCATCATCAGGTGTCCAGTCGACATCAACCTCCTCATAGAAACGCACCTATGAAACCAAGTAGATGGTTAGTGTGGAAAGGTCCCATTTTCAATATCCACCATACTTCCTATAACCTGAACCGGTGGCGATGTCCGTTCCTCCACGTGGTGCCACTGGAAACTCTTCGCTATGCGGGCTAAGCTAATCACGGACACTCGATTGCAGGCGACAGGCCCTTGTGACAGGCCGGCCTATGGAGATCCCATGTCACATCACATGGTTGATGGCGTAAATTGTTTGTCGAGATAATGCTACGGCGTCCGCGGGAGCCGACGCGCACACGCAAAGCCCGGGAGTGTGAGAAGTATGCGAGGGTCCATGATGCGAGGACGGCATCGCGGGGCAACTGAGCAAGCCCAAAAGTCCCGTAACGTAAGGAAGACCCGCGTCGCTACGCTGAATGTGGGTACGTTGACGGGCCGCTCATGCGAGCTGGTAGAAGCACTGGAGCGAAGACGAATCGACTCATGTGCGGTACAGGAGACGAGGTGGTCCTGTTGCAAGTCGAGGGACATAGGCCGAGGCTTTAAGGCCATTCTGTGCGGCAGTCTCAGGACCACCAGCGGTGCTCGTGTGATCGTCTCCGAACATTTCCGAGATGCGATTGCAAGCGTGGAACGTCTCAGCGACCGCTTGATGAAGGTCGTTGTTGTTGCTGAACAGCGTATGTATCATTTCTTCTCTGCGTACGCTCCGCAGACAGGCTGCTCCGAGCGAGCCAAGGACGAGCTTTGGACCCTGCTTGATGAGAAGGCAGCAGAGGTGCCGTCAGAAGACGCTGTCGTTATCGCAGGTGATCTTAACGGCCACGTTGGGACTGCGAAAGATAGTTACAGCTGTCATGGCGCTTTCGGTTATGGAGCACCTAACGCTGACGGTGAACGAATTCTTGAGTATGCGGACGCATAATCTCACCATCGCGAACACAATGTTTCGAAAGCGTGATTCCCACCTCGTGTCTTTCTATAGCGGGAATACCAAGACACAGATTGACTTTATCCTTGTCAAGCATCGCGATCGAAGGCTGGTCACAGATGCGAAGGTTGTGCCGTACGAGACTGTCGCCACGTAGCACCGTCCGCTGATCTGCACTCGTTAAGTTCACCCCTCCGAGGCTGAGGCAGATCGAGCGATGCGGACCAGCAAGGATCAAGTGGCGGCGGGTGAAAAAGAAGGACGCAGCTATTGTTGCTCGTATTCGGTTGCCGACAGTTACCACGATTGAGGAGACATGGAAACGTGCAAACGATTCGATGCTACAAACTGCACGTTCCGAACTGGGCATGACGAAGCCTGGGCGGCGTAAGATTGAGAAGCAGACTTGGCTGTGGACTGACGACGTCAAGGAAAAAGTCAAAGAGAAGAAAAGACTATATCACGCTTTTCTCAGCGACAAGACAGCTGACAATTGGCGTATGTACTAAGAAGCAAAGAAGGCGACTAAGAAGGCTGTTGCCGTTGCAAAAGCTTCTCATTCTGATGATGTCAACGAGAAACTCGAGACGCGCGATGGTGAATGACAACTTTATCGGCTTACCAAAGCAAGCCATCGCCAGAGCGAGGACATCGAAAAGTTCTTTGGCATCAACGATGAGAATGGCCATCTGCTGATGAACTGCAAAAGGGCTATGGAACGATGGCACGACTACTTCGAGAGAATTTCAACAGTAGAATTGGCCCATCCGCCTATCCCTTGCGTTCCTCCTACGCAGGCTCCTGTGCAGAAAATCACTGTGGAGGAGACGGAAGCGGCTTTGAAGCAGATGAGGCCAGGCAAAGCAACGGGCCCTGACGACATAGCGGCCGAACTATGGAACTCGAGGTGCTGGAATCCTGCTGAGTGGCTAACGAAGTTTTTCAGCCAGGTTATTGCGGAGAAGAAGGTTCGTGGTAGTTAGCTGCAAAGCACGACGATCCCGATCTGGAAGAAGGGCAGTCCCGCGGACTGCACAAGATACCGTCCAATCCGATTGCTCTCGCACAGTATGAAAATATTTGAGCGAAGTGTGGATGAGCGTATTCGCGAGATCGTCCGGCTTTCCTCCAACCAGTGTGGCTTCGTAGTCGGCTGTAGTACCATCGACGCCATTCATGCCGTTCGTCCCTTGCAGAAAGACATCGCGAGGAACAAAAACCGACGCATCTTGCTTTCCTCGACCTGCAGAAAGCATTTGATCGTGTACCGCGTGAGGTCATAAGGTACGCCTTACGACAGCACGGTGCTCCTGAAGAATTGATCGAGTGGGTGCTCACTTTTTACTCTTGTCCTGAAAGTCAAGTGCGAGCGCCGGCCGGCACATCGACAGAGTTTCCAATCTCCGTCGATGTTCACCAAGGTTCCGCGCTTTCCCCACTCCTATTCATTGTCGTAATGGATGCCTTTTCATTGTCGTAATGGATGCGCCAGACCTTCAGAAGCCTCCTTGGACGCTGCTATATGCAGATGACGTAATGCTTGCCAGTGAAGACAAGGCCGAACTTGATCGACAAGTGCAAGCTTGGTGTGACCGGTTGGCGGCGTTCGGGCTCAAGCTAAACGTAAAAAAATTGGAGTACTTGGCGACAGACGTAAACGAGACTGGATCCATTGAGATCAATGGCACTGCAACACATTTCAAATACCTTGAATCTGCAATTGCGTCTGATGTTAGTCTGACGTTCGAGGTGAACTCGCGCGTGAGCGCAGCGTGGTCCAAATGGCGCTCAATGACAGGCGTTCTATGCGACAGAAAGATATCAGAGCACCTGAAATCAAAGATCTACAGAAACGTTGTCCGACCAGTAGCGACGTACGGTGCTGAGGGCTGGCCTGCAACGAAGGAGGTTGAGAGCCGCCTCAGCGTAATGGAGACGAAAATGCTGCGTTGGACGGCTGGTGTCACGCGTTTGGATCACGTTCGCAATGTCTCCATACGCCAAATGTTTGGCGTAGCTCCTATTGCCGATAAGCTGCGTGAAGCTCGCCTACGGTGGTATGGCCTGGTTCTTCGTGCGGATGGCAACACCGTTCGGAAGATTGGGCTTAACATAGATGTGCCCGGAAAACGGCCTAAAGGACGGCCTAGGCAACGCTGGCTTTATACAAGGCACATGGACTTGAAGAAAGCTGGTATCCACCCCGATCAAGCGTTTGATCGTGCGAAGTGGCATACCAGAAGAGCGGACCCCGCCGCCGCTATGCGGGACAAACGCTGAAGAAGAAGAACCTGAACCGACTCTTCTTCCTGACAGTCGGTATCTCCAGGTATGGCGTTCAGGAGGAGTCGTTTTATGGCCTCCGCAGTCGCAATGTCTCTCCTTGTCGGGGAAGTGAAATCCGGTGTGAACGTGGAAATTAATCAACCAACAACACGTTCAGATGAGTACGACGTTTTTAGCACACTTATGCACTGATATGGCCAGCGTTCATAGTACTCAAACGTAAGGTACGTGTATTTGTGTGCATTTACGGTATTATTGGTGATATGGTATGACATGGTGGTGGTGCAGGTAGGCGTTGTTGATAAAGTAGCACACATGAAGGCGCAAATAGTATGCCTTGATTTGTTTTAAGCAATAATGGTCTGATGTTAACTGCTGTGATCATGAGAAGGCGTAATAGCAACAAACTAATATGTGGAGAAATGTCGGCATCACGCGGACTCGAACTGAAAAACCCGCCGATGTGCTCATCTGAGGCGGCCCCCCTACCAACTGCGCTGCCGAGCCACATACCGTTGGGTGTCGTAGGGGTTGATGATAGTTGCGCGCACGCATTCAGACCTCCTTTTCAGGTCTTTACAAAAGCGTTCAGCAAAAACTGACTATGGTTCTGGACTCCGCTCACAGGGCCCTACATCTTGTCAAAATAGCATCGCAAAAGCTCACCTTGAAATGAAAAGCTTTCCTTGTAAGGAGTCGCTGAAAAGTCGTATAGAGATGTAAAAAAAAATGTAGCTCCTGTGCTTTTTAAAGGGCAAGCTTGAACATTGCAAAGAAGTTATGAAGCTCAAGATGCGAATGAATGTGGTGAGCCGGAGCGAATGCGACAGCTATTTGCAGCTTTCATTGACTAGCTGGATTTTTTATGCTTTTAACTTTCGGATATTCCGGTGTTATGACATTCTCTAGACCCTTACTAGCCAGGCAGGTAATGCACAATAGTGTGAAAATGACTGCAGTGTAAGCATCAAATGAAAACAATAACGTCACTGCTGAAAGCATCAAATGAGTAGTGATCAAGAATGTGAATCCCGTTTTGGCATAGCAGTGGAATAATGGATTCCTACGTAAGCATTGCTCATTCCGGTTGGCGGGGTTGGGATGTGGCCTTTTTACTACTCTCTCTTTAGTGATTCATCTCCGGTACTCCAAATCTGTAAAACCTGGTTCATACTTGTGCAGCGGCGCGGCGCAGCGTGATGGTTGGCGAGGCCTCGGCACACTTTTGCGGTAAAGCGGCGGCCCAATCCTTAGCCAAGGGGTAGGGACGCAGTTTGCCGCCGGCGGCGAGCGGTGCCGTGCTTCAGCTGCACATTTCTGCGACAAGATGTTGGGCAGCGGCGGCGGCGGCGATTCACATCATTTTAAGGTCGGCAACAGAGCCTGGAGGGTGCCGCGGAGCCTCCATGACAACGGCGGGCGGTGCCGCGCTGCGAGGGTTACTGTACGCCATACTGCGTACTTTTGCCGGCAGGGACGAAAAGGCCGAAGCAAAGAAAACTGGGTATGCAATGAAAATGAGGACGGAAACGCAAACACAACCAAAGCAACAATGAAAACGATCGAGCAAACACCAGCAAACCGGAAGCAACAATGAAAACCAGCAAGTTAACACAATAAAAACAAGGGAGCAACGAAAGCGAGCACGGAAACACGAATAAAAGCATCGAATCAGTGAGAACGATTAAGTGAACATGAACACGATAAAGGAGTTCACAACTAAAGCAAACAAGAAAATTTATGCAATTTTCACGTCAAATTGGACAGTTTGAAAAGTGTTTAGCTTGATTTGAATAGTGTCCAATTTGACGTAAAAATTGCGTGAATCCCATAAAACGCGAAGTCGATTGAGAAAACAGCTCAAAACGGAAGATTCCTGACTTAATTTTTAAGGATACGGCCATCTCAATATGAAAGGTAAACGCCTCCCAGACTCGAACCAGGAAACTATCTCAACGGTAGGTCGGAACGGCCCAAGTGTGGTATATGGGCAGAAATGCAAGGAAGGCTTTTTGGGTCTTCCATCTTCCCACCCTCATGACGTTCTCCGGTGCTATCCCTGCTCGGCTGCCGTTGCTGCACCTCCTCGAAAAGAGTGAGTGGTGAGATCCTAATTTCCAAGACCCACCTGCTCAATATG
This sequence comes from Heligmosomoides polygyrus bakeri, assembly GCA_947359475.1. Taxonomy (NCBI): domain Eukaryota; kingdom Metazoa; phylum Nematoda; class Chromadorea; order Rhabditida; family Heligmosomidae; genus Heligmosomoides; species Heligmosomoides polygyrus. Next base: position 58,892,487 of record OX375870.1, on the reverse strand, counting down.
TGCTTGACTTTTCTAGCAACGACGTCCCTGCTTAGGAGCCGTCCCGAAACGGAACTGAAAATAAAATCTCCTCTCGAGCAAGACATGTGCAGACGACTAAACTGTTCCCACAACAGTAGCTCTCTCCCATGTATTATAGATGGAAGGCAATTTGAGACCCTGCACCCTGCTGATCCACATTGGACCTACTCACGCACAACCACCAGAGGGACCACCACCCCTTTGAAAATTACATTCTCGAGCCGGAGATTCCACAACTCGCTTACCCTTACAAAAGCAACGTACATGAGGAGAATCATTGTGGCTCCCGTTAGGGCTGGGACTGGTGAGCTTGTAGTGCCTAGCCAATAACCTTGTGTATGTTCTGGGGTGTTGCTTTAGACCTATGAACCACCAGAGGACGATTTCTAGACGCTCTCTTGATGATTTCTAAAGCTTTTAAAGCTTTCTGAATCTCCTACTCATCCGAGGGAAGCGGTCTAAAAAATGAGTTAAGGCTGCAGTTTGATATCCCGGTGACTTAACTGTACCCTGATGGATAAGGGATGCTAGATGTAAATTCCTCAACTTATGCAAAGCAGACACTGGCACGTTCCATTTCTGAATAAAGGAAAAGAAATCGTATCGGACCCGATTGTACAGAGAGAGTGTTGCTTTAGAAATGGCGGACTCAAAGCAGGATAAGATTGTGTTTGTAACTGCCGTAGGCAAACCAGCTCTCGTTGCTATTGTCGCCGTTTCTCTCGCTTCCAATCTTTTAGGATCCGTAAAGATATTTGACAAACGCTGGCTTAGGCCCGATGAAAACACTGTGCCAATTGGTGTGTGATCCTGTCCAGTGGGTGGGTGGGAGGGCTGGGAGGGCTTCGGATGGGCTTGATCCGTTTAGACACCAAGTGAATTTTGGGGAATTTCCGACGCGTTCGCTACACGTTTGCTACACGTCATTGAACGCAAACACTATTACTCAGCTATTCTGGACTGGTAATTCACGTCCTCCACACGTCTTTACACGTAAACTTCAAGAAATCAGTAGAGGGGGATGCACTCCTGGTTGGTGGTGGCTCTCAAACGATTTCCCGACATAGCGAAACGCAATGAATTGCAGCAACATGTAGAAATAATAAGCTACGCCAACCTGGTTGCTCAGTGAGACCCAGTTTCCGAGTTCCTAGTCAAGAGAGGGTAACCTAAAGAGGACCATTTTCGGTGCAAATCTAGCTAGGAGGATCCTTTTATTAGATCTGCACCGATACGTAATTTTCAAGCTTCTAAAAACCTAAAATCTAAAACCTAGCTCACAGGTGTTATGTATATATTCTCAGGTTTTCTGTGTCATTCTGATTCCGTTAGCGCAGTTGTTTTCTAAGGAATGATGAGTTCAACATACTTGTGTTGAACATGTAGGACAGCCCTACACAACGTTGTTGAAGGAAACTTGAAATTTTACACAGCATTAGTGTGTTCTACACCAGGCTATTTCTGATGTGATTGGACATGCACGTGCCTTCCTATCAAACAAAAAAGGAGGCAGCGGACTGTTGACATTGGGTCTACCGTAATCTTCACGCGCGTTTCTTTGTGTCTGGTGCAATTACGGAGGACGTCCGAAAGATGACGTCTGAAGGAGGTGAACCTAGAAGAGTGGAAACGAAGCATTACATATTACTTGACCCCAGAACTCGACTTCCTAAGGGATTTTTAGCTTGGAAGTGAACCTAGATGAATTGGAACGAAGCATCACACATCACTTTTTTCCAAAATTAGTATTGCTAAGTGGTTTTTAGTTTGGAAGTGAACCGCACGCAACGTCTTCTCAAAGCTAACACGTGACATCATCACTAAAACTACATGTCCGAAATCTGTCGTAACAATACAGGTGGCTCCAAACTTCTGCTAAACGAGGATCCTTTCCTATGATGTGTAGCTCACTTCCAAACTAAAAACTATTTAGGCAGTCGAATTCTGGAAACAGATGATGTGTGATGCTTCGATTCCACTCTTCTAGGTTCAGTTCCTAACTAAAAACCAATTAGCAAGTCGAATTCTGGAGAGAAGTGATGTGTGATGCCTCGTTTACATTCTTCTAGGTTCATTTCACATCCTAACGGTTCGCTTCCTTCAAGCGTCATCTTCGATCGTCCTCCGTTATTGCATCAGACACAAAGATGCGCGCGGAAAGATTACGGTAGACCCTATGTCAACCGTCCGCTGCCTCCGTTCTTGTTCCTATCCACTGAGTCCATGGTGACCCTCCGAGCCTATTTGCCCCCAAATTCGCCGCGAAGCCGTGGTGCGGCGTTTGCCGGTCGTAGTCCAACGGGAAATGGCTTTCCGTGGTACTCGTCGGCTATCAAACGTCACTGATGAGTTGGAATTTACGTGTAAGGACCGTGAAAGACGTGTATTGCACAGTGCTGCATAACTGCAATGACGTGTGAGACACGTCGAGCATGAATGAGAGACAATTCCATAGAGTGGACTTGGTGTCTAAAGGGATTTAGCCTTTCGGCTGCCGAAATAGCCGGAATGGGGCTGACCGGAGCAGCCCGCCCACTTGTGCAGCCGTGCCAAACAGCTAAGGCGGCGCAGGAGATGATGAAGTCCGAACTCCACTTTCATGGCCAGTACGTCTTGACGAGGTCATCAACGCCGCCTCCTGCAATCACATGTTCCAAGAAACAGTTCTCCGGAGTTGTAGACGCCCTGTAGGCGGTGGTGGTTTCTCCTTTCGTTCAGTCCGATGACGTCGTACCTGATCTTCCTGGCTTGCATAATCAGGCCCTTGACGGATTCTTTCGATGCGAGCTTGCGGGCGTTGTATGTGCATATTGTCGTCATAGTCCTTCTCAACTTGCGCAGCCCGCTTAAGCCCGGGGAGAGGGACCCACGAGATAAATCATCACCACAAGATTCTTTAGATGTAGGATGCGTAACACATCCAATAAACGGCTGGTGATCGCACACCCTTTGTGAAATAACGCCGAGCTTTATCCTCTATTTATCTTTTGGCATGCCACGGCTCTGACGACCGAATGAGGAAGAAGGATTCTCTGTGCTACCTGGGGAGCAGATTAAACTTCCGCATGAAGTAGGAGCGGTATCTTAAAAAGCTATTGTATACAAGTGCTATTTCCACTGTTCCTAACCTACAATTTTCTTTTCCCATTCCTAAACTAGTACTCAAGAAGAAAACCATTATGAACGGCCCTTATGTTGTGAACTATCCCTACAAGCGTTATCGTTCTACATTTTGTGCTCTTTGTTCAATATGTTTTTTTTTTCAGGTTTAAAATATAGCAAGCAGGAAGGGTCTGTTAGGTGTTCCTAACTTTTGTTTCCTCAGTTAGATTAGTGCACAAAATTACTTGTTCAACTTTGCCTTGATGCAAAAAAACGAGTGTTTGATCTGTTTCAACCAAACTTGTTCTCCACAAACGTCGGAGTAAGTGAAAACCTCAGTGTTTTATTTTCTCTCGGACAAGTCTGGTATCAACTCACCGACCCCGGCGGGATGGGGGCTTGATTGACCTGGGCGGATCCGAACCGAGGACCTTGAATTCGCTGTGATTGTGACAATCGCGGCTCAGTGCACTACCACACCTCAGTCTCTTAAAAGCACTTACATATGCGCACTTCAGCCGATGCAGTGTGCAATCTTTCTGGCTTCGGCTTCAGTGGCTACGACGAACGTGGAAATGCAAAATGGGAGCTCTGCACGAATGTGCGACCTTACCAGGTCGAGGTGAGTTGTGAACTTTGAGCATCTTTATTGGATGAAATGGGTGCACCCCGTGTGTCCCATTAATCACTGGTGTTGTCTACCGATCAAACACCGTCTCTCTCCTTCTTTCTCTAACTCTGTTTAGCTTCCTCTGTCTCGTCATTTTTTGTCAATCAATTCCCTTGAAAAGGTGATCCCACCATATTATATAATGTGAGGATTGCTGTAATTGAATCCCGAGAGACTGCTGAGTTCAATGATAATAGCTGCGTCTTTCACTCTATCGTTAGTAGTTGTGAATCCGACTCGGTTAGCGTAGCTAAATGTCGAAGTATATTGTAGCACGCTCGTGTAGTCCCATAAATAATAATAATAATAATAATAAAAATAAAAAAAAATAATAATAATAACAGTACAGTTGCAATAAAACGCATATTGAGTACAACGCCGGCCTTATCTTTTGGCCTTTAGTCGAACAAGCGCAAAAGAATGCTACTCTATAAAGCTCTTCAGATAGAATGTTTTGGGAAACGAACTAAATATTTGGAATCAGCGTCGAGTGGTCTATCCGACGATGTTGAAAACGCCCGGTATTTACAAAAAAGGAAATGATAGTTGACTTATATTCTGTTTACCTAGCGTGGCAAACTCTTTCCCTCACTGGGGATAATTGCACCCATAGCATATACGCTCTTAATCATTGAATGGCAAGATTCGGCTTAATGTGAGGCTCACCGCCAACCATACAAGTGACACCAAAGATATCTTTCCACTCCTTAGCTTTCCATGATCACCTTGATATTAAATTTCAAAGGATCTACACTTTCACTGCCTTCAAGTTAGCGTGTTTACGATTTGGAGGTATTTAATTTTAAGATTACAAATTCATTGATTAAGATTGCAAATTCATTTCATCACAAAAACGCTCAATCGGTTACGCAATTAGGGAAAATCGCGTCGAGGAGGGAAAACTGCTAAAATGGAAATCTTGAGTATCTGCGCGTTGCTAAAGTTAAACATTTCTCTTATTCGAGTGACACTCCCTAAACTGGTTTCTATAGCCAGGAAAAGTTAATAATTAAAAAACTTTGGAATCTCGCTGCATTCTTTCACATGTGAGATTTCCACTGGGTTTTGAAGGATTCCTGTTTCATAAATCGGCATCAAACTCGCTCTAAATCCTAACTAAGGGTGATTAAACTTGTCTTTCTTTTGGGAAAATAGTATTTGAGGACATGCTCTAATTGATTCTGAATTGAATGCTAGTTCCATTTCAGTTTTTAATTGATTTGAAGCATGTTATCGGGAGTCAAATGTTCAGGCGTCGGCTCGTACGCAGATTGGATAGCAAGAGTCAGTCCGCTCGCCCGCTCCTGCTACCCTCCGAGTCACTTGTGGACGCCGATATTCTCCTAAACAGACTCTTTACAGTTCCAATGCGTCGGGCCATTACTGATCCTTTCACGCATTGTAAATTTGAATGTGTGGCGTATTTCGGACAGAGACTGTTTCGCGCCAACTCTCCTTGAATAGGTAAACGGACAAAAATCACTCAGTCAAAACATGGAATTTAAGACGCTTTGAAGAGAATGCTGCCATGTACATTCTCTGGATTGCTTGGACCGTTGAGGTGGGGGGGGGGGTCTCGGCAAGAAAGCGTTATAGGCGTTCTGGAATTTTAGTAAAAATCCAGTAGTGAACAATCGAAATGAGTGGCTTACTGCTACGAGCGATTTGTGCCATTTGTGTCCGGTTGTGAAGTGTAAGTGAGCGGCCGCCACAACTCCACTACAATACCGCCCCTGTCTTTCGGTTTTTGGGCGGAATAGATGTTTGGGCGGAATAGATGGAAAAAACCGCCGTTTCCGCCGCTTTCCCATAACTCCCTTCAAAGTGCTTTGATCAGAAAATAATTGCCATCCACTCTTGATGATCTATCCAATGATGTAGGTAGCATTCAGAGGTTCTTAAAAAGGTTGATTCGGTGACTAGTCTCAGCGGCGGCGGTCTCCCTTTGCCGCTCGAGATAATTGCCCCCACAGGGAATATCTACCTAGCTCGTCAGAATAAGCACTTTTAAATAAATCTCTCGCCTTTCGTTTGTGGTACGCTCTGCATAGTACACTTTTTTATAGCTAGTGAAAGACTGTGATCATTTCGATCTACTTTTTTCTAAAATTTTCCTCTTCTGAGCCGCCAGATTTTTGGAAATCGTCCGATTTCATGGGCTCCCATTTGGTCTCGGCTTCATCCATGAAAACTCGAAAGTTCAGTGTTCAGCTGAGCAGAGGATTTACAAGATAGCTGAGAGAAAGCGATACCAATACAGCGGCTCGAAAACTATCAACTGCGAAAGTCACCTACAGGGCCAATTGTTGATGGTAAATGTGGTTTTTGCCAGATCAAGTGCACGACAGAAGTCTCGCCTTCAGGAGGGCGGACCGGAAATGAGAGGTTCACGGTAGTGCTCTGTCACCGTCCACCTGTGATCTTCTTGGCTTGATAGTGGATTGTATCACATGTAAACATGCGGCCAAACTTCAGAGGAGCCGTTAAATAGTTCCACCGCAATTTCGGCTAGAAAAGTTGTTCTAGAATGGAAAACTTCCTCAACCAATGATTTTTCGCCGGACTGTGGAGTGCGGTCTGAGCCATGATTAGGGCGACCGCCGCTCTACCAGTGTGGTGACCTCACGTGACCCCCTTGATGCCTAATGCCGCCCAGTACACTTCGGCCTCTGATGGTCTTGTACTCCGGCTCCTTATTGATTTTTTGCAAATAAGAACTCGAATAGTTTTTTTTGAATGAATGCTATCACTTTTAACTAAGCAGTGTTCTAGCACCATTGAATGCGTCATAGTGTACCATTTTATTTAATTTTCTTGTTTTGCCTACATCTCTCTAAGACACCGACATATTTTCTTGCAAGCTTGCGCCATGTGCTCGCCTGAATTCTTGCATTTAACACTCGATTGTGTTTCGCCCGAATACCTGCTATAGTTCCTTCACAAAGTGGCCGTATCGATTGATTTGTGCTTTTCTTAAAGTTTAAAATTTAAAAACACACTAATGCTTGCGAACAATACAGGGTAACCCAAAAAATGCAGGCACTGTTTGAAAGGTTCTAACGTTGCAAACGGTTCCTTGGTTACATTTATCTGATCTGTGCTTCTTTTAACGTTTAGTACTTGACAATCACGCGAAAGACATGCTACGTGCCTGTTTATTTATTGCACAATTTAAATGTGAGTATTTCGAAGACGGATTCTGTGGGCTGATGAATCAACATTCAAGTTGAATGGAGAGGTTAATCGGCATAATTGCATGTACTGGTCGACGGAAAAGGTTCAATGAAGCACAACACAGGTTAATCTGGCCAAGTAGTAGCAAAACTGCAACGAGTATTCACTACCTGCACAACCAATCGAATCTGAAATGCAAGTTTTCAGGCGGGGGCATGATCTTTAAAAATTACATCCTTCAGGCAGCTGAAGTAAAAAAAAACCTTCAAAAAAAGTTGTTCTACGTTTTCCATGAACAAAAAATACTCTAACCATCTTGGAGTCTGTAGTTTAACCTATAAGAAGCTCGTTTTACCAATAGAAACGAGCTTCTTATAGGTTAAACTACAGACTCCAAGATGGTTAGAGTATTTTTTGTTCATGGAAAACGTAGAACAACTTTTTTTGAAGGTTTTTTTTTACTTCAGCTGCCTGAAGGATGTAATTTTTAAAGATCATGCCCCCGCCTGAAAACTTGCATTTCAGATTCGATTGGTTGTGCAGGTAGTGAATACTCGTTGCAGTTTTGCTACTACTTGGCCAGATTAACCTGTGTTGTGCTTCATTAAACCTTTTCCGTCGACCAGTACATGCAATTATGCCGATTAACCTCTCCATTCAACTTGAATGTTGATTCATCAGCCCACAGAATCCGTCTTCGAAATACTCACATTTAAATTGTGCAATAAATAAACAGGCATGTAGCATTTCTTTCGCGTGATTGTCAAGTACTAAACGCGTGATTGTCAAGTACTACAGACTCCAAGATGGTTAGAGTATTTTTTGTTCATGGAAAACGTAGAACAACTTTTTTTGAAGGTTTTTTTACTTCAGCTGTCAAGTACTACAGACTCCAAGATGGTTAGAGTATTTTTTGTTCATGGAAAACGTAGAACAACTTTTTTTGAAGGTTTTTTTTTACTTCAGCTGCCTGAAGGATGTAATTTTTAAAGATCATGCCCCCGCCTGAAACCTTGCATTTCAGATTCGATTGGTTGTGCAGGTAGTGAATACTCGTTGCAGTTTTGCTACTACTTGGCCAGATTAACCTGTGTTGTGCTTCATTAAACCTTTTCCGTCGACCAGTACATGCAATTATGCCGATTAACCTCTCCATTCAACTTGAATGTTGATTCATCAGCCCACAGAATCCGTCTTCGAAATACTCACATTTAAATTGTGCAATAAATAAACAGGCATGTAGCATTTCTTTCGCGTGATTGTCAAGTACTAAACGCGTGATTGTCAAGTACTACAGACTCCAAGATGGTTAGAGTATTTTTTGTTCATGGAAAACGTAGAACAACTTAACGTTAAAAGAAGCACAGAAAAGATAAATGTAACCAAGGAACCGTTTGCAACGTTAGAACCTTTCAAACAGTGCCTGCATTTTTGGGTTACCCTGTATTTTTCGCAAGCATTAGTGTGTTTTTAAATTTTAAACTTTAAGAAAAGCACAAATCAATCGATACTGCCACTTTGTGAAGAAACTATAGCTGGTATTCGGGCGAAACACAATCGAGTGTTAAATGCAAGAATTCAGGCGAGTACATGGCGCAAGGTTGCAAGAAAATATGTCGATGTCTTAGAGAGATGTAGGCAAAACAAGAAAATTAAATAAAATGGTACACTATGACGCATTCAATGGTGCTAGAACACTGCTTAGTTATAAGTGATAGCATTCATTT
>OX375870.1:58832319-58883593 GCA_947359475.1 Heligmosomoides polygyrus bakeri | reverse complement strand
TTGGGCTACGTTCCTAGCGTGGCCCGCCATACCAGAAGCAGGCGAAGTCGGCAAGCCTGGCGTGGCCCGCACGTCCAGCGTACGGCGCCGTCGAAGCCGGCGACGGAGGCTGGGTGAGGAAGCACCCCTAGCTAGGTTTGGGCTGGGTGAGGAAGCATCCCTAGCTAGGTTTGGGCTACGTTCCTGGCGTGGCTCGCCATACCCGAAGCCGCGAAGCCGACAAGCCTGGCGTGGCCCGCACGTCCAGCGTACGACGCCGGCGACGGACGCTGGGTGAGGAAGCACCCCTAGCTAGGTTTGGGCTACTTTCCTAGCGTGGCCCGCCATTCCAGAAGCAGGCGAAGCCGGCAAGCCTGGCGTGGCCCGCACGTCCAGCGTACGGCGCTGGCGAAGCCGGCGACGGACGCTGGTATAAAACGTATGTTTTTTATCCACTTCGTAGTATTGGTCTTATTGCAGCGTATTTTTTTCTGCTACTCTCCAGTACTAATGGGGAGGCTGGGCATTGCAAATGTGGGTACTTGTAGTAAGCCTCACGACTTCGTAGGTATAGAGTAAAATTCTGTCAACCTTGCTTTGATGGTTGATTGAGGTGGTGTTCGCGGATCTCGCAAATGCTTTTGGTGTTACAGTACAATAGGTGACAGTGAATATGTGCAAGAAAAGGGATGGATACAGGATAACTGGCAGTGTTTTACTATCGTGACTCCAAAAGTGGAGGAGAGGTCGCTACAGTGTTCAAGATGCACTTTACATCGAGAAAAGAGCTGTGAATAAGCACAATAATCCAGAATCCCAACCCACGTACCCGAACCCACGACCCTCTTTCTGCAAGTCCGCCTCACACCCACTCGGCCATCCAGTCGCTGCCACCAGGATCGTTAGCGGAGCACCTCAATGTTCCGCTTTAGTCGCTGCATCGCTAGCAAGCAAATTGTGAGTTCGCTGTAATTCCGCTACTGTTGCAGCCCCAAACCTTTTGCTGGATAGATTCTACCACGACTTGGCAGTTCCAGACGTCTTTATTGCTTTTCGGCCCGCACTGAAGTGATACGGTTTTTTGCAAGTTCTGACCTACCCAGATGTCCGCAGAAAATTTGAAAACCACTGCGGTGTTTCTCAGACAACCCCCTACAACCCTCAATAGGACACTCTGAAAGTTGTCACAGGACGTTCATTGACCTCCCTCGTAAGTATTATATTTTTGCCAGAAGATTTCCTCTGATTCTAATGCTATGTTGAGCAGAAATTTTTCACGCGCAGCCGCTGCAGCAGTGACGAATTCCCTAGCCGTCATCCACAGTCAAATAAAGGAACGTCACTTTCAAGGTACAATCAACAATGTAGCTCGATATTTGCCTTCCGACCGAAACTTCCACCTGCTGTGAAGAACGTCCGTCGGCCATTATATCCGCGTGTCTCCCAAACTGAAATCACCGATAAAGAGATCGATGTAATGGACCGATACTGGCCTCCCGATTGAAACATCTTACCTGCTGTGGAGGCCTTCCGTCGACGATCATAATCACTGAACTCCCAAACTGATCGGTTAAACCAGAGAAAATCGATAACATCGATCAATATTCACTACCTGATCTATCCACGACACCTTACCGTCCCCTTTACCGCTACTGGTCCCCTTAATGATCCCTCTTAGCGGACGACGTCTTCGCACGTCTGGCGTCTGAATATTTTCCTCCATTTTCGCGACCCGTAATTTGATCAGTATTGATTGATTGCAATCGATACTTCAAAAACGAACTTCAGATCGTGTTCAGCGACCTCGAATGCCCCAGGGCTGAAGTTTCCAGGCAGGTAAAAGACGTCTGGGTATTTTCGGCTATTTTCGCGACCGACCCGTAATTTGATCAATATCGATTGGTGGCAATCAATACTCCAAAAACGGAGTTCAGATTTGTGTTCAGCGACCTCGTTTACCTCAAGGCTTAAGATTCGGACCGCCTGAACGATATCCACAAAAAATCGATTATTTGGTCAATATCGATAGAAGGCAATCGTTACTTCAAAAACGAACCTCAGATTGGTGTTCAGCGACCTTGATTGCCCCAGGGCTGATGTTTCCAGGCAGGCAGAAGACGTCTGGGTATTTTCCGCTATTTTCGCGACGTAATTCTCCCCCTCCCCCCCCCCCCCCCCCCACAATTCTCATAACCTACCTCCTTGTCGTCTCGCATGTACTCTTTTCCCAAAACGTCGTTCCTACGGTAGCTCGTCGCCTATATAAGCTGATTTCTCAATCATCACATGGCCTTGTTTCTACTCTGCCTTTGGCATATGTTATGCTCCGGCGGTGCTTCGCAGGCGGCGTCGCCGAGAGTTCCGCAGGGGGTGATATACTTCCGTCGCCGGCGTCGTCGACGTCATCCAAGGGTGGCAGAAATACGTTCCGATGGACTGTTTTGATTGTGGGTTGGTTCTTTGTTGCCGGCACTGCCATCATCCCCACCGGACCTCTAATTACGAAATCGAGAAGCGCAAAAACGCCAAATACCAATAGATACCAATAGTGCCATTTTTACTCTCCACATGCTTTTATGGTTAGTCTCACATCCATTGCCTAATGCTGTGCGAAAATCCGTTCAGCTTGCTGGAATACTGAGTGTTTCGGGACGGAGTGGTAGCCTGGTCCTTACGCTTCCTTCGCTTTGCCACCTTTCCTCGCTTTTCTGTCCTTCTCACCCGTTTTATTCGCGTTTTCTAGGCCTTTTCCCTTTCTTGCAGAGCAAGTAACGCAAAATAAAACTGTGAAGAAAACTGAAAACATGAAGAGAACGGTGAAAAATTGCGAAGAGCTGATACGGAGCAGCCAAGATGTGAAAGACGGTCTTGAAACAAAAAATACGAAACGGCGGTAGAGAAACGTAAGGCCGCTAAGAAAGAAACTAGTCACCAACAACTGGCAACTGGCAAAAACGAAGAAAAATGAGGATGGCATCAATTGCCTCTTCCCACTGATTTAAATAAATAGTGTTTTCTCGCCTTCTGAAATGATACTGCAAACCTCTACGAAGAGCTTTTTCGAAATACATTTTACATTAATTAAGAGTTAAATTTTACTGTGAATTTCGAAAATGTCGTGTAAATTTAATTTCAATGATTTAACGCAAAAGGCCTTTGCTAAACTCCAATAAAGAAATTTTACGAAAGTGCTGGTAGATTGGCTAAATCGGTAGATCAGTAGTCGTTAAATGCTCAACACTGCCCCGTACTTCCATTACTACACTGCGATGCGATACTAAAAATGCGCTCCGATTCTCTCCTTCCTGCGCTCCGATGCTCTCCTTCCGACGACGTCGCCGACGCCGTCACAGTATCTGTCGACGACGTTGGCGACGGTAGCGACGACGTCTGTGGCGACGTCGGCGTCGGCGACGTCGGTGACGGGCTGTCGGTGACGGGTAGCAGCGTTGACGACGCGTCCCCGAAGTATAACATAGGCTTAGCCTTTGTTTATACTTATGCCGCTGCGCGGCGCGGCACGATGGTCGGGGTAGATATCGACCGGGCGGCGCGAAAAATCGATATCTATGGCGATCGTGGTGCCGCGCCGCATGGCGGCGCAAGTATAAACTAGGGCTTAGCTTAGCGGCAGCCGCGGCGGCCCAGTGGTAGCTTTCTTGATTCCAAATAACTTCTTCCATCATGAGTTCAAATCCCTTCGACGTCATGTGTCTTGGATTTTGCAATTTATCGTCACTGGCACAGTTTATTCTCATCTTTACTACATTCTTGAACAAACGCTTGAAAACAACTGTCATTTAAGTTTTCAAGCCCTTTGAACCTATAGAGGTGATGAGTTTTAATTTCCGCATAAAGTACGCCAAAAACTAATCAGAATCGTGATCAGCGCCAGAAATAACCCCATGTGCAATGAGCCATCCTTACTTAAACATACATACTTTAACTGCCGTAAGAGATCTGAAATTAGGAAGCCGATGTCAGATTCGTGATCAGCAGAACAAACAACACCACTAGCCTAAGTGTGAGCGAAACACTAGCGCTATCCGACTATGGTGGATGCAGAGATTCTGCAAAAAATTATTTAGCTAACTAGACAATTATGTGAAGAATCTAAAGACATTCGCCCGGTGGCGATGTCCGTTCCTCCACGTGGTGCCACTGGAAACTGATTGCTTCTGCGAGGCGAGCCAAACACGGGCATTCGAATGCCTAGTGACAGGCCGGCCTACGAACATTTTGTCACATCGATTGGTTGATGACGTTTAAGAGCTCTCGAAATAACGCTACGGCGTCCGCGGAAGCCGACGTGCACTCGCAAAGCCCGGCGAGTGTGAAAAGTGTGCGAGGGCCCCTGATGCGAGGACGGCATCGGGAGGCAACTGAGCTAGTTCGAAAGTCCCGTAACGTAAGCAGAACCCGCGTAGCAACACTGAATGTGGGTACGTTGACGGGCCGCTCGTGCGAGTTGGTTGAAGCACTGGAGCGTAGAGGAGTAGATCTCTGTGCAGTGCAGGAGACGAGGTGGTCCTGCCGCAAGTCAAGGGACATAGGACGATGCTTCAGGGCCGTTCCATGTGGAAGTCCCAGGACCACCAGTGGAGTTGGAGTCGTCGTTTCTGAACGATTTCGTGACTTGATTGTAAGCGTCGAACGCTTTGAAGATCGATTGATGAAGATCGTTGTCGCCGATAAGGAGCGACTCTATCACTTCTTCTCTGCTTCTCTGCGTATGCTCCGCAGACTGGCCGGCCGATCAAGCCAAGGATGAGTTTGGAGCCTGCTTAATGAGAAGACAGCGGAAGTGGCGTCAGAAGATACGATTGTTGTGGCAGGTGACCTTAATGGTCACGTCAACGGTCAACGAAAGACGGCTACAGCTGTCATGGTGATTTTGGATATGGGTCGCGCAATGCCGATGGTGAGCGTATACTTGAGTATGCAGACTCACATGACCTCACCATCGTGAATACCAGATTTCGAAAGCGTGACTCCCACCTCATCTCGTTTTATAGCGGGAACGCCAAAACGCAGATTGACTATGTCCTTGTTAGCCGTCGCGACCAAGGCCTTGTCACAGACGCGAAGACCGTGCCGTATGAGACGGTTCCCATGCAACAGCGTCCACTGATCTGCTCGCTGAAGATCACACCTTCAAGGTGTAAACATGCCGAGCGATGCGAGTCGGCTAGAGTCAAATTGTGGTGTCTGAAAGAGAAGGAAGCGGCAGTTATTTATCGTATCCGGTTGCCAACGGTAACAACTGTCGACGAAACCTGGAAGGATGCTACCGATGCGTTAACCCGGGCTACACGCCTCGAACTTGGCACAACGAAGCCTGGACGATGCACGTATTCATCGGTGATAAAACAGTTCATAATTGGCGGAATTATCGAGATGCAAGAAAGCGGTAAAGAAGGCAGTGGCCGCTGCTAAAGCCGCATATTATGCTGATGTAAGCGAAAAGTTGGAAACGAGCGTTGGTGAGCGTTATCTTTACCGACTCGCGAAAGCTCGCTGTCGCCAAGCAGAAGACATCGAGAAGTTCTTTGGCATTACCGACGACAACGGACGCCTTCTGATGGACGTCAGAGGGCTGTGAAGCAATGGCACGACTACTTCGAGGAAATCTCGAATGTTGAATTTGGCCATTCTGCTGTTCCTTTTGCATTTCCTGTATACGGTCCCGTTCGGAAGATCATTGTGAGCGAAACGAAGCAGCCCTGAAGAAGATGAAGTCAGGCAAAGCCACTGGTCCCGATGATCTGCCAGCCGACCTGTGGAAGTCGAAGAGCTGGTGCCCTGCTGACTGGAGTTTTTCAGTCACGTTGTTGCTGGGAAGAAAGTGCCCGAGAGCTGGCAGCAAAACACGACCATTCCTATTTGGAAGAAGAAGGGCAGTCCTGCGGGTTCGTTACCGTCCAATTCGCCTTTTTTCGGACACCATGAAAATCTTTGAACGAATTGTCGGTGACGTATCCGGGACGTCGTCCAGCTTTCCACGAATCAATGTGGTTTCGTCTCTGGCTGTGGCACTGTTGATGCCATTCACGCTGTTCGTCTTTTGTTAGAGAAGCAGAAACAGAAATCAGTGCATTTTGGCTTCCTAGACTTGGAGAAGGTCTTCGACCGCGTTCCGCGAGATGTTATATGGTACGCGTTGCAATGACGCAGCTCCCTGAAGAGCTTATTGAGTGGGTGCGCATTCTGTACTCTTGCCCAAGGATTCGAGTGCGAGCGCCAGCGTGCACCTCGACGGAATTTCCCATCTCTTTAAGGGTGCATCAGGAATCTGCGCTATCCCCACTGCTCTTCGTCGTCGTGATGGATGCAATATCAGGAGATCTTCAAATGGCGGCACCTTGGACGTTGCTGTATGCTGACTATGTCATGCTTGCATGAGAAGATAAAACCCAACTCGAGCGACAGGCACAGGCGTGGTGCGATCTCTTGGCATTGTTCGGTCTCAAGCTAAACGTCAAAAAGACAGGGTATTTGAGACTGATGTGAGTGAGCACGGATCTATTAAGATCAATGGTACTGAGCTCTCACGAGTTACATTTTTCAAGTATCTCGGATCAACGATCACGTCCGATGGCAGCCTACAGTTGGAGGTGAACGCACGCGTGAGTGCAGCATGGTCCAAATGGCGCTCGCTGACTGGGTGCTTTGCGGCAATTAATTAATTTCAATGCGATTTCACAAAAAAGGGCTTTGCTAGACGCCAATAAAGAAATTTACCGAAAATACTGGTAAACTCGTTAAATCGGTAAATCAACTGTTGCTAAATGCTCAACACTGCCCCGTACTTCTATTAGTACACTGCTTTCGCTTGCGAGAAAATATCCGATTTATCGAACAAAGCGATCTATTTGCGCTACACGGCAATGCTTGAAGACCAATTAGCCAAAAAATAGGGCGCAGTAGAAATGAATCCGTTAGTTAATTCCTATCACCTTCAAACGTTAAAAATGCGCTCTGATGCTCTCCTGTCGACGACGTCTGGTGCGACGTCTGTGGCGACGTCAGCGACGCAATACTGCGTACATTTGCCGGCATTTGCAACCTCTAAGAATGTCAGAAATGTAGTAAGCAAAACGCTTTTTGTTTTGTGAAGAAGGGTTTTTCTGCCAAGTTAGGAGTTCTTGAATGTAAGCCCCGAAATCTAATAGAGCACTCCTTATAACTCAACAGTTGTGTACCATTTTGCGCTTGCTCTCACTTTTGTCGCCATTCTGTGCAAGGGTTTTCCATAAACCTCACACGGCTAAGTTGTGGCTGGAGGGCCACGAAGATTTGCAGTGCAATTAAGGCTACCCAATATTGTGCTAAGGTTTTCTTTGAGTTATGTTTTTAGTACAGGATTCTATACACCTCCATTTGTCGACACTAACGGTGATTGTGTTGTTGGTTGTCAAGCTCCTT
Source organism: Heligmosomoides polygyrus bakeri (assembly GCA_947359475.1). NCBI lineage: Eukaryota > Metazoa > Nematoda > Chromadorea > Rhabditida > Heligmosomidae > Heligmosomoides > Heligmosomoides polygyrus. The sequence continues at coordinate 58,876,189 of OX375870.1, read as the reverse complement.
TGTGGACAGAAATTACGCACCAACCTATTATATTCCTCGCATGCGGATTCGTTAAAAAAATGTTTCCAAATAGATGAACCATAGTCGACGCCCATCAATCACGGATTTCCGTGCTAGCGCACCTCTTGATGATTTTTCCTCTAAAATAGCTTGCGCTCAACGAACCGACCCATCTTCAGCGCTCATACTATCAGCATAAGTGGTAAAATTAAATTTTGAATGTGGCATGCATCCTACATACACGTACGTGGACCTGTTTGCATCTTCGCTGTGGTTGGACTCACTGTATTACAGTTGTAATTGAATGTGGCAACAAATCCTAGCTTCAACAAGACCGGATGCTCAAAGGTTAAGCTAGTCCATGCAAAATGTATATGTAGTGAGGATTGGTTGTGGACCTGCCATTTTTACAGAACATGGATGTCTGCTATAAGGGTTTAGGTATTACGAAGTTGTACGGAACACTTGATCATTATATTCTTCAATGGTTTAGTTTGCTGTCTGTATTAGCTCCATTCCGTGTTTTGATCAGCTGTTAGGGCCTCTACAGAGTCTCTCGCCGGCACCCGGAGAACTCGTCCATATCGCTCCGCCGCAGTGGGGACCCACGCTACCTGTGGTGGAAGCCGCGGCGCGGACGAGTTGCCGCGGAGCCGCTGGTCGCAAGGTCCCCGAGGGCTGCCGTAGTTCACGGCGGCTCTCATCCACAGTGCCAGGAGCGACGGGTGCTACCCGTCGGGGGCCGTGACAAATGGGTGTCGATGATGGTTCATCTATTTGGAAATATTTTTTAACGAATCTACATGCTAGGAATATAATAGGGTGGTGCATAATTTCTGTCCATAAAAGAGCGTGACAATCAGGAATATAATCACAGTTAGTGTCGAAGGGACATTTTGACCCTTAACTACAACAATCTTCAAGCACCTATCTTGCGCACACGTTGCACTACTTTAACCAGCTGGTGCATTCTTTGTCTGTGGGCATTTCTGGATCTCTTCTGGAACATACGGCACACACGCTGAGGTCATCGAGCGTTAGTGTGCACAGGACGCTCGATGCGATGCAGTGATAAGCTCCCACATCGATTCATCGCGTCGCGCGACCGATATGGGAGCTCACGATAACATCGCGTCGCGCGTGGCTTGCACAATAAACGACTCCTTAGAGCTGATCTCTGAAAATGAAGCTATACAAAGTCACCGAGATCTTCACGGTAGTCGTTTAACGGTTAATTTACCGGTAGTAACTTCCTAATCGGAGGTTCTTCGCGAATTCGTCCACAAGCGAGCAATCCCGCACGCCGAACCAACTGCAGAGCTCCTTACTTGGAGTGTTAGAACGCAGGAACTCATCCGACTTCTCCTCTACTGTTTTCCTGGATCCAAGGACCCCTAGAGATGTGCCTCCACTGCACTGTCAGGGAATTTCGCCATATTGATCATGTTGTGACGAAGCACAGCATAAAGCTGAAACAACCCTTTTGATAATGTAGCAGATTTAAAGACTAACATGATTTTATCGAGTCAATTTCGTGAACAAGATTATTGTTATCGTAAAAGATATCCCTGTGTCCCTGTTGTTGCAATTCTTCAACTTTCCGCCGTCGAGTGAGTTTACCTAAAAACGGAAGTACAAAATACAAAATAACGGCCGCAAAAGAGTCAGGGTTACCACCTCCAGGAGCGTATTGTAAGCAGGCGTGTACGTTGGGGCAGGCCGTACCAGAACGTATGTTTTTCTCACATTCGCATCGGAGGGCATATCCGCATGCCCCACAATTATTCTTCATGCAGTGGTTATTAAGCTGGAAATAGTGATCATAGAATAATGTCGTGATGTGATAGAATTGTGTGCACCCTACCAAGTTATCACAAGTGCCTCTTGAACTACCTTGTGGACGGCACCACCTCCAACCACTTGCCAGATTCCGTCAGCGATCATGCGGACATCACTTTGTCTTCCACGAAACCAACGCGTTGACTGTTCATGCTGAATGCGCTGCTGCCCGAGTCTATACCGCCCGCTCATCAGACCCCTTTTCATCTGTAACAAAAACGTTGAAAGTCACACACCAGCTTGTCACCGAAATGTAGGCAAACCATTATGTTCCGGTCCTCTTCGACTTCTTCAGAAAGAGCAAGGAGGACATTCACAAGCCGATCTATTCGCATATTCGGTTTCGCATCTGGTAGCTTATGTTTCATTCGCTTGTGAAATCTTTCTGCCAGTATAGATGTGTTCATGCAAGCATTTTCGCGTGAGGATCCGGCCCACTGCTAAACCCAACTACTCCTAAAATTGAATCTCAAACCTCTTTTTTCCTTTTTAAATTGAAGCGAGGTTAAGCTACCAATTTTCTTCCATATATGTCATCAGTTCGCGCTCTCCACAGTCTTGCAAGTATGTTAGCAGCCCAGAGTACTTACCAGGAATTCCCGTCAGATTCCCATGGAACTTCGGATCGCGACCTATATCGCATGAAAGAGCTCGAAACGCTCATCACAGATATGTAGTCCAAATTTGCTAAGTGGATCTCCTAATCGAGTTGTGGCCGGAGGAGGCCGCGTTGTTGCGTAATCACAGGTGCGATTGGCAGCGCCGGCAGCAGCGCAGCGGCACAGTGGTAGAGTGTTCGCTTCACAGGAATGGGTCGTGGGTTCGGTTCCCGTCGGTGACGTCGTTTTTACATTTTGTGACCTATCTTCGACGAGGACCCATAATCTCATTTTTTTGAGCGAACGGCTGATGGCCACTTGCAATTACGTTTATTAGGATATTTCAAGTTGAAAACGTGTTTCAGGTATCATACTTTATTCATGGCGTGAAGGAAGTCAAAAATTCACAGCGTTCGCTTAGCTACTTGCAGTTACGACTATTAGGATATCTGAAGTTGGAAAGGTGTTTCAGGCAACATACTTTATTCATGGCGTGAAGGAAGTCTAGAATTTCCATCAAAACAAAAATGAAAAATCAGCAAAATTGAATCATCATAATTAAACATACTAAAATTAACTACATCTGTTCAAACCTTCCTCAACAATGATGGAACAACCCAAAAAAATGTGTAAAACAAACATGCTCTTCACAAACTGCGCACCGTATGCAAGCTGGCTCCTTATATTCACTAAAGAAGAAGTCGATTGTGCCAAAGTTGAACAAATAATCACCAGGGGTAAAAACGGGCCTGGATCATCAATATATCCTGCCTTATACCATGAATGTTTCAGAAAGTTCGAAAATCTAGGGGCACAAAACATTCGGTATATTTGTGATATAACCTTCAATATATTGTCCCTCTGCGTCATATGAAATGTCACGTTGTTTACAATCGCGCACGTCCTGACCCGTTTTATAACACTTTTCATTGAACCGAAGAAAAAAACGTCCAGGGGTTGGATCAACGACGTAGCTCCGGCAGGAATGTTGCGAACCGTGATCTGACAGCCTGGAACGATGCATAACAAGAACTAGATAGCAGAGTACTTCAAAAATGCAGTAATATTATAGATAGTTATACACACATCCAGGTAAAGCCCTGCTGGAGAAAAGGCATAGCGAATGAAGAAAAATCTACGGCACATCGAATCCTTCAAACATGGTCTACCAGGTCAAACATTTGGCCTACTGCTGGACTATGCATGAGATTAGAATCCGTTTAGCGTAAGTTTAGGCTTATGGTGCGGAGTTTATGAGGAGCATGTTTGTTTTATACATTTATTTGCGTTGTTCCATCAATTTGAGGAAGGGTTGACAGATCTAGTTGATTTTTAATGCGTATGGAACTAGTTGATTTTTAATATGCTTAATTATGTTGATCGCAATTAGCAGACCCGCTGCAGTACATGAAGTAGTCTAAATGTCGCTGGGCCGGACACCTGCTTCGACGAAAGGACGATAGATGGAGTCTCCGTGTCACAGAATGGCTTCCGAGAGACCATAAGAGACCAATGGGACGACCGCCAACGCGATGGGCAGACTCATTCTCAAGATCTTTCAGAGAGCGGAGTCTGCCTCACTGGATGCAAGCAGCCAGAGATCGAGCGGTCTGGAAGAGTTGTGGTCCCCGCTGAGAAGACCTCCAGCCGACAAAAGGACCATCAAAGTATCAAAGTAAGTAGTAATTATGTTGATTAAGTTTTGTTGTTTTTAATTTTATTTAACTTTTGAATTTTGTTTAATGTGAATTTTTGAATTCCTTCACGCCATGAATAAAGTATGTTACCTGAAACACGTTTCCAACTTGAAATATCCTAATAAACGTAATTGCAAGTGGCCATCAGCCGTTCGCTCAAAAATGCGCTAAAAATGAGATTATGGGTCCTCGTCGAAGATAGGTCACAAAATGTAAAAACGACGTCACCGACGGGAACCGAACCCACGACCCATTCCTGTGAAGCGAACACTCTACCACTGTGCCGCTGCGCTGCTGCCGGCGCTGCCAATCGCACCTGTGATTACGCAACAACGCGGCCTCCTCCGGCCACAACTCGATTAGGAGATCCATTTAGCAAATTTGGACTACATATCTGTGATGAGCGTCTCGAGCTCTTTCATGCGATATAGGTCGCGATCCGAAGTTCCATGGAAAGCTGACGGATTCCCTGGTTAGAGGTGAATTCTCCACGATCTTCCTGGCGACACAGTGATCGTACTTGCCCAATAATCGCCTCAATATGAGTTTTCTGAACGAGCCACGTTTTATATTTCGATGGAGCTAAGCAGAAATACAGTGTGCATATTCATCTAGCACTTCACCCACCTCAACTAGTTTTGATTTACAGTTCCTTTTTATGGCCTGAAGCACATGGAAAGAGCAGAGTAACTACTATGCGTTCGATCTGGGAAATGCTTGCGGAAATCCATTCCAGAAGGTATTTATGTCGTCACTCGTGAATATATTAGTAGTGTGGCACCACTTTCTTCACCTCTTTGAATAAGCAAGCCAGCGGTCATTCTAAATAAATATCAATTCATGCCTTTGGAGTTCAAATTTCATTTTACTTTATGCTTCATGGAAACTTTGAAGTCCAAGTGAGTGCCTATACGACAATAGGTGTGCCGCCGGCAACGCCTTATCCCACTCGTCAGCTACGATAAATGTTCGAGACGTAGTGAATACTTAGTAATATGAAAGGTATCATCAGTGCAAACTCCACGAGATCCATATTTTTCAATCCAACTTTTTTGGATCCAGTGTATTGCAGCTATTTGAAATTCAGTGATCCCGTGTAAGGATCACTGAATTTCAAATAGCTGCATCTCGACTGCGAAATCATGAAGAAGACTTCTGTAGCTCAACGCCAATGTACCTTCTGCCTAGTAGGAATCCATTCCCAGATTTTGCATTGGCAGGATGGTAGCACTCTATCCCATCTTTTTCTGAATTTGCTTCAACTCGCAGTCGTATTGATTCCAAATCCATTTCGTGCCTTCTTCCCGGTTCTATTTTATGTCGAATGCCGATGTTCCTAAATAAGGCGATGTGTATATCTATACTAAGGAGGTTGGGAAGGGATTGAACCGCATGTCTGAACAGGAAAGCTAGTCGTATACAAAGGATCTCCACCTTCAGTTGGTACAAAAATGTGTTTCTTTTCGCCAAGTCGTCAAACTAAACGAGTAGAAGGTACAACATTTTACCACGTCGCGGCGACGGCGGGCCATGATGAAATTTTGGACCTTCTGGTGCGCCCGCGATGCGCAGCGGGGAAGTGGTGAGGGGCTGGGGCGCAGTGGATAGTGGCGTTGCTTCATGTGAGAGTGGTCGGGCGTTCGGTTCTCATCGTTTGAAAGTCTTTTTGCATTGCAATGTTTGGTTGAGATATGGTTGATCCTGACGTCCAGACGATTTCAGACATTTTACGCACATTTTCCAGCTGTATGCTGTGTACTATATGACTCTGTTTCTACGTTCAAGCATACGATTCAGACCCTTCCCTTGTTAGTGTGGTCAAAACCTACGGCATATCCTTGGCTGAGGTGTTGTACACCTTACAATGGCGTCCTTCCTCTGAATGGGTTTGTCGAATTCTTTTCAAAATTTGGTGTACACCGAAACCATCTCTCCATAAGGATACAATTTGTTGTTCGGATTCCTTATCAATAGATAACTGAGCAGGCTCCTCGTCGTGGCCAAAGTGAGCACTACAGAATGCCACTTTTAAGGCACCACCTTGATCCATCATCTAACAAACAGGTTATAAGAATTTAGCTGGTAGCATTTTATTTCCATTGTACTTTAAGGAAAGTGGTGCCGTTCACATCATGCTTCTTGGATTTTGTATGCAGTTCGCTATAATTTGGTCGATGGTCTGCTCTACTACAGCAGAAATAAGTTGTTCTCTTATCCTCATAGGTATGTGCAAAGGTGGTCGTCCATCTCAGTCCGTTTTTTCCTGCTCTTTGCAGCGCCGTTCCTGATAGATACGAGTTTTCATTCAGTGGCCGAGAGCTACGCTTACCTGGTATTTGCTCTTGTTATTAAATGTTAGCATGCCTGTGCGGTATTCATCGGCAGCTTGAGAATAATGGAGTTGAACGTGTTCTACAAGCCGCTCATGGGCCTAAAAACGAGCGAGGATTTATTTATTTATTTATTTATTTATTTATTTATTTATAATTGCACCTTGAGTGCGTTCATAAAAACAGGGTAGAATCACAAACAGCAATCCAGAAACACAAAAACAAAGCGATCCGCACAAATATGGTCAACAACGCTAATCAGCAAAGTAAAATTAGAGAATCATTATGCACTGCAATTTCGTTTTTTTCGGTAATGTGTTGCCACTAGAGAAAAAAATATGCAAGGAGCCTGAACGATGAGTGGTCATTAAAAATGAGAATACAATTAAAAAAGTCCACTTCATTTAATACAATTAAATCAAGTAGATTGACTATTGATTAGCAATGCAAGTCTCAGGCTAGTCAATCAGCATGTCCTATGGCGTGATTCCGAGGATGAGGAGATCACTTTCGAGCAGCCAAAAAGAAGGAAGCACCTAGGGGTCCGGTCTTAATTCCGAGCAAACCTAGGCCGCCATTACGCTTCCATTCAAAGCTGCTTCCATAGGAACTGAGTTGACCTAACCGAACTCGTAATAAAACACTGCTAGGAAGTAGAGCCGTATACGATATTGACTCAGAAAAAAATATAAATATTTGATTGAAGAACAAAAAATACCTGAGGGGGGGGGGGGTTGCATGGGCTCCTCCATATCTAGCATCTAGGCAACCACTACCATCAGAAAAAAGAATGATGGCAAGCATAATGATTCAAGGAACCAAGTGAAGAGAAAAAAGAAGGCATCCAATTTTAGGAAGACCCTAGTTCAGAAACGAATCTAACATCAGAATTTTTTGACAATCAGAAAGAAACAAACTCAAATGGCTTAGTGAACAAAGTGAAGACGAAGAAGAAAACAGGGATTCAGTTTTGGAACACGAATCACTAAAAAGGCGCAAAGAAAGTGCTGCTCTTTTCGCCGAATAGAGTAGATGCGAAAAAAATCAGGAGCACTCAGAAGACCATTTCCTATCTGGCACTGGCTAATCTGGAATCCGTCGCAAAACTAGAATGGCTCGAAATTCCTATGAGAAGCCTGCAAGAAAACACAATGTGTCATCACATCAACTATGAGAACTAGAGGCTGAAAAGTGCTAGAAATACATGACAATCTACACGACTTACGGCATAGCACCACGAGGACATTCAATAGGGCCTGAAAATACATATTAGACTCTAAAAATCCTGAATATTTAGTAAAGAAAGAATGTCAATTTTTTGAGTCTGCTTCGAAATTCCGAAACACTGCGAGACTTAAGAATATCCTCTGGCAGCAGCTGAAACCATCGAGCCGTACGATAAAAGAAAGAATTGTAAACTTTAGACCAGTGCTGCCTTCTAAGGGGAGGGCAGTCAATCATGAAGGTAGTTGTACGGCCTAAGGTAGGTCTGAAAACCCAGTACTTGCTAGGTTCAAGCTTAGATTCCATCCGTAGTATTCTAAAGCAAAGGACGATGTCATGATAAACTCTACGATACAATAGACTCTTTAAACCAAAATTCTTAAGCCTTGTAGTGTAGCTTGGTAATGAGTTGTGCTCTCTTGTGTTCGAGATCCTATACATGAGCATCCTAGTAAAGGTCTGCTGAACCTTTTCAATTTGAGTCTGGAGTCCCCTATTTCCCTGAGGATTCCACAGCTGACAACAGTACTCCAACTGTGGGAACACGTAAGCTTTGTAGAGCCTCAGTCGCGTCGTTTGAATATATATTTCTAAAAAGAAAGAACACACTACTAAAAGCTTTACGAACGATGTGATTTATGTGTGTTTGAAAATTGAGGAATTCGTTTATTAGAACGCCTAGATCTCTCACCTCGTTGCAGTTTTGGAACAGTGTCGGAGTACATTTACTGCATACCATGATCTTGCCCCATGTGCAATATATAAGTTTTTGAGAGATTAACGGGGAGATCCCATAAATCAATCCATTTCATCAGTCTACAAATAGACTCAGTCAGGGCAGTATGAATGACATCTTTGTCCTCCTTCCCATAGACACCATACACCTTTATATCATCTGCAAAAACTTGCACCTTTATCGACGGGTGTGTTTTCAGAAAGTCAGGAAGGTCGAAACAATAGATAATAAAAAGCAGGGGTGATAGTACTCCACCCTGAGGGACCCCGCTCAGGCAAGGGTAACGACTCGAGAAAGAGTCATTTATTCTCACCCACAAGTGTCGCTCTGATAACTACGACTCAAACCACTTTAGGAGAATACCATCAATTCCGATCTGTTTCAACCTACGGACGAGCTTAAAGTGGTTAACTCTGTCAGACGCTTTTGAAAGATCAAAGTATATGATGTCCACAGAAAGACTACGATTCAAAGCCCAATACCAATCAGAGGTACTATCCAGTAACTGAGTAGTAGTTGAAGCACATCTGAGAAATCCATGCTGTTCGGACGGCAGTAACTTACAACGATCTAACCAATTTATTAGTTTCTCACGTATAATCTTTTCCATTATCTTTATCGATGTAGGAGTGATACTAATTGGTCTATAGTTTAACAGTGTGTTCGAATTCGCAACTTTTGGGATCGGTGTGACAAGTGCCTCTTTCCACATGGAGGGCACTGTATGAAACATAAAGGATATGTTGAAACTCATTGACAGAGGCTCACAGAGGTTTTTGGCGCATTTCTTAAGAACAATTTGTGGTATTCCATCGAAGGGAATGGAAGAAGAATCCTTCAGGGCTTGCAAGTACTTCATTACGTCTTTGTGGTCGAAAATGATACTACTCAATCTATGGTGTGGACGATCACTGAAAGAAATAGATGGCATCACGCCTGTCATGTTGCTAGCGGAAAATATACTAGAGAAGTACACAGCAAACGCTTCCGCTTTCTGGTGGTCAGCAATCAAGAGATTACGACCACCATCCTCCAAGACAGGAAGCTTAGCGTTACTCTTCGTTTTATGCCGAATGTATTCAAAAAATGTCTACTGGACGCCTTTTTCCTTAATTTTATTTCGTTATATGCATGGAACTTCTTAATGTGGAAGTTTATATCAAAGCATACTTTTCTGTAGAGTGCACTAGAAGAGTCAAAAGAAAGTCTTGATTTTTGTTGTAAAAGATTGAGAATGTGACGCGGATATTTTGGTGGTGCCTTATATCGAAAGCTAAAGGGAACAAAGTTTTTGAAGCCCTCATACATGACTAGACAAAATCTCTTGTACAGGTCATCTACTGATAAGTAGTTTTGGAAGTCTTGCCACCAGTTAATGGAGGCTAAGTATTGCTTTAGAGCGATGAAATCTGCCTTGTAAAAATTAGGGATAGGTGGAAGCATTACAGAAGATAAAGCTGGAAAGGAGCACCGAAACTTAAGTATCATATGGTCAGATGTCTGAAAAGGAGGCAGGTGCTGTACATCCGCAACAATTTGTTTGGAACACAAAATCAAATCCAAGACGCTGCCAGAACGAGTGGGCTCAAGTACTTTATTTTCCAAGTTGAGGTCACTGAAAATGCGAAAGAATTTTGCAGAGGATGGTCCAACAGAACATCTTGCATTACAGTCATAGTCTAGGTTGATATCACCAAGAAGGAATATATGAACTCTATCGGAACATGTATTAATCAAAAATTCCATAAGTTTATCATCGTCATCCCTGGAAGAGCTCGGCGGTCTGTAGATAAGAACGAGTCTCGTGGTGCTAGCAACGTCAAGGCTCAAAAGATCCAAAACCAAACTATTAAATGGGGTTCCTGAATGAGAAAAGGATTGCTTGATGCAGAGTGCGTCTTTACAGAAGTAGCAGACGCCACCGCCTCTGCCAGTTTTGCTGTCATTTCTAAAGATAACGTATGGAAATCCACCTACAATTTCACTATCGCAAACGTTATTTGAAAGCCAGGTCTCGGTTATGAAAACGATATCGGGATCATTTGTTGAAAGAAAGTGATGAAGATGGTGGAGCTTACTCACAATACTCCTGGCATTAAAAGTAAGCAGCTCAAGCTTGGGAGGATGCCTTGACGAATTGCACGTTTTCCGAATTTTGTTTAGATCTTAAGTCCTTAACGTTTACTAATGCACCACGATATACGACCTATTGCTTTTGTTTGACCTCACCATTTCGCATTCGAGCTTCCTGACGAAGTTCGAACTCCTTCTTACGCTCTTCCAAAGTCATGCGCCTGCGTATAAATACGTCGCTGAATTCGGAAGAGCGCAGTAGGCGGGCATTCGACAGAGCTGTCAGCCAGTGGGCCTTTGAAGGTAACACTAACTTTACTAGGCGAGGACGGGCGCTGTTTGGTTTACCCATTCTATAAAGCTCTACAGGACGGGTCTCAACATTTAAAATGTCAAGGATACTTTCAACTTTTTGCTCTAATTCTCTCTGCTTCTGGGAGGGCATCATAGAAGCGGCCGACTCTGGCAAACCACATATGACGAGACTCCGTTCCCTCTTGTCGTCATCGATCGCTCTGAATATATCGCTGGGTATTTTGGTCCTGAGCACCTGTAACATTCTGCCGATCTTGGAATCTTTGTTTTCGGCAATAATTAGATCTAAGTACTCAGAGGCGCTAAAAGTGGAAAAATCCTTCGCCGTATCTGCATTGGAACTAACTTCATCAATATGAGGTTGATCGACCTGATTTCTGAGGGGAGTGCGTCGTGGACGTGGCATAATAGGTCAACGGAGCCGCAATCAATCGAAGTCGAATCGAACTTACAGAGTGAGAAAAAAGCGCGTACGTAGGCAACAAAGACAAAGTACACTGACTCAAGTCGTTCAGTAGATTAGAGCACTGCGCTTACCAAAAATACCAAAAGCGAACGTAAGCTATAGGCCACACAGAAAAACGCAAAACGAAAGGCAGACGGAATCGAACAGCGACCGCTCACTGCGACGCACCGCGAGAATTTTTGAGAATTTATGTTTGCGCTCTACTCTACCCGCCTCAACCACTCTAGCATTTTCGACTCACCTCTAGAACCACTACGAATTGCCCATATGAGGGAAACGGACCAGCGCATGGAATCCACCACAGGGGTTGATCAGTTAGTTTGACATCAAGAAAGGAAGCGAAAGCTCTGCATGCCCTGCACTCATACGAACAAGCTGAACATCCCAGCCCTTTTCCACAGTAAAGTTCGCTGTGCTTTTCCTGCTTGTACATCGATAAAGCTCTCTTGCTGGAGTATGTCAAACCGCAAAATTCGCATTCCAGTGGTGTTTCTACTTTCGTCGCTCAAGTTCGAACTTTTCGATTTTCTCCTTCGAGTATCCATGTACGGAAAACATGCGCACATAGATTTCTTTCTTTCTTTTCTCCGCATTCCGATCACACCGGTGACATGCTAAAGTAGCCAGTAAAGTTTTAAATTGCTTTAATGGTTATTTGACCGGGGAAGACTAGACAAATGTCGTACGGAACATAAGGAAAGCAGTAGAGCCGCCAAATACAATGCCATAGATTTGCGTGTAGTATAGAGAGGTAGCGCAGCTGTGGTCCAAGAGCTACCTTACGTAGGAAGATGAAGCATTGCATTACATTGGAAAAGGTAAAACTGAGTTTTCCTCCAGCATGATGGAGATCTTAGATTAACATTAAGTTTCAAGAGCACCAAATAGAAGTACAATGCGCGGAGACGCCGACGTGGTTAAATAATGGTGAATTTAGTGCACATTTATATCTAAGGCAGACCTACCAAGCGAATTTACACTCTGGAATAGTTGTAGTTACTCTCCGAATTCCATATTGGAACATCTTACGATGCAATGAAACGAAGACATGAGCAAATACTTGTAGCATATAGAAGTATAACAAAGTAAAAGAAAGCCTTTCTCCATCCCTCTTGGGATCTGCCACGCACCCTAATTCTACGTATTACGTGAAAACGTATTTGGTCCTACAATGACTTGCGGTGGTCAGCCGATGTACAACTTAGCGCTTTATCTTTCCGATAATATTGATCGGCATTGATTGCTTCCCCCACTGCTGTGAAGTCCTTTTGTCGACGATCATATGAACCACTACGCACATTGGACGACGTGTTCGGCACGTGCTTTGAACTCTCAAGCACATTGGTCGACGTGTTAGGCACGTCTTCTGATCCCTACGCACGTTGGACGACGTGTTCGGCACGTCTTCTGAACCCCTACGCACATTCGACGATGTGGACCTAACCAGCAAGTCTGTAGATCCCGATAGATTTCATTAAGGTTGAGTCTAAGCGGAGATACTTCAATATGAATGTAACGGCTTAAATCCGATAGCCTTCGACCAAACCAATAGAACAACAACGTTGAAGGGGATGTGATTCCTTTAAAAAAATGTAGATTCCAGGAGGGCTGCATGAACAAAACCGACTGTGTGACACATAAACTCAGTAAGGAACTGAATTTCACAACCTCGGTTCATAAGAGCAGTTCCAAAGTGCATTCCCTTCGCATTCACTGTCTCCTGGTTTCGTAACAGCTGTTGTAGAGTGCTTTCCCTTAGCACTCACCGTGAAACAGAGCGTGTCGTGAATGCACAACACACCGCTTAGACCGGCAGCACAGCCTTGCGGGTGCCGCGGACCATGGGTGTACGTAACTACGATTTACGATTTACGATTTTGTGATTTACGGCGATTTTGGCAAAAAAAAATAGCGATTTACGATTTACGACATTTTGGGTCGTAAATCGTAAATTTTCGTAAATGTGATCTTTCATCTAACTCCAAATGAGGCGATGCAGCCCGGGTTATAAAGATGTACCCACTTTAAAAGTCTCGCTCATTCCGTCTGTTTGTTTTAGTGTTTATGTTCTGATTTCGCACCATGACAGATGACACCGCACTTTGCTCTCGAGTTCGGCTTATCTCTTTGCTTTAGTGACTTTTACATTTCTCCAACACTGTAAGGGCTTCCGTTTGGTACCAGACCTGTTCTAAAGGAGAAGCAGTAACAACGTAAAACTAAAAAAAGCTCACTGGGAGATTGGACTCATCCATTTCCAGCAAGGTACGCATTCCTACTGTCGAGGAACGTTCCAGCCCACAAAGAGACTATTTTGTGGGGAAAAGAAATTAGTATTCGCTGATTCACATCCTATTAGGTAACTAATATCTGGTTCATGCTATCTCCTCCGAAGGCGACTGACGCAAGACATGATGGAATATCATTCGTGCGTGGAAGCGGGATGCAGACCATTACTAGAATCATATGGAAGGATTAAACGACTGATGTTTCTATCGATTAACACTGTACGCGACAGCGTGGAGCAAGTGGACATTCAAAGTGCTTTAAAAGCAAACCTGGAACTCATTCAAAGAGATTCGAAGCGGTTTTGGCAGTTTTGGCCTCCCTTTCAGCGGCATGGTTGAAATTATCGCACAAACCCTGTCTAACTCTCTTAGAATGCTGCGGACTCTCCGAGAGCAAACGCTCGTTACAGAACTGGCAAAGGGTAGCCGAACGAAGGCAGACAGTTATTATATAGTAATGCAAAATTTTAGTCTTCGAATGCACTGTTACTTCTTCTTTAGATCACACATTCACCTTTGTTTGCCTCCATATTCTATCAAGGGAAGGAACTCCAGGCAGATTTAAAGCTGGTGCACTAGTCGGGCAACACCGTGAAGTCCCTTCCCCTGCCCAATTCTATGCTGTCTTCCGCGTCAGGAGAGGAGAGCACAGAAAACAACAGCATTATTGTTTGTATTCTTCATCAACAGTATGTCTCGTTTTCCTTTGTCCGTGTTACTGAAGCTTTTTGGAAGGTGCCCCCCCCAAGTGTCATATCGCCGAAGCCTGTTGTCGGTGGTACTAACAAGGGAAGGGTCTGAACCGTATGTCTGATCGGGGGAGCGAGTCATATAGGGAGAATCCTCATCCCTCAATTGGTTTGAAAATGTGTTTATTTTTTTGCCAAGTCGCTAAACCTAAGGAGTACGTGGTCACAGTGGGATACGGCGCAGCACGCGTTTGGGGGTCTTGTACGCCCGCGATGCGTCTGCATCCAGTGGCTCGGTGCGGAAGTGGGTAGAGGGTTGACTCCTGCGAGGGAGGTCAGGGGTTTGGTTCCTCTGAGCTGCTGCATTTTGGATTTCAACTGATTGGTTGAGATTTGGGGGATTCTGACGTCTATACCATTTTCAGACGTTTTCTGCGCATTTTTCCAGCTCTACGCTGTGGTGTTCAACATGCTGATAAATGTTCAGCACCAGTGATACACATGTACAAAGTGCATGACGCACCACTGGGCACCTTACGGATAGCGTATAAAGGCTATAGGCTCCTCATAGACTGTTTCCATACATGGACCAGAGGCCTCGGGAAAAACCATCCTGCTCGGATTTTCAAAGGAGACCACGTTGTGACGTCGGAGGTGGTTCAAATGAGAAACGAGGTGTGCGGATCCCGCAAATTAAGCTAAACGGCATCGATACACTCTTCCCCTCATGTCTGCCTGTCACCTGGAAATCAGAGGTCTGCTGAAGATTTTCTAGAACCTAACACCAACAATGTCCGCTGACGATCGAGTGGTGATCCACTTGCTCACGCTGAAGTGTGGCCCACCTTTAGACAAGAAATCTTCGAGGGAAGAAATCAAGCTGGCCGAACGGATGGCCAGCATATTCAAGTACTTCGAAGCACGCCAACTTAAAGTTGACGAAGACGAACAGCTGGAAGTGGTGGAAGAAGAAAAGGAAGATTGGGATCCGCAGGATGAACTGATGGACGTGGAGAGGCAAGCAAGCAGTGGACATATGATAACGTTTTCGGGTGGAACTCTTGTTTCGGAGGAAAGGGTACGTCTTCAATTGGATTTCGGTTGCGTGCTCATAACCATGGAGGAAGACACACCGCGATTTCAGGTCTGGGCTGCTGCGGAGCATCACTGGTCAACCTCATCACTGTTCAACAAGTTGCAAGAAAGGTACTCTCCACAGCATACAGCTAGAAAATGCGCAGAAAACGTGTGAAAATGGTATAGACGTCAGAATCCCCCAAATCTCAACCAGTCAGTCGAAATGCAAAAATGCAGCAGCGCACAAGAAACAAACCCCCGACCTTCCTCGCATAAAGCAACCCCGCTTACACTGCGCTCCAAGCCGCTTGAAGGCAGAGGCATCACGGGCGTACAAGACCATCAAACTAGTGATGCGCCGTATTCCACTGTGATTCCAAGGACCACCTACTCCTTGGGTTTAACGACTTGGCAAAAAATAAACACGCTTTTATACTAATTGATGGATGAGGATTCTCCCTATATGACTCGCTCCCCCTGTTCAGGCACGCTTCAGACCCTTCCCTTTTAAGTGCATGTTTGGCCCAAATTTGCATTCGCAGAGACCGCTGAGATGATCAGCCACTGCTGAAAAAATAAGTAGACTCGAGAGCCTCCTCGCCTCTAAACGAACCGATAACTAAGCGGCTTTCGAGATGCGTTCGCATCAGAAGCGAGGAAGCCTGTGCTCCATTTCATTTGTTCTTAAAGTCTCGCTGGAAATATCCGAAGCACCGATGACACACTATGCACATAACGATCATACCTTGCTGTTGTGTTTGTCCAGGGAGAAGCGTCACGTGAAATCTTAATGGACCGATAACAGTCGGTGTCAGCAATAATATAGTGCTTAACAATGTTTCACAGGTTTCCATTCATGAACGTCCTAGTATAGATTTGTAAAATCTCACTGTAAGATTATATGTGTGGTTCCTTCATCTATACATACGTAAGATATTTGGCTGAGAATGCGGTAATATTTCAGCTTTTAAGATATAGAAAGTGCTCAATGCTAAGCGACCACTCACTCGCTAATCTTTAAGGCGACTTTCCTTTTATCTATAGTTTTGGCAATTTTTAACGTGCGCTTATTACGACATGGCTGGACTTCACATTACGAGCTGAATTTATTTCCTATCGCACCAAAAGGGAATAGTGCCATCCCATAACAGGTGTCACTATCGAAAACGAGAAAGAATTCTAATGTCAGTGAACCAATTCCGACACAGAAACGAGACCGTCCGAAAAATGTGGTGAGTCACAATGTGCACTATAAAGAAGTGATTGAAGCGTAGGACGCGATGAATCATCCGCCTTCATCAGTCCTCAGCTGTCTCGCTCTCCTTGGCGACGAAGAGATCTCGCTCGCTCCCTCCTGTCGCTGTTTGCTGAGTGATCAACAAACAGCAGCCGCAGCCGTACGTGTTGATGTGTGGTCGTCGGTTGCGGCTCGGTCGTCTCTCATTGCATTACTAGGCCATGCTCGTCGTTCGTCTTCCGCAGCGCGCCACAGCCTTAACCGCAGAACTGCAGATGTGCAAACTTCTTCGCCGTCCTCGGTTGTTTCTGAACTGATCCACAAATATACCTCGACGAAGCTTTGCTCTCGGTTGCGTAGACCATTTCCGCTTCGGGGTGCGCCATACATTTGACGTCTACGCGGTACTATAGAAGAACTTCGAAGGACTTCATTGGCAACCCGATAGGGTGAGCTACTGATTGTCGCCGCGCTTGAATTTCATCTATTCCGGAAGCCCATGGCCGAGGCGCTGCCATATGCTTTCCAGAAATATCTGCTACAATTCTACAGGTTATTAGTTAGTCTGTCTTCTCCAACAAGCTTGATATCAAGAGAGAGACAGAGAGTAAGTGAGACACTTCACTTGCTCTTTCTCTTGCTATCATGTGTAAAGTCTTTGCATCACTCTCTGAAGAAATTGAGAATTATTAGGTTGGGCGGAGAGTTCTGGCGGCTTTTCTGCAGCCGCTTTTCATTCGTTTATTTACGTTTATATTAGTGAATCAATATCTAGTTAACTTTTTTTATATAACGTCTTATACGGAATTCATTGCTCTGTCGGACGGAATAATTCACTTCGCTTCGCTAATGCTTAATATAATAGTTGTGTTCCTTCGAAGACTTAATGAAGTACTCTTTTATATATTGAAGTTTGTCGAAAGAGCAATTCCGAACGATATTTTATTTCAGTTTCAAATTGGGCCAATCCGCTGTCGAAACAGCCCGACAAATCAACCATGTGTGGGGGCCGAATAGTGTTGGAGACCGTGCAACTGTGGTTCGAGAAATTTGTTTCCGGAGATTTAAACCTTGACGATGCACCCCGAAGCGGCAGGCCTACAGCAATCCAGGACGACGATTTGAAGGCCCTCATGGAAGCTAATCCATCACAAATAGTCCGCTAGAATGCGGAAGGTCTAGGAGTCAGTAAAACTGCTGTAACAGATGGTTTGCAAAGGTAAAAAGTCTCGAAACGTGGTACCCCACGATTTGAATGATCGCCAGAAATTGTCGCGTTTCGAAATCTGCTCCTCTTTGCTTCACCGGAATCGAAACGACCTTTTCTGGACCGATTCGCCACATGTGATGAAAGTGGGTTCTGTACAATAACCGAAGACGATCAGGACAGTGTGTTCATGTCGACGAACCCTCCAGGCACTTCCCAAAGCCGAAACCACACCAGAAGAATATGATGGTACATTGAGGTGGTCGGCGGCTGGCTTGACTCACTACAACTTTCTGGAACCAGGCCGAACCACCAGAACAGAGCCCTACTGTGGCGAAATCGACGAGATGTACCGAAAATTGCGTGAGCTACAGCCGGAACCGGTCTACAGATGACGTCCCCTTCTACACGACAATGCCCACCCACACGTTTCGCGAATCACCATGCGAAAAGTAAACGAACTAACAGCTGAAGTTCTTCCTCACCCGTCATACTCTTGAGACCTTGCACCAACCGACTACCAACATTTTAAGCACTCTGAGAACTTCCTCGCTGGAAGAACCTTCGCAAATCAGGACCACGCAAAAACAGCCTTTCCAGAATTTGTCGCATATCGATCAACCAGCTTTTCGCTGATGGAAATAGTCAACAAGTATTGCGTTGGAAATGATGTGCTGATCGAATGGTGCTTATTTCGACTAAATCCGGTAAGTATATAGAAAGTTATGATCGTTCAAAGTGGACCAGTCAACCAGAACTTACTGACCAACCTAATAGTTTCATCAATTCTCCCATTGATCGTTCTGAGGTTCTATTTTTGACGTGAACGAGACTGCCCACATCGTGGAATAAATTCGCTGTAAAGCGCTTTGCGTCACGATTATGGGAGACGAATAGAAATCCGCTTATCGGTGAACAATATGCGACTGGAGCGCCCATCTACTGCCTATGATGGGAACTGCAGTATATGACCTATGAAGCTACAATTTCTGAAGCTATACTATTTTTCGTCTATCTCGTTCATGCGTTGTCTTCAACATGAGACAAAATTTCTAACGCACTGACATACCACCTCGCCTTTATTACATATCGTCCCGTTTATTTGCTGGACTGGGAGCCCGTCATGTCACAGACTAGTTCAGTGCATCCGCCCGAGCGAGTCGAAGATGTCCCATCACTGCGTTGGTGGGCATCCTGTTTTCTTTTTGACATTCCGTGCAATCCAGTTGAATATCGCTGTCATCCAGAGGGCGTGAGCGAAGCGCATTACGTGCCCGTTCACCTAGTTTTCAGAGGATTGGTCCAATCGACAGTCACTCGGTCTTCGAAGGCCTTCTTTCAACAATTGCGATCGTGAACCCACTCCTTGCATCGTCCTTCTTACTCGATTCTCATACCGTCGAGCGTTAATGGGGTAGTAGAGATCGTCCGTTTTCATGAACATCGCATTCGTAGCGATCATCTGCAGTGCAACGTTCCCACACGATTCCCACGTTACGCGATAGAAGTCGGTCATTCGCTCCGCTGGGCTGTATGAGCATGATGTAGTCACTAGGGCAAGGATAGTGCAGTTGTCGGATGCCGAAATTCGCCCCTTGTTTTCCCGTTCTAAACCTTCTGTTTTCTTTTCGAGAGTGACATTGCATAGCTACGGCGATATGGTATGCTTTCGTCGAACCTCTCTCTTCACGATGACAATGTAGTGACACCGTGCACTGTGCGGGTATTTATACTCGCGCCGCCACGCGGCACGGCGTGGTGGTTGACATAGCTATCGATTTTTCACATAGCTATCGAGTATGAAAACGCCGCATCGTTTTCATACTCCGTCGCCTCAAAGCACCACATTTGACGGAATTTCGGGTTACGGTATTCGGCGAATCGCGCCGCTGGAGGGAAGGGCGCGGAGCGGCGCGATCAGCTGCGGCAGACTTCGTGTGGAGTGGGGGACTTTACCACCGAAATGAATCATTTTGCCCGAACTTCGCATAGGGGGGGGGGGTGTTTGGGGTGCTGATCGCGAATCTAGCATCCGTTTTGCGTATTATGCTGGAGTTTGGACGAAATCGGTGATCATGACCTTAGTCACCCGTACCTTGCGTAACCTAGGAAGGGAATGGAGATCTGTAGACATTCCCGATCTGTAGACACGTTGCAAAAGTGTCGTTTAGTTTCATTTGCATTGCAGGGGATTCGAATCAATACCACACTCACCAGTTTCAAGTTATGTTGAGCGGACGAGTTCGAAGAGAGGATTTGTCGCTCCCCACATAAATCCTACTACCAACATTGGCAGGATGTGTTCCGCTGATCAGCCAGACGAATCCTTTATGTTTTGGTCCCGCGCGTCGCTGACGCTCACCTTTTCTAAAGGCCCCCACAGAGTTCTGCGGCAACGCCGCTCGCCGCTATGGATAAGGATATGGCAGGGATGCCGCCGGCGGCGAGCCCTGCTTCTCTGCCCTATGGTTAGGCATAGGGCCGCGGCGCTGCCGCAGAACTCAGTGGGGGCCTTAACTGAAACCGCGCAGCGGTGCGTCAAATTCGGGGCGCGGCGCGACTGGCCGCGCAGCGCAGCGGCAGGAGTAAAAAAGGCGCCTAAGGGGGCTTTCATACTCTTACGGGGGGCGGCGCGACAATTTTGAAGCACGGCGCGATCGCCGCGCTACCTTCCGAAAGCCGTCAGCCGCTGGTCATTGAACCGCGCCGCGCACGTTCATAGTGCGGCGTGATTCGCCAAGTACCATACCCCGAAATTCCCTCAAATGAAAAGTTTTGGACTGGAAGCAGAGCCTTGCGGCACCGCACCGCGATCTCGTCTATTTCCTTCCAATCGTGGTGCGACCCACCCCCCCCCCCTCCCACTGTGATGAGAGCCGCGCCGCGGACAAGTCATCATGGTCGCGCATTCCGCGACGTGCCGGGAGCGTAGCCGCAGTTCTGGGAACGGTGGAAACAGGGATGTGCGGAAATTTTTTCGAGAAAAGCGAAACACGGAATACGAAACGGATAAAGGATAAAGGATAAAGGACGGCGTTAATCAATCCCTTCTGGGATGCGCCAGCGCATTCTACTTCTACGGGATGTCGTGGAGGCGACATGAATGCGTAGTTGGCCATACAATGACTTGCGGTGGCAGGCCGATGAACAAGTCAGCGCTCTATCCTTCCCAGACAAGTCTGGTACCAATTCACCGACCCCGGAGGGATGGAAGGCTTGGTTGGCCTGGGCGGGAAATCCGAACCAGGAACCTGGTATCGGGTGCACGCGACAGTCGCGCCTCCTACGACTGCACTACACGCGCCCAATACGAAACGGAAGAGCTGAAAAATGGGCAGAGACCGAAATACGAAATACAGGAACGGAAATGACTCAAAGGTCATAGATTTGTCTAGTTTCTCATGAGTAAATAAATATATATTCATAATGGCAAAAATAACTGAGTTACCGTTAACGAATTTAGGAAGCGGGCAAGCCAGCATACAACACTTTTCCAGTAACAATAAAAGTCCTTGCATTCATATCATTACTAAGAGGAATTTTCAAACATTACTAGTGTAACAAATCGAAGTTTGTGCCAAACCTCTCTTTAAATAGGAAGAAGATACTTCATACGCAATGAACCCAGCTGACGAGTAAGATGCTAGACTTCGCCACTCGTAACACTTAACCAAATTAGCCTTATACTTAGCCAAATTGAATGTCCCAGATCTATCTTAATTGGGAGAGGGCAGGGCTAAGGTTACAATTGCGTTCAGCATCCACGACACGACACCCACTCTCTGAGTTCGCATGGGTACATAGTGTCACTTGGCAGTAGCTAAAGCTCTGGGAGAAGCTAAAATGAGGTTGTGGAGAGGCAGGACACCTCATGGCGCCCTCCAGCTAAGATGGATTCAATGTCCCCCGTGGAATGCATTGTTAGCAACCTAAGAGTGCTTGTAGAACTACAAAAACGAGCTCTGATTTAGAATTGGTGTTCCAGGCCAGAGCTAACCATAAGATTATTAGGGGAAAAAGATAAGGATGCTCCGGATAAGGAATTTGATTCCCGATTCAAGCACTCATGAAACCTTTGTGGACCTACACTATTCCGGTTTGAAAGCAACGCAATCACAGAAAAGGCGAGGCATAGTTCTTTCTTCAGCCTTTCGTTTATGTTCAAGAGGTGAGTGAAGACAGTGCAAAACAGTTAATAAGTGATGAGTCATCATTTCCGTTCCGTCTTCCGACCCAAACGAGAGCGGAACACGGGAACGGAAATTCCGCACATCCCGAGGTGCAAAGCATTGCGGCGTAGTTCCACTAAGTGCGTGGTCCGCCTCAAACCTATCAGATTGGGGGTAGCGCGTTTTGTTTTATCGAGAACCAAACGAGAGGGTGAGGCGCGCCATCTGTTCTCTCATTGAATGTTGTTAATTTCTTATTTGTTGTTTCTCTTCCCGTTGTATAGCTATGGCTTCGCATAGATAGGAGTGAAGTTATCTGGTCAGGAAAACATATTCCCTTCGTACTCATTTGACATATTTTTGTCACTGGAAGACGTTAATATTCCATTCTTCCTTTGTAAGCGATATTGTATTTGTTGGCGAGTTCTTCGCATCAGATTGTTATGAAAGTTTAATGTTTAAAAATTGTAGTGAAGAACAATGATAGAAAGGAATAAAAACCTAATGTCTGACAGCCTTGTCATGTAGAAAGGGACAAAAAATTTATTATAACGTATTGCAGTGAGAAAACTTGGCAAGCGAAGATGAAAATATTTGGTTAGCCAGATAAGTCCACTCTCAAGATACAGTGGAAATTGGTACGGATTTCGTCTTCAGCAGGAACCTGAAAGAGAAAGTGGAAATTGCATTGAAAAAGGAGACGAACCCCAGGAGTAGAAGCATTCAGACTATGCCGAAACCGCAACACGAACACGGAGGCGGAAATAACAGAAAACCGACATCCCCATAAAAACGTGATTAAAATGGGCGTAAGTTCCATTCTTTAAATATATGCACCGTTCTGCTGGGCATGAGTTTCTACTGTCGCCTCAACTTGAGATGTGTCTATGGCTCAGACCATATTTTATATTTGTTTCGAAGAACTGTCTGTCATACACTTGTCCAGATTGCTTCATTGATGATTATTTAAGTGGAATTCTGCGGTTGATAGTTGAGCGATGTTCCTGGTTTGCTTAAAAAACCATTTCTGTTGAAGTATCGATTGCTTGGGGTTGCTCCTACCAGCTAGTTCCAACTAAGAGCAGCTGGAAATTGGACAGCCTGGTTCTCAAAATGGTTCAGTGCAGGACTTGGTCCTTTGCGCTCCGGAATAATGCTTGAAACTTTTTGTATGTAGCTAAGGTTTAGGGTGAGATTTTCGTGTTCTTTCACGCAGTCTTTCCTTCAGTGCTAGCGCCACCCACAACGTTTTAACTGCAAAGAGCAGGCAACAGATTCTTTGTCGAGTATAAATCAACACATACCATAACCATTTATTGACGGAGAAAGCATCTTTCAGTTTCCGCCTACAGGTCCAAAAAAACAGGAGCATAAAAGATGGATGTGCACAAAATCGTCGGAGACCGGATTAAGCAGAAGTGGCATCCCGCTTCTAATCCGTACTTACCTCCTCTACATCATCGATTGATGATGGAACCTAAAAATCATGGGTCTCCTTGGTGCCATCTCGCCAGACCGAAGGCCCTATATATGTCTTATATATTCCATCATATTTACCTCCACTGACCACTTCATCACGTGTACTTCAGTCCCAACAAATGCTCCTGTGTAGCCACAATAGTCGCAAAAGCAAGCACAGCGAAAGTCAATAGTGGAAATCTGTATGTTCCTGCTTTTCAGCTCAGGCAATCATTTCCTAACACCCTCTGCGGTTATCTCTGCTAACAACCCTACTCATCGGCTCCACGTCCTGCCGCTACTGTCTGATAAGGAACCTGCATGCCTACTCCAGTCTGAGCGAGTCACGGAACACACCAGGGGCCAGATTCATCGATGATACCGCCGGTATCATCTTACCGCCGATTCACCATATCGGCCTACATAGTAAGTGGTACGAGGCCTTCGCGACTGCGGCAGCCACCACCGCGCCGTAATTAGCCCCTGCTGCGGCGCCACTGACCACTGTCGCACGTGCGGAAGCCCGTGCTGCGCAGGCGTCCACTACTTCTTGGGACTTTGCTTGAATCCCTCAGTGGTTTTTGCCCAGCTATTTAGCCAGCTCAGGTTTCCTTTCGTGAGAAAGGCCACTGGCTACCTTTTAAGATGCAAAGAGGTCGGATAGGCTAATTGATCTGGCAAGGAAATAGGAGAGGACGCTAAAGCGGTTTCAAGTGAATACCATGGACCCATGTGTCGGACTAGGAATTATTTTTGGAAAATAAATTCGAACTAATGAGGGAAACTTAAGGAGAAAAATGACGGTGTTACCAACCTGTCGTAAACAAGCATAAGAACGGTATGGTGGATACTCTGTATATCTGAAGGGTAGTTTCGTTCTGTTACCGTTTGTTCTTTGGTGGTTCATTGGTGTGTTATTGAACGGTATAAGAGAGATGATCGGACGTCTTTATTATGCGACGATATAAGACCAATTGAAGTAATAGGGCGACGCCCCGGCCTCGAAGACGAGGGGCGGAGCGAAGGGGCAGAGGTCATCGGCGCTGGTGACGATAAACGGCTAAAAACAGTCCTCTTCTTCTTCTTCTTCTTCTTCTTCTTCTTCTTCTTCTTCTTCTTCAGCGTTTGTCCCCGGGTCCGCTATTCTGGTGTGGTGACGCCACTTTACGCGATCAAATGCTTGATCGGGATGGATACCAGCAACCTTTAGGTCCACATGCAACGTATCAAGCCATCGCTGCTTCGGTCGCCCTTTAGGCCGTTTTCCGGGCACATCTATGTTAAGGCCAATCTTCCTAACAGTGTCACCACTAGCTCGAAGAACGTGGCCTTACCACCGAAGGCGAGCTTCACGTAACTTGTCAGCAATTGCAGCGACACCAAACCTCTGGCGTATTTCATCGTTGCGAATACGGTCCAGACGCGTAACACCAGCCGTCCATCGCAGCATTTTCGTTTCCATTACGCTGAGGCGAGTCTCAACCTCCTTGGTTGCAGGCCAGCACTCAGCTCCATACATCGCTACTGGTCGGACGATGGTTCTATAGATCTTCGATTTAAGGCGTTCCGGTATCTTCCTGTCGCATAAAACGCCTGTCATCGAGCGCCATTTGGACCACGCTGCGCTCACGCGCGAGTTCACCTCGAACGTCAGACTACCATCAGACGCAATTGCAGATCCAAGGTACTTGAAGTTTGTCGTTCGTACTAGCGCAGTGCCATTGATCTCAATAGACCCGGCTTCGTTTACGTCTGTCGTCAAGTACTCACATTTTTGACGTTTAGCTTGAGCCCGAACATCGCCAAGCGGTCGTACCAAGCTTGCGCTTGTCGCTCGAGTTCGCTCTTCTCTTCGCTTGCAAGCATTACGTCATCTGCATACAGCAGCGTTCAGGGGGCAGGCTTCTGAAGGTCTCTCGGAATGGCATCCATTACGACAATGAATAGGAGCGGGGAAAGCGCAGAGCCCTGGTGAACACCAACGGAGATAGGAAACTCCGCCGATGTGCCGGCTGGCGCTCGCACACTACTCTTTGGACCAGAGTAAAGTATGCGCACCCACTCAATAAGCTCTTCGGGAACACCGTGTTTTCGTTAGGCGTACCATATAACCTCACGCGGTACACGATGAAATGCTTTCTCTAAGTCGAGAAAAGCTATGTGCAGCGGTTTCTGCTTTTCGCGATGTCTCTCTACCAGAAGACGAGCAGCATGTATGGCATCGGTGGTGCCACTGCCCGCTACGAAGCCACATTGACTGGTGGAAAGTTGGACGATATCGCGAATACGTCCATCTACAATTCGCTCGAAGATTTTCATGCTGTGCGAGAGCAAGCGAATTGGACGGTAATTCGTGCAGTCCGCAGGACTGCCCTTCTTCTTCCATATCGAGATCGTCGTGCTTTCCTGCCAACTACCAGGTACCTTCTTTTCCGTAACAGCCTGGTTGAAAAACTTCGTTAGCCACTCAGCAGGACTCCAGCACCTTAACTTCCATAGGTAGGCTGCTATATCATCGGGGCCCGTTGCTTTGCCTGGCTTCATCTTCTTCAAAGCCGCTTCCGTCTCCTCCACAGTGATTTTCTGCAGAGGACCGTGCGTAGGAGGGACGCAAGGGATGGGCGGATGGGCAAACTCTTCTGTCGAAATTCTCTCGAAGTAGTCATGCCATCGTTTCATAGCCCTCTTGCGGTTCGTCAGTAGATGGCCATTCTCATCGTTGATGCTCAAGAATTTCTCGATGTTCTCGGCCTGACGATGGCGTGCCTTGGCAAGTCGATAAAGATGTCGTTCACCATCGCGCGTCTCGAGTTTATCGCTGAGATCATCATAATGGACGGCTTTTGCAACGGCTACGGCCTTCTTTGCCGCTTTCTTCGCCTCCTGGTACATACGCCATTTGTCTGCAGTCTTGTCGCGCAGGAACGCGTGATATAATTTTTTCTTCTCTCGTACTTTTCCTCTTACGTCGTTAGTCCACAGCCACGCCAGCTTCTCGATCTTGCGGCGTGCAGGCTTAGTCATGCCTAATTCAGAGCATGCAACTTGTAAAATCGTATCGGTTGCATCTTTCCATGTTTAGTCCACGGTTGTCACCGTCGGTAACCGAATACGAGAAACAAAAGCTGCAGCGTTTTCCTTCAATCGCCACCACTTGATTCTCGGTGGACCGCATCGCTCGACATGCCTCAGCCTCGGAGGGGCGAACTTAAGAGTGCATATCAGCGGACGGTGCTGTGTGGCGACAGTCTCGTACGGCACCACCTCCGCATCTGTAAGCAGCTTTCGATTGCGATGCTTCACAAGGATGAAGTCGATCTGTGTCTTGATGCTCCCGCTATAGAACGACACCAGATGGGAGTCACGCTTTCGAAATATGGTGTTCGTGATGATGAGGTTATGCGAGTCCGCATACTCAAGGATTCGCTCACCATCAGCGTTACGTGCTCCATATCCGAAACCGCCGTGACAGCGGCGACCATCTTTCGCAGTCCCCACATGACCGTTGAGGTCACCTGCGATAACGACAGCGTCTTCTGACGGTACCTCTGCTGTCTTTTCATCAAGCAGGGTCCAAAACTCATCCTTGGCTCTCTCAAAGGCTAAAAACAGTCCTGAAGAAGGCAAATGAAGGGAGTTGAACGGGTAGAAGTAAATCAGAACGACTACAAGAAGACGTGATGAGGGTAAAAAAAAATCTATCCTGGTTAGAAACCTATCCTGGTTCTTCTTCACCTCTCGCCTGCCACATGCATGCGGATGTCGTCGGGGCTGCGGTGGAGAATGTCGCGCTGGCGGCGGGTCAAGACAGCGAGTCGGAAGACGTAGCCGCGGAGTTGCCGCATTGCGGCATAGGTCGCCGCAATTAGCGATGACATTCGTAAGCTCAGACCCTCACCCAGAACCAGATAGGATTCTACAACACATTTTAGGGGCCTGCGAATCTTTAAGATCTAAAAGTACTCTTATTAGGTCTCCTCGTAGTCCTTCTGAATTACTTCTACCAGTTCCACTCCCTCATTTACATTCTTCAGGAATATTTTCAGCCATTCTTATGCTTGAAATCTTGATTTTTCTCCCTAGGCTTCCCTCAATAGTTTGGTTTTATTTCTCAAAAATAATTTCAAGTCCGACACATTGGTGAATGGTATTACGGCGATTACGGCGCGGCGGTGGCTGCCGCAGTCGCGATGACCATTCGTAAAGGCCCCCACAGACTTCTGCGGCGCCGCTCGGCGGCGCCGCTCAGCGGTGTCGCTGGCCGGCGTCGCTGGCCGGCCGGCGGCACCGGCGGCGCCGGCCGCTCAGCGGCTTGACTCATCATCAGTGGGAGCGGTGACGGCGAGGTACTGTACTGTTTCTAGTGGGGACCGACTGGTGCTTAACAATAACGCGCCCCGATGACGATCGCGCGCCCGCATCGACCGTCTCCGCTCTGGATCCCGCCGCGAAAGGGCAGAGCGCAGAGCGCAGACAGACAGACGCTGGAGCGGCGCCGCCGGGTGGAATGATTCAAGTCATTTCCGCCAGCGACGGCGCCGGTGCCGCCGGCCGGCCAGCGGCGCCGCCCAGCGGCGCCGCTGGAGGCGAGCTCTGCGTCTCTGCCCTATGGTTAAGCATAGGGCAGCGGCGCCGCCGAGCGGCGCCGCAGAAGTCTGTGGGGGCCTTAAGTTCGATCCGCTCCCCGTTGCCGGCCGGTAAGCGGTTGATGAATCTGGCCCCAGGTCGGCGAAGCTCTGCTGCGCCACCACCGCGTCGCAGTCAGCCCTTCGTCGAAAAAGGCTGGCCGTTGATTGATCGAGCCGTGCGATAACCACCATCTATACAATTGCACCAAGCACGACCGTTGGCCACGCCGGGTCAAGTGTTGATGAATGGGATTTCTAGCCTCTACCTTCAACCCTGTTACCACCAGTTAGTGAGTGCAGTCACCTTCGGGTATCCATACCGTCCCCGAACATCCATGAATCCGGCCCAGACGCGATCTTGAATTGATGAGTTCGCTCCATCCACCGGTCAACTAAGGCTTTCATTTTGCTGGTTTTCGCGAGACTGTACGATACTAATGCTAGTTGCGAAGATTTATTCAATGGTCTACCCATCTGACGGCTCATGGCGGTGTTGCTTTTAGTGCGATTTACAAAGGCCAACTCCAGCTTCACAGATGATTGTCTAGTAAAGGAGAAATTTGCAACGCTGTCTTTTTATCGCAACTATGCAAGCATATAAGGGTTTGGCGTGGTTTCACATGCAAGGTCGAGTAATTGATGGCAGGTCGTGTCCATGGAATAGTACAGTGAACCGGTTGCGTATCATGCGCACGGGTAACCACCGTTCCTGTTCTACGCTCACGCCGGCTAGACGCTCAGCACGAGGATTCGTCGTCAATCGTACTATCTTTGTATTCTTCTCGGATCTTTAGCTCCATTGAGGATCGCGGAACTGAGAGCTAAACATTTCTCGTGAAATTCTTGAGGAACGGCATATGATTGTTCACTGATGGGCGCGATTTCATGAGTATCGCATGACTAAGGAACATCCGCAAGACTACGCACGATGTGCATACCGTGAGTTCATATGGAGCGGCCGCGTTTGTGCAAATGGTTCACTAGAACACTTAAGTGTTTGACTTTCTGCAACTTGGTGTAGTTTTTCGATGTTCGTTGATTTAAGCTTTTTTGGCCGTGTTAGTGCCATTTTAAGGTATACGATTACTTTCACTGATGTATGAAAAAGTGAATTGAATGTGTAACTGTTATGTACTCACCTGTCAATTATTACCCTTCGGAAAAATGCACGTTAGTTATGCCACCTCTATGAAATTGCGTTTTCATAATTTTTAGGACCGGATAGGAATGGCATAGCGTTGGGAAATACTGACGACTAGTGCTCTTTCAACTTAGCACAACGATTTTTGTGAAATGATCTGCTGAAGCTGTTGTGCACTCAAATGTAAGCTAAATGTGAAACTATCGTATATTCACCTATATTTGTGCAAACAGTTCATTTGAAGATTCAATTGCCTTATTTATTGCATCTCTAAAAAGTTATGAAGAATCACGAAAAACGCCAATAAGCGCACCAGTGACGACATCTATCTGTTCGCATGCAGGTGTCATGGAAGCATCACTTTCCTGGGACGAAGTCTATTTCAATTTCTATCTGGTGTGATCTTCTTTGCTGTCGTTTCGTATTTTGCGCAGTTTGAAATTCGATCCTTTATAAAATAAGACACGAATAATGGTAAGGATAAAGGAGGCGTACATATTGCCAGACGATTCTGGCACCAATTCACCGTTCTTGGAGGAATGGAGGACTGCGTTGGTCAGGGTGGAAACCGCCGAACTATGAATGTATAATATTTGGGGATCATGTGAGAACTGGTCTACGGAGAAAATGTCCGAATCTCACGTTGCGCGATGCGTACGCAGAAAATGCCTCCAGCTAGTGGGAAAATAACCTCAGCCAGGGGAGCCGCGACCAAGAGAGAAAATGCTCGGAAGCGAGAGATAAAATGCCCGGGTCTGCGAGGAATATATTAGGTTGGCAACTAATTTCGTGGACTCTCAAGCGCCTTCCACAAAAGTGTTCATAAACAAATAACAAATAACAGTTTTCAACCAAAATAAGATCTGTTGGAACGCGGGACTGCTTCGCATTTATCAGCTACCTGGCCCATCCCACAGCTGTAGAATTGTTGTGCCTTTGAAGCCAAGAATCCTTGGAGGTGCATTTTGACATGGTCCACATTGATAAATCGTCCTCCAACCAAGAAGTGCTGTAGCGTGCTATAAAGGTGCTATTCATTTGGCTCACAGCCTGGACTGTAAGGTGGGTGAGTTAGACGCTCCCAGCTAAGGTCTTGGAATTTTTGAAGCTCCCGATTCGCGACATGTGATCTGGCGTTATCTTGCTGGTAGATAATTCCGCTCCTGAAAATCTGTCTGAACCGATTCCAGCGGAGTTCAGCCTGCGCGCGGCAGAAGAGTAGATTACAGCATTAATGCTGAAACCGTTCTTGACGAGCTCCCAGAAGTCAATACCTCCTTGACACCACCAAACGGAGGGAACGTAGCTAACCGAACGCCTCAAAAAATAGAAGACCTTGACTGGGAGCGTCAAACTCATCCACCTTACAGCCCAGGCCTTGCGCCGAGTGACTACCACATTTTTAGTTCGGTGCAGTACTTCTTGGTTGGATACCGATTTAATAATGTGGACCGGGTCAAAATGCACCTCCAAAGATTCTTGGCCTTAAAACCACAATAATTCTATGGCCGTGGGATAGACCAGCTACCTGATATATGGGAAGCACTTCTGCTTTCCGAGGGATCTTATTTTGATTAAAGATTGTCATTAGCTATTTGTTAATAAATACTTTTGCTGAAGATTCTTGAGAGTCCACGAAATTAGTTGCCAACCTAATACTAGAATATACCGCTATGTAGTAACTTGTAAAGGTGTCGTAAGAAAGCAAACAACTGTGGGCGGTAAGGCACCATTAAGGCAACTAGGAATAAGCACGAAGCTGTAGGGAAAAGCGTTCCTTAGAAGAGTCCTAACCAGATGCATCGTTAATCGGACGGTTAATTTCCGCAACGATTCTTTTCTTCTTTCAAACTTAAGCTCAAATAAAAAGTCGGTCGAAAAAACATTCATGCTCGAGAAATACTCAACATTTCAAGGCGAAGGAGCTCGAAGGGTCTGTGGTAAGGTACCGCACCATAGGCTCTGCTCAGTTGAATAACAACCAAAACGCTTACGTTGGCGTCACTTCAAGGTTTTTGGTAAAAACTTCTGTGTAGCAGGCGACCATCTAATCTCATATTTAAATCCTTTATGCAGTTATGTGGAATTATTTGAAAAAGAAAACAACAAAAGAAGGCCCTCAAAGCAACTCAAAAGAAAAATCTATGGTGAGAGAAACTTCAATAAAAAAGGATAAAGCCTTAGGTTTTCTCTAATGGTCGATGTCTGTTCCCGCAATTCCCACAATGGCGAGAAGGGATATCGACAGCTTTCGAGCCTGGCGCCTGCAACAGGTCACCAGCGGTAGCTCGGGTGACGGGGCCGTGGCGCGCGCGGTGACTATTCGCATGCGCATTGCCCCAGTACTGTTTCGGCCTCACTCACTCCGCCATTCCTTGTGTGCGCCGGAGTGGGTGAGGCCGAAACAGTACTGGGATGACAAGTGCACGCTCGCTGCGGCACCCGCCACTGATGTGGGAGCATTCCAGATTAGGAGATGTGTAGGAAGATGCATGAAGACACGCGAAAAAAACCTAGCCAGAAATCCATTGCTATTTTCATTTCTTTTCAATGAATTCCAACAAGGGGTGTGTGTTAAATTTCTTCGGTAAATTTTTAACGATTATTTTCTAACGAAAAAAAATTGCAGCAAAATCGCTCAATAAAATTTCCTTTAGCTGCAGTCAGTTTAGCTGTATTTTGGTATGTAATAAGCCAGTTTTTTATTTTTTATTTTTTCGACTCCATCTCAATGGCAACTACATGACTACGTCTTCATCTTCACAACAAATAACAACAGTCCGTCTATCATCAACAAATTTGCTGAATGAGGAAAATAATTAAGATACCAAAACCAAACAGTAACAACAGGACTTCTAGAATAATAAATTTCCAATTACGCCTAGTCCGTGGAAAGTCGTCCAGATTTTGCGATGGTCCAATGTGCTGTGCATCATAGTGCGGCTCAGCGTTTTTGAGCGCGTAAAATGTCGTTAATGCATTTTTGCGGAAATATTTGCCTTTAAATTTCGGTAAAAATTTTTAGCGAAAAATGCCGGTAAATCTGGTAAATCATTAATCGTTAAACGCACACCCCTGATTCCAACTTGTTACCTTGATCAAAAGATAATTTAAATGTTGCGGGATAAAGTTGTATGCTTGAAGAATTGAGGTCTATTCGTATTCTTGACATTCGAATAAGATTATTCGATCTAATAGAGTTTAGTTACTCGATTCTCGAATAATATTCGCTTATGGCTTCGTTCGATGTTCGGATTCGAATGAATATTCGACTTTTGAAAAACATCGATGTAAAATTCGAACGAATGTTCGAAAATCAAGAAATATAGTATATTCGACTCTTCTAATAGTTATTCGAAGAAATTTTTGAATATATTCGTTCGAGCACTATATGCTTGCCTCTGATAACCATTCTCAAGATATGTAGCTTGATCTTCTTATTCCTCCTGTCCTCCTCCGTACGACCGCATACGGAGGAAGACAGCCAGATTAAAAGATCGAGCTACGTATTTTGAGATATCTAGCACGTTCTGAAATATAATAGATGCGCCCTGAAAATTCGTCCAAAAGTGGTTACCGACTGCCAGCTGCACCAACACGGTCGGCTCAAGAACGTGCCAAAGCTTCCTTTTCAGTGCCCTCTATCACGGATGCACTAAGCACCCAAGTACGGGACTCTGATCGCAGGGCTGAATTAGACGGTGTCGAAAGTGTCGTTGACATCCCCTCGGCCCACCTTGAGGCTCGGCTTGTTAGGAACCCCACTCCATGCTGCATGGTCTGCCCATACGGCAGGGAAGGTGATTGCAGAGTCTTTGGCACGGCGCATCACATTAGCTGCATCGAATGCAAGGAGTAATACATCAGCGAGACGGGCAGATCTCTTCGGGTCGGGGTGAAAGAATATGCGGGGATGGCGGTGACGACCTTAGAACGCGAGTCCGACATCGCGGCGCAGAAGCCCCTGGAGAGCGTTCATGAACCCCGCAATCAATAGGAAAGAGGAGCGGGTGGCCGTAACGCAGGAGCTGACCCTCTTTGCCGTGAGCCTCACTCGAGAGGGCGCCAAACAGGTCGCTGAGGATCTCCTTCACCCACGTCTTTCTCCATCCTATGGCGACTTACCGACATCTCAGCTGTTTCGACAATGTCTGTCGGTTTGCCCTAATCCCTTTTCGTCTCATTCTATCACTAACTTTTGTAGCTTCTCTAACTTGAAGTGATCCTTGGGTGAGTAATTTCCCAACTCCTTTTGTCATTTACAGGCTCTGAAGAGGGCGGTTACGCTGAAACGTAAACCCAATAAGGAAATGTACCAATCCTGACTCCGAGATCCTACAGCAGCGATAAGGGAAATTAAATCTTCGAAGGCACTACATTAGCCGTTTCAATGATGGCAGTTCATTCTGGAGAACCTTAAAGTTAGAGATATGTCTTTTTTTGTAGAAGTTGTTTAGTACTTGTCTTGATCAAGATTTCTTTGAGATTTGAAAACCAGCATAGGACTCGAACGTCATGAGCACTTTTTAGTAAACCTTGGTTTTGCATATGTGGTTGGAACACGCTCATTTACCTGGGTTCGACATGCATTTGTGCCGCCAGTGTAAGACATCTGATTTGTTCACAGAAGATGAAGATGTGTAGAGAACATACGTAGCATGTTTTGTCCAGAATATATGTGTGAACGTGAAGATTTTGCGTTACTTGACGTTACATCTGCCTTGCGTTATTGTCGCGTATAATGGGATATGTGTTTTTAAGCTGTGCTTTATTTCTACTAGATAATCTGTTCCCCACTAGTTTGTAACTGAGAGCGTGCGAGTTTGCAATCCGGGTCGAGTCTTACGTCTCATGTCCGTCTCGTACCGCAGATGCGTTTTATCTTAAATAAACTGTATATCGTATTAGAACTCGTTTAATTCAGATCTACTATGGCGCTCACCTGCTCTGATATTCCCAAATTTATCTGTGCTGTTCTGTTGCCGGTAAGTGCGCATCAGTCAAGTTTGAAATTCCCTGTTCAAAAATAGTTTAATGAAATTTTTTGAAAGTCCTTATTTCTGTTGCTAAATGTTTGCTCAGTATGAGTAATTAATTTTTTGAGTAATTATTTAACATTAGTTGCATGAAGTGCAGTCTCGAATTAAACTTAATGGTTCTATTGGCAGCTGTGATTCGATTCCCCGTGTGGCTCGAAGGCAGTGACGTCATACTTGATTTCAGGATATTTTCCATTTCGGTCACAACTCAAAAGTAATTGACTTTCCCCTAAGCCGATTCGGACTAATCCGTCGCAAAGCCTCGCTTTGCCATAGCTATTTTTAAATTTTTTATTAACAGAGTAAGAATCTTTGTCTTCTTTTAAACCTAGTGTTTAAAGGATTGACTTGTTTGTCGAGCTTTTGCTTCTGGGGCTCCACTAATTGTTTTATGACCTATCCAAAATCTCCAATGGCGTGTCCTTAACTCACTTCGTAGATAAGGTTCGTCAAAACTTACGATCTACTTTTCTTTTTTTCTACTTTCTTCAGCAAATCTGCACTCACCACGTTTTAGGTGTCACTGCTTGCAAAATCCCACTAAATATAAATCACATACCCACGGCTTTAGATAAGCACGACTAGGCGGAATCCTGAAATTAGACTAATTATTACCCATCTATTAACTTACAGAGGATAGTCTTCCACAGTACCAATTGAAGAACGACTTTCTCCCTAAAAAGTGCAAATGGAAAAGGACGGCGTTATTCAATCCCTTTTTCGATGAGCCACGTATTCTATTCTGCTTCTACGGGATGTCGTGGAGGCAATTCGGATGCGTATTTTGCCTATACAGTGAGTTGCGGTGGACAGCTGAATCAATGTTTTCCCTCCC
This sequence comes from Heligmosomoides polygyrus bakeri, assembly GCA_947359475.1. Classification (NCBI taxonomy): domain Eukaryota; kingdom Metazoa; phylum Nematoda; class Chromadorea; order Rhabditida; family Heligmosomidae; genus Heligmosomoides; species Heligmosomoides polygyrus. Next base: position 58,841,142 of record OX375870.1, on the reverse strand, counting down.
AGACGAGTCTGGAACCAATTGAGCGACCTGGGGCCGGATTCATCTACGATACCGGTCTACGTAGTATGTGATACAGAGAAACAGAGAGATACAGAGATACAGACACGACGACCGTTATATCGTTTCCGGCCGGTAAGTGGTTGATGAATCTGGCCCCTGATAGAAGGCTTGGTTGGCCTTACCGGGAAATCCAACCCAGAACCTGGAATCGGGTGCTCACGAGAGTTGGCGCCTCATTCGCGTGCACACGAGAGTTGGCGCCTCCTTCGACTGCGCTACGACGCGCCTGACTTTCTTCATAGAACACGTAGAATACCCACCAGAACTGGACGGAAGTGGTAAGATTTTGTAGTTTCCAAGCGATTGATCTCGTCTGTATTAGCCGCCTGCGATTTCTCCTATCTTTAATCCTTTACTACTTTTGTATAGGATTAGTAGGGAAACCGAGTGCTCTATAACTTACAGTAGATCACATTCAGTTTGACATCTGAAGAAAACCACATCAAATTTCAAGCGTGTCCAATACACGGTTAAAACGACAAAGTTTTCCTGCAGTGGTCTTCGATATGATTATGGGATTCTATTTTTGCACCGGTTCTTTCCTGCAAACGAAAAAAATGAACCCCTGATCATAGGGAACATCGTTGCACGGAAGCTTGATTTTTTCAACGCGCACTGGGCAAGCGATGTGACAAAACTCCACTTCTATATGTCGTCTTCTTCAGAGAGTGTTTCTCAATCTTTGTGAAAAAAGCAACGATTTTCAATACGACCCCCTAATCATGTCGAAGGTCACTGCAGAAAGAGTTGGTTTCCTACTGTATAATAATTTGGCTCGAAATTTTATGGAGCACAATTTCATCTCCTAATGTTGTCCCTTTCAGATAGAACAATTTTTCCGCGGTTTCCTTGTAAGCGAATTTCAAAAAATGTGAACTCTGTAGACTGTAAAAAAATCTTGTCAATCGAATAAAAATCTAATCTAATAAAAAAGTTTCAATTCTCCATTATTAGTTACAGTACCGGACGCGTCTATTGAATAGACTCCGAAAAACTGCACTTTTGTGTTTTTGAGTCCTTTTGCTATAACTCGCCAATAATTCATCCATTTGAAAAACAAAGACTATATTTGAGATCAGGAGATTGAGCTCTATCGTTTGGTATATACATTTCATATGATCAAAAATGGCCAAAATTGAAAACTTGCGCTCCATTGAGAAGGCCGGCCGCGGACGAGTTGTCGGCCGCAAGGCGCCGAAAACGGTTGCATGCTCACATTTCCTCTAATTTGAGGTTTTTGAGAAGCGGTTAGTACCGTTCGATTCGTCTCGTCGAGATCTACACAATCATGTATACAACTTCGCCAAACCACCGCATTTTCGCAGTGGATGGTCAAAGATGACTGGAGCAGACTTTTTGGTACTGGAGAAGCTTATATTCCAGGACTTACATGTTCTTGGAGCATCTCAAGCATGGCATAAAGTGTTTTGGTATGCCAGGAATCTTCTGCTGTGCACAATGCATATAGAATCGAACCTATCAATCGACTGGGCGAAACAGCTCGCAAATTGCACCGCGGAGGTGTTCTGAGCGCAATAACTCTATCAAGTTCGAGTCTTTCCGGCTGCAGGTTGTGTATTTTGTAGGCAGTAGAAAGTTCAAGAAGCACGCTGAAACATAGCGACTTAGCTTAAGTTTGGACAAAGTTACAGCGGTGCGAAAATGCAGGCAAACCTTATGTGAAACGATTTTTTCCGAGTTCAGTCAACTACTACAGGAAGACGAGGCGAGCTAATGGCATCCAAATGCACGGGCGAGCACAACACTGAAAGCACTTTGCGATTACATGCTCGTAGCTGTGGAGAGAACTGTTATCTGGGCGAGTAAGAGCACGGAGAACATAGACCGTTGTTGTGCTAAATTGCACGCGCGGGCGTGTTCGTCGCGCGATAACTCTGAAAGCTTCCAATCTTTCTGGCTGGAACGTGTGGACTCTGTAGGCAGTAATATGCTCTAGTAAAGCGGCAAAGCACAGCAAATTATCTTACGAATTGACAAGGTTACGGTGGTGCGAAAATACAGGTTGGGCATGTGTGACACGATTTTTTCAGATTTCGGTCGACCGCAGGGGGTACACGAGGCGAGCTAACGGCATGCAAACTCGCGGACGAGCAAAGCACCGAAGGCACTTTACGATGACCTGCTCGCAGCTCTCCAGATGTCTAAACTGCTTTAGCACAATCTGTCATTTTGGAGAAGCGGAGGGCGACGGCGAAGTTCCTTCCGCCCTTATTCGCCCACATTCGAGTTCTCGACGCTCTCAATGGTACCACTCTGTGCAGCTCGAGCTCTATCGAATGGTGTCAATCTCGACCAATTCTAGGAATATCGATTGTTTGCAATTTCGCATCAAAGGCGAGGCGGCTCAGGGCCGCGGCAGAAGGACAATGACGTCATCGAAAATCGATATTTTTGAGCCGGGCCACGTCTGATACCGTTTGATAGAGCTTTTGGTGGTGAATTGAATGGTGTTACTGCGAGCAGCAAGAACTGTAATCTGGGCGATTAAGAGCGCGGAGAACATCGACCGTTGTTGTGCTAAATTGGACGCAAGGTCGTATTCTGAGCGCAATAACCCTATCACGTTTAAATCTTCCCGGCCGCGACTTGTGGATTTTGTAAGCAGTAGAACGTTCAATAGGTGCGCTGAAAGACAGCAACGTAACTTATGATTGGACAAAGTTACAGAGGTGCGAAAATGCAGTTTAATGCAGTTTAGCCTTGTGTGACACGATTTTTTCCGATTTCAGTCGACCACTGTAGGAACACGCGATCAGCTAGCGGCCTACGAATGCGTAGGCTAGCAAATCAGCTAAGGCACTTTACGATGAAGTGCCTATAACTCTCCAGCTGCCTAAACTGCCTTAGTCTCAGCTGCCATTTTAGAGCTGCGGAGGGCAGCGGTGAAGATTCTTCCGCCTTACTCTCCCAAATTTGATTTGTTGACCCACGAGATGGTATCATTCTGTTCAGCTCGAAAAGCTCTATCGAACGGTATTAATCTCGACTAATTCCGGGAAAATTGATTTGTTGACAATTTCCTTCGAGGACGAGGGCTCTTCGCCGAGCCTGCTCAGACGGTGACGTCATCGAAAGTCGACGATTTCGAAAATTGCCAAATGTTCTTGTCCAAAATCATCTAGGGGTTATTTGGGGTGCTGATTACGAATCCGACGTCCGTTTTTAAGTATTCCACCGATTTCGGCATGTTACAGCCATTTGAAGTTGGCAGGGTCAGGATCACTGACCACCCTCAGTTATCGGTATGGGTGCTCTCCTGCCATAATCGGCCAAAAGAACTTCGGGATTCGTAATCAGCGCTCCAAATAACCCCTAGATGATTTTGGACGAGGAAATTTGGCCCGGCTCAAAAAGATCGATTTTCGATGACCTCATTGTCCTTCTGCCGCGGCCTTCAGCCGCCTCGCCTTGGATGCGAAATTGTCAAAAAATCGATATTCCTAGAATTGGTCGAGATTGACACCATTCGATAGAGCTCGAGCTGCACAGAGTGGTGCCATTGAGAGCGTCGAGAACTCGAATGTGGGCGAATAATGGCGGAAGGAACTTCGCCGTCGCCCTCCGCCGCTCCAAAATGACAGATTGTGCTAAAGCAGTTTAGGCACCTGGAGAGCTGCGAGCAGGTCATCGTAAAGTGCCTTCGGTGCTTTGCTCGTCCGCGAGTTTGCTTGCCGTTAGCTCGTCTCGTGTACTCGCTGCGGTCGACCGAAATCTGAAAAAATCGTGTCACACATGCCCAACCTGCACTTTCGCACCACCGTAACCTTGACAATTCGTAAGATAATTTGCTGTGCTTTGGCGCTTTATTAGAGCATATTACTGCCTACGGAGTCTACACGTCCCAGCCAGAAAGATTGGAAGCTGACAGAGTTATGGCGCTCCGAACATGCGTTTGCAATTTAGCACAACAACGGTCTATGTTCTCCGTGTTCTTACTCGCCCAGATAATTGTTCTCACCACAGCTGCGAGCATGTCATCGTAGTTCTTGTGCTCCCCGTGCATTTGTATGCCATTAGCTCGCCTCGTCTTCCCATTGTAGTCGACTGAACTCGGAAAAAATCGTGTCACACAAGGTTTGCCTGCATTTTCGCACCGCTGTAACTTTGTCCAAACTTAAGCTAAGTCGCTATGTTTCAGCGTGCTTCTTGAACTTTCTACTGCCTACAAAATACACAACCTGCAGCCGGAAAGACTCGAACTTGATAGAGTTATTGCGCTCAGAACACCTCCGCGGTGCAATTTGCGAGCTGTCTCGCCCAGTCGATTGATAGGTTCGATCCTATATACATGTGCACAGCGCACTCCAAAGTCTCGCCGGAACAGAGTACAGCAATTCCTGAGTAGGGCGGCTGAGAATTTCTCATAAAACTCCCTAAATGCTCACTGTACAAACTGTCCCCCCCCCCTCGATTGATAGTTTCGATCCTATATGCATTGTGCACAGCAGAGGATTCCTGTCATGACAAAACACTTTACGCCATGCTTGAGATGCTCCAAGAGCATGCAGGTCCTGGAATATAAGCTTCTCCAGTACCAAAAAGTCTGCTCCAGTCATCTTTGACCACCCACTACGAAAATGCGGTGGTTTGGCGAAGTTGTATACATGATTGTGTAGATCTCGACGAGACGAATCGAACGGTACCAACCGTTTCTCGAAAACCTCGAATTAGAGGAATTGTGAGCATGCAACCGTTTTCGGGGCCTTGCGGCCTACAACTCGTCCGCGGCCGGCCTTCTCATGGAGTTTTCAATTTTGGCCATTTTTGATCTTTTGTATGAAGTGTATATACCAAACGATAGAGCTCGGTCTCTTGAGCTCAAATATACTCTTGGTTTTTCAAATGGATGAATTTTGGGCCGAGTTATAGCAAAAAGACGCAAAAACCGCAAAGGTGCGGTTTTTCGGCGTCTATTCAAAAGACGCGTCTGGTACTGTAGTATCGATATTTGTAGAATGCAGATTCAGGTCAAGAGTTCCTTGCTCCGATAAAAGAATGGGTCGTGCCATGACACTGCTGAAATCGGCGAAAATTGAAGTCGCCCTGAATGATTCGAAGTCTGCCTCCAGAACATCTTTATTTCTCATCTGTAGAATTATCAGCATTTAAAACTCAACAGAATCCAAATCCATACTGAAGAAAATAAATAAATAAATAAATAATCATAATATGTCTCCTTCAACAAACAAAACTACGCGATCTCTCCATATTGTTGAATCTACATCAGATGCCGGATTCATCAACGGTTAAGTCCGCGGGTATGCAGAGTATAAGAAAGAGAAATACCCACGAGGGGCATTCATCATAAACAGTATCCACTAACAAGGAAAGGTTCCCAACTCATGGTGAGCTTTTGCAATGTTATTTTGACAGGATGTATGGCCCTGTGAGCGGAGTTCAGAACCACAATCAGTTTTTGTTGAACGCTTTTTTAAAGGCCTGAAAAGGAGGTCTGAAGGCGTGTGCGCAACACTGATCAATCTCTACGACACCCCACGAGATGTTCCTCGGCGGCGCTGTCGGTAAGAGTGCCACCTCGTAGGAGCTCCTCGGAGAGCTTTTCAGTTCGAGTTCGAGTGCTCCCAATTTTTTTTGCACGTTTTAGCTCGTTGCTTTTACGCTTTCTCACGATCACAGGAGGCAATTTTAGACCATCAATGCTTACAACAAACCAAGGCTGTCTAATTGCGCCTTCAGATGTGCTAGTTTTTCAACTATTCATATCTGCACCATATCATTTCTCTGTGAATAAAAAGTCTTTTATATTATTAAAGTAAAATTCTTATATTATTATCCTCCTTTTAGTCAACAGCTATGGTACAAATCTGTGAAACAAGTAAAACACGAGCGCTTGTCACACCAACAGCATCTTACAAAAGCCAGAGAGGAACAATCTCCCTGGCAATGAATGACCACTTTTTCTTCGTTGAACTCCTAATCTGTGGGTGTAGAGAAGGGTCCGAATGTGAACATCAACGTACCCAACTGCCACCCACGCATATGACAGGCATGGCCGAAACACCGGAGCGCAGAATTGTCGGTAGCTCTGGCTTATAACCTGCAATCACATCCACCTCCTCATCGAAACGCACTTATAAAATCAACTAGATGATACGTGTAGAAAGGTCCCATTTTTCATTATACTACTTCTAACATGTACCGCCTCTTCTTCCTGACAGTCGATATCTCCATAAATGGCGTCCGGGAGGAGTCCTTTTATGGCGTCCGCAACCGCACTCTATCTCCTTGTCGAAGAAGTCCTTGGTTTTTTGTAAGCATTGAAAGTCTGAAACTGCCTCCTGTGATCATGAGAAAGCGTAGTGACAACAAACTAATATGTACAAAAACACCGGCAGCACGCGAACTCTAACTGAAAACCACCCCGTGTGCCTCTACGAGGCCGCCCTCCTACCGACTGCGCCGCCGAGCCGCATCTCCTTGGGTGCCGTAGGGGTTGATGACAGTTGCCGCGCTCGCCTTCAGACCTCCTTTTCAGGTCTTTAAAGAAGCGTTTAGCAAAAACTGACTGTAGTTCTGGACTCCGTTCTCAGGGCACAACATCCTGTCAAAATAGCATCACAAAGGCTCACCATGAGTTGGGAACCTTTCCTTGTCAGATATGGGCGAGCAAGGGCGGAAGATTTTTTAAAGGTTTGAGAACATGGAATTGGCTGACAATTGCTGGACCTTAGGGAAAGCATTCAACTTCTCATGATAAGTGAGCTAGCTCCTTCGTGATATTCGCTGCTAACTAGGAATTGAAGGCTGAACTTCGAAGAAACCATATCATAGTATGAACAGGCCAACACTTCAAACTCGGTAAACTTCGCAGTGTCTACTATCAAAATGATGGCCACGCTGTACAAACCACAGATCTGATGAAGAAATTTTGTAATGGGATACTCAATTAAACTCTTTAGCTCTATAAAGATGGACGAGTGGCGCTCGCGGAGGGTTCGTAAATCAATTGGCGGACGTTTGAGAGGACGAGCTCCATAACTAGGTCAAGAGTATCCAATCACACAGCTCATGCAGGTAGTTGGATTGGTAGGAGGGAGATGACTCGAATGGTGTAGTTTAATTTTCATATAATTGAATTTAAACGAAGTTATGGTACTGCAACGGTTCGCGACGGAAAAATCTGTCGCAAAGCGTCGATTGTTCACGAATTAGGAGCGGTATTGTAGGGAGCCATAAGGCGATTTTATTTATTTATTTATTTATTTATTTATTTATTTATTATTAATACATGCATAGGGATGTGCCCCCAATGATCGAGAACAGGCCGCGAAAAAATTGCCCGGAAAGAACACGAATAGGAAAAAAACTCAGAACTCAACTTACAATCAGCGAATGCGCTAAAAAAGCTATCGAGAACATTAAGGAAAGGCCCACCATCTACGAACCTGCGCATCTATGAAGGAGAAAATAACCAGAGAAGTGTCACCTGTCACCTGTCACCTGTCACCTGTCGTCCCGTTCATCATCGACTTGCTCAAGCGGGCGCCAGCAGCGTCTCCATTCGTCCTTGTCGCGTGCCAGAGTGCTCCAATGGATCCTCCTCGCTCGATGGACACGAAGAGCGTCATAGCGGTCGTTCAGAGCTTTCACGAAGAGTCCGACCAACGCGTTGGTGGGCGTCCTGGTGAAGGACCCTGATGTACTGAGAAGGAACACCCTGAGTGAGCAAGGCGGCGATGACCGCTTCAGTTTCGACGGAGTCGAATGCCTTCTTCAGGTCGATGAACGTAAGGCACAGCGGCAGCTTGTACTCTCGCGACACTTCGATGCGCTTCGTAATGGTGTGTATGTGGTCGATCGATCCTCTCCGAAATCCTGCTTGTTCGCATGGTTGTCCTTCGTCCAGCGTTCTGCTAATCCTATTCAGGATCACTCGAGTGAACAGCTTGCAGACTACGGACGGCAGGCAGATCGGGCGATAGTTGCCAATGTCGTGTACGTTTCCCTTCTTGTACAGCAAGACGGTCCTGCTGGTCTTCCACTGAGATGGAACCTTGCACTCCGACAGGTAGCGCGAGAAGAGCCGCGCCAGGGTGTTGATGAGCGCTGGCGGGAGGTTCTTCAGGTGTTCGGGTCTGATCCTGTCAGGACCGGGTGCTGTACGTTTCTTCACCGACGAGATGGCGTGTCGGATCTCAGAAGGGAGAGCAGAGGGAACGACGTATCCATCCTGCGAAAGATGGCATGGAGGCAGGTGAACGTGGCTATCGAAGAGATCGGAGTAGAAGTCGTGGATGACCTTCTCCATGGTCCTTCTGGAAAAGGTGACGGTTCCGTCAGGACGTCGGAGAGCGGTCATCTTGGTCTTGAAGTTGGCGAAGTTCCGGCGGGCATTGCGGATGCTCAAACCTGCCTCTGCTGCTTCGGCCAACGCTTCCGCACCAGAGAAGGGTAGGACAGCCAACCCACAAGTAACATGATCACTACAGAAAACCAGACGAGCTTGCCCATGGTATACTATGGTGTCATTATGCACCTCAATAAGGAAAAACAACTGAGTAATAAGTGCTATATAGTGCCTAAAAAGATGACTATCCATAGGCCAGTATTATGTGTATGAGAGACAGCGCTTTTGCCTGATGCATGTAACAAGCTGTCAGAAACTGGCAGTGTTATTATGATAGTGATCCTGAGGCACCTAAAGATTTGGCAATAAATAAACCATTTCAAAGTGATAGTGCTCCAGACCCAGATAGTAGTAGAATCACGGCAAGGAGCCTG
>OX375870.1:58716599-58832119 GCA_947359475.1 Heligmosomoides polygyrus bakeri | reverse complement strand
ATCAGAAAGACTCAGTAAAACCTCAGTAAAACCTAAAAACCAATTTGTAAATAAATTCCCAAACAAGTTCTGCCATTTTTTCATTTTCTACTTTTCTTGACTTTGAAGTGCATGTACCTTACTGTTCACTCCATGTGGCGTTCATGTGGCTTAAAAACAAACTCAACAATTGAGGTGGCCTGCAGTTCCGCAGCTCAATGCTTCGAAAAGTAATTCTAAGTTAACCGGTTCGGTTGATATGCTTGTTTTCTAGTTTTACGTACTAGAAATTGAGATCTGAGCGAAAACGCTTCTTTCGCTCCTTTCAGTGTTTTCAAGTGTTCTTTTCACATAAAACACCGTTGGTACTAATTTAACCGTTGAGCATGCCTGTTAACTGTGTAACGAGAATCCTTCATCGTATTCTCCAAAGCTTCTCTATCACGGTGAGGCCATCAAGTCTGCTAGGGAATCCAAGTGATGGTGCCACAGTTTCAGTTGCCACGTCCACGATTTTTCATGCCCTCTACTCGACGGCGTGAGAAAAATACCGTATCCCTGTCCGCGTGATTACCACATGTATTGTTGTAGCGGTTGTTGTAGTGGACCCTATCTAAAACCGTTCAGTGGCCACAGATATTTTCTCCCTGGCTGTGGACATTTTCTCCCCTGGTTGCGGGCATTTTCTCGCACCGAAACAGACGCGGCGCGGTTCGGGCATTTTCCCTCGTAATCGGTTTTTTCGGCGTCCATTCAAAAGACGCGTCCCGTACTGTACACGCACCCTAATACCAAAAAATTTTGAAAAGCTACTTTTCTGAATGCTAATACGTTAACAACTGTGTCACACCTTTTCGGCCGTGTGGGACCGAGGTGACACGACGTCGTGTCACGGTTCTGACGTTGTAAAAAATCGATTGGTCCTACGCACCAGGCACGCAAAAACCGTGCGTTCGTCAAGGTGCTAAAATTCTACTGATAGGCTTTTAATTTTTTTTTTATTAGTTCTTTCGGTACTAGCGAGTTGGTGTCCGCATCATGATTGTACACGCTCGTATAGCAGTCCACAAAACGGTTTCGCAAACCAGGAGGGGGAGGAACATCGGGGTCTGCCCGATTTTAAGATGCACTGCCGATGCGGCACTAGCCCAAAAAGTACCGTTCTCTTGATTGATAATCCCATACCTTTCCTTATTCCAGACTGTGAAGATAGATTTTTTTCGTTAAATTTCGTTAAAAAAATACAATTTGCTGCAAGCTATTATTTCAAATGAAAAAAATCATGGAGATCGTTATATGTTCCAACTTCAACAAATCAACAGCTTAAGTTCAAAAAATGAAGTGTAGCACTACAATGTAAAATAAACAATTAACTGTCAACAAGGTGTGGACAGCAAGATAACCAAACTTCAGCAAAAAACTATCTTCACGGTCTGGAATAAGAAAAGGTATGGGATTATCAATCAAGAGAACGGTACTTTTTGGGCTAGTGCCGCACCGGCAGTGCATCTTAAAATCGGGCAGACCCCGATGTTCCTCCCCCTCCTGGTTTGCGAAACCGTTTTGTGGACTGCTATACGAGCGTGTACAATCATGATGCGGACATCAACTCACTAAGTACGGAAAGAACTAATAAAAATCCAATTAAAAGCCTATCAGAAGAATTCTAGCACCTTGACGAACGCACGGTTTTTGCGTGTCTGGTGCGTAGGACCAATCGATTTTTTACAACGTCAGAACCGTGACACAGTCGTTAACGTGTTAGCATTCAGAAAAGTAGCTTTTCAAAATTTTCTGTTATTAGGGTGCGTGTAGAGCAGTCGGAGGGGGTGCCGGTTTTTGCATGCATACCCAATACCAAGTTTCTGGTTCGGATTTCCCGCCCAGGTCAAATAAACCTTCCACCTCTCGGTGCATTGCCAATCGGTGAATTGGTGCCAGACTTGTCTGGGAAGGATGAAGCGCTGACTTGTTCATCGGCTGGCCACAGAAAGTGATTTACTGTATGGCCAATTACGCATTCAAATCGCCTCCAGGACATCCTGTAGAAGTAGCGTGGCGCACGCCAAAATGGATTGAGTAACGCCGTCCATTATCCCCTTACTAGCGTTGTTCTAAAATCGTTTGAAATACGTCCACCGACTGAAAACATTCTTTCCTTTTCGGCTGTTTTAGGTAGAGAACAAAGTATTCATGGATAAGCAGTGCCAAGTGAGGATAGGCATTTTACGAGGAGATCAGACCACAATCTTTGTGGATTTGTTGACGTGCTTGGTCGTAAAATGAAGGACTTTTCTAGCTCGAAATGCGTTACTTCCAAAAATTCCAATGTGCCATAGAAGACATGAGAATCATCATCATCATCATTTTCAGTAGCGTTTGTCCCGCTTGGTGGCGGGTCCGCTCTTCTGGTGTGGTGACGTCATTTCTCTCGATCAAATGCTTGATCGGGATGCACACCAGCTATCTTTAAGTCCAAGCGCAACGTATCTAGCCAACGTTGCTTCGGGCGTCCTCTGGGCCGTTTTCCAGGGACTTCAAGATTCAGGCCAATCTTACACACGGTGTCGTCGTTAGCGCGAAGGACGTGGCCATACCATCGTAGACGAGCTTCGCGCAACTTGTCGGCTATCGGGACGACACCGAACCTCTGTCGTATGGTGTCATTGCGAACGCTGTCCAATCGCGTTACTCCGGCCGTCCACCTTAACATCTTCGTCTCCATTACACTGAGGCGGCTTTCAATTTCCTTCGTCACGAGTCAGCACTCAGCCCCGTACGTCGCTACTGGGTGGACGACTGTTCTATAAACCTTCGACTTGAGGTACTCGGGGTACAGAAATCTATCTTTCTTCGCTCCAGTGCTTCTACCAACTCGCACGAGCGGCCCGTCAACGTACCCACATTCAACGTTGCTACGCGGGGCTTGCCTACGTTGCGGGACTTTCGGACAGCTCAGTTGCCCCCCGATGCCGTCCTCGCATCAAGGACCCTCGCATACTTCTCACACTCGCCGGGCTTTGCGAGTGCGCGTCGGCTCCCGCGGACGCCGTAGCATTATCTCGAGAACTGACATGAGATATGACAGACATGAGAATAGCATATAAAAATATTGAACATTTCTTGCTGATTTCAATAATTTTTCAGGAACAGTCCTAATTGGGAGAATGAGGCCGGCTGTTATTAGTGAATACTAAGGGCAAAAGTGATAAACTTACTGAGAAAAAAGTCCGTTAAAAATTCATTTGAATTTCTGAAAATTTCCGTTAAATCGTTGAGCAGGATTTTAACGGAAAATGCCGTTAATTCGTTAAGTCCGTTTAATCGTTAACCATTAAATGTGCACCCCTGTTCGGCACGTCTTCTCAAGCCCGACGTACGTCGAACGACGCTTTCGGCACGTCTTCTTAATTCCGACGTTCAGAAACGCCCAAAGTTGCCATTGTGTTAAGCACCAAGAGCCTTCGCTTGCCCTGCTGTCACATCATCACATCTTCAACGGAAAATTTTCCCGCGCGCGATACGGTGAGGCGTGATGGCATTACCCACACGTCATCGGCGAACAAACTCTTTTGCATGCCGTTTTTCTACCACTGAGTTTCTGTTACATTATTTATGGACCACCCTGCACTCCGCTCTCCGATATCCACTGCAGATATGGAACGCATATTTAGAATCAGCGTACGAATTTGCGTCCCACTATGTACATCTCATCTCAAAGCACCACTGCAACCTGGTGTCCTTCCCTTTTCAGAGAAATTAAATGCCTTCAGAATGTCAAAAAATGGGGAGAGAAGCAAAAAGTGCAAAGAATCATAGATCTCTAATCAGCACTGCTGTTCTCCTCCTAATGTGCGCTGTGTGTGTGTAATACCCACGTATAATACTGAACTATTCTTCATGTCTGACAAGAAATGGACAGACACGGAATGCCCATCAGCTATCTTTCGCTGGTACAGTCATACTATCTTTGAACGCCAACTAGATATTTCGTATTTGTTCTAAGCTGCCTCAAATGATTCACTTGGTTTCGATTCGCGCGGAATAGAAATGTCTCCGTTCGCCGAATGCTACTCAGGTTGTCAGAACCTGGCACGTAGATAGTTAAATTGTTGCAACTCTCGCACAGGAAAGTGACACTTATTCATGTGGAATGCAGTAGCCATAATTTTAGTTGTAAAGAAGCGATCGACCAGTCAGTTAATTTCTCGTTATTGAAGTGGATCGCTTCCTTTAGGGCTGATTGAAAATGCTTTTAAAAAGCTGGTCTTTCTATATTCCCATCTCCCAATGCTATTAAACTGTGCTTTAGAGTAAGACCATCACAGTATAGCGTTGAAGCATCAGTGGACTGCTGTCGACTGTTCCTTGTTGTCTAATGGCAGTAAGTTTTCAGACCAACCTCTTCACACCGAAAAAGTTGTAAATTTTTGGCCGAAACTTTTTAGCAGTCCGAGATTTCCATACGAGGCTCTTCTCTCCATCTACACTCTTATTTATGGAGCTAATTCGCTACACATTTCTATTAATTATGCATTCGCTGCCGCAATCAGTGTACATGATTGTTCTCTTCACTAGTGCAAAATCAATGTTCCACACTGGCTTGATGAGCTTATTCCTTTCAAAAATGCTAGTAGATTTAAGTCGTCGCTTGTTGTGTAGGGTTTGATTTGCAAATTACTCCTCGAGAAGAATTAATGGACTATTTACGATTCATTTCTAGTGACTTCCGTCACGTCCATTTTTGCAGTAGCAAAAACCGTTCGTTACAATTTAGCTTATTTTATAGGATAATTGACAGCATCACGACAGAGCGAGCATCACAGTGACAGTGACATCACATCGAATCGATGGAACTGACCTTGACTTGGACCAGTGCCCACAATGTTCGTTATGCCGCTGATGGTACGGGAGACGTCGCTAAATAGCTGAGGTAAATCGACCTCACGTTGAGTCATTTCCAGTCTTCTGACCTCTGAAAGAAATTAGACCTTCGTACAGTACGCCGTGTGACCAATCATTCATCTGTATAAGTAGACAAAACGAAACCGATGTGGAAGGCAACAACAATATGCGGTAAGATTCGTCTCAATAAGGCCCTAGTGAGCGAAAATTCCCTGCGAACAATAAGCAAGTGGGACAATACTGGGCAATGAACTTTGTGGGATTCAATAACCATTACTCGAAGACGTGGGTTGACCGTTAAATTGGGAGCCTCCTATGTTGCCGAGACCTACTTTCCACAATCTTTGTTTAGTGACTACGTGACGCAATTATCAACTATGGGACTTAGTAAAGTGAAAAAATCGCTTAAATGAAGAAAAGGTAGAAAACAAATGGGCTGCGATGGTACAAGAGAGAATGCAGATCTTTCTAAATGATCTGTCTAAATCACATCGAACTCCTTTTGATTTGGGCACAGCAAAAAACCATCGAGCTTCAGGGAACAAAGAATATGGCCTGAACACGCAGAAAGGACTTTTTTGAGGAATCGTTTTGAAGAAAAGAAAATCATTGTTTTGGCAGTATTTTGAGCTTAGAAGCCTGCAGTGGACTCACTGGAAGTCCACCCCAACGGTAGTTCCAAATGGCGGGTTGGTGTATATGTATGGAAGCGCTTCTGCCTCAGAAATAAGAAAATGCAAGTATCTCACATTCACACCATATACTTACATGAGCTAATAAGAAAGATTGCAGCGTGTGTCAGTAATCAAAGAGAATCGTTCCACACCACCTCGGTTCATAGGCGAATTCCATGAACCGTACAGAACTCATTATATGAACACCTTCACTCGACGCGCACCCTGTTAGGCCGGAAACAGAGTTCTGCGGCATCGCGCAGCGATTTCGTCCACTGCGCTGCCATCGTTATGGATTTACGCCCCAACTGTGGTGAGAGCTGCGCCGCGGACGAGTCGTGGTGATCCCGCATGCCGCGACGTGCCGCGAGTGCAGCCGCAGTTCCCGGCGGGATTCAGCAGAGTGAGGGGCGTGGTCCGCTTCAAACCTGTGGGGAAGGACTAATGGTAAGGCCTTGTTTAGTGTGCACGCGACGCGCGACGCGATGCATGCCTAGTGGCCAAATTGGTCGAGCGACGCGATTGACCAGTTCGGCCACTACACTGGCATCGCGTCGTGCGTCGCGCGCACACTAAACAAGGCCTAAGACATGGGCTACGGGAACAGTCTTGCGGCATGCCGCTATGCCGCGATGAATCTGGCTGGTTTTGATAGCGGCAAGATGCTGCAAGGGATTACTGTACGCAATGCTGCGTACTTTCAGCGGGTGGTGCGAAGCTGTATAATTTTAATTCTATTAGTTTCTGATGTGATTTTCGATAGCGGTAGCGGTTCCTTATGTGTAAGTAAGGATAATGATAAATATCAGTGTTAGTCATTTCCAGTTTGGGGTGGCGATGTCCGTTCCTCCACGTGGTGCCACTGGAAACTGCTCGCTCTGCCAGCTAAGCTAATCACGGACATTCTAATGCAGGCGTCAGGCCCTTGTGACAGGCCGGCCTACGAAGACCCATGTCACATCACATGGTGTATGATGAGTATGTTTCTCGAGATAGTGCTACGGCGTCCGCGGGAGCCGACGCGCACTGGCAGAGCCCGGCGAGTGTGGAACGTATGCGACGGTTCCTGATGCGAGGACGGCATCGCGGGGCAACTGAGCTAGTCCGAAAGTCCCGTAACGTAAGCAGGACCCGCGTGGCTAAGCTGAATGTGGGTACGTTGACGGGCCGCTCGTGCGAGTTGGTTGAAGCCCTGGAGCGTAGAAGAGTTGATCTCTGTGCGGTGCAGGAGACGAGGTGGTCCTGCAGCAAGTCACCGGACATAGGACGAGGCTTCAAGGCCATTCTATGTGGACGTCCCAAGACCACCAGTGGAGTTGGAGTCATCGTCTCCGAACGATTTCGTGACTCGATTGTAAGCGTCGAGCGCTTTGACGGTCGATTGATGAAGATCGTTGTCGCCGCTAAGGAGCGACTCTATCATTTCTTCTCTGCGTGTGCTCCGCAGAGTGGCTGCTCCGATCAAGCCAAAGATAAGTTTTGGAGTCTGCTTGATGAGAAGACAGCAGAGGTGCCGTCGAAAGATGCCACCTCATCTCATAGTCGCTGGTGACCTTAATGGGCACGTAGGTGCTGGGAAGGACGGGTACAGCTGTCTTGGTGGTTTCGGATACGGGTCTCGTAACCCCGATGGTGAGCGTATTCTCGAGTATGCGGAATCGCATAGTCTCACCATTGTGAACACCGTCTTCCGAAAACGCGACTCCCACCTCATCTCATACTATAGTGGGAGCTCCAAGTCTCAGATAGACTTTGTGTTTGTGAAGGATCGTGACCGGAGTCTTGTCACAGACGCGAAGGTCGTGCCGTATGAGACGGTCGCCCCACAGCATCGGCCACTGACCTGTACTTTGAAGATCGCCCCTCCGAGGCTATAGCAGGTCGAGCGATGCGGTGCACCAAGAATTAAGTGGTAGCGAATGAATGAGAAGGAAGCAGCTGTGATTTCCCGCGTACGGTTGCCGACAGTCACGACTGTCGACGAAACTTGGAAGAGAGCAACCGATGCGATACGCCAAGCTGTAAGGTTGGAACTCGGCACAGCGAAGCCTGGACGACGCAAGGTCGACAAGCAGACATGGCTGTGGACGGACGATGTGAAGGCGAAGGTTCGAGAGACGAAGTCGCTGTATCATGTGTTTCTCGGCGACAAGACAGCCGATAATTGGCGGAAGTACCAAGAAGCGAGGAAAGCTGCAAAGGAGGCAGTGGCTTTTGCAAAAGCCACTCATTATGGAGATGTCAATGAGAAGCTCGAATCGCGCGATGGTGAGCGGTATTTGTACCGACTTGCTAAGAGCCGCCATCGCCAAACCGAGGATATTGAAAAGTTCTTTGGCATCAATGATGAGAGCGGCCATCTTCTGACAGACGGCAAAAAGGCGCTGAAGCGATGGCGTGATTACTTTGAGGAAGTTTCCACTATGGAATTTCCTCACCCGGCCATTCCTTCTGTGGCTACTGTTCACGGTCCCGTTCACAGGATCACCGTGGAGGAGAGAGAAGCGGCTCTGAGGAAGATGAGGCCAGGCAAAGCGACTGGGCCTGACGACGTGGCAGCTGATCTGTGGAAGTCAAAGCTGTGGTACCCTGCCGAGTGGTTGGCGAAGTTCTTTAACCAGGTTGTGGCGGAGAAGAAGGTGCCTGGGTGTTGGCGCCAAAGCACGACGATTCCGATTTGGAAGAAGAAGGGCAGTCCTGCAGACTGCTCCAATTACCGTCCGATTCGCTTGCTTTCGCACAGCATGAAGATCTTTGAGCGAATTGTTGATGGACGAATTCGAGACATCGTCAAGCTGTCCAGCAATCAGTGCGGCTTCGTAACTGGCTTTGGCACCATTGATGCCATACATGCCGCCCGCCTCCTGTTAGAGAAGCACCGCGAGAAACAGAAGCCAGTGCATATCGCCTTTCTCGACTTGTAGGAGGCCTTCGACCGCGTACCGCGTGAAGTGATATGGTACGCCTTGCGACATCGTGGAGTTCCTGAAGAGCTCATAGAGTGGGTGCAAGTTCTCTACTCTTGTACAAAGAGTCGAGTTCAAGTTGCAGCTGGAACCTCGATGGAGTTTCCCATCTCTGTCGGGGTACACCAGGGTTCTGCGCTTTCCCCACTCCTCTTTGTTGTCGTGATGGACGTCATCACACGGGATCTTCAGAAGCCAGTTCCCTGGACTTTGCTTTATGCTGATGAGGTAATGCTCGCTAGCGAAGATAAAGATGAACTCGAGCGAGAGGTGCAAGCTTGGTGTGATCGCTTGGAGCGGTTTGGACTCAGATTGAACGTGAAGAACACCAAATATCTAACGACGGACTTTACTGAGTCCAGCTCCATCAAGGTTAATGGCATCGAGCTCCCACGCACTTCGGTTTTTAAGCACCTGGGATCAGCAGTAGCATCTGATGGCAATCTGATGACTGAAGTGCAGAGCACCTAAAGTCGAAGATCTATAGAGTAGTCGTTCGGCCGGTAGCAATGTACGTCGCTGAGTGTTGGCCTGCGACTAAGGAAGTTGAAACGCGCCTCAGCGTCATGGAG
The DNA here is from genome assembly GCA_947359475.1 of Heligmosomoides polygyrus bakeri. Lineage (NCBI taxonomy): Eukaryota > Metazoa > Nematoda > Chromadorea > Rhabditida > Heligmosomidae > Heligmosomoides > Heligmosomoides polygyrus. The sequence continues at coordinate 58,823,023 of OX375870.1, read as the reverse complement.
ACGAAGATGCTGCGCTGGACGACCGGAGTCACGCGTATGGACCGCATCCGAAACGATGCCATTCGGCAGAAGTTCGGTGTTGCGCAGATAGCGGACAAGATGCGCGAAGCTCGCGTACGATGGTACGGCCATGTTCTGTGTGGAAAGGAAGAGAGCGTCCGCAAAATAGGCCTTAACTTCGAGCTAATTGGAAAGCGGCCTAGAGGGCGTCCGAAGCAGCGCTGGTCCGATACGTTACATATGGACTTGAAAGTAGCTGGTGTCCACCCTGATCTAGCGCTGGATCGGGAAAGGTAGCGTCAGGACACCAGAATAGCGGACCCCACTACGAAGTGGGGCAGACGCTGAAGAAGAAGAAGAAGAAGAAGAAGTCATTTCCAGTTTGGGACTCGCCACGCATTCGAGTTTCACGGGATATCGTGGACACAAAAAAAGTTTTATTTTTTATTTTTATATTTTATTTATATGGGCGCATGTAGCGCCCATATAAATAAATATAAATAAATATGTGTTGTGCAATTTTAATTCTATTAGTTTCTGATATGGTTTTCGATAGCGGTAGCGTTTCCTTATGCGTAAGTAAGGATAATGATAAATATCGGGAGGTGGACGTTCTGCCTGAAAGCGGCGCGGGACAGTGCCTGCGGAGCCAATCAGCGTCTATTCGCGCCGTGACACTCGCCGCTTCGCGCTCAGCCAGGCAGCACTCGCCGCGGAGGCGATGCTGACCTGACCGACCACGGGAGCCTGCAGGTCGACCAGATTTGGTGTGATTACAATCGATAGAGGGATAGGACGCTCAGACGGCTTGCATTGGTAGTCGAGAAACGCGGATTGATCTGAACCCTACCATCGCCTATACTAGAATTTCGAGCTCTATCGAATGAGCCAGGAAAGAATCTTGCCTCAATACACCTTGCAGTAATTTTTTTCAGGCGCTATTTATTAACTTTCGGTAAATATCAGTTTTTATTTATATCAGAATTATCTACGAGGCATGCCTCCAGGCTGAAATTGCGCGAGGAATATAATTATATAGACGAGAGATCTTTTAAGAGCACCCCAAGTGCCTTTTTGAAAACGACATTATGATCCTTCAATGCGTAGAGCATGTTTCCAGTCTGAAACTGCCCGACGAGTTCGATTTGATAGTCGCTAGACCTCCTTAGAATTCATAAGTACTCTAGTTTTCTCGAAGCATTCCATAAGTGTTTCCTAACTCGTTAATTGGCGGAGGTGACATCGGCTATGCATGCAAGTACACTACCTGCGGGACGCGAGGTCAAAATACTGCTTGAAGCCCCAAACGACTGGAAGAGCAATTTGAGATATTGCTTGATGAAATTTATTCTCGATGAACATTAGATTTGATGAACCACCCATTCAGCCTTAGTCTCGATGTGTGCATTAAAAAGTTGTGATATATGATGTGTGCATAAAAAAAGTTCCATAGAAAAATCAGTTACGAAATGCTAAAGAGACGCTATGTTAAAATTAACGCTTTAAACTTTTGTTAAAAGATCTCTCGTCTATCTAATTGGAATCCTCGTGCAATTTTTGCCTGGAAGCATACCTCGCATTTAATCCTGATATATGTGAATAAAAACCGATATTTAGCGAAGAATAAATAGCGCTTGAAAAAATTCGCTTTAAGGGTTACTGAGGCAGGATTTTTTTCTGGAACATTCGATAGAGCTTGAAATCCTAATATAAAAGATGGTAGGGTTTGGCCTGTATTCATGAAGCCCCTGAATCGAGGTTACGAATCGGCTCTTGCCCAAGCCAGCCATGCCTTATTTCTTAAGGAGTAAACAGAAGCAGATGATTACTATGCGCTCGAATCTTCCGGGGGATAAAGGACCCGTTAGTTGGTCACTTTTGGGGTGCACCACCCGTTGTACTTCTACGGGATGACCTGCGGTGGCCAGCCGATTTACAAGCCCGTATTTTAACCTTCCTGACAAGTCTGGGACCGATTCACCGACCCCGGAGTGATGTAAAGCTTATTTGGCCAGACAGGTAATACTAACCAGGAATCATCGCCCGAGAGTCCTACCCCACGGCCCGTGTCTTGCAAAGGAAGGGTATGAGGCCTATGTCCGAACGGAGAGAACGAGTAATATAAGAAGATTCTCACTCCTCAATTAATATAAAAATGTGTTTCTTTTTTGCCAAGTCCCAAGGAGTAGGGGCCCTTGAGGTTACAATGAATCCGGCGCTTCACGAGTTCGGGGGTTTTTTACGCCCGCGATGCCTCAGGCGGCAAGCGGCTCGGAGCGCAATGATGACGTCGCTTCATGCGAGGGAGGTCGGATGTTCGATTCTCCTGTGCTGCTGTATTTTCGCATTTCATCTAATCGGTTGCGGTTTGAAGAATTGTGCAGTCTATACCATTTTCAGAGGTTTCTTGCCTAATCTTCCAGCTGCATACTGTTCAACATGATGATGTATAAATGTTCAACACCAGTGATACACAGATACAAAGTGCATGAAGCAGCACTGGCTACAATACGGAGAACGTATATAAAAGCTACAGATTCCTCCCAATTTTTTTCATACATGGACCAATGACTTCGGAAAAAACCATCCTGTTCGGATTTTCCAAAGAGACGAGGATGTGACTTTATAGATGGTTGAAATGTGAAACGAGGTATGTGGATCCGCAAACTGACCTAAAACGGCCACCGATACCCTCTTTCCCTCATCTTTGCCTGTCACCTGGAAATCCGAGGTCTGCTGAAGGTTTTTTAAACCTAACACCAACAATGTTGCTCGAGTGGGGATCCACTGCTCATGCTGAAGTGTGGCCCACCTTTAGACAAGGAATCTTCGAGGGAAGAAATCAAGCTGGCCGAAGGGATGGCCAGCATACTCAAGGACTTTGAAGCACGTCAACTTGAAGTTGACGAAGACGAACAGCTGGAAGTGATGGAAGAGCAAGAAGAAAATTGGGATCCGTAAGATGAGCTGATAGACGTAGAAAGGCTAGCAAGCAATGCACATATGATAGCGTTTTTGGGTGCAACTGTTGCTTCGGAGGAAAGGGTACGTCTTCAATTGGATTTCGTCTATGGAGCCGACGTCATTGGCCCTTGTGTGGGAGCAAACTATGAGGAGCCTAAAGCTTTTATATCCGCTGTCCGTACTGTGACCAGTGCTTCTGTTGCATGCACTTTGTGCTTGTGTACCACTGATGTTGAACGTTTGCACAGCATTATATTAAATAGCTTTCTCATTGCCTTTTGGTTAAAAAACCAGTCAGTATTGAACAAGTCGCGAGAAAATCTCTCTACAGCATACAGCTGGGAAATGCGCAGAAAATTTTTCACGGAAAACTAAAATTTTGACTATGATCAGCCCTAATCATATCGAAGATCGAAGCGGAGAAGCTAGGTTTCTTAGTGGATAATAACCACGTCTTAAAATTTTATATACTACTATTTCTGATGTTCTTTCCTTCAGAAAGTAAAACGTTTCTTATAGAAGTCCATCCTTCAATTAGGTCGATGATATCGGAGAACGTCGTAGCCGCACATAAGCTGCCATAGCTCGGAGACTTTTTGGGGCCTCTGAAAATTTCACAAAGCTTTAAAAACTATAAGAAATGTGGATTCTATGCTTTAAAAAGCAGGTTGTAAAAACAGCAGATTCCATGTGATTAGGGTGGGTGTATTTTCTCGGGAAAGGATGCAAAATCAGAACGTCTGATCATACAGAAGATCGTTGCAGAAAAAAAATGGTTTTATCGCTGCTTGTCAAACAGGGCTTAAAATTTTTATGGTACAACTTCACTTTCTGATGCTGTTTTCTCCATAATTCGTTGCCTGTGCTGCGGCAACGGATAGTATCGATTATATTTATGCTCGAATGACCTATTCGAATAGGTATTCGAATGATTTTCATTCGAATTTGAATATTCGAATTCGAATATTCGAAAAATCGCGTTTTTCGAATGTATTCGAATTCGAATGTTCAAAAAATTGCGTTTTTCGAATGTAATCGAATTCGAATATTCAGGAAAATCGCATTTTTCGAATATATTCGGTTTCGAATGCTCGAAAATTTTCGGTATTCGAAACTGTCCGAATATTCAAAATTTCTCGGGAAGCCAAAATTATTCGACTACTCGAAAAGTGTCATTCGAATGTCCAACGAGAATTTGTGTAGCGACGTTTTCTAAACAGGCTTGTTAGGTTTTTCGAGTAATTAGGGTCTTGAAAACGGTTCTTTCTGTGAATCAAATCTCTGTTACGATAGCGCCTCGTCGATTCTGATCATCGCCTGTGCAAAGAGGTCGAGGAAGAGTAGGATTTCTTAACTGCAATTAAAACTTGGAAATTATGATTCTTACGGTGTTTCAAACGGACGCTACTTGTCCTTCACGCTGCAGTTAGTAGTCTGAGACCATAGGCCAACAAATGTCTGCAGGATGAGAGTGAGGGTCAACAGGGATGCGCTTCAGTCTAATACCACGTCCGATGTATTCTCGTGCAGAGCAGTGCCTTATGGAGTCTGCCTTGTGATTTTCCTCTCGCTGCTCGTTATGCTCTTCTGTTCCTCCGTGGTCGCTGAATGCTATTCTGTTTTTCGTTTCTACAACTACGGTTCCGCAAAAACTATATGATTAGGTTGTATGGAAACTCCCCCGGGTGCTTACGGTCGGTATGGGTAACGAACGCTTCAGAAGGGTTTTTTCAGCGTTTTGAGTGTTTCACTTTGAACTACGATAACTTTCTCAAAGCTTATCGGATTTAGTCGAGATAAACACCGTTCGAATCAACAGACTTTTGCCAACGGGAGACCAGTGAACTTATTCCGTTTGCGGAAAAATGAGGCGGTCGAGATTCGACAGAATCCACGGGAGCTGTTTTGGCTTGGTCCTGACTGTGGAATGTTTCACCAGCGAGAAAGTTCTGAAGGTTGTTGAAAAGGTGGTGGTCGTTTGGTGAGAGGTCTGGAGAATATGACAGGTGAGGCAGAACTTCAAAATTCGTTCAATTTTTGAAGTGATTTGTGAAAAGTGTGGGCGGGCGTTATCGTGCAAAACAGTCGGGCCTCTTCCGCTGACCAATAATAGCTGAAGTTGGCGCATATTCTGGTGCATTTCGTCGATTTCTTTACAGTAGGACTCTGCGATCGTTTGGCTTCGTGCCAAAAAGTTGTAATAGATTACACTAGGCGCCGACCACCACACAGTGACCATTACCTTTTTTTGGTGGAGGCCCGCCTTTGGAAAATGCCGAGGGGGTTCGTCGGCGTCCATTATTCGAATTCGAATATTCGATTCGAATTCGAATATTCGAATCGAATATTCGAATTCGAATATTCAAAAAATCGCGTTTTTCGAATGTATTCGAATTCGAATGTTCAAAAAATCGCGTTTTTCGAATGTATTCGAATTCGAATATTCAGAAAAACAACGTTTTTCGAATATATTCGATTTCGAATGTTCGAAAATTTTCGGTATTCGAAGCCATTCGAATATTCGAAATTTTGGAGAGAGCATAAGTATAGTATCGATCCGCTGCCTCCCATGAAAGGCAGCGCCGCACCCGTAAGCACACTTTACTGCGGCAGCGGCCTTTTGCCGCCGCAACAAGAAATGTCGTTCGACATGCTGCGGCTGCAGGCAAGAGCAGGTGCGGTGAAGTGCAACGTTCGCACTATTCTGCGTATGCTGCACTTCAAAAAGCGCGCGCTGCTGTTTGTTGCGTACATCCTTTACGGAAGCAGCGTGCACCCTCTTTTGCTGCTCAAGCCGGCTTTTCGAGCCTTAAGAGAGACAATTATTTCCGTGATAAGTTCTTCCTTCGGCTGCCATTCCGTCATCGATTTGAAGAACGTTTGTAGGGAAAGCGTCATCCTTCATAATTAAAACTTAAAATTTTATAAAATGCAATTTTCAACGTAGATGTCGCTTCTTCACGTAGAAAACTGTGTGTGCCGTGACATATTGGAAAGTCTGAAAATTTGAAAACCTCTCATTGGCTCGAAATCTGCCAGCAGAAAATCTTTATTTTCAACTGTAGAACGATCAGCATTTAAAACCTTTTTTCAATATTCCATTCCATATTGTTAGCTTCAAGAAACGAAAGGGGCGCGTGAGTCTCCACATTGTCGTAATCACACCTTTAAAAAACGATTTATTGAGAGATACAATCATCGCCTGAAAGCCTGAAAAAATACAAGAGAATCCTCTGCAAAAACCGAAAGAGTATGACCCGCCCCAAAAAACGGCGCCAAAGTACGACCCGCCTTCGATTCTCGATCCTCAAGCTTGAGCCTGATCCAAGGTTAGAGCAGTTTTCACCCTAGCCTCTCTTGTGATTGGCCCGCTTTGCGTGCAGCTAGAGGGCAGGGGAGCCAAGCAGAAAATGATCCATAACTCTGCTCACAATTGCGTTTGGCAGAATTTGAACAGATGTTTGGAATCAGCGTTGGAAGTCGCATCCCACGATATACATCTCATCTCAAAGTGCAATGGTCATCTAGTATCTTTCCTTAGTAAGTTGGCACCCTTTCAGAACAAGAGCGAGACATTGACAGACAGAGATATTAGGATCTACCTTTGGCCATCTTCCACTTCTCACATATATCACAATCTCTGTCAGCAGCGGATCTCGTTTCGTACACACGTACATTCTCATGACCAACTAGCAGCTTCCTTATGCAATCCTGCAGTACACTGTTAACATCACCTTCTACTACTACTATCACCCCTTCTTCATCAACAGCTCGATGTGACAGCATTAGCCTTGACAAGTCATCTGCCTGTCCAAGCTTCGTCGCGTTGACAAAGTCAATGCCAAAGTCATATCCAATCAGTACCGTAGAACATCTCAGGGATCGCCAATATTCCTCCACCTCTACGCCGCGTGCGGTCATTGCATGCACGCACTTGCTTGCTTCCACACGTTTAACGCGTCTGAGAGTTCGTCTTAGACTACCGAAAGCTCCAAAACGTGCTCTGCGACATTCAAACACGTGTAGTTAAAAGCGAGATCAACCGCAGCACTTAGGCGGCGAATAGCCAGCGAGACGGTTGCTTTCACCAAGAATGAGCGGCTAATGAAATTGTGAAACCCGGATAACGGATAATTTTGGCTGAAAATGACCGGATAACGGAAGAACGAATAACGAGCAAACAAAAAGTATAACTGTTTTAACACTCATATATTTTTTAATATCTATTTATTGCACTATATTTTCAACAACAGATCAGGAATTCTAACGTTGTCATATATAAGCCATCCTTAACAATTTCTTTAGTGTTTCTTGAAATCTAGCGAAGTCAATGCATTAAGCAAGGTTTATGCGATCCTTTGGGGAACATGTGGCGCAATCGGCAAGAACTGCAGGTTTTTCTGTGCTCATGCGTACCAATTTCAGACTCGGTTCATGCTCACACGAACTAAAACTCCCATTCCTCCGTAATCGGTTAATTGTAGCCATCTTAAATGAAATGGATAGCGTCAAGCTCTCGTTTAGCTGTGGAACCAAGTTATACCCGGTCGGATCTTTTCTAAAGCTTAAAAGGGGCGGGAGAAATTGGGAAATTACTTGTGCAAGGATTTCATGGTGTAAGAGTTCCGAATATTAATGGGAAAACGAATCGAGAATGATGAGTAAGACAACCCAACGGACCTTTCTAAAACACCCAAAAGGTTGTAGGTCACTCTCGCATGAAGGCAAATCTGTTCCAGGGCCTGAAGTTTCTGCAAAATGCCACCTGAATAAACCCTGCTAAACCATGTCGCCCAACTCGACAAGAGTTTGCTACTACTGATAAGTAGCAATATTAAACTGCATTCAATCTGTTCCCCTTCTGCTTGTATTCATAGCTAAGCTTCAGTTCTTCCTTGATGCTCTGCGAAAGAGGACGCCATCCCATCATTTAATTCAACGCACTCCATTCCTGGAACCATAAAGGATAGAAGACAAAGCTCGATGATAATCAATTGATTTTAGAATGCGTTAGGCATACCATCTCTAACGCGGCCCATCTACGCTTTTCGAGTAGCGCCTGTGGAAGAGCCGCGATCCGCCGCCGACCAACCAACGTCCGTCTTCGATGTCAGTTGACCGTAGTGCCGCCGTTTTCGAGGATTGCCACGTGGACGCAACACACCGCTCGCGGTGTTCCGGCGGAGGAAGAGTGGCGACCCACTTCATGAGACGATTAGCGGAGTACACTGGAACTTCTTTCTTGTCACCAAAGATGGCTAATGACGGTTCATGATCTGTCAAAAACAGAAGCTTCCTGCCATACACATACTTGTGAAACTTCTCCATTTCGAATACTAGACCCAGCACTTTCTTTTCAGTCTGGGAGTAGTTACTTTCTGCGGCGGTTAGAAACCTCAAAGATGTGCTACTAGTTTTTCTGATCTGTTTGATCATCTATGCGAAAGAACGCATCCGACAACATAGTCGCACGCATCAGCTATCTTCTGCTTCGGGCCTTAGTGAGCCAAATTCTTCCACCAAGCAGCGCTGCCTGCAACTTTTCGAATGCCTTTTGTGGCTGGGAATTCCATTCCCATTTCACATCTTTCTTCATCAAGGCGTCTTCCTCCTACTCCGGTCTTCGAAGCTCCTTGATCGTTGGCATGAAGGATGTGCAGTACGTCACCGTGCCTAAAAACGCTCTCAGTTGAGCAGCGCTCTTTGGCCCAGCCATACTCTTGATCGTATATTATCTCAGGATTTTACCATCTCCCGCTCTCCGGTACCATTTTTGTCTTCTATAAATCTATTGTACAAAAGCTCTTGAGAATGCACACTTTTCCAGTCGAATATAAAAGCCATACTCATTTAATCTTTCTTACAACGGTAGCAGGTTTTCTTTGCGTTCCTCGTTCGTCCTTCCACGGACAAAGATGCCATCCAGACATTAGGTCTCACCTCTTACAAGGGAAGGGTCTGAGGCGTATGGCTCAGCTGGGAAAGCAAGTCATATTGTAGGAATCAGTGTGTTTCTTTTTTGCCAAGCCGTTAAACCAAACGATAGGTTTTCCGAATTGACTGAAGGGTCTCAGCAGTGTTGCTCGCAAGCCTTCACTTGTATGCCTACTCTCTCTGGCAAGCGCAAAGTGAGCAGCGGTAGTGCTTATTGAGATCGAGGTCGGGGGTTTGGTTCTCGGGTCTTGAATTTTTGTTTGTTTTTGTGAATTTTTTGTTTTACTTTCGCATTTTCACTGATCGGTTGAGATTTGGGGGTCCTGACATCCGTACAGTTTTCAGGCGTTTTCTTCAGATTTTCCCTGCTGTATGCTGTGGAAAAGAACCTTGATGCGATTTGTTTGTTTCTGGCCGGTTTTTCACCACAAGGCTATGTGAAAGATATTCATCATAATGATGTATGAACGTTCAACACTACTGATATACAGGAACAAAGTGCTTAAAACTGAAGGACAGATCACAAAACGGGCAGCGTAGAAAAGCTACAGACTCTTCACAGTTTGTTTCTCTTCGGCACCCCTGTCGGCTTTCTGTGCTGGTATCTCCAGACGAACAATCCTTTCGTTGGACAAGTTCTTTCCATATCATTACGACTCAAACTATGCTCTCTTTATTTCAGCATGTCTTCGTCACACAGATGCCTGAAACCTTATTTTCGATTCTTCGACCGGCTTCTCAAACCAAGTGGCTATCCAAGCTAGTAGTAGTCATGTCGCTGGTGCTCCTGTGCCATCCTCGCATTAAGAAGCTGGTAGCTTATGTCTGGTTTGAAGCTGAGTATTCGACGTCGCATCGTGGTTTCTTTGGAAGCCAAGCGAGATGGTTTTTCTCGAAGTCATTGGGCCATATAGGGAAACAAGTTGTGAAGAGCTTGTAGCTTTTATACGCTGCCCGCATTGTGACCAGTCTCATTTCAAGCACTTTGTGCCCGTGAATCACTGTGTTGAACGTTCATACATCATTATGTTGCGTGCCTTTCACATTGCCTTTTGGTTAAAAACGGGTCAGTAATAAGCAATAGTAACAAGGTTACTTTCAACAACACACAACTGGAAAATTATGCAGAACACGCCTGAAAACTGTGTGGACAGCAGGACTCTTCAAATCTCAAATCAGTGGAAATGCAAAAATGCCACACGACACGAGAACGGAATCCCGACCTCATAGAGCAGCGCCACTATCCGCTGCGCTCCTAACCTCAGGGGCTGGGCATCGCGGGCATAAAAGTGACCCCTGTCATCGATGGGAATCCCCGCTGCGACTCCATCGTAAACTCGGGGATCCCCTACTCGCTAGGTTTAACGACTTGACAAAAACGAAACACGTTTTTATAGCAATTGAGGGCTGGAGACTACATAGCTCGCAATTCCCGTCCAGGCATACCCTTCAGACCCTTTCCTTGTTAGATCAGAGACCACCTTGTTCATTATCTGCAGAAAAAACTCGAGGTGCAGATTTTATTCCAAAGGGAAACCGAATGCACAAAAACAAGAAACTCTGTGCGTGCGTACAGCAACCTTCTTTTCTGCCTCTTCAGGCAACTCAACCTGGAAGTAGGCATCTGGCAGGTCGATTTGTGAGAACATAGTCCCACCATTCAGGGACGCGAATATATCATTTGACAATGGCAAAGAATAATCAAACGACTACAGCGCCCTGTTCATACTTCTTGAGAAGTCTTCGAACAATCTTAACTTCCCATTCTACTTCTTCACAAATACTATAGGTGCAACCCATTTAACACATTCGCGACCATGTCCACTCATATGAGTGGACAGCGGAGAGGGCGCGACGGACGGTGTCCACTCATTTGAGTGGACGGGGGAGTTTTGGGAAGAACTTGGTTTATTGATGTTTTTGTTCGATTTTCTTCTCAGGTTCGCAAATTATAGTAACAAAAAAATGTTGGGTTTGCGTAGACAGAAAAATGATTGGCTTTATCGCATCTAACAAGACAAGAACTTTTTCCATTACTGAAACACAATAAGCGCGCCAAAAAAGCCGCGGGCCGTCGCGCGCACTGGGCGCGAAAACGCTCTGGTCGTGAATGTGTTAATGTGGTTCATTGTTGTAATAACATCTATTTCAGCAAGCTTATCGTGTGTCCTATCAACATCTTCAACAGCGTGTCAGACCGGTCTGCAACTTCGGAACTCTGGACGCATACTATAAGTATGGATCTCAGCTTTCTTTTTTGTGCAGTGTCCGAGTCCTTCCTCAAATTTTCTGACTTTTGGCTATCTCTGATTGAGTTCCTTTCCAAGGTTCATGTCTTCTTCCGATTTAACCTCATTCTCGCCCACATCCTCATGTGGCATTTCTTCATTCTTCTAAATCTACTCGAGGCCCATTAGCGAGTTGTAAAGGTCACGTAGACGTATCCTTCCGATACCGCGTCCTTAATATTCAAACTCGCACCACAACTATTTATGAATCTTCATTGGAGTTCCACAGGCATTTTTCACCATCAGGATCACTTTCTCAAGTGTTGTAGAGTCCATCTTCCTCCAATCGTCATGAGAAAGAGATGAGACCCATGGTCTGTAGAGGCACGCTGTTAAATCGTATCTGGATGAGAGAAGCGGCTGGACCTAGCCCCTATATTTGTAAATGTTCACAATTGAAAAGTTGAAGGCGCGTCCACAAGTCTAAGACTCCGTTTATATTTCCATCGCCGCGCGACGCTATGCCATGTATAGAGGCGAGATTGATTGATCGCATTGCTCAGCGTCGACTACACCCGGCCGGAGTGAATCGCGTGAAGCCACGACCAGTCGCGCCGCTCAGCGTCGGATCGGGTCTCTCTCGAAATCGACGCGATGCGATTGATCGCGGTGGAATGGTACATTATATTGCTGCTCCTGTTATCCTTTGCAGTGGAGCAGGAGTGTGTACACGATTACGTGTGTGTAAATGTGCGCGATCGCGTGAGCGCATCGTCGACTGTTCGGATTGCTCATCATCATTCGAAATAACGCGATGGGAGGCAACAGTCCGTTTGAACCGCGTCGCCCGATGGCGGAAGTATAGGCGGGGCCTAAGGTGCCTATGATACTCTCGCCGCCGCGCGGCGCGGCGTGATGGACGACATAGCTGTCGGTTTTCCGCGGCATCACTCCGCCGCCTCAAAACACCACATTTGACGGAATTTCGGGTTACGGTGTTCGGTGAATCGCGCCGCTGGAGGGAAGGGCGCGGCGCGGCGCGATCAGCTGCGGCAGACTCGGAGTGGAGTGGGAGATTTTACCACTGAGATGACTCACTTTGCGATGGTCTTTTTGTTTTGGTTTCCAACTAAACAGTCGAAAAGGGTGTAGCAAAGTGATGACACTATCCTATTTTCAGGACTTCAGAGGTGGAAGAGAGGTCAAAGAAATTTTCGACCAAACCTCGCCAAGGGGGGTTATTTAGGGTGCTGATCAGGGGTGCACACAAAATTCTGTGCGTAAAATTTTTTTAACGAAATTTTTTAACGGAAAATTTTCGTTAAATTTCCGGTAAATCGTTAAATTTCGTTCAAAAATACAATTACCTGCAAACCATTCTTTTAAGGGAAAAAATCAAGAAAACCTTATACGTTTCAACTTCAAGCGGTCAGCAGCTGAAGCTCAAGGAATGGAGTGTAACTTTTCAATGTAAAATAACTGTTCATCATCAAGCACAGAAAAGTAAATAAGCCTTCAGTAACAAATTATCTACAGGGTGTGGAATAAGAGAAGTATGGAATTACCATGCAAGATGCTCACCGACAAGGCATCTTAAAATGTGCGATCAGGCAAAACCCGGAGTTCACCTTTCTTAATTTTTGCAAAACCGTTTTGAGTGACTGTTCTACGAGCACATACAATCTCGATACGGGCATCACCCCATTAATTAGAGAAAGATTCAATAAAGATACAATTGCCGCGCGCGCTCTGGGTCTCCTCCTTCCCCGGGCTATTTCCCTGGGTTTCCTGATTTTCAGGGTCTTCTCAGGAATCAGCTCTTCCAACCTTCTTCATGGGCTTGCGGTCATTCGAGCGGCTGTGCGCGTCCGGGAAGGGTCGTTAGGAGGGGGTTTCGTTCTGCGCGTGTTTCTTGGTCGTGGTTTCTGCCTTCTTACTCCTTGCGCGTACCTTGGGGTTCTTATTGTGTTCATAATGCGTTGTGTTCGTTGTTCTCATGGACTTCTTTGTGTTCATGCATGTTTTTAGTGTTGTAATCGATCTTGTCTCGTTCTCATGTTTTGTTATCTCTCATCTATTTTGTTCGTATGTTACTCTACATATATGTTTCGTTTATCTTGTCTAGTGCCTTGCATATTGGGTAGTTATTTATGTTTATCGTCGCGTTTATTCATGTTATTGCCTTGTCTCATCACAGTGCATTACCATCGATGCCTTTAATGTCTTGTTTCGTTCGCGTGCGTGTGTATTTCATGTATTATTTAAAATAAAGGTTTAATTACCCAAGTTTGAGGTGACTCCATTGCGTCTGGTCGCACCCAACTACTTATTCCGCGTGGCAGTATATTTCTGTTTATTCGTCTGGAGTCACTTTCAAAGTAGCTTTCCTATTTTTTGTTATTAGCGTTTGCTCAAATCGTTTAAAATACGTCTAGCTAGCGAAAACATTCCCTCCGTCTGTTCCAGGTGGCAAACAGAAGTGGTCTGGGACAAGCATTGCCAGGTGAGGATAGGCATATCTTACGAGGAGGTTAGACCTTTGTGGATTCGTTGTCGTGCTTGGGGGCTCGGCGAAGAAATTTCTACGTCCAAAATGTATCAAAGGATGGAAGGATAAAGGGCGGCATTACTCAATCACTATCCCCGCCACACATTCTACGTCTACGGCATGTCGTGGAGGCGATTTGAAGGCGTGTCATGCAATGACAATGAGGTGCAGTGGCCAGCCGATGAACGGGGACAAGTCTGGTACCAATTCACCCCGGAGGGATGGAAGGCTTGGTTGGCCTGGAAATCCCAACCAGGAAGGTGGTATCGGGCACGCGACAGCCGGCATCTCCTCAGACTGCGCTACACGCGCCTCCGAAATGAATGTTAAAAATTCAAAAATTCAAAACAAATTCATGAAAACATTAAAATATTCTTGCTGATTTCAATAGTTCTTTAGGAACAGTTCTAATAGGGAGAACGAGACCTGCAACATTAATAAAGTCTAAGGGCAAATGTGATAAACTCACTGAGAAAAAAGTCTGTTAAAAATTCCGTTAAATTTCTAAGAATTCTCGTTAAGTCGTTAAGCCAGATTTTAACGAAGAATGTCGTTAATTCGTTAAATTCGTTAAATCGTTAATCGTTAAATGTGCACCCCTGGTGCTGATCACGAATCTGACATCCGCTTTTGAAATTACGGCCGATTACTGTAGGTTCGGGTGAGTACGGCTATCGAGGACATAGTTACCGATATCGCCAAAATTTCGCCTAGTGGGGTTATTTGGGGTGCTGATCACGAACCTAGCATCCGTTTTTCGTATTACGCTGGAGTTTTGGCGAAATCGGTGACCTTAGTCACCCGCACCTTCCTTAACCTAGGAAGGGAATGAAGATCTGTGGACATTCACGATATTTTACCTACTGCGTTAAGGTTACATATGTTTAGTGTACAATGACCCCGGAATGGCCATGGGGGGGGGGGGGTGGGCGATGTCCGTTCCTCCTCGTGGTGCCACTGGAAACTGTTCGCTTCTGCGAGCTGAGCTAATCACGGACATTCGAGTACAGGCGATAGGCCCTAGTGACAGGCCGGCCTATGGAGATCCCATGTCACATCATATGGTTGATGGTGCTAAATGTTTCACTAGATAATGCTACAGCGTCCGGGGGAGCCGATGCGCACTCGCAGAGCCCGGCGAGTGTGAGAAGTATGCGAGGGTCCATGATACGAGGACATCGTGGGGAAAATGAGCTAGTCCGAAAGTCCCGTAACGTAGGCAAGACCCACGTAGCTACGCTGAATGTGGGTACGTTTTCTCGCACGAGTTGGCAGAAGCACTGGAGCGAAGGCGAGTCAACTTACGTGCGGTACAAGAGACAAGGTGGTCCTGTTGTAAGTCGAGGGAAATATGCCGAGGCTTCAAGGCCATTCTGTGCGACAGGACCACCAGCGGAGTTGGTGTAATCGTCTCCGAACGTTTCCGAGACGCGATTATAAGTGTGGAACGTTTTAATGACCGCTTGATGAAGGTCGTGGTCGCTGCTGAATAGCGTATTTATCATTTCTTCTTTGCGTACGCTCCGCAGACAGAATGCTCCGAGCGAGCCAAGGACGAGATTTGGACCCTGCTTGATGAGAAGACAGCAGAGCTGCCGCCAGAAGAGGCTGTCGTTATCACAAATGACCTCAACGGTCGTGTGGGGACTGCGAAAGATGGTCACAGCTGTCACGGCGGTTCTGGATATGGAGCTAATGGTGAGCGAATCGTTGAGTATGCGCACTCGCATAACCTTATCATCGCGAACACCGTATTTCGAAAGCGTGACTCCCATCTGGTGTCCTTCTATAGCGGGAGCACCAAGACACAGATCGACTTCATCCTTCCTTGTGAAGCATCGCGATCGATAGCTGGTTACAGATGCGAGGGTGGTGCCGTACGAGACTGTCGCCATACAGCACCGTTCGCTATATGCACTCTTAAGTTCGCCCCTCCTATGCTGAGGCAGGTCGAGAAATGCTTGGGCATCAACGATGAGAGCGTCCATCTACTGACGAACCGCAAGATGCTATGAAACGATGGCATGACTACTTCGAGAGAATTTCGACAGTAGAGTTTGTTATTCCGCCCATCCCTTGCGTCCCTCCTACACACGGTCCTGTGCAGAAAACCACTGTGGAAGAGATGGAAGCGGCTTTGAAGAAGATTTAGCCAGACAAAGCAACGGGCCCTGACGTTGTAGCGGCCGACCTATGGAACTTGAGGTGTTGGAGTTCTGCTGAGTGGCTATCGAAGTTTTTCAACCAGGTTGTTACGGAAAAGAAGGTACCTAGTAGTTGGCAGGAAAGCACGACGATCCCGATTTGGAAGAAGAAGGGCAGTCCTGAGGACTGTACCAATTACCGTCCAATGCGCTTGTTTTCGCACAGCATGAAAATCTTCGAGAGAATTGTAGATGGACGTATTCGCGATGGTCGTCCAACTTCCACCAACCAATGTGGCTTCGTAGCGGGCTGTGGTCACCATCGATGCCATACATGCTCTTGTCTTCTGGTAGAGAGACATGACGAAAAGCAGAAACCGCTGCATTTAGCTTTTCTCGACTTAGAGAAAGCATTTGATCGTGTACCTCCGTGAGGTTTTATGGTACGCCTTACGACAACACAGTGTTCCCGAAGAGCTTATTGAGTCGGTGCGCATACTTTCCTCTGGTCCAAAGAGTAGTGTGCGAGCGCCAGCCGGCACAATCGACGGAGTTTCCTATCTCCGTCGGTGTTCACCAGGGCTCTGCGTTTTCCCCGCTCCTATTCATTGTCGTAATGGATGCCATTTCGAAAACCATCAGAAGCCTACCACTGGACGCTGCTGTATGCAAATGACATAACGCTTGCAAGCGAAGAGAAGAGTGAACTCGAGCGACAAGCGCAAGCTTGGTACGACCGCTTGGCGATGTTCGGGCTCAAGCTAAACGTCAACAAATATGAGTACTTGACGACAGGCGTAAACGAAGTCGGGTCCATGAGATCAATGGCACTGCGCTTGTACGAGTGACAACTTCAAGTACCTTGGATCTGTAATTGCGTTTGATGGTAGTCTGACGTTCGAGGTGAACTCGTGCATTAGCGTAGCGTGGTCCAAATGGCGCTCGATGACAGGCGTTTTATGCGGACAGAAAGATACCGGAACGGATTTATGGAAGATTTATGAAACCATCGTCCGACCTGTAGCGATGTATGGAGCTGAGTGCTGGCCTGCAACCAAAGAGGTTGAGACTCGCATAATGGAAACGGAAAATGCTGCGCTGTACGGCTGTGATACGCGTCTGGACCGCATTCGCAACGATGAAATACGCCAGAGGTTTTGTGTCGCTCCAATTGCTGACAAGTTACGTGAAGCTCGCCTTCGGTGAGCTTCGCGTAACTATGGTGACGTTCTCCGAGCCAGTGGTGACACTATTAGGAAGATTGGCCTTAATATAGATGTGCCTGGAAAACGGCCTAAAAGGCGGCCGAAGCAGCGTTGGCTTTATGCGTTGCATTGTGGACCTGAGGGCTGCTGGTACCATCCCAATCAAGCATGTGATCGCGTAAAGTGGTGTCACCACAACAGAATAGCGGGACCCCGTCCAGGCTCAAGCGTGATGTGCAAGAATCGCAGGGGGGTCGTACTTTGCCTCAAGTTGGGGGGGGGGGGGGGTCGTATTTCGACATGGTTCTCAAGGAAAAATTTCTCGGAGTGATGGCTCATTCGTAAGTAGTGTAAGCAGGAGGTCTGTAAATAAAAAATTATTATTATTATTCAATTAATAAAGTTTTAAAGCAATAATTCGATTAAATGAAGATTTTTTATGCATCGCAACGACATGGCAACACCCTGAGCACCGCTTTTTCTACGGAAAGAAGACATCATTTAAATTTGAATGTATCTAATAAATATTAATAGTTGCTGTATGTGGCTACCGAAAGTTAACATTCAATTTGCAGTAGAAAAAAATACAGGCCAGTTCTAAGCAACCATTCGTGCGATCAGTAGAGCGATTTTCCTGAATTTTTTCTCTTAATTTTTCAAAAACAAAGTGTTTCCTGAACAAGGCTACCACTGGAGCTGAAAACGGAGTTTACCACGCAGTGATTTTATTTAGCACTTGCTCAAAAAATCAAGTCTTCCCTAAGCGGTCTTCCTTGTGATCAGGTGAGGTCATGCTCAATTTTTCTTCAAAAATAAAGTTTTTCCTGAACGGAACAAATCTCTAAAGCTGGCATGCAGCTTTAGAAATCGATAACTCCTATTATATATATATATATATATATATATATATATATATATATATATATATATATAATATATATATATATATATATATATAGGATCCACCCTTTCCTAAGCGATTTTCTTGTGATCAGGTGAGGTCATGCTCAATTTTTTAAATTTCTAAACGGAACGATCTGCAAAGCTGGCATGTATCTTTAGAAATTCGATAATTTATATTATATATATATATTCTAGAATCCACCTTTTCCTAAGCCAAAAAGTTTTCCTTGTGATCAGATGAGGTCATGCCCAAATTTTTTTCAAAAATAAAGATTGTTCTACCTGAACGGAACCATCTCTAGAGCTGAAATGTAGCTTCACAAAAGCTCAATCCTTGACTGATACATAGCAAAAATGCAGCTTATCTGGAGCTATTTTCGATGTGATCAAGAAGGATGGATCACTGGTCGATTGCTCGTCGATGTGATTGGAAGGTGTTATACATGGACTTTGTTCAACCGAGCGTAACTCGCCCAATTTTGAGAGCTGTGCAAAAGCGGGTAGCATTCAGAAAAAGAAATTCTCTTTCTCATGAGCATAAAACCGCCTTTCAAAAAAAGTATCTTCATGCGCAGCCGAAGGATGCGGTTTTTGCTCGAAAAAATTGGAGTAGTATTACAAAAATGGATATAAACTCACTAATTTTTGAGAGCTTTGCAAACACGGTAGCATCTTAGAAAACTAGAGAAAATGCTTTACCTTTTGAATGCAAAATCAAATATACGTGCCGAAAATGGCACCCCGGCCGCGCATGAAGGTGCCTTTTTCTTTTTGAAAGACGGTTTTGTAATCGTCAAAAAAGGCATCTTCTCTAGCTTTCCGAATACCGCCCGCATTTGCACAGCTCTCAGAGGTCTCTGAGTTATAATCGTTTAAGTGCGGGTATCCGCAATCTGCGGCCTCGCACGCAACACGCGATGCGATGTACGCTCCCAAAGGCCTATGTTATACTCCGTGGGAGCTATGCGCGGATGTCCGCGTACGGAAGGTGCACCGCGGACGGTCGTCGTCGTCCCGGGACGGGCTAGCGTAGCATTGGAGTGCGTTTCCCGCGCCGAACTCCTTGGGACGACAGCCTTCCGTCTGCCGTCCCGCGGGCGGGAAGTATAACAGCTCCCTCGTCGTCTGTTGGCGGCAATCCGCGGACGGCGGGTATGGCGGGCCGCGACGAGTGGCCCGGCGCGGGGTCCCCGGCGCGATTTCCGCCCATCCGCGGATGCGATATGATGTACGCTCCCTAAGGCTCTGAGTTATACTCCCGCGGGAGCATCCGCGGAAGGGCGGGAATCGCGCCGAAACTCCTCACCTGGCCAATCGCCGCGCCTCGCCACGCTCGCCTCCGCCGTGCACCATTGGTCCGCGGACGTTCCGCGGATGCTCCCGCGGGAGTATAACAGAGGCCTAAGGCCTATAGTATACTCCCGCGGGACGACGACGACCGTCCGCGGCATGTCCCGTGGACGGTCGTCGTCGACCCGGAACGGCCCGTTTCGCACTGGAGCGCGTTTTTTGGCGCCAGACACCGCTTGACGACAACCCCCCTCATTGTCCGTCAGCGGCGATGCTTACGTGGTTGGGCCGCGACGAGTGCAGGTGCGGGGCCTAGGGACAATTGATTGCTCGTCCGTGGTACTGCCAATATCTTTGCACATATCAGTTTGTTCTGGGACAATTTCGCTGACTGGTGACAGTTGGTGCCATGCCGTTCGTCGTATCGAAGTCGCCAACCGTAAACACCACAACATGGCAGCGTGGCAGGCAGCCACGATCGCCGGTGTTTACTACCACGACGCTTCCACTGCAGGTGATCACCAAAGAACTGATGTTTGATGAGGTTTCGCAAGACGTCACCACTTGCGCCGTAGCACAGCTCAGACACGCTGATCTGTGATGGAATACGTCACTGCGCCGCATCTTTCGCTTATGCTTCACTCCAAGATCGCTATTGTTCCGCTGCGCGTTCTTGCTAACGTGTACTTCTTCGTTCAGCTCCCTAAACATTAGCAACCACATATTATGATGGCCGAAGGTGTTTCGATCGGGCAGTCGATCCTATTATAGTCGCTCAGACAATCAATATCGATCGATATTATCTGTCGCTTGAGCGGTGCTATCGGTTTTCTCTCAGACTTAATCGATCGGGGTGGGTGTTCCGTGATTATGATGGCCGAAGGAAGGTCGACCAGCTAATCAGCCACCATGGTGAAGCTTCCATCAGGCAGTCAATATCAACTGATATTATTGATTTGTCAATGTCATAGTCTGGAACAGGGGTGCACACAAAATTTTGTGCGTTAAATTTTTTAACGAAATTTTTTAACGGAAAATTTTCGTTAAACTTCCGGTAAATCGTTAAATTTCGTAAAAAATACGGTTAGCTGCAGACCATTGTTTCAAGTAAAAAGAAATCAAAGAAAACATATAGGTTTTAACTTCAAAAGGTCAACAGCTAAAGTTCAAGGAATGGAGTGTAACGCTGCAAAGAAAATAAACAATTCAACATCAACAAACATCAACAACTTCAACAAGGTGATCACCGGCAAGGCATCTTAAAATGTGCGATCAGGCAGAACCGAAGTTCCCCGCTTTCTTAGTTCTTTGCGAAACCGCTATGTGTGACTGTTCTACGAGCATATAGATACGAGCAACAGCCCATGAAGTACAGAAAGTTATAATAAAAATGCAATTAAAAGCCTATCAGTGGAATGTTAACACCTTGTCGAACGCACGATTTTCGAGTGTCTTGTGTGCAGGACCACTCCATTTTTGCAACGTCGGGACCGTGACACGGTATCAGGTCATACGGTCCCACGCTGCCGAAAGGTGTGATACGTCGTGAAAGTGTTAACGTAGAAGAAAAGTAGCATTCCTAATTTTTTATTAGCGTTTCTCTAAGATCGTCTGAAACACGTCTAGCGGCCGAAAACATTCTCTCTGTCTCGACTGTTCCAGGTGGCGAAAAAAGTATTCTGGGATAAGCAGCGCCAGCTGAAGATATGCATATCTTATGAGACCTAGAGATATACCAGTATATTTGTCGAATCGTTAACGTGCTTAGGGGCTCGGCGAAGAAATGTCTGCATTAAATGATAAGGATAAAGAGCGGCATTACCCAATCCCTCCCTTTTTAGTTGCGCCACGCATTCTACTTCTAGGCGATGTCGTGGAGGCGATGAATGCGTATTTGGCCAAACAATGACTTGCCGTGGCCAGCCGATGAAGAAGTCAGCGCTTTATCCTTCCCAGACAATTCCAGTACCAATTCCCCGACCCCGGAGGGAAGAAAGGCTTGGTTGGCCTAGATTTCACCAATGTTGCAGACGAACGAGAATCGGGTGTACGTGACAGCCCGCACCTCCTCCTACTACGCTACATGCGCCCCCAAAATCCATTTAAAAATTCCAAAGTTCAAAACAATTTCATGAAATCGTTAAAATATTCTTGCTGATTTCAGTAGTTTTATCAGGAACAGTCCTAACCGGGAGGATGAGGATTGCGTCATTAGTGAAGAGAAAGGGTAAATGCGATAAACTCACTGAGAAGAACGGCATTTAAAATTTCCGTTAAATTTCTAAAATTTCCCTTAAGTCGTTAAGCCAGATTTTAACGAAAAATGGATTTTAACGAATTTGTTAAATTCGTTAAATCGTTAACCTTCGCCGGCGACCAACGCTGAATGAGGAGGCATCTCTAGCTAGGTTTGAGCTACTTTCCCAGCGTGGCCCGCCATACTCGAAGCCGGCAAGCCTTGCATGGCCGCATTTCCATGGCTGAGGAAGCATCGCTAGCTAGGTTTGGGCTACGTTCCCAGCGTGGCCCGCCATAACCGAACACGGCAAGCCTGGCGTAGCCGGCACGTCCAGCCTTCGGTGCCGGCGAAGCCGGCGACAGTCGCTGGTATCACCAATGCCCAATGTTCACCCAGGGCCGTTCTCTACACCCACAAATTACGCGTTCAACGAATAAAAAGTGGTCGTCCCTTGCCAGGGAGAAGACAGTTCCTCATTGTTTTTTGTAGGATGTGGCAAGCGTTTGTGTTTTGCTTGTGTTTCATAGATGTGTACCATAGCTGTTGACTAAAAGGGAAGAGCAAGACAGGACTTTTGTCTCCAGAGAAATGATGTGCTTCAGATACCCATCGTTAAAAAACTAGCACATATGAAGGCGCAAATAGACAGTCTTAGTTTGTTTAAGCATTGATGACCTAAAATTGAGTCCTGTGATCACGAGAAAGAGTAATAACAACAAACCAATATGTGCAAAAATATTGGTAGTAAAGCGTTCAGAAAAGTGTTCATCAAATCTAACTGTAATTCTCGACTCCGCTCACACTGCCCTACATCCTGTCAAAATAGCATCGCAGAAGCTGACCTTGAGTTGGGAACCTTTCCTTGTAAGGGATCGTTCAGTCCTATGGTACACTCTCGCGTTGCGCCGGCGACGGGCTCGGGCAACTGTTAATGATACGCCTTCGCTGCAGTGGCGGACGGCGCAGTGGGTGTCGCGATTGTCAGTTGGTGCGCCGTCGCCCCCGCGACGCGCTCAGAGGGTGATATGCCTCAGTGTTGCAGAAGGGGAACATGGTCCCGCGCTACGGCCGTCGCTCGCCGCCGTGCTGTGCACAGAAACGAGCGACGGTCGCGGAGAGGGAAGCGTTCGTCGTGCACTATTTTTGCACTTGTTTCGACCGCGCGTCGTGAGGCATCGCCGTCGCTGTGCAATACCGCCTCGGTGAACGGGAGTATACCATAGGCCTTAGTCCTACTTTATATTCTTGCCGCCGCTCGCGGCACGATGGTCAGATTAGATTTCGACCGGGCGGCGCGAAAAATCGATAACTACGGCGATCGTGGTGCCGCGCCGCGTGGCAGCGCATGTATAAACTAGGGCTTAGAGTGGTCGGAATGCGCGACGCGACGCATGACAGGCTCCCATATCGATTTATCGCGTCACGCTATCAATACGAGAAATTATAACATCGCGTCGCGCGTCGATTGCACACTGAAGGGTTCCTAACGATGAACCGATGTGGTGACATTCCCCACTACTGGTTTATTAAAAATATTAATGTTAATGTTCCAATGTCCCTCTACCCTCTCGGACAATATGATCCTGTGCTGTGGAATTTCGAACACAACTTTTGCCAAGTGGCGGGAGCTCTAATTCTAGATTTCTACTATATTATTAGGTTGTCGCATTGCCTGCTTTCGATTAGTTAACTAAATTTAACTTTACGTGTTTAAATTTTTAAAAAATTGAAAAAACTAAAATTAAAATTAAAGTTAACTTTACGCGTTTAAATGAAAAATAAATAATAAATAATAGTTGCCATGTCCGACTTTCTATGAACCTGGGCATGATGTCGAATTCGTAGTAGTTCTTCCTTGAACTCTAGGCGAGGTTGGTAACAGCGTTTATTGGCTTACGTTTCGGCGAGCTCGCCTTCTTCAAAGCCTAACCAAGGATCGCCAGGCGATCAGGGCAGTAGTGCTCAGGAGGGTACCTACGAAGACCGTACCCTGACTAGAATGCTAGCCCCTTTTTTGGTAACAGCGTTTATTGGGCTTATGTTTCTGCGAGATCGCCTTCTTCAGAGCCTGAAATGAAACAGACCTAAGTGTGACCACTCGACCAACTCGGGCTTGCATTCTAGTCAGGGTACAGTCTTCGTTTGTACCCTCACGAGCACTACAGTACCGGACGCGTCTTTTGAATAGACGCCGAAAAAACCGCACTTTTGCGGTTTTTGCGTCTTTTGCTATAACTCCCACGCCCAAAATTCATCCCTTTGAAAAACCAAGAGTATATTTGAGCTCAGGAGATCGAGCTCTATCGTTTGGTATATACACTTCATACGAATGATCAAAAATGGCCAAAATTGAAAACTTGCGCTCCATTGAGAACGCGGACGAGTTGTCGGCCGCAAGGCGCCAAAACCGTTGCATGCTCACAATTCCTCTAATTTAAGGTTTTTTGAGAAATGGTTGGTACCGTTCGATTCGTCTCCTCAGGATCTACACAACCGCATATACATCTTCGCCAAACCACCGCATTTTCGCAGTGGGTGGTCAAAGATGACGGGAGCAGACTTTTTGCCATTGGAGAAGATTATATTCCAGGACTTGCATGTTCTCGGAGCATTTCAAGCATGGCGTAAGGTGTTTTGTTTGTCAAATTATCTTACGAATTGGCAAGGTTACGGTGGTGCGAAAGTGCAGGTTGGGCATGTGTGACACGATTTTTTCAGATTTCGGTCGACCGCAGCGAGTACACGAGACGAGCTAACGGCATGCAAACTCGCGGACGAGCAAAGCACCGAAGGCACTTTACGATGACCTGCTCGCAACTCTCCAGGTGCCTAAACTGCTTTAGCACAATCTGTCATTTTGGAGCGGCGGAGGGCGACGGCGAAGTTCCTTCCGCCATTATTCGCCCACATTCGAGTTCTCGACGCTCTCAATGGCACCACTCTGTGCAGCTCGAGAAGCTCTATCGAATGGTGTCAATCTCGACCAATTCTAGGAATATCGATTTTTTGACAATTTCGCATCCAAGGCGAGGCGGCTGAAGGCCGCGGCAGAAGGACAATGAGGTCATCGAAAATCGATCTTTTTGAGCCGGGCCAAATTTCCTCGTCCAAAATCATCTAGGGGTTATTTGGAGCGCTGATTACGAATCCCGAAGTCCTTTTGGCCGATTATGGCAGGAGAGCACCCATACCGATAACTGAGGGTGGTCAGTGATCCTGACCCTGCCAACTTCAAATGGCTGTAACATGCCGAAATCGGTGGAATACTTAAAAACGGACGTCGGATTCGTAATCAGCACCCCAAATAACCCCTAGATGATTTTGGACAAGAACATGTGGCAATTTTCGAAATCGTCGACTTTCGATGACGTCACCGTCTGAGCAGGCTCGGCGAAGAGCCCTCGTCCTCGAAGGAAATTGTCAACAAATCAATTTTCCCGGAATTAGTCGAGATTAATACCGTTCGATAGAGCTTTTCGAGCTGAACAGAACGATACCATCTCGTGGGTCAACAAATCAAATTTGGGAGAGTAAGGCGGAAGAATCTTCACCGCTGCCCTCCGCAGCTCTAAAATGGCAGCTGAGACTAAGGCAGTTTAGGCAGCTGGAGAGTTACAGGCACTTCATCGTAAAGTGCCTTAGCTGATTTGCTAGCCTACGCATTCGTAGGCCGCTAGCTGATCGCGTGTTCCTACAGTGGTCGACTGAAATCGGAAAAAATCGTGTCACACAAGGATAAACTGCATTAAACTGCATTTTCGCACCGCTGTAACTTTGTCCAATCATAAGTTACGTTGCTGTCTTTCAGCGCACCTATTGAGCGTTCTACTGCTTATAAAATGCACAAGTTGCTGCCCGAAAGATTCAAATATGACGGAGTTATTGCGCTCAGAACACGCCCGTGCGTCAAATTTAGCACAGCAACGGTCGATGTTCTCCGCGCTCTTAATCGCCCATATTACAGTTCTTGCTGCTTGCAGTAACACCATTCAATTCACCACCAAAAGCTCTATTGAACGGTATCAGACTTGGCCCGGCTCAAAAATACCGATTTTCGATGACGTCATTGTCCTTCTGCCGCGGCCTTGAGCCGCCTCGCCTTGGGGCGAGTAAGGGTGCGGAAGGAACTTCGCGCCGTCGCCATCCGAGGCTCCAAAATGGCAGATTGTGCTAAAGCAGTTAAGCCATCTGGAGAGCTGCCTCGTGTACCCGCAGCGGTCGACCGAATTCTGAAAAAGCCGTGTCACACATGCCCAACCTACATTTTCACACCGCCGTAACCTTGCCAATTCGTAAGATAATTTGCTGTGCTTTGGCGCTTTACTAGAGCATATTACTGCCTACAGAACCCACACGTTCCGGCCAGAAAGATTGGAAGCTGACAGAGTTATTGCGCTCCGAACACGCCCGCGCGTGCAATCTTGCACAGCAACGGTCTCTGTTCTCCTTGCTCTTACACGCCCAGACACGATTCTCGCCAATCATAGTAACACCGTTCAATTCAGCACGAAAAGCTCTACGAAACGGTATCAAACTCGACCAATTTCGAAAAAGTCGATTTTCGATGACGTCATCGTCCATCTGGCGCGGCCTAGGGCCGTCTTCGATGAGAAGCTGTCAAAAAATCGATGTTTTTAAAATTGGTCGGAGTTGATACCGTTCGATAGAACTTTTCGAGCTGAACAGAATGGTACCCTGGCTGGTGCTCGAAAGCTCGAACGTGGGCGAGTAAGGGCGGATGCAGCTTCACCGCTGCCCTAAGCCGCTCTAAAATGGCAGATGGGGTTAAGGCAGTTTAGGCAGCTGGAGAGTTAGGAGCAGATCGTCGTAAAGCGCCTTCAGCGCTTTGCTCATCCGCTAGTTTGCATGCTGTTAGCTCGCCTCGTGTACCCGCAGCGGTCGACCGAATTCTGAAAAAGTCGTGTCACACATGCCCAACCCGCATTTTCGCACCGCCGTAACCTTGCCAATTCGTAAGATAATTTGCTGTGCTTTGGCGCTTTACTAGAGCATATTACTGCCTACGGAAACCACACGTTCCAGCCATAAAGGTTGGAAGCTGACAGAGTTATCGCGCTCCGAACACGCCCGCGCGTGCAATTTGCGAGCTGTCGCGCCCAGTCGATTGATAGATTCGATCCTATATACATTGTGCATAGCGCACTCCATAGTCTCACTGGAGCAGAGTACTGCAATTTCTGAGTAGGGCGACTGAGAATTTCTCATAAAACTCCCTAAATGCTCTACAAACTGTACCCCCTTCGATTGATAGGTTCGGTCCTACATGCATTGTGCACGGCGCACTCTCAGACGATTCCTGGTATGACAAAACACCTTACGCCATGCTTGAAATGCTCCGAGAACATGCAAGTCCTGGAATATAATCTTCTCCAATGGCAAAAAGTCTGCTCCCGTCATCTTTGACCACCCACTGCGAAAATGCGGTGGTTTGGCGAAGATGTATATGTTGTTGTGTAGATCTCGAGGAGACGAATCGAACGGTACCAACCGTTTCTCAAAAAACCTTAAACTAGAGGAATTGTGAGCATGCAACGGTTTTGGCGCCTTGCGGCCGACAATTCGTCCGCGGCCGGCCTTCTCAATGGAGCGCAAGTTTTCAATTTTGGCCATTTTTGATCTTTCGTATGAAGTGTATATACCAAACGATAGAGCTCGATCTCCAGAGCTCAAATATACTCTTGGTTTTTCAAAGGGATTAATTTTCGGCGTGGGAGTTATAGCAAAAAGATGCAAAAACCGCAAAAGTGCGTTTTTCCGGCGTCTATTCAAAAGACGCGTCCGGTACTGTACTGATCGCCTGGCGATCATTAGTTAGGCTCTGAAGAGGGCAATCCATCCGAAATGCAAGCCCAATAAACGCTGTTACCAACCTCGCCTAGAGTTCAAGGAAGAACTACTACGAATAAATAATAGATGATAAAAAATCAAAGTTGAATTTAACTTTACGTCTTTAACAAGCGTTTCTGTAGGCATCTTTCGCGAAATTTTCGTTGACCCTTTTAAAGAGTTTTTCAGATTAAGACGTTCAAGCAAAAGTACCGAGTGCGGGTTTGCTTGTTGTATGAATTAAGCAAAGAAGAACTACTGCAGAATTCCATTGCATCTTGCCTGAAGTATTTGGTAATGAGTTCCATCATATCGTCAATGCTAGCGATGGCTTCAACGTTTCCGACACGCTGACGAGAGCCTTGAAGACGAAGAACATCAACGACGTCGTGAAGTTGTGCATAGCCAGGAATTCAAGAAAGCTGTCAAGTCGGGTCCAACACAAACTACACGTGAGCTCGCGCAGAAGTTCGGCTTTCACCAATCTACCCTTGCCGATCCTTTGCATGTAATCAAAAAGTCAAATCGGTGCGGAAAATGGGTGCCACATCAGCCCAGCGACACAAACAAGGCAGCACGAGTCGCCATCGCTGGAATTCTCATCCGTAAGACCAAGAACACCGGTTTCTATGACTCCATCGTGACGTCGGATGAGAAGTGGATACATTACGACAACACCACAAAAAAGCGGCAATGGTTGAGCCTCGGTGAGGTTCCGAAGACAACGACGAAATCTGACATTCACGGAAAAAAGTCATGCTCTGTGCTTGGTGGAACAATAGAGGTCTGGTGCATTTTGAGGTGCTGAGTTCAGTTAAACAGTTACGGGAGACCTTTACAAAGAACAACTGAGCCGCGTGGACCAAGCACTGCATCAACAAGGAGTGAACACAGCAACTGCGAAATTTGTCCATGACAAGGATCCACAACGCACGCCGCAAATATCTCGTTGCAAAAAAAATGAGAAGTTCGGGTGGGAACTTCTGCCTCACCCGCCTTATAGCCCAGATCTTGCGCCACCAGCCTATCATATTTTCCGGTCAGCACGCCTTCGCGGAAAAGATTCAAGAACCGTGACGAAGTCGAAATTTAGGTGTCCAACTTCTTCGAGTCGCAGTCACCGGAGTTCTTCAAGAAAGGCACCCATTCTTTGCGAGGACGATGGTGACATGACATTGATAATAATGAGGATTACCTCTTGTATTAAGGTACGGTCACTCTTCGCTTGTAGCGAAATTTCTTTTTGAGCAAAACCGACACTTTTAATTCGACAACCTCATATTAGGGTGTAACGAATTAAATGGCACTGGCTCGCGCCATTTTTTGGTGCGTTTTTACGCGTTTGATCAAGAACAAATCGTAACATATGGCATATCGTTTAGAAGCGCAAACTTTGCTCTACCGGCGAGTACCAAATTTTTTTATGTAAAAGTGGGAAAACTTTAGAGTTTTATTGACTTTCTTGCAGATGGACAAAAGGGTAATCCGAGGCATTTAATTGTATGAATTCAAGCTGGGCACTACAGCTAAGGAGGCGGACGAGAAGATCAACGCCGCATTCGGTCAAGGATGTTCCACAATTCGGACGGCGTATCGTTGGTATCAGAAGTTCCGGAATGGAGATGAGAGCTTGGAAGAACATGAAGGTCGTGGGAGGCATAGTGATGTTGATGAGGACAAGCTGAGAGATGTGGTAGAGGAGGATCCACACAAAGGTACCAGGGAGATAGCGAAGGTTCTTGTCGTCAGTCACAACACAGCTGCCCGGCATCTGAAGGAAATTGGAATGACCAAAAAGCTGGAAAGATGGGTGCCTCACGAGCTGTCTGAGGAGCAAAGAAATCGACGATATGAGATCTCGTCCGCACTGCTTCTACGGAACGAAACGGACCCATTCCTTGATCGCATCGTAACCTGTGACGAGAAATGGATAATGTACGACAACAGGCGACGATCGGCACAGAGGGTGGACAGCGATGAGAGCCCCAAGGTTTTTGCGAAGCCGGAATTGCACCAAAGGAAAATAATGGTGACAGTATGGTGGTGTTCGCTGGGAATTATTCACCACAGCTTCCTCCCTCCCGGTGAATCCATCACGGCAGAGAAGTACTGCACTGAAATTGAAGAAATGATGAAAAAGTTGAAGGATATCCGGCCGGCCTTGGTAAACCGAAGGCGAGTTCTCCTTCTGCACGACAATGCTCGCCCCCATGTAGCACGAATGACGTTGCAGAAATTGAATGAGCTGAGCATTGAAACTCTTCCACATCCTCCGTTTTCTCCCGACCTCTCCCAAACAACTTTCATTTCTTCAAGCATCTTGGCGACTTCTAGGTAGGGAAAATATTCAAATACCAGCAGGATGCCGAAAGTGCCTTCGAAGATTTCGTCAATTCTAGAACTTCTGATTTTTATGCTACTGGGATAAAAAAGCTTGTGTCACGTTGGCAAAGATGTGTAGAATCAGAAAGTTTTTATTTCGATTAATAAACTTGCCTACAAGCCAAGATATTAACTGTTTAAAGGCGCCCACAGAGTTCTGCGGCAGCGCCGCGGCCGTATGCTTAACCATAGGGCAGAAACGCAGAGCTCGCCGCCGGCGGCGTCCCTGCCCTATCCTTAACCATAGCGGCGAGCGGCGTTGCCGCAGAACTCTGTGGGGGCCTTAAGTTTACAGTGGTTCAGTGCCATTTATTTCGTTACAACCTAATACAAGAGTGGCGAAGCTCACCGAAGTATCGCGGGAGTATGTATAAGTTGCCGCCATGCATTACGTTCATCGACCTGAAGAAGGCATCTCTGCACATCCCAATATCGAAGTGCGTGCAATCTCAGTGCCATTATTCTTAATGGAGCCGGACTCGTTTACGTCAGTCGTTAGGTACTCGGCCTTCCTGATGTTCATTCAAAGCCCGAACATCGGTAGGCCGTCGCACCAAACTTGTACTTGCCGCTCGAGATCACCCTTGTCTTCGCAAGCGAGCATCACGTCATCAGCATAAAGCAGCGTCCACGAAACAGGTTGCTGAAGATCTCACGTAATGGCATCCATGATGACAACAATGAGAGTGGAGAAAGCCCAGATTCCTGGTGCACCCCAACAGAGATGAGAAACTCCCCTTAGGTTCCTGTTCCAGCTTGAACTCGACTCTTTGGAGTAGAGTAGTCGCACTCACTCTATGAGTTCATTAGGAACTCCATGATGTCGCAAGACGTCCCATATCACTTCACGTGGTACGGGATCGAAGCCCCTCTCCAAGTCGAGGAAGATGATATGCACTGGATTCAGTTTCTCGCGGTTCTCCTCTAACAGGAGGCGGGGGTGTGTATGGTATCGATGGTGCTAGTCAGGATGCCACACTTTTGCTGGTACAGAACAAGCTATTGATGGTCATCGGTCGAACACAATCGACAGTCGATTGTCTGTCCTGCAGTGACATTTGGAATAAAAGTTTCACTGAGTTTTTCAAACACAAATATAGCTGGGCCGACCTGCGCAACATGTTTAGGAACTGGACAAAGCTGCGAAAGAGCACGGCTCGGTGGAGTGAGAGTACGAGCAAAAATATCTATTTTTGCGTGTGGACGCACTTACAATAAGATCCCACTCGACACTGCGCGACAGGTATCCAGAGACTGTGATTCAGTCGAGTGCGTTGGACGTCTAGGCGTTTCTCGACGCAATGCTCCTACATGACCGCGTGTAACGTGAGTAAGCGGCTAAGCGATGGACTTCAGCGCGCCAGCCTCAACGGAGCTCCTATCTCCTCGACGCAGAGGAAAAATGCCTTCCTTACCATCTGAAAGGACCAAGTCGTCGTTTTCTCAACTGCTGGAATAATTCATATTCTACTGAAGGACAGCAAGGCTGGTCTTTATTACGAGTGTTTTTCATCTAAGCTAGGCAAGGTACTTTATCGTTACAGCGTGTATCTCGAAAGGGTAGCAACTGAATCTAGCAACGAAGTGGCTTTCCATAAGTGTATGAATTTGCACTCGAATAAAGACAGTGAATACCTAACTTAGTCAGGGCTGATGGAGAGCTGATCTCAACGAACAGGGATAAAGCTAACCAAGTTTTGCGGATGGTTTACAACAGGAATCAGATTGATGGGGACAGTGCGTTAGTCAATGACACTAACGAATTGCTTTATTGCCCGCAAATGAGTTCTATTAAATGGTTCCGTAAGGTTGAGATTATTGACACTCTGTAAAACTGAGAAAGCTCTTTTCCTGTATTCCCGGACTTTATGCTCAGCATTTTCATAAAGAAGGTTGTTTCCACATATCCTCTAGAACATGTTTTCAATCTCAGCTACATAATAGCAGAAGTTGCAAATAGATGGGAACATGTATTTGTAACTCTCACTTCAAAGAAGCCTCAGCTAAATGATCACAGGAACCTCAAATCCGTTGGTATGTTTTACCTCAATATTTGCAGGGACTTTCGAAAATATTCCCAAGAAGCACATATTATTGCATCTTGAAAGAGGCGATGAGATCTCCAGCGACCAGCATAGTTTTATGATAGGTCGATAGGTGAAAATCGCTCTGCTTACATCCAATAATGACACGTCGAAGGCAGCCGGGGAGAAAAAAGCACTGATATTGTGTGTTTTAACTTTTCAAAGGAATAACGAGTACCAGAGCTTGCCGCAGCGAGACTATGGCGAATGGGGCGAGCGGCGAGAAGGTTTGATGAGGTAGCAGTAGAAAAATTAATGATCAAAATGAATGCAGTAGGAATTCATCCCCTGTTCAACAATTGGATTCGGCCCTGTTTTTAGCAGGAAAAACTATTAGTTTAAGGTGAGGGGCAAATACTCTGATACCTTTCCTGTATTCAGCGGTGTTCCCAACGAAGGTGTATTGTCTCCGATTTTACTATTTCTGTTGTACTCCCAAGCTACATTAGTACTTTGGGGATTACGTTTAAAACATACGCCGATAATGTTAAAAATTACAAAAAAAATTGAGCACAATGGAGACTCAAACTGTCTTCAATTGATCTTATTACTTGTTGTGTAGAAAAATGAGAATTGCCAATTGCGTCTGAAACCACGTGTTTTCTGATGATTGTGTCTAGAAGCCATACTACGATAGGATTAATGACTGCGTTTCAAATGAAGTCCAAAATGCTCGTGATTTAGTCACACGTCATTATCCTGTCAAAGGTCTAAACCAAATCTACTAGAGGCTCATATAAGTGCTTACAAAACCTGTCTTCTTCCCGTGCAGAATAAGGAGTATTCGTGCTTAATCCTACCAAAAAGATCGACCTTTTAAAGAGCGCACAAAACAATTTCACCAGAAAACTTATGATGAGGTGTTTCTCGGTGTGTTATAGTCTGATACCGCGTTTCCAGGAACGTTTTGAACGCTTCGGCCTTCATTCACTGTAAAATGGAAGAAAAATCTCAGATCTTGTTATGGTGTACAAAAAATTTGCTAGTGAGGTTTCCGTAAACCCGGTTAATATTTTTGGGGGTGTATCCGGCTGCAAAATCACAAATATGATCTGACTTTCTGACCTACAGGATTCTCTATGAATTTGTTGCTTGGGAAGTAAGAAGATCTGGAGAGGCTATCTGTGCCAGCCTGTAAAAGTCCTATTGGTGGTTGAACTCCAGGAATATAATAAACGCGATTTTTATGTTGACGGTCGCGTAATTATCACTATTATTACTATATGTAGACGGAAGTTTGCTAGTTTGTTCATTTTGTATTCCTTTGTTTGCTTACGCCTGCATGTGATCTGCGCCTTGAAATAGATACAATAAATAAACGCTTTTGAATTTATGAAAGGAGGAAGAAAGAAGATCCCTTGTGCAAGCATTTACGAGACTACCTTACAGCTGACAAGATTAGATTAGATTAGATTTATTACACGAGGGTATCGTGCGTTAACACAACCAACCGATTAACACAACATGAAACCGTGGACGAATATTACCTGCTAAAACAATAAAAACAATGCAGTATATCAAAGCGTGGCGGAAAGATAGAAAGAAATAATTAAGAAATAAATAAGGCAGCTGGGAAACTAGGAAAACTAGGGGCTCAAATGACGCTGAAGGAATTTTTTGAAAGCAGCCAAATGAGCGGGGATCCTGCCTTTTTTCGAAGCTTAGCATATGGGGATGCAGCCCTACATGCGAAGAAGTAACGCCTGCAATTGAGCTTGGCCCCACCAGGATCGTATCTGAGACGACCAGTTCGCGTGTTACCCGACCTTACTACCATAAGATCCGAAGGCTTAATACTGGTCATGTGATGGATAACCTTATGGTAAAGGATAGCATCATTGCACTTCCTCCTATACTCCAAGGTTTGCAAACCAAAATTGAGATTCCTATCGGCACTATTAGGTATCTGATCATAGGAGAAACCTAACTGTCTCACCATGAGCCTTCTGGTAAAGTTGTTCTGAACACTTTCAAGCACTTTATCGCTTTTTATTAAATGAGGGTTAAACACGGGAGTCCCGTATTCCAATAAAGGCCTTATGTAAACTTTGTATGCTCGAAGAAACACAGCTGTATTCGTGGTTGAAAGAGATCGAAACAGATTATGCATTGCAAATGAGGCTTTATTTGCCAATTGCTTTCGGAGGCTTTTACAAAGGCTCCAACTTTCGTAGGAAAATCACGAAGGCTTGTAGCTAGCCTATGAAGTGCTTGCAAGAAATGAACAGCTGATACAAGTTTCAGTCATTTTTAAAAAGGATGTTAGAGGTTTCTGGGATAGACACGTGTTAGAACTTGTCACTAGAAAAAGGCACATCAATCAACGACGAGTGCGGTCTCGAGGGGCGCCGAGCGGTGGCAGCGGTGGCGGTCAGCGCCGCTGCTAAATAACCATCGGGAAGTCGCGCCAGGTACAACGTGGTCTTCCGGTCAGTTTCGAGAGGCCGGGCGACTGGAGATTGCGCCGTATCGGAAGTGGATACGCGACGCGAACTTCGAGCCGACGACTAAAAGAGAGCGACAGGGGAGCGCTACGTTGCGCTTTCCAAACAAACCGCCGTGACTGGGGTGTTCGAAAGCGCGCTTGAGCTGGTTTGTGGTGATGAACCTCAGACAGTGAGAGGGCCGAAGTCGTGTTAATTGGTACTAGATAGGCATATAAACAGAGATGTGCCAAATTCCGTTTGCGCTATGTGACACAAATTTGCTTTCGCATGTTTGAATTAGGGCGCTGGTGGCGGTGGCAGAGCGATCCGGTCGCATACACATCGGTGCAATTCAGATTAGTTCGCTTCCATCTCAAGCCTTTCACTGCTGGGAAGCTTTTAAGACGAACTAGTTGCCTGTGCAAGCAGCTAGGTGGCCTCGAATCTTTTGACAAGCTGCCTCTTCAGCTCCATAGTAAGTTCTACGAAACATAGTATCATTATAGAATGACTGCTCTCATCGAGCACAAGATACGGAAGAACAACACGAATTGAGATGTGGGATGAAGCAGTTCTGAAATTTGAAAAAGCTTCTGTAAATTTTCCACGCACAGCGCGGTTTTATGTTATTTTGTTTTTGTTACAGGAAGAAACTACTGCTTTGTTCTTGGCATGTCAATGGAAAAGCTTCCTACCCTTCCGAAAGTATGTCTAGTTTATCTCAGTGCATTTGTTCAGTATTTGAATGTACGTCTTTTACCATGCAAACATTTCCATGCAATTCGGAAAGACTAATAAAATTGAAAAAATTACATCAGAAAACGGATTGTATTGCGATCATTGCTTTATTAATTGCTGATGTCCAGGTGGTTGGCTAATGAACTTCAATCCTTAACTTGGAGCGCTTTAAATGAGCGTTAAGACGGCGTTGAAGAGCATTCACAACAAGGCGTGAAGAAGATGAGCTTCGAGGTGGCGAGCGCAGTACAAGACAGGCGAAAGTCGACTGAGAAGCGCGCCTGAGACAATAAACGTGGTCCTTTGCAAACAAAAACGACTAAAGCCGAATAGGACGGGGAGGCGGGTGCTGCGGTATCGAACTGCTCTTGGTGCTCGCTTGCTTGAGCAGAACTGGATCTGACAACAGCTTCTCAAAATGCGAAGGGATTGAGAACAGTTTCGAGCACTCGCATTGTATTCCAAAAACACTGCGCAAAGTTGAGTGAGATGCGGAGTACCAAAAATATTGCAACAAGTAGTCGTATAAAACGATTGGAATGGTCCAATTTTGAATCAATTCAAACATCGTTTAACCATGCATGGGGGACCACGATGGATTGCAGCCCGCGTCGCAGCACATCAGGATCTTGTTCTTCATTTCTTTCGAAGACGGTGTCAAACGTTTTGCTTTTCTAGGCGATGTTTTCTCCGACAGCATACGTAAAGGGTGATCAAGAAGTTAAAGCTGGAGGAGTTTTATGGCCACCCTTCTGTAGATGGGAAGTTGGGGAAGTAGGTAGGAGGCCGCTACCGCACACAAATACTAAAAAAACTGACCGAGTTATGATTGTTTTTGAGAAGAATTTTTCTTAGACTTTGGTCAACTCTGCTTCGACTTAATCTTCATTGGAAGGACTTCACAAGAACGATCATAACTTGGTTAGTTTTTAGAAAATCAAAAAAGCTAAAAAAATTTTTGAAACCTTGAGGAAATGCACTTTCTTACCATGTATGTAATATTTTTCAAAAAGGGATCTTCATGCGGGGGGTGAGAATTTCGGCACGGATTTCCGCAAAAATCTACCAAAAATCGAACCCTCCCCCCGCCCCGCATGAAGATCTCTTTTTTCAAAAATGATTCATATATGGCAAGAAAGCACATTTTCTATAGTTTTCAAAAAGTTTTTGGCTTTTTCAAACTTTGAGTTACGGTAATTTTTGTGAACATCCAACTTTGTCGGTCCAACGACGCCGGAGCCAGGTCGACCAGAGGTTGATCCAACCTGTTCGATTCAGAAAATCGTTGTTTTTTTGCTGTGCATCGATCAGGAATTGAAACTTCTAGTGACAAAATTTCAACTGCATAGATGGCCTGCTTCAGGTGGAAAGGATTTTTTTTTCAGGAAAAACGAAAATTTTGAATACAATTCGCCCCAATCATATCGAAGGTTGCTGCGAAGAAGACTGGTTTTTTTACTATTAATAACCACGACCAAAAATTTTATACGGTAGAGTTTCACCCTCTGATATTCTTTCCTTCAGAAAGCAGAACATTTTTTCCGTGAGGAGTCCATCTTTCAGCTGTGATTGATGATACCAGAGAACGCAGTAGCCACACATAAAGTGCCATAACTCAGAGATTTTTTAGGGCCTCTGAAACATTTACAAAGCCCTAGTAAATATGGACTCTACGCTTTGAAAATCAGGCTTTCAAAAAACAAGAAGCAGCTTCCGTGTGATTAGGGGGATCGACATTTTTTTGGCAAATGATGCAAAGTCGGGACGGACGCCTGATCATATAGAAGATCGTTTCAGAAAAACATAGTTTTATCGCTGTGTGCCAAACGGGCTTGCAATTTTATAGAGTACGATTTCACTTTCTGATGTTGTTCCCTGCAGAGGAGAGAAAACTATTTTCGTGGCAAGTCCATTCTTTGTTTCCATTTCATAATCGATTCGAAGAGTACTTCAAAAATCTTGTAGTGAATGCACTTAGGACGTCCTCAGTAATCAACACTTGAAATTTTACAGGGTGTAGTTTTAGTAGTTGATGTTGATACTTCAGGTTGAAAACTGTCGTGTCCATGACAACCTCGAAAAATCTGAAAAAATTGAAAACCTCTCATTGACTGAATATGCGGACAGAAAATCCTTATTTTTCACTGTACAGCAATCAGCATTTAAAAAATTTAATATCCAGTTTCATTTTTAACTTCAGGAAACAAAAGTGCTTGCGAGTATCCACACTGTCGTAGCAATACCTGTAAAAAAAATAACTTATTAATAGATGCAAACATCACTTAAAAACTAGAAATTGTAGAGAATCCTCTGCCAAAACAGAGAGTGCGATCCTCTCTCCCAAAACGGTGTCACAACACGACGCCCCCCCCCCCTTCAATTCTCGAGCCTTAAGCTTGACCCTGGTTCAGTTTCGCAATTCGACATTCGACGGATCAAAAGGCAAAATGTCGACCAACTCGGAATTGAACCACAATGTACGGTAAGCGAGCTCAAGATGATGCCAAGATCGCTGGCCGACGCATTTTCTGAGCTGGAAATATCCCAGATAAAAAATAAAAGAAGAAGGGAAAGATCTCGGTATTATGCGCCAGCAAACACCATAAAAGAATCGCTTTGTAAGAGGTCAGTCATGCATACTGCCAGCTTTCGAGATCAACTAGGGACGCCATCCACTGATAAAGTCCCAGCGACGGCTGTAGTAAAAATATTACAATGTTAAATAATATGGAGAAAATCGTTTCAGTGGCGACACGCTGAAGGTGTTTGATTTGGTGTCAAATGAATAGGTCAGTTTTCAGTTTCCAAAGCATTTTGTTACAAAGAGTATTTTGATACCTTGAATGGGGACCTTGACCGAGTGATGACCAACTGAAGTTGAACACTTTTGGACTATATGCAAAATAAATTTACCAACCAACACAAGCGGCGCCGGATAGCGCCGTTTTTTGCTCGTCACGTGTTGCGTCTGAGGCAAGTCGCGTTAGGGCGCGGCACCCTCAACTTCAGGACGTTAGACTGATGAAAGGAGCCTATCCATGCGTTTGGACGAGCAAGGCCTACTGTTTGCTACTAACTGCCGGAGTGGCGCGCGCTGTGAACAATGCATATAGGCCCGGCAGAATCAATCGAATGGGCGCGAGAGAACGGAGCGGCCAATGCAGGTTAGGAATATGCGACCCATTTTTTTCCGATTTTGGTCGAACAATGCGACAAGACGAGGCAAGCCAACAGCATGCAAATCTGCGGGACAGCAAAGCGCTGAAGGCGCTTTACGACGATCTGCTCCTAACTCTCCAGCTGCCTAAACTGCCTTAACCACAGCTGTCGTTTTAGAGCGGCGGACGGCAGCGGTGAATTTCTTCCGCCCTTACTCGCCCACATTTGAGCTTTCGACATTCGCGATTGTACCGTTCTGTTCAGCTCGAAAATCTCTATCGAACGGTCTCAATCTCGACCAATTTTGGAAGCATCGATTTTTTTGTCAATTTCGCATCGAGGACGAGGCCGCAGCGGACGTACGATGACGTCACCGAAAATCAATATTTTCGAATTTGGTCATGTTTGGTACCGTTCGAAAAACTTTTGATGATGAATTGAACGATATTACCTAGAGTACCGAGAACTGTAATCTGAGCGAGTAAGGGAACGGAGAACATCGACCGTTGATGTGCCAAATTACGCGCGCGGTGTGTTCGGAGCGCAATAACTCTGTCAGGTTTGAATTCTTCCAGCTGTAACTTGTGGGTTTTGTGGGCAGAAGAAGCTCTACTAGAGCGCTAAAGAACAGTGACACAAATGGCTTACGAATGGGCAAAGTTACAGCGGTGCGAAAATGCAGGTTAGACTTGTGTGACACGATTTTTTTTTCGAATTTAGTCGACCGCTACGGAAAGACGCAGAGATAACGGCTTGCAAATGCGCAGGCGAGCAGATCACTGAAGGTGATTTGAGATGGCGTGCCCACAGCCCCCAGCTGCTTAAACTGCCTTTGCCCCAGCTGCCATTTTAGGGCGATGGACTTAGCGGTTGAAGTTCCCTGCGCTCTTACTCGCCCATAATTGAATTTTCGACACTCCCAATGCTAACATTCTGTTCAGCTCGAAAAGCTCTATCAAATAGTGTCTATCCCGACATTATTCAATAGAGCTAATAAAGCGATAGAGCAAATATTAGCGTCAATAATGTCAATTCCGCCGATTTCGGCAGGTTACTGTGATCGAGACCCGACCACCATCAGTTTTCCAGAAGAAAATCCAAACCCTACCGAAATCGCGGAATTTTCAAAAATGGACGTCGGACTCGTAGTCAGCGCCCCAAATAACCCCCTAGATGATTCTGAACGAGGAAATTTGGCCAATTTCCAAAATATCGATTTTCGATGACGACATAGACGTTCTGTCGACGTTTCTTCGTAGAGCCTTTGATGCGAAATTGTCAAAAAATCGATTT
Source organism: Heligmosomoides polygyrus bakeri (assembly GCA_947359475.1). Lineage (NCBI taxonomy): Eukaryota > Metazoa > Nematoda > Chromadorea > Rhabditida > Heligmosomidae > Heligmosomoides > Heligmosomoides polygyrus. The sequence continues at coordinate 58,783,639 of OX375870.1, read as the reverse complement.
TTTCGAAATTGGAAGGGATGGACACTATTTGATAGAGCTTTTCGCTCTGAACAGAATGTTCGCATTGGGAGTGTCGAAAACAACTCAATTATGGGCGAGTTAGAGCGCAAGGAACTTCAACCGCTAAGTCCATCGCCCTAAAATAGCAGCTGGAGCAAAGGCTGTTTAAGCAGCTGGAAACTGTGGGCAAGTTATCTTAAAGCACCTTCAGTGATCTGCATGACTACGCATTTGCAAGCCGTCAGCTCTCTGCGTCTTCCCGTAGCGGTCGACTGAATTCGGATAAAATCGTGTCACACAAGCCTAGCCTGCATTTTCGCACCGCTGTAACTTTGCCCATTCATAAGACATTTGTGTCGCTGTCTTTAGTACTTTCGTAAAGCGTTTTCTGCCTGCAAAACCTACAAGTTTCAGCCGGAAGCATTCAAACTTGACAGTGTTATTGCGCTTCGAACACACCCGTGCGGGTAATTTGGCACATTAACGGTCGATGTTCTCCGCTCCCTTACTCGCTCAGATTACAGTTCTCTCTACTCCATGTAACACCGTTCAATTCATCATCAAAAGCTTTAACGAACGGTACCCAACCTGACCAAATTCGAAAATATTAGTGTTTCCCCAGCTAGCTCGCCTAGTTGACTTGCCACGCGGTTTATGGTTCCTTTAGCTGAAGAATCCACTGACACCGGTGACACACACAAGTTTATTATTGCAAAACGTCACTAACTACTATTGTCTATTGACTATTGACTGGTTATTGCAGCCGCGAGTCGTCGTAGTGTGGGTTGAGTAGCAGACTAGGGTGTTGGAGTCGATCAGAGCTGGTCAGAGCTACTAGATCCACGATCGCGGGTTCACTCGGCTTATATGTGCAGCGTCGAAGGCGTTCTCACGGTGGAATGTAAGCATATCCCTAAATGTTTTCACCCATATCTTCGAGAGCTAAGCGTGAGAATCAAAACAAATGAACAACCTTTCAATCTGCTTACCCTATCGATTATTGTAGCGTGGCTACACTCCCGCGGGCTATTGCTGCTCACCTTTGGCCAGTTCTTGTTTGACTTATTGGATTTCTTGAGCAATTTTATTCTATGAATTTGGGATATTGCAGAGTGCGCGGTGGTATCCTCCATTGTTCGGAATGCGAGGATTGTTTTTTTCACCCTCTGGCAATACCAGAAGCCTTTGATTTTCATCTTGCACGTGCTTCCGGGATCGCAGCTCTCGAGGCAGTACTTACAGAGGTCCTTGTCCTTGATAAAGAAGAACCTGTCATTTCCGTCAATGATATCAGGACACGAGTAGTGTAGACGCTAGGCTCTGCAAAAGGCACACTGGATATGCGTAGCGACTCCTTTTGATGTATCGCCTATTTTTCGCTTCGGCAAGTATTGGAATCCAAAATCAAGGTCGGCTAGGCGCAGCTGTTGCCTTTCATCCAGCGGAGGACGTTTAGCGGTTTCAGAGATATTCTCTACGAGCCTGGTTTGCTTTGGTGGGGCGGACTCATCGAAACTATTCTCTACGAGCCTGGTTTGCTTTGGTGGGGCGGACTCATCGAAACTTAACTGCTCGTCTTCGTCATAGTTATTGCTCTGGTCAATCAGCCAGTCCATATGTTCCTCATCCGTGAGAACCTTCGTCCGCAGAGCAGAATCTTTGGCATTGAGGATCTTTCTCTTAGGCGAGTGATTTCTCAAGATCGGCCTTTTCCGTTCCTTTCCTCTTATCAGTGTGGGACCTGTTTCCCAAGCTACCTTGATCTTGTCGTCGGGCCCATTTCCATTGTCGTTTTCTAACCCTTGCCGAGGACTCATGACTGCAGGAGTAGAATGGTGGCTCGGAGGAACGATCGACCATACTTTCTGATCAATCGTTTTCACATGCTTCCTAATCTCGTCCATACACAACCTCTCCGTATTGACCAAACTTTCGGCTTGCTTGAGCTCATATTGCATGTCGCCGATATTTTCCTCCAGCTTCTTCAAATGCTTTGTGACCGTTTCTCAAATGTTTCCGCCTTCGGTATTGATGTTGGCAGGGATTGCTGGATCTTGCTGTTTCTTGAGGTTGAGTATTGATTGAAGAAGGATGAACCTCTTCGTATTGCGAGGAGTGATTCCCTTGCCGTTATCGCTTTCCTCAGTTGTCCGCTGACAAGGAACACCTGGGTTTTCCCTCCCTCCTCCGAGCACGTGTGCTGGATCAGATGGAGCGTCCACATTTCATGGAGTACTGCTGCCTACTTCATCTCTGTTCGAATGTTTCCTATTGTTCGTCCAATTTCTTTTTCAATTGCCTTATGCCCTTTATTGTGAATATTGGATAGCGTTCCCTATTCGTGCGAGTGATCTTCAGACGACATTGTAGGTTGCATCCTTGTTCTAAAGAAGATATTACTGAATCAAATACATTATTACAGGTGAAGGAATATATACATTTGTATATTGTGGATATTGATATTGGGCACCTTTAGTGTTTCATTTTATGTCTTTCAACAATTTTATAGCAACAGAAGTGTAAACCTTGACCCATAGATCTAATCGTTGAGGCGACTAATCTTGCAAATTGCCGGAGTATAAATGATATAATTGTCAATCCTCATGTTGATAAGATTAGGTAAGTTACAGCAATACCTAGCAGTAGGGATACAATTGCTACCACTGAGGTCTCGTACCACTGAAAAAAAACGGAGATAATGTGGGGAGAATCTGGCCATTGAATCTCCGAAAATGAATTGATTTCCCTCTAATCCACTGACTCACTAGTCCCTGAGGCGAAGCGCTAAACGTCAGTATACCGCCAACCTCAAATGCGTGTACTGCTTGTCCGCAAGACATGGAACAAGGAAGATGAATTCTCGCTTGGGATAGATTGAATTGTAATACTGAACGTACTTCCGTAGTGTTACAGGATATTGTATAGGAAGCCGTGTCACATAGTACTTCTGCTTGGACATCTTCTTGGGAGGACAGCATGTTACGGGGACTAAAGCACCTTTAAAGCATTTATAGCATCCAGTCATTTCCTCCGGGATTACTTTGCAAACGGCGTTATCTACGAGAACATCGGTTTTCACAGTGTCTTGGATTGAGACTATGATCTCCGACGTTACCATATTGGGAAAAGTTGCTTGTACCGCCGCTTGTGGGTGTTGCCGAAGGCTATTGATGGAAAACTTGCGGGCAACTTATTTTTGATATTGCTGAACCACTTTCCTATGGAGAAATCTTTATAGTGGCAATTAGCAGTTGCCTCAGCGGGCGTGCATGTGCAGTCTTCGAAGACGTCACACTCAAGGTTCTTGCGTTACTTATATTGGAACACCGTAGAAGTGGAAGCGCACCTGTTTTCCACAACGCTATCTTTGTTCCACTGGTTATGAATTGAGTATTGAGCAGTGGTATAGGTGGAATACCGATACTTGTTAAAGTTATTGTAAATATGTTCCAAATTATTGGCACGTTTAGCTGTAAAAGTTTTTGTGACGGTGCTGGACTTTTTCTGAATGCTATTGAAATGGCTGACCTTGATTCTTGCAGATTAGGCCCACCAATTGCAGTGGAAGATCTCGAAGGTGTCGTTGTTGATGGATTGAAGGTAGTTCCTGTAAAAGAGGCACCCTGAACATAAATAGAAACAGCCGCGCCCTGGCCTCCACAGGACCCTACACGTGCCGTATTGCCTGGATATCTATTTCTCACTTCCAATTCTTGAATGAAGCTTGAGGCGTTTATTGATCCACACTTGTCCCCAACACAAGAGCCACTATGTGGGCACTTCTTACCGTCTACAACTTTGTGCCTCATGTTTCTCATGGAAAGATCAATCCCAGGCTCAGCGGTAAGAAGTAGTGCGTTCCCTTCAATGTGAGCTTCGTGTATAGAGATGTCGTTTGGGGTTAACCGTAAGCACGCTTCTCGCTTGAACGGATTGATCTTAAACAACTCTGAGAGTTGAATCTTGGAGTTTGCTGGAGAGCCCTTTGCGCAGATATTTAAGTATTATGTAAGGAGATTAACCTGGTGGCATTGGTGACATAAGTGGGCATTGAGGGTGATGGATACTGCAATGATTTCTGCAATTCGTTGCCGTGTTGTGATCCTTCCGGCAGTCGCCCGCCAAGACTTTGGCTTCCTCGAATGCCTATTTTTAGAGTCGCCCAAAGTAATCTGCCCACTAGGCGTATTGGTTGACCTAAGACTATGGGTACGTAGAGGAACACGTAGCATCCTGTTATTATACAGTAGATCAGGAACGCGGTTGCGAATATTGCACTTTTCGGCCAGCACTCTGGACTGAGAATATTAGCTGAACAGAATGTGCACCTTATTGACTGGCAGAAAGGGCTTGAAAGACATGAGGCCTAGATAATATCTATTGATTCCTCGTTATTGAATTTCCACTGCACCAGCTGACCATGCAGAGTTATTTCTGGTGGAGAACTGATGTTTTCGTGGAATCGTAGATTGTCAACGTGAACACAGTATTGTTCTGCGCAGATCTCGTATGGAGTCTGAAATGACGAGACAACATGCACTCCGCCTGGCACACATAGCATTGAAACTATTGGCTCACTACCTTTTGGCAGTTTCGTCGCACTTGCTGTGAAGGTCAGGGAGCAGATCATCACAATCTGTATCATATGGGTTGGAAGGAATCCAAGCGATGACATTGGATCTCTTTCTTGCTCTACATCTTCACTGTAGTCGATATAGTTTCGTTTGAGCAGGTTGCAGGACAACGTCAGGTCGATGTCGACCTGACGTTGTCCTGCTTGCTCCGGCGTTCCCGACTTTTTGAACTATATCCTGGTCTTTCTGCTGCTTCTTTGTTGATTGTTCTAGCTGATCTTCAGTATCCTCGGTCATGGGATTGTCCTCCAGCTCGAGAGGTACTAGAAGATTGACAGGAGTAGACATTGCTGTAAATCGTACTTTCCAGATTTTTAAGGGTTTGTCGACTAACAACAAAAAAGTACTTACCATGGCTTATACCACGTACATCAAGCCAATAGTTGAGTCAGGGAGTATTGTTTTTAACCCTTATAAAAAGAAAGACATTATTGTTTTGGAGAAGGTGCAAAACAATTTTGCGTGAAAACTGCTTATTAGAGTCGGAGGCTTTCACTATTCTAGGATTCCTCGATCTACTATTTGAAATAAATATTTGAATATTTCTTCCCCAAGTACAAGGAGAGACGTCTTTGATATGTGCATGATAAATAAAATAGTTACAGGGAAAATTAAGCTTGATCTTGCAGCGCCTAGGCTTGTATCGTCAATCACGCGTGGCGAGCGGAACAAAAATGCATCAGTTAGGGCTAAAACTTCTCTAAGAGCCAATCTCTTCGTAAACAGAGCTGGTTCCATGTACCTCAAGCTGACTAAGAACAATGCTTTTTCGACAAACCTTGGATGTTTCAAGCGTAAAGTCTTGAACTTTTTATTGAAGCCGTAGCATCTTCATCATTGTTCACGTAGAATTTTTATCACTATTGGTTAATAATTTTGTTTGTTTGTTCGTTAGTTGTTCTCATTTTTTGGCAGTTTTGCTTGTATTTGACGTTTGCCTTAAGCATCGCAATAAAATTATACTTAATTCCTCAAGGGGTAGTATTGTTTTGCTGATTGTCTTGAATAGTGAGTGTTTCACCGACTTGGTCAGTCTCTCGTAGAATCCGCCTTGCCATGCAGCATATGGAGTGATGTGCTCCATTCTATCTCCCTATTACTCACGAGGAAGGTCAAAGAGGTGGAGTTTCTCAAGGCGACCTATATAGGGTTGTAGGGAGTTGTCTGGAAAGCACCATAGTGGTTTCCAAATTTCCTGCGGACTCCTGCGTAGGTCAAAAATGGCAAAAAACTGTACCGCTTCAGTGCGGGCCGATAACGCAAAACTGGCCCCTGGAATGCCCTTGTCGTGCCCACAAATAGTCCTGCAAAAAGTTTGGAGCTTCAATCATTGCTAGAACCTAGGAATTGATTAATTCCTAATTGAAGCGAGACGGCGCGTTCACGGGAGGTGCGAGCCACTAGGCCGCCAGCGACTGGATGAGTGGTTAGCGTGGCGGACTTGCGAGGGGAAGGTCGAGGGTTCTATTCCGGCGGTGTGGTTTCTGCATTGCTGGGTGCACATCTTTGCTTTTGCCACCATAAAGTGCTTTTCTGTCACGACTAGGTGTCATATTCGATTTCCAACCCTGATTTCAACCTTCTGTGATACGATTTTACTTCAAAACACAAGTCACGCTAATGAATATGCAACAGACTGTTTAACAGTTGTGGTAACGTTCTATAAAACACGCGAAGCAAAGCAGCTTCTGACACCAGCAGCAGCGGATAAATGCCAGGGAAGAGCAGCCGGAAGCTTCCTGGCAAGACGTGTCGACAGGCACTTCATCGAAGGCGTAGTCCGCCGGTGTTGAGAAGTGCCCCAGATGCGTTTCCACATATCCAGCTGCCCCCCACGCGTACGCAAAGCACCTTCGGAATACCGGAGCGCAGAATTGCCTATGCGTCTGACTGGCCACCTGCAAGGACGGGTGCCTTGAAAATTGCCCTAAACATTTAAACATCAAGTGAGCTGGTCCGAAGCGATTCATGATTACCTTCAAAGTATAGACTCTTGAGAAGCAGTTGAAATCCGGACGGAAGTGGTGCACATGTTCATGAATTCGCCGGATGATGGATTTTGCAGGAGGCTAGTGGATCGTTTCCTCAATGTGGTCACTGGTCGGCACCAAACCTCCTTATAGTGGCAGGAACGTATCGCAGAAGGTTGAAATCAGGGTTGGAATTCGAATATAACACCTAGTCGTGACAGAAAAGCACTTTACGGTGGCAAAAGCAAAGATGTGCGCCCAGCAATGCAGAAACCACACCGCCGGAATAGAACCCTCGACCTTTCTCCCGCAAGTCCGCCACGCTAGCAACTCGGCCATCCAGTCGCTTACGCCCTAGTGGCGCGCCTCCCGTGAATGCGCCGTCTCGCTTCAATTAGGAATTAATCAATTTCTAGGTTCTAGCAATGATTGAAGCTCCAAACTTTTTGCAGGACTATTTGTTTTGTGGGCACGACAAGGGCATTCCAGGCGCCAGTTTTGCGTTATCGGCCCGCACTGAAGCGGTACAGTTTTTTGCCATTTTTGACCTACCCAGAGGTCAGCAGGAAATTTGGAAACCACTATGGTGCTTACCAGACAACGCCCTACAACACTATATAGGTCGCTTTGAGAAACTCCACGGTGACCTCTTTGACCTTCCTCGTCAGCTCTCTTGCAATCCAAGGATCATTTGGCTTCCTGGATGCTTTCATTTAGTATTGCTTCTCCTAACTCGAACGTAGGTGCATTGTCGCAAGTCATTATGCGAGGTACCCCACGCCTTGCAAAGACTCGACGAAGTATGTGCAGGATTGCTTTGGCTGTCAGATCAGAGACAACGTGAAGATGGATGAGTCTAGTTGTCATGCGCGTTAGAATAGCACCGTAACACTCTTCTTGAGTTCCCGAAGAGGAGCACATGAACATCGGTCCAAAATAGTCAAGACCAATGTGTCTAAAGGGATAACATCGAACCACTCTCTCCTTTGGTAAGTCTTCCTGAGCGGGATGCTTAAAGGGAAGGTTATTGAGCCTTTGGCAAGGTACGCATTTCCGAATCATTGACGTTACCTGTAAGTGAATTTGAGGTATGAAATATTGTTGCCTAATTGATGCAATGGTGTGGTTTATTCCTGGGTGTCCCTTTTGATGGAAGTCGCAAATGATGACTTCCGCCAACAGCGTTTTCTGAAGGATCAATATTGAATTCTTGGCGTTATTGTCGAGCTGTGCTCGGATAAGCCTTTCGTAACAGCGAAAGATGCCATGCGTATCCGACTGTATATTGAGTTGTCGTAGAGAACTTTGGATTTGATTGATGACGTAAGTTGCCTGGTGGTGTTTATCTCCCTTGCGGCAACTTCGATTTCAAGTCCACACAGATGTGCTGGGTAATGCAGATGATTTAGGTCTGCTACGCAGAATAGGTGAATGTTCTTCCTACGCCTTTGATTTACGTGCAGCAAGACTATGTCGAGAAATCGAAGAACGTAAGCAATGATCCGCTTGGCGCGTGTGATCGTGCGGACTTGGCTTGGTTTGAGAAGCTCCTGGAGTTCAGTCTTCTGGCTTTCCACGGATAACATTAAGCCAGGATTGTCTTCGAATTGGACGAATTCTCAACATCTTGACCCTCTCGGTATGGTGCTAATACTCTGTGCGCGTCGGACCAGCACCTAGGGTGCGTTGGTCCAGACCACCAACTGTAGGTATTCAGTTCTTCTTTAGTCAGCTCTCGAGTCCCACAATTAGCAGGATTTTCCCGGGAGGGAACGTAGCAAAATTTAACTGAGCAATTTAGCTTAATAAGATGAGCCCTTATGTTATGAATCTTGTTAAGGCGGTTGTGAGCAAATGGCTCTGTCGCTCGCCCTGGCTTGCGTTTAAGCCACACCAACACATTTCGGGGTCGGAGAATACGTATTAATATATCTCTTGTATGGGGAAGACGCTTGAATTGTATTGTTTCAACAGGGGTTCGTCCTTACTTATTGCTGACCATACATTCAAGAGTAGCTTGTATGCCAGAGCTTTATTGTTCGGTAGATGCTGATATTGTTCTTTCCAAGAAATACCCATCAGTTCTCTCTTCTATGATGTTATTGAAGTATTCCCATACTTTCATGTTCTGAGCAAAGCGTACAACCTTTTCCTACCCGGTGAATTCTTCCACTCCTGCTGTCTCCATCCTCCAGAATTCCTCCCACCTGTCTCTTTCTTCTTCGGTTATTTCACCGTCGGTTGTACTTATTGTACAAAAAGTAGCTGTATCCATTGACTAGCAGTTTCCCACTTTTCGATCTCTTCTTCCTTCGATTGAGAAATCTGGAGTGTTTGACTCATCTGGGAACTGGCCCCTCCTGATATCAAGTACCCAAGCCTGTTGAAAGAAAATGCATCCCAGATGGTAATGTTATTGAGGGTTCATCGCTTCGTACGAGTGACCACAAATGGTCGCAACCCAAAAGAATTGAAGGTTTTACTCTTTTGTTTTCGTGTTTCCACTTTACCCGCAGGTTCAGTGACTTGATAAACTCTGTCTCCTAATGGAAGACTGGGTGTCGCTAGAGGGTGTGTCAAGACGTCATGAGTGAGTAGTTGCAGACTGTGAGGTGTCCCGTCCGCGTCCCAGACTTCCATATACACCTTTCTGCATTTACTCTTTCTTGTGTCTTGCGATCCAAAGGTGTCGAATTGAATCTCTCTTTCATCAGGAACCGGGAGATGAAGCCTCAGCGCAAGTGCTTCATCAAGAAAGGACATCTCTACTCCTGTGTCAAGGAGCAATTGAATTTTCACGAGGGATTTCGTCTCGTGATCTATGGCTGTTAGTTCCGCGATAGGTAGGCGTGGGTGAGTAAAGGAATTCTCTGAGGAGAAGATTGCTGATGAAGAGTTGCCGTATTGATCAATTGTCCGAAGTAGTGACACTGTGTGAACGAATTGGGACCATCGAGGCTTTGTTGTCACCTAGTTTAACTCCTTCCTGTGGTGTATTCACTCTTTTCCCCTAGGAGTTCTATTATTGGAGCCATTTTGGGCGAGGGTTGATGAGGATCGGGTAGCCGTCTTGCCCTTGAAGCAGCACGACGTGTGGTGTGCTCTTTTACAGTTGAAGCATATACGACCTCTGCACTAATTAATGTTGTGCTGTGCTCATGCACATATGAGGCACAAGTGATTTTCTCGCAAATATGTAGATCGCTCTTGCGGGGTTGCATGCTTCATGCAGTTATTGGGTGAGTGGTTACCCTTTCAGCGTTAATCGGCGTTGGCAATCTGGGCGTTCGAAAGGATGTGTTCGAAAACATGAGGTACGCTTCCTCGGTCGCGAGAATTTCATCCACGTACTTGAATAGTAATTCCATTGTGAAAGGAGTGGATGATGGAAGTTGTTGCTTTTTTGCAATTGCTTTCCTCTTGACTTCGTCAGGGAATTTCGTCGGGACCATCTTGATTATCCAGGCGCTATTGACTTCTTCCTCATTCTCAATAAGCTGAGAGACAATAACCTGTAGCTCCTCCAGAAGATGGCATTGTTCCCCGACGGTATGACCGCGTAGAGTACAACCATCCAACTTTTCCACTAGGTTGTTGATCAATGCTTCTTTGCGATGAATCTGACACGGCTTCGCCGACAGCTCGTGCAACAACAAGAACGCTGGAGCTAGCTCCCGCACCCATACCGTCATTCGGGGGAAATATACGGGAATGGGAACAATTTTGGACAATTTTCAATACCAATGTTCAATAGTAAAGCACCTTTGATACACACAATTTTATTATTGCAAAACATCACTAATTACTATTGACTATTGACTGGTTATTGCACGACCAAAGCTGATCAGAGCTACCAGAGTCACGATCGCGGGTTCACTCGGCTTATATGTGCTGGGTCAAAGGCATTCTCACGGTGGAATGTAAGCATATCCCTAAATATTTTTACGCATATCTTCGGGAGCAAAGCGTGGGAATCAAAACAAATGAACAACCTTTCTATCTGGTTACCCTATCGATTACTGTAGCATAGCTAGTTTCGGTGACGTCATCGTGGTCCGCTGCGGCCTCGTCCTCGATGCGAAATTGACAAAAAATCGAGATTTATTTATTTACTGCACTCAAAGGTGCGCATAAACTCAATCACATCGTTAACTAAGTCTAAAACCAGATCCAGTACTATCAAAAAAACAGCAAAAGATAAACAAAACACAAACAACTTACTAAAAAATAATGAAGGAAAAAAATCAAAAGCACTCGCAAACTATGTGGCAAGGTGAAATACTAAAAGCGTGCTCTAAATACTCGTGTTCAAGACCACTAAAAATTCGCTTGTCCTTTTACTTTGCCGTGCCTTCATTTTACAATTAAAGACTGTGAAATATAGAGCACAATGAGATGGTATAGTTATGTTGTCCAAAGTCTATATGTACTACAAGGCAGTTCCTTCAAGATGTCGGAACATAGGCATAGTTGGAAGGCAAGTTCGGCAATGCATTAGAATAGCACATAGAAAGTAGAATGAATCGGTTTTGTATACGCAGCCCAGCTATAGCGTGGTTCTTTATAATCAAACCACTCTTGAGCAACATTATAGGCTGGTCAACACCTAAGCGTCAGGAAGTAGCCTTACGTGCTCAGGCGAGACAATGCTTCTTTCAGTGACAGCCGTTGTCGCTACTATAGCCGCGACTGGATGATATAAAAAGCGAATAAGCCTGTAGAATGGCAAAAATTTTCAAAAGATTTTAACTCAAGTTTGACCTCTCTTGCCAACCAACTAACCCAACTAACAACCTAGTCTAGGGCGGCTATGGTCTAGGGCCATGTGGTGTGATAGAAGGTGATTGTACCAATATTGCGGCGAAAGCGTGGTATAATTTAAGAACGAAACCTTGACATTGAACTAGTATTTAAAGAGGTATAAGCTGCGTAGTTTCATGAAAGCAAGGCAATGTGAAAGGAAAATCATAATTTAGAACCATCGCCTAGTATAACCTGTTACATCCTCAACGAACATCAGCAAAGTCATCGAAATTCTATGGGCATCTATCACACATAGCATCACTGTGTTGAAATGGAAATTTTGCAACTGTTGTATCAGTAGCATTCAACACCATACGGCCATCATCATGCGAGCCTAGCCACAAAGCTTATCTGAAATAAACGCGGTAAGACCAAACAATTAACAGTTCCCCAACAACTGGAAAATGTCAAACCTTTTCAAATGCCTCTTGAATGCAGAGCTACTTTCAGCTTCAAATACGTCCGGAGGGAGCAACTCTATCCACCTAGCGCAGCGATTAAAGAGATTGTTGAACATTAAAGAATGTTTCTTTCTCCCAATTCTGCGATAGCGAATGCTAAACCTACCATTCCGCAAGCTTGTTGGAACGAACACCCAATATTTCTAGACGATAACTTCGACTCTTTGAGGAGGAGACGAAAGCAAAATGTTAAGTCAGAGATAATACGCCTCTCCTAGAGTGTCTTTAATCCAAATATTTTCAACCTATCAGCATAGCTTGGAGCATTGAATTCACTTGGAGGAGACTTTACTCTGAACCACAAAAGTCGTGTAAAGACCTGTTGTACCTTTTCTATTTTGAGAATGTCCTTCTTTAAATGAGGACTCCAAATTGGAGAACAGTATTCAAGATGAGGTAGAACGTAAGTCTTATATAGTCTCAACAACATTTCTTCATCAGAGCACTTGATGTTACGTAGAATAAAAAATAGAGTACTGTACGCTTTTCGAACTAGAGCATCAATTTGGGACGAAAACTTAAGGTCCTTATCAAACATTACACCAAGGTCTTTTTTGGAGAAACAAGGTGTAAGCGTCTTGTCGTTAATGATATAGGCAGCACCTTGTCATCCCCAAGATGCATAACGGTGCTTTTCTCTGTGTTTATTGGAATGCCAGAATGAGAAGCCCAAAGATGCATCCTTTCAAGAGATCTTTGAAGAGCCAAATGAACCTCGTTTTCAGTTTGTTTATCATACACTCCATATACTTTGATACCATCAGCATACAGTTGTACTTTAATTTCAGTGGAAGTTGTAAGAAGTTGGGGAAGGTCAATTGTATAAATCATAAATAACAAGGGCGACAAAACTCCTCCCTGAGGGACGCCGCTTTCGCAGGCGTATCTCGTGGAGAAGCAGTGCCCCACCCTTACAGTCATTCCTCTATTGAACAAGTACGATCTCAGCCAGTTCAGCATCTTACCTTTAATTCCAAGCATTTCCAGTTTGGACAGCAGTACTTTATGGCAAACCCTATCAAACGCTTTTGACAGATCAAGATAAATTACATCAACTAGTTTTGCATTATTCATTGCATAAGAGATATCATAAGCGTGTCAGCTAGATTAGTTGTTGTTGAGGCCCCAGGCAAGAAACCATGCTGTTCGCGAGGAATAACATTGGATTTATTCAACCAGGCTAGGAGCTTTTGGAACAGGACTTTTTCCACCACCTATACTGAGGTCGAAGTGAGACTAATAGGGCGAAAATTTTTTAGCTCACTGGCGTTGGGTACCTTTGGAATAGCCTTTACAATGGCTTCCTTCCATACCTGTGGAACCTCTCCTAAGAGTAGGGAAAGGTTGAATAGGTGTGCAAGAGGCTTGGAAAGGGAATAGTGGCATTTTCTGAATACTATCTGAGGGATTCCGTCATACGCTCCATAGAGATTAACACCGTTCCATAAAGATTTTCGAGCTGAACAGAACGGTACACTCGCGAATGTCGAAAACTCAAATGTGGAACTCAAATGAAGTTGAGGATGCCGCACCCTAGCGCAAACATGCCTAAGGGCCTCTACAGAGTCTCGCGGCAGCACCGTGAGAACTCGTCCAAATCGCTCCCGCCGCAGTGGGACCCACGCTGCTACTGTGGTGGGAGCCGCAGCGCGGACGAGTTGTCGCAGAGCCGCCGCACGCAAGGATCCTCGAGGGCTGCCGCAGTTCACGGCGGCTCTCACCCACAGCGCCAGGAGCTGCGGGTGAGACCCGCCGGAGGGCGTGACCGGATAGGAAGCATAGAGGGAGCGGGGGTTTTCTTTTGTTTCCGGCCGTTGCAAGCTTAGGTGGAGGGGATTTTGTATTGGAAGCTTTCCCACGAATCGAGATTTTTGGTTTGGATCTCGTCCATAGTTTTTATTCCGGGGGAGGGGTAAAATGCTGTTCTTTTCATAATCATTGCCTTCACGGTGTGCCGCGAGATCCCGTAGGAGTGAAATGCGTGGCGCAACTTGAACAGGATTGCTTGCGCCGTCCTATTGTTTCATCCTAAGTTCTTTTCTCATTGTATTTTTTATATCAGCTCCAGGACGCTTTGGAACAGAATGGTTTTGATGCATTGAATGTGTTTACGACTTGAAGGAGTCTGTTACTCTTATGTAGTTATGCATAAGTTCCTTCGATCAATCTCAGTGGTGGCTTTGGGTTTTTAAAGGCCGAGTGCTTCAGCTTTCTTGTAACGACCAGCCATCACTGGTCTTCAAAGCTTTACGCCCATATATTTTCTCATTACCACATTACCGATGGCTGCCTCCAGCACATTCTTCTAATTCAGAAATGCTATCTGAACTATGCCGTGTTCTATATATTGTATATAGCAGTGGGACTGGTTTACGAAACAGTTCCCTTGAGGCCTATTCACCGTGCTACGCATTAATGCGATATACTTCGATGTGTATGTATAAACCTGCAGAAGAACCGACAATAAAGACCATTTAACGCGGAAAATATAAAACTAAACATTTTTCTTCTTCAAAAATGCTCCGTTTCACCACCTATGTGTCTTCGGACGAACCTTTTTCTTATAACACCTTCCCGGTGTTATGACGAAAAAGGTTATACACTGTAAACACTCAATAGACAAAAAATCGGAAGCATTTCTTACGAAACGTTCAAATGAGCCGAAATAATCCAATGCCGCCGAAATCCATTCTGTATTTCTTTGTTTCTCCCGGCAAAAGTGCGCAGTATTGCCTCGCGGGGCCGCTCCACCCGCCGTTGTCATGGCGGAACTGCGGTACCCGCAAGATTCGGAGGGGGCCCGTTCTTCCCCCCAGCATGCAGAGGGGCGGCGCAATTAGCGCCCATCGCGGACGAGTTCGCGCGCTCGGAGGGCTGGGGGAAGAACGGGCCTCCTCCCAGCCATCAACTGTTACCATCAGTCGATGCGATCGACAGGCTATTCTGCGCTTTATTCCTTCTGTTTCTGCTATTTTCATCGCCACTTGCTAATTCATGGAGGTTTCCTTGTGAATCTGGCTACAAGGGCCCTTCTTGATAAGCAAGATGGTGCACTGTCTTCGAATGGATACTCAGGTAACAAATGACCTCGGAGGGCTGGGGGAAGAACGGGCCTCCTCCCAGCCATCAGCTGTTACCATCAATCGATGCGATCGACAGGCTATTCTGCGCTTTATTCCTTCTGTTTCTGCTATTTTCATCGCCACTTGCTAATTCATGGAGGTTTCCTTGTGAATCTGGCTACAAGGGCCCTTCTTGATAAGCAAGATGGTGCACTGTCTTCGAATGGATACTCAGGTAACAAATGACCTCGGAGGGCTGGGGGAAGAACGGGCCTCCTCCCAGCCATCAGCTGTTACCATCAATCGATGCGATCGACAGGCTATTCTGCGCTTTATTCCTTCTGTTTCTGCTATTTTCTCGCCACTTGCTAATTCATGGAGGTTTCCTTGTGAATCTGGCTACAAGGGCCCTTCTTGATAAGCAAGATGGTGCACTGTCTTCGAATGGATACTCAGGTAACAAATGAGTGATCGCTAAGCTTGCATATAATTTGGTTTATTTGTTTTTGTTGCCTTTTCGGATTTGTCTTCCTTTATTTGTTTTAACTTCAGTGTGACTTTTTAAACTCGTAGTCCTTCTCTGAATACAGCAGTGCGATGTATCCTTATATATTCGTATTTTTTATGTAGATGTGAGTGGGCTCAACGTCCTTATTTTAAATGTTTTTAAGCAAACTCTCTTGACGTTTTGATGTTTCCAGGAAGAGTCTCCCGCTTCAGGCTTGCACCCAGTGCCACATTGGTCCCTCATTTAGGCGTTGGTCCCCTGTATTGGAGTAATTGCTTCCTTTCCCCCTGCGTTCGCCGGATGTCCTGACCCGTTGCGCTCCTCGCACCTTTTACGATCATTTGCACCTGCATTGACTGCCCTAAAGAGATGCTTTAGGGCAGCCAGTATAGGTGCGAATGATCGTAAGTTTGGCAAATGTAAGAGGCGCCAAATGCTAAGGATCAAAGAGCTGAACTGAACTTTGATGATAGGTAGAAGTCTATAAAGCCTCTCGAAGTAGGTTCCAAGTAGCGACCTACCAGCCGACAATTTTTGGTCCGGTTCCTTAACGCCTCGGACACGACGTTTTTAGGCCTTTTGACCCCCTACGGAAAGAAAAATCTGGTCTCGCTCCTTATATGGGATAGGATACTGCAAGGTCCTCAAGAAGGTTAACATGGAGTGTGGTTCAGGTTCCATCGCATTATTTTTTTTTATTTATTACATTCATGGTATTCCCACTCCAGAATGTTTAATATGTGGAGAAAATCTAAAAAAACATCGATGCAGTTTGGTCCGTGGATACCCGTGACTTCCTTTAAATCCTGCCTGAACACCGTCAAATTTGGGAGTATTGGCAACACTAACATCTATATAAAGATTCGTGCGGTTGGTTATTCGTACCTCCTTAACCAAGTGTAATCTATTTGGCTAACTAAAAAAATCTACATTTACGAATTTGTCAGATGTTCCTTGTTTCTTGTTTAGGAACCGGCATGAGAACCACTACCAGTTGAGATACCAACAAAAGTTCGGTAAGTTGTTAGCGCTTTATCTACTTAGCTTTGGTGTTATTTCATTTACCACACCTTGTACTCCATCCCAGCCCCTTCTTCCACAGTGCAGACGGATGCTCGCAAATCAGAATGGTTGCCATGGGCTTATGTTCACATGGACCCTTTTCTGATCAGCAAGCCAATGCACCGTTTCCTTCTTCCTCCGCTTGTTAACACATCAGTAAGGTTTTGCTTATATTTGTCCAGTACTTCGCTTCCTTCCTCCTCAGTGCACGTGCTCGCAAAATCAGAACGGATTCCAAGTGCTCGTGTTTACATGGGCCCTTTTCTGATCAGCGAGCCCGTGCAGCATCTTGCTCTATCGCTGAGACGCACCTGCCCTCCTGTAGAGTACAGGCATGCCCCTCTCTTCAAATCTAATAATAGAGTATGGATTAATCGCAGTCACCTTCTTAGCTGTAAGGTAATGAGGTATCCCCTTAGGGATTCATGTATTAGATAGTTCCAGAGAAATGCATGACCTTAGGCCATGTGCCCCTCGAATACTTCTCCATTAGTGATGAGGTCACGTTCGCTATTTCCTGAGGGGTGTGGTCAAAGTGGCTACCCCAATGGGACATACTCGTAGTAGATCACATGTCCGAGAAATTATTTTCTGGATGTTATACATTTTAGTACCGCGCTTCATGACTTCGTCCTGGAATGCCGACCACCTCGGCTGTGTTCGAAGTGTTGTAGCATATTTTTTAATACGAAATATATATGGTCATCGTTGGTACTTTTGAAGCTATTCGTTTCGGCAATGAGGACAAGTAACTTTTTCACACTTTCCTATATTTTTGTATCTTTTATAAGCAGTTTTACAACAAACTAGATTTATTTTGCTGCAGAATGTCCAGCGATATCACTGCAACAGTCCTCCTTGAGGGCGATATTGTTCACTTTTCAACCGGGCCGCATCGCCTCGTGAGGTTGACAGACGGGAGTCTATGCGCGGTGCCCTTGCACCTTTCGGAAGAACAACTAGTCTACGTCTGTCAACTTGATGCTGCAGCATTGCTCGCACAGCGATCGGGTGAGATAATAAGAAATCAGCACACATTTAAGCGCCATCAATTCATAATATGTATGTGTACCTATTGCAGAAAACGATGTGGCCCCGAATGAAGTGTTTGATGGTGGTACGTATTAGTTCCCGTACATAGTGATGTTGCACCTTGTGTAATCTTATTGGTAAGACGTTTCAGTTTCACTGGTAGAGACACCACATTTCCTCGAAGCGGATGATGGTCACGGTTAGCACATTCCTCGGCATACAATGTGTAGTATAATTCCGTTATTTCATGCTACATGGGAAAATTCCATAACTAGACATTGTAGGTAGTGGTGAAACTGTGAGCGCAGCTGATGATGAGGAGCTTTATGAGGATGAAGGTGGTGTATTCGAGTGGAATTTAGACTCTTCGTTTATTTTCATGTATAACCACAACATTTTACTGCAGATGATATCCCCGGCACGTCTGGAGTGCAGGCGGAGGGTGCAGGTAGCGGAGAGGTAGGAAATTTCATGCCACTATTACGTTTAGCTCTGCTTCATGCTTAAACATGTATATCTCAGATGATGCTCGATATCTTGGGATCATGGAGCCGAGTAAGTACGGGCGTCATCCCGTACTTATCTATAAAATCCCCGGCCAGCAGTTGTGCTACACCTTTACACTTCACAAAACTAACCAGTGTAGCAAAACCTATCGCTGCACTGGGTGCGTAAAGCAAGCAAACACACGCACAAGTGTAAGGGTTAGTTCCTTCTCTACTTTAAGGACGCATTTCTCACACCAAGGATGTCCTCGTTTCAGATTGTAAGAGATATCGAGTTTGAGCAGGATCCCTGCGCCCTCCCCCACGTATGCTTGCCCTCTAGATGGTTGAATGAAAAAAGCAGGAGAACGTTTTATGGGGTAGGAAATCCGTCCTTAGCAATGCTCGCGAATGCTTTGCAGAAATGGCATACGATTGCAGAAATGCTACGAGTGGAGAAGTGATGAGAGGTACGCCGACCTTTCAGCGAACATCGAGCACGGGAAATTCCTCTTGGAGGTGGACAGGGCCCCTAACTTGAGTATGTAATATTTTTAAATAAGCTTTCTGGATAGCAGCATGGCCCAAACGACAGGGTACTGTATTTTTAGCTACATAGGAAAAGGAGGCGACCCTCTCGGACTTCCACCGCTTTAGGAAAGTCCGTTCAACGATATCCAGGTACCCTCAGGTGTAGTCGTTAATGTCACCTAATAAAAGCTGTTTTTCTTATAGGAATATGGGCTGTGGTAATAGGGATAGGGCAGTGACTATGGAAAGCGCTCCCGACCCCTTGGCCCTGAGTGCAGACGGGACACGGTTCCTCCATTACCACACGCCCGATATGCACATTTACTACTCGGAGAACATCATAAGGGTAAATTCATTATGTCACTATGTACATAAGGATAATGACACTATCCACGGTCTTTAGAGAGCTGCGAGAATGGACTAGACATGCTGATCGCGGACGGGATTTTCGGAATGCATCCAAGGGACAGGAATGGACAGCTCTACACCATTCATGGAGTATGCAACGGCAAGGTACCACATGAGGATGCTTGCATGCCAGATAGAACATAACTTCCAAAAGCTGTACAGGTAGACGTGCTTTTCGCGATAACGGATAGGAAGTCGGATAGCGTCTACACCATGATATGGAGCACACTTTTCAGTAAGACATTCTACTCCTAAATTCTAATCCATTTAGTAGTAGTACCCACTTTCAGACGTACTGGAGGATGCGATGGGACGACAGGACCTGGCACTATACGTGGAGGTGGATTTCGAGCGCGCGTCAATTAAGGCTATAAGGAGACTAATGCCAGACAGTAGGGTGGAGGGGTGTGCATTCCACTTCGCTCGCGCCTGGAATAGGAAGCGCGATGAATTAGGACTACGTAAGTTTATAAAAGGGCGTGAGCGAAGCAGGAGGGTCAAAAAATGGTGAAAAACTCTTAAAGGGGTTGTCTTTCTTCCTTCAGAACTTTATGAGAGGGTCCCCGCTCTAACAGAGGTCCCTGTCAGCCCCCGCCACCCCGCCTGGCAAGGGTGTAGGATGTTCTTAGATTACCTGGAGGAAACGTGGTTTAATGGTCCTTTTTCAGGTATGTGGAGCAAGTGGGGCCGTGACGTTCTCCGAACAACAAATATTGCGGAAACGTATCACAGGTGAACCTCCTTTTTAGTTTCGATTATGATTCAATGAGTTACAATGCGTCGTTGATTTAGCTGTTTGAGAGCCGCACTCGGAGCCAAGCAGCCGTCCCTAAGAAGACTCCTGGACAACGCAAAATCGCTAGGTAAGTTAGTACACCATGAACGGGTTCGTTCTGAAATCTGCGTGCCAGTTTTAAAGTGTTTGACGGTGGAGGTATCTGTGATATTTGTAGTATCCCGCGGCCGATGTGTCACTGAGGCCAAGGGATATTCGACGTCGGGAAAAAGTAAGTGGCGAGATGGAGAGGTTCCGCCTGCGGCTGCTCGAACAGGGTGAAGAACTCACGACCCGGGAAATCAATAGGTATTGCAGGCGAATGGCCAGATTCGTCTCAGAGAAGAGTAACCTATAGGTAAGCACGCTCGCATTCCTAGTTTCCAAATAGTAAATTGTGGTTAAGGTATATTTTGGATTTTTAGGTGTTGTTCCGTGTATGCCTGCATACCTCATTCTATGAATGTTGTACAGTATTGTAAATATCGCACAATAATTGTATTGTAAATGTTGTACAGTAATTTAATAAACATTTTTTAAAGTGGCTTTCTGTGTCTTTCTCTTGTAAACAGCACATGTGAGACACCGGAAAGGATTCCGGCGCCCACTTTGGCATAAACGTTTATTTGCCGTGACCATTACTTTAGCTAGGCACCAGTAACGAACACAAGGCTAATCTGGTGCCTAGCTGGTATCCAAATATTTATTTACACAAAAAACAGACAAAAACAGCAGAATCAATAGTGACAGATTCACGGAAAAATCGCACACTTTTCACACGCCTTGGTCTTGTCGTGTCGGACGGATCTTGTCGTGACTTCCGACATCCTACACAGTGAAGGAAATGTTCTTGTACTCGACCTCCTTCACATTGAATCCTGAAACGACTGTGATCCATGGAAGCAGCAACTTTAGAAAACATGAACGGGCCCAGATAGCAGCATGACAATAACGGTTATTATTAAGCAAACAACATGAAATAGGGTGGGCCAAAAGCAATGAGACTCTCCATGCCTTGTCCATATATCTCGTGTCTGGAGTCTGCTTTCGTGCTTCTGGTATTTATATGTTTGTTTGCTACTTACTGAAGACCACCTGAGAAGTTACCACTTCCGCCCTTTCCAGAAGCATGCCAAAACCGCAGTCTGTCTCATGCCGAAACCCCAGTCCAACGAGTCGACCTGTGCCCGCAAATCTCACCCAATTCCCAACCCCGAGCAGCCTGAACTCAACAGCCACGCAAGATGAGAAGTACGTCTTCTACCTTAACCCTGCCAAGCAGCGAGTCTGGGTGAGGCCTGGGGCCGGATTCATCAACGACTAACACGCGGGTATAAGGGGTAGAGATACCCACAATGAAGCCTGCGTCTCTGACTCTTGCGTTATCTCTTCCTGACTCTTATCTTATCTCTACCCCTTATCACCCGCATACCCACTGGTTAATTGTTGATGAATCCGGCCTCTGGTGACCCGTTACCGATCTTCGTTCGGCGAGATGTTCATGGCGAGAAGCACCTTCAGAGCTTTTGGGTCTACGCCCATGGACCGGTATACTGGAAGCTGTTTACGAAAAGCACTTCGATGGACTCCAAGGTCATGGTAAACGAAATAGAAGAGATGGACCTGCGGCTCGAACTTATTCAGTCGCAGCGCGTCAAGAAGGCTCTCCTCTTCGACAACGCCGCACCCCATCGGAAACAAGTAACTACGGATAAGCTTGCTCAGCTGGGCTACGTTCACATTTCTTACCCATCGTATTCTACCTATCCAGTTCGGTTCGGTCGTTGAAGCATATATCCCTTAGTTATTGCTTGAGAGCTCGAAAGAGATAGTAGTTCGATGGCGCAAGACCTGGCGAATACGGTGGGTGGGGCAGCACCTCCCACCGAAGCTCCTGCAACTTCTGGCGAGGCGCCCTCGCAACGTGGGGGCGAGCATTGTCGTGAAGAAGGTAAACCTCCCTCCGTCTCGCCGTTTCTGCGGCATGGCCCCGCACAGCTTCTGCAGCTGTGTAGCGTAGGTGTTCGCTGTTACTGCGGTGCCGTCGTAAGAAGCTCATGGTAAAGCATTCTCCCAGAATCCCACCAACAGCACAGCATTACCTTCCTCTGGTGGATGTCCGTCTTGAGGTTGTGGTTCTCCTTGAGGGAGCCACTGGGCCTTCCGAGTATGGTTAACAAGGAAGACCCAGGATTCGTCTTCCGTGACGACATTTTCGAGAAAGTCCTTATTACGAAAACGAACAAGGAGAGACTGAGCGATAGCCAGTCGCGAAGGCGCGGAGTCACGGAGTCAGTCAGTCCTCACTGCAACCGTAGTATTTGTATGCCCTCAGAAGCAAATTGCCACGTTCTTGATTATCGATGCAGTGTTCTTGAGCTGTTCAAATTGCCACGTATGCGAAATATTCTAGAATGATTGTGCTATAACTACTATAACTAGCACCAAAGTCTTAGGATGTTCCTCTTAAATCTTGAAAAATGTTCAAAATTTTTGGTGCAAGACTTTTTCACCAACCTAATGTTTCCGCAATCCGATAGCAATATATAATACCCATACCTGAGGTCCTAAAGTGAGAACACCGTAGAAAAGGCTCAGTTGGAGTGAGCCTTTGGGCAAGATGGTTTGAGGAATGAGCAACTCCGTGGCCGTCGATGCGAAGTTCATGTGCGCCACGCTTCTGAACAAACGTAACTTGAGAAAAAAGGTGTAAGACAGAACCGGTACTAAGCGGGCTGGTGCACGCTCCAAGAATGCACATGGTGGTGGAACACTCACATAAACACGGTTTTTGCGCTCAGAACTAGGCAAGGGAAGGGACTCCAGAGTCTGGCTGCTCTAACTTACCCGCATCAAGATACCTTGCCGGTGTGCAGCGGGCACCAGCACTCTTAGCACCACAAAACCGAATAAACGCCTAGAAGGTCATGATATCTCATATAATCGGCCACACAACTACTAGTTCATGTTCCCAACGCCAGCCATTCGAAAACTCTGCCCATCAAAACCCGCGGCAATTGATTAAACCTCACCTTGCTATGTGGATGAAGTTTGTAGCAATTATAGCCACAAAGTCGCGCTCGAAACATATCTCCTGCATAGCGACCCACATCGATCCAACTTCTTTCCTAATCACAAGACAGTAACACATCAACATGTAGTGCTCAAGGCTGCGCAGATCCCATTGAAATATTATAATACCCCTTCGGAGGCGTTGGCTCGTCGTCCACATCCGACAGGAGACTCCCTCTCTCGACGCTGTGTGGAAGAGTCGGCCTAAGCGATCCTGCTACCATGAAACAGAACAGCGCAATGAAAGCGACGAACACAGTGATCAGCTGGAACGCCCAGAATCGCTGAAAAATATCAGATTAAAAGTTATGGTTGAAAATTTTATGAGCAGAAATAAGAATAAACTTACCTCGAGACTATGACTAAGCTTCTCGGTAATTGCAATTATGTTCACCGATAGTAGAATGCTGATCTGGCTGTATTTCATCGCCGACACACGCAAACGAGGCTCTTTGGTAGAGTCAGCAAACAGAGCACCCCAGGCTACTCCGATGGCACTGAAAAAGTTGTGGAAAGAGGGTAAACAGCAAGCTAAAATGGTCTGACATCAGCTCTCATTAAGGGATAGAGGACGGCAATAAACAACTTCTATTTGCGATACGCCACGTATTACGTTCCTGAGGGATATCGTGGGGGAGGGGGAGGGGGGGGGGGGGAGTGGAGCGCAGTCGGAGGAAGCGTCGCCTGTCGCATGTGTCCGATACTAGATTCTTGGTTCGGATTTCCCGCCCAGGCCAACCAAGACTCCCATACTCCGTGATCGGCGAATTCGTACCAGACTTCTCTGCGAAGGATAGAGCGCTCACTTGCTCGGCTGGCCACCGTAAGTCATTGCATAGGCTAAATACGCATTGAAATCGCCTCGACGACATTCCACAGGAGTGGAATGCGTGGCGCATCCCAAAAGGGATTGAATAATGCCGTCTCTCATCCTCCACCCTTATCGTGGGTAGCTCGTGTAGGTCCTTTGACCAGTGGGCTCTATCTACCTTACTATATCCTGTTATATAAAGGAGTCACTATATAATTGGGTTAGCCGTCGCTGACGTTCGAGTAGTCCTACCCGCTCGGGATACGCCTCACCTTATCCGGGAGCGCGAGCTCATCCTCCTTGACTTAACGTCAACTGCGCGCGTTTCTCAACGTCCGGATTCAGAAGACGTATCGTGTACCGAGCATCTGAATTCGGAAGATGTGTCAACGTCACGTAACGAGGGCTGTTGAGCACGAAAGCGGTCATGGAGTAATCTAAGGGACAGAAGTACCAAGCAGCACAAACCAATGACGTTGCTGGACGGTCTGGGAGGAATGCCTATGATGAACGTACGGAAGTGGAGAGCGAATTCATGCCGGAAATGCACGCAGCAGATACTAGATGTTACCTGACTTTACGATTTACAAAAATTTATTTCCGCGAGTGATGGTCCAAGATCGTGCGAAGCGCACAAGTGCGAGAAATTCTTGCGAAAATATAAAACATGGGAGCACGTAGGCGATAATCATAAAACTCAGCGCTATTCAGCGAACCGTGCGGAACGCGCACCGCATCCTACTATGGGATATCACGACGATTTGAAAGCGTATTTGGCATATGCAATGGATTGCAATGTCCAAGCGATGAACAAGTCATTGATAAGTCACTGATCTATCTTACCTATGCAAGTCTGATACCATTTTACTCAGCCTGTGAAGATGAAAGGCTCGATTGGCCTGGGCGGGAGGTCCGAACCAGGAACCTTGAACGAACTGCATGCGCAGCCAGTGACACCTAAGGCTGCGCTACCGTGCTCTGGGAGCGTACAGTGCATAGCAGTTCACACTTTTGATCTTAAAACCTTAACAAAAACAGATCGATCGCGCCATGCCTAGAATCGGAATACGCGAGAAAAGCAGTGCCTCTTCCTGTACCACGTGCTGCGGCAAAGCACTTGTAGATTATAGATAACGTACGGCACTAATCATACCTTCACTGGATGCGCCACGCATTCTATTTTAGCGGTATATCGTGCAGACCAGCAAAATTGAATTGAACTTGAATTGTGACTAAGCACATCGACTCAGGGTCCATGTGCCACGCCTCCTTAGACTGTGCTACCATGCGCCTCTAATCTCAATTGGAGGGCCGGAAAATATTAAAAGCGTGACTTTGAGCGAAATGTGGGGGAAATACAATGGACCTACTTGAACCGGGTCCAAACGTGGGAAGTGGTCGAAATTAATACTTCGATTTTTTCAGATGTGAAATTCCAGACTGCCTTAAGAAAAGCGAAAGCAATACCTGTAGAAAGCATCGTATAAGAAGAGCGAAATCACGAGATGCACGCCTTCGAGTGCCGACGTGGGCCAAGAATCTCGATTTGGGATGTAGGTGATAGCCGGCGCCTCCCCCCGCTGTGCAATACAGATCAATGTTAGTGTGTTGCTTGATGTAGTAGTTTGCCTTCAATTTTTCTAGATACGAGAAATCACTAATCCAACTAGGACTGAGCCAGTACTCATCCAACTAAGACTGAGCCAGCCTTTTTTACCATCTATTTACCTCAGCGGTAGCGAGTCCCATCGCATACCTACTGTATTAGCAGGTTGGCATAATCTGCATGCGCTATGGTGCTCCGATTTCCACATAAGATGAAAATAACCATGCTCAGACGCTTGACCCAGCAGGTAACAAAATCAGAACTAGTGAGCCACTTTAGGGAGCTGAGGGCGACGAATGACTTGAAACGTTAGGCCTGTACGGTGAACTGATCCATGATAAGATAACTATTTTGTTTCCCGCAGAAACGTACTACAATGTAACAGCGCTGGGGTTTTATTCGAAAGACAGAACTTGGAAAATTAAAGTAATTTTGAATCAATGCAAACCGACCAAAGTCCTCATCGTCAGAATTCGGTTGTGAAAGAAGATGAGTTGTTCGGCTATAGAACACCTCCATTCCCTCGCCGGCACTCCATGCGCCCGGATTTTTAACCTGAAAGTAGACGGCTAGGAACTCAAAGCAAAGAAATGTCCAACGCTTAGCAGCATTCGCAATCCTGTACAGTCATGCTGTCATCGACGATCCTATCCCCTCCGAATTCATAGTCGCTATCGTGTAAAACCTGACTGAGGGCTTCACTTATATCGCGCTCCATATCTGCAAAGGAAGGACTCGTGGAACTGCGAAAACAGGCATTGAGCATGCTTTCGAGCCACCTAGAACAATGAGAGTACGCAAATACTGTAGGCCGACATTCCGACATTCAGAAAATTCTCAGTGATTTAGAAACTGACAAAGCTTACGTAGCCTTGAGAAAATCCACTCAATTCCCCGACAGCTCTACCCAGAGAACCATAACATTCGCTTACAACGTCTGCTCAAGGTAGAATACCGAAAAATCACAGGGTCTCAATCATCTGACAAAGTCAACAAAAAAAAAAGAGGAAAGAGCGAAGACCATTTCCACATGGGCAGGCTGTTCTCGAGCATGCTCGGAGCTCAAACAGCATCCCGAACAGAGCAATTCTAGCAAAGTTGCTTCAGTAGCATGAAAAGTGACTAGCTGGTCGCTTGATTTACAGCCAACTACAGTTTAGGTGCAATCCCTGTCGGGGGGGGGGGGGGGGGGACAGTCCATTTCAAGTTCTAAAGAAATGCAACATGCACCACAACATACAAATATATATATATATGCTTGCATTATCCATTTCTATCCTTCCAAGATCAGCTTTCTAAATTGCTTTCCTAGTCGGGGGGAGGGAGTAATGAAAACACAGCAAATTGAACAGAAACCTGCAACAATTACAGTACTATAAAACCACGAAAGCACGTTAAAGCAACGTTTTTTACCTTTCCATTAGTGCCTAGCGGTTTGCGATTTTCTTTCCAAAGCAAATCGAGGGAGAGAGAGGAGAGCGAGAGGGGGGAGTTTTTTGGACCACAACCGTGGTGCCGTGCATAGTCCCATATTAAACTTTTTCAATGTTTCAGCGTGACGCTCGGACATTTTCAAGGAAGGGAATCAGGTAAGTTAAGGCATTCATATGGTATATTGCATGTTGTAAGTACAGATGCGTAGCTGTCGTTAACAATTCATAATGGACTGCCCCCCCCCCCCGACAGGGATTGCAAGCGCAGTTTACAAGCGCAATAAAATTTCATAGTGGCCTCGTTTCATTTAGTAGAGGTAGAACAATGCTCATGGAAATGCCGAACGCAAAATGCCGTATAGGGTTCTACTACGTGGTGAGCCCCCCCCCCCCCCCTCATCTAGAACTAATTTACCATTGCCACGACAAACTTACGATGTAGACGAGCTGTGAAAGATACAAGCAAGAGTGTTATCGATAGCTAGGTACAGCTAATGTACCTGTGACAGGGAGAAATCAGAGCGCCGGGCGATTGAGTAGAAGCTTTCGCCCACCACCCGAAGACGTCTGCCGGTGGAACTTGAAAGCAGAATGATGCAGCCGCTTCCCAATCCACCTCTTATACTCGAGCACTTTGCCACGTGTGGCGGGGGGGGGGGGGGGGAGCTGCAATCGTACGAACTGACCTGTTCAGACCCAGCAGACTGCTTCACCGGAGGCTTCTCTTGGTCTTAGGACGTCCTGCAGCGAAGCATGAGAAGGGGGACCATCGGTGGCTGGTCCAAGTTCCACGGGTGGGCACCGGTACAGCGATAGGGACGGCCGCTGGTACTGGTTAAGGTTGTATGAACCATACCACCTTCTACCGCTAAATGATGATTCCTTGAAAAATATTTACTAGACTGATCGTCAATAAATATGAACGACAACAGGCCGAATTCACTGCTATGAACTACCAAATAGCAACGTGTGGGGGGGGGTCATAGCCACTGATGCAGCCGTTGGGCTTTATCTTACAACTAGGGACTGCTATTGAGGTAATGTTTGAACAACGAGGCTACCTTAGCCCTACTCCCCACTGGATTCGACTTCGAAATATTGATGAACTGTCACCTCAGCCGTTTCAATTCTTCCGCCAAAGTGCGGTGTCTCTTAACTAAGACCTGCAACACTCAACCTGTAACACTTATTCCTCCAAGTGGGGAAAGCCATCCATCACCTTATCATCGCCGCTCTCCGCTGCAGTTACCAGAATGTGCTGACCAACCCCTATTGACTTCTGTCGCTGAACGATTTCGCTCGCTACCTATTAAGTAATCCGGTCCAGTTCGTGAAGGAAGTTTATGGGGGCAAGAGGAACCAGTTCTGTGCTCTTATTCTGAGGCCGGATTCATCAATAATTAACCCGTAGGTATGCGGGTGATAAGGGGTAGAGATAAGATAAGAGTCAGGCAGAGATAACGCAAGAGTCAGAGACGCAGGCTTCATTGTGGGTATCTCTACCCCTTATACCCGCGGGTTAGTCGATGATGAATCCGGCCTCTGGTTTAGCGCCTTGTGCTAAACACGAAATGTTTCGAACTGTACCTACTATTACAATACAGATCAAAGAAGTGACCGTAGAGTTTTTAAAGTGACCTTTTTAGAATTTTTGAGTATAGCCTGCGAAGCACCGTTGTAGTCTACAAATTTTCTGCGAACGTTTGTGGTCGGATTCATAAATACTTAAACCCGTGGGTATAAGGCGTAGAGACACCCACGATGAAGCACTTATCGTGCGTGGGGATCTCCACCCCATATGCACGCAGGTTTAATGATTGATGAGTCCGGCCTCTGGATAGGTCAAAAGTGGGAAAACCGTGGCAGCTGGACATTGGTGTAAGTCGATCAGCAGCAAAGTGTTGAGCGGGTTGCGATGCAGATTTTCAGAGAAAGGCACGGCTCAATCCCTGAAGTGGGGCTTATATATTCCTGAGGACGATGCTCGCCCTTTCGCCAATGTAGAGAGCATTTTACTTCGCAAAGATACCGTATTCGCTCCGTGACCTTGTTTTCAACATTTTATGTGCGGTTGTAGAAGACGATTTGCGTTAAGTGATCATCCTATAGTCCTATGTGTTCCGGGTATTACGTATTGTGTTAGTTTTGGAAATCTTTTCCATGTGCGAGGTTATCTGAAGATACGAACAATAAGTATTCGCGGCTATACGTCGAACATTCACAGACATTCTATACAGAAGTATTCTTGGTGTTAGCGTACTCTGACTACTCCACAGATTGAAGGAAAGTTTCACATAAACTTCGTCTAAGTGAGTTATCTGAGGTTCTAAGCGCAGCGTTTCCGTATCACGGTAAATTAAGGTATGCCCAAAACTGCATCCTAGCATCCTCCTTTCACCTAGTCGACAAGTTTCCGTTCCCATTTTTTGATAAATCCAGATTCGTGATCAGCGCTTCAGGTGCACATCTAAATGACGTTTGGACAAAAAATTGCCAACCACAAAAATTGCCGTAGAAGTATGACAGTGCCAAGAAGACTCCTGCATGAATTTCTATGATTGTTTGACATGTAGTGCCGGTGAATCAATTCAATACGCAGTTGATCGGCTCACATTAATGTGCAGCTGCTACGGATTTTCACAACTCTTCTCCCACCCACAGGCTAGCAGGAAATTTGCCAACTATTACGGGGCTCTCAAGCGTTCCCTGTACCACCTGTCGTCCCATTAGTCCTCGAGTTGCTCGAGCGGACGCCAGCAGTGTCTCCATTCGTCCCTGCCGCATGCCGGAGTGCTCCAATGGATCACTCTAGCTTGCGGGACATAAAGAGCGTCATACCATTCGTTTATGGCGTTCACGAAGAAATCCGGACCAATGCATTGGTGGGCGTCCTGATGCTCTCTTGACATCCCGCGGAATCCAGTCGGTGATGGCTCGCGTCCAGCGGGTGTCTGCGAAGCATATTACGTGGCCGGCAAACCCAATTTTCGACGACGTGGCCCATGCAATAGCGTCTCTGATCTTCGAACGTCGACTAAGCTCGGAACTCCAGAGGCCTTCTCTCACGAGCATCATCCTCTCGATTCCTCACTGCGCGAGTTAGTGCAGGAAGAATAGTGGAGTCGAATATGTGAGCAGGAAGCCGGACGTTCTTCATCTTCTTCACGATTTCTTCGACTCTTGAAAGCTCCCCAAGCCGCTTGTTTTCTCCTGCCCAGCTTCGGCGGCAAGTCGTTGGCCATGTTAACTTTGCAGCCTACGTAAACCTGGCCGCAGCATTCGAAGATGTTCGTCCTGTTGAGAATAGGCATCAGAAAGAAAGAAAAATTCGTCGGTCTTTAATGAGCATCGTCTTCGGCTTTAGCCCAACGTTCCTACATACACAACCGAGGCGGTAGCTCACGATTCTAAATAGGTCACTTCGAAATCCCGACCAATTCGCTGACCTCCCTTGTTAGGTGAAGTTGTAAGAACCTACTGCTGTTACCTCGCACATCCAACTGAAAATGTCGGTCAAAGGAATATCTACGAAGTTAGGGGAACGGTGCTCCAGGTCGACATTGATATCCTCTGGCGCATCCACGGATGATGGCCTGAATACTTCGAGCTAACAAGAGAAGAAGCGACTGGTCATTTGGCGCAAGAGTGAATGCGAGGTTAATACACAACCTAATCGTTCGCACTTCTCAAATTGGGCAACAGACAAATTTTGGAGGTAGAACAGGAAAGGGTGAAAACGGCAAAAGTCGAAAAGAGCACCTCACTTTTCGCTTTTTTCGATCTCGACTTTGTATAAAGGAGAGTCCCAACGATTTCGAGGATCCGGCTTCTCATATCGAGAGATCAAGTCGCTAATAGTAGCTCCTTTGTACCTAAAGTGGCAGATTCCAGAGCTACTCCGAATGACTAGAGGACTCCCACACCTGGTGCCTTCTTCCTGCTCGTTTAACCACTTGCAGGTAGACTCTTTTGCATGGCAGTAGAGAACTGCAAACGTCGTTTTGCACTGTTTGGCTACGAGGAATAGCTCATACCTGTACCCTGAATTGACAGTTTGGTTCACAGAAAAGTGGCAGTGGTAGACATCTGGGGTAATCTGAAACGTTGCTAGAAGAACTAGGTCAAAGTTGCGAATCACCTTTTATGTAGTTCAGGCAATCACATATCACTATGGGTGCAATCCCTGTCAGAGGGGGCCAGTCCATTATGAATTGTTAACGATAGCTACGCATGTGTACATACAACATGCAATACAACATATGAATGCCTTAACTTACCTGATCCCTCCCTTGGAAATGTCCGGGTGTTCCGCTGAAACATTGAAAAAGTTTTGATATGGGGCTATGCACGGTGGAGGAGGTGGGGAGGGGGGCACTATGCACTGCAGCACGGTTGTGATCCAAAACTCTATTTGCTTTGGAAAGAAATCACAAACTGCTATGCACTAATTGATTAAGGTAATAACGTTGCCTTAACGTGTTTCCGTGGTTTTGTAGTATTGTAATTGTTACAGGTTTCTGTTCAGTTTGCTGCGTTTTCATTACTCCCTCCTCCCGACTAGGAAAGCATTTTAGAAAGCTGATTTTGGTATTGGAAGGACAGCAATGGATAATGTAAGCATATTTATGCATATTCATATGTTGTGGTGCATGTTGCATTTCTTTAGAAGTTGAAATGGACTGGCCCTCCCTGACAGGGATTGCACCCTATGGTGTTTTGGTTTAAGCACATCTGAACAGACGACCGCAGAAACGAACGCTGCTCCATTTCCTGAAAGGGTTTGAAGGGGAGATGCACCGGGTGTGGGGATCATAAAATAGAGGTATAGGAGTCCTATTGAATCCTGAGGCGTACCTTCGTAGAAGTGCCATAGTGATCCCTACAGAAGCATCCTCCCGAATAATCACAGTTCCTTCCCCTTTGCTCGATAAAAACTCTTGAATCCCTCCAACTATCGTGGATTTACCACATGACGGATATCCAGTCACCAGAAGTAGGGACATTTCAGAAAAAAAACATTTCAGAAAAAAACAAACAGAAAACCACGGAGAGAAGTAGGCAGGAATTAACATGAGAAAACGACACAAACAGGAAAGAGACTCACCTTGTGGGCGAAATCCGCCTCGCCCCCATCGAATCCGTGCGAGCAGATACCTGAAATCGAACGTATAGGGTCAAACACATCACAAAAAACAAAACTGGTTATGTAAGTAACAAACAGAAAACCACGGAGAAGAAGTAGGCAGGAATTAACATGAGAAAACGACACAAACAGAAAAGAGACTCACCTTGTGGGCGAAATCCGCCTCGCCCTCATCGAATCCGGGCAGGCGGACGAATCCGGGCGAGCGAAGGCCTGAAATCGAACGAATAGGGTCAAACACATCACAAAAAACAAAACTGGTTATGTAAGTAACAAACAGAAAACCACGGAGAAGAAGTAGGCAGGAATTAACATGAGAAAACGACACAAACAGGAAAGAGACTCACCTTGTGGGCGAAATCCGCCTCGCCCCCATCGAATCCGGGCATGCGGACGAATCCGGGCGAGCGAAGGCCTGAAATCGAACGAATAGGGTCAAACGCATCACAAAAAACAAAACTGGTTATGTAGGTAACAAACAGAAAACCACGGAGAAGAAGTAGGCAGGAATTAACATGAGAAAACGACACAAACAGGAAAGAGACTCACCTTGTGGGCGAAATCCGCCTCGCCCCCATCGAATCCGGGCAGGCGGACGAATCCGGGCGAGCGAAGGCCTGAAATCGAACGAATAGGGTCAAACACATCACAAAAAACAAAACTGGTTATGTAGGTAACAAACAGAAAACCACGGAGAAGAAGTAGGCAGGAATTAACATGAGAAAACGACACAAACAGAAAAGAGACTCACCTTGGGGGCGAAATCCGCCTCGCCCCATCGAATCCGGGCAGGCGGACGAATCCGGGCGAGCGAAGGCCTGAAATCGAACGAATAGGGTCAAACGCATCACAAAAAACAAAACTGGTTATGTAAGTAACAAACAGAAAACCACGGAGAAGAAGTAGGCAGGAATTAACATGAGAGAACGACACAAACAGAAAAGAGACTCACCTTGGGGCGAAATCCGCCTCGCCCCATCGAATCCGGGCAGGCGGACGAATCCGGGCGAGCGAAGGCCTGAAATCGAACGAATAGGGTCAAACACATCACAAAAAACAAAACTGGTTATGTACGTAACAAACAGAAAACCACGGAGAAGAAGTAGGCAGGAATTAACATGAGAAAACGACACAAACAGGAAAGAGACTCACCTTGTGGGCGAAATCCGCCTCGCCCCCATCGAATCCGGGCAGGCGGACGAATCCGTGCGAGCGGAGACCTGAAATCGAACGTATAGGGTCAAACACGAACGAATAAAAAACACACAAACCAATGAGGTGAAAATAAAATGAGAAAATATCAAAATGGAAGAAACACTCACCTTGTGGCTGAAATCCGGCTAGCCTCCAGCGAATCCGGACGGGCGGAGACCTGAAACCAAACTCTTATGGAGAGGCAAAAACGGCATTCGACTAAGAAAAATCAAAAAAGAAGAGTGAGTGCGAGCCCGCACTCCAAAAATCAGCTGATTGGTGCCATACCTCGCCCCAATCAACCACGACCGCGCCCCAATCCACCGCGATCCATCGCATCGCACCCATTTCGAGAGCGACGCGATCCGACGCAGGGCGACGCGATTCATCGCGGGCTCACGCGATTCATTCCGGACGGCTGGTGATGTCGCTGGGCGACGCGATCAATCAATTTGGGCTCATTGCGTGGCCATCGCGTCGCGCCGCGATGAAGTGTAAACGGGGCCGTTTATACTTCCATCGCGGGGCGACGCGATTCCAACGGCGCGATGCGTCCAATCGCGTCGCGCTGTTTAGCACGACGATGAGCACTCCGAACAGCCGGCGACGCGATCCGCGATTACGCACCATTGCGTACTTGCACACACGCAACTGTGCACACATTTCCGGGTCCTGGCTGCGACACTGCCTCCTGAATCATAGAATGGATTACCGAAAGACAGTCTAGAACATAAAGCACTATAATCAAGGCTGGTGCCATGCCACACCTTTGAATCTTCCAGAAGAACATCAGACTGCCCTAACCTTTGCTGCGTACCCAAAGAACACACATAGTCTAAACTTGCCCACCAGAGCTCTCAGGCTCGAGCAGAAAAAATAAGAAACAAAGAAACAGAGAGCCTAAGAATATTAGCAAAGAAGCATAGAAGGTTTTGCTTAGGTATTGTAAAAAAGGATACACTAAACAGTCTGCAATATGAGCCAGTATAAAGGAGAAATGGGCGAGAATCTTCATGAGTTCTGCCACAAGTCCACCTCATACCAGGCTACTGCAGTGGACGAATGGAAATACCATAAAACTTACCTGGACATAACCTGCAGCGAGAAGAAGTAAGCAGAATAGCAGCACTGAATATTTGACGAAATAGTTGATTGGGGCGGACAATTGCAGGGATTAGCAGAGAATGTTCGGAAAAGAATAAGGGGTAGAGGGATTAAGGGCGAAGGGAATAGAGGCGCAGTCCGTTGAAACAGCTGGGCAGTACAGACATAGTGGCGAACTGACCTGAAGATGTTAAGCTAAAGAATGATATAATAATAAAACTAATAGAACTAATAGTAATCAGGGACACGCCTCTGGCATTCTCTAGGCATTTCTCTAGACATTCTCTAGGCGCTCTAGATCCATCGGACCTCTAGCGCTCCTGAGCCATGGCTGTTCCTAAAATTCAGCAATGGATCGTGGATACGAAAGAGGATATGCGTATCGGAAGGGAAATGGGGTGGGGATGAATACTAACATCAACAGACAATAACAGTACTAATAAATAAAAAAGCAGAACACAATCACGACAAAACACAGTGGAAATAAACAAGAGAAATCATCAAAACTTGAAGAGAAACTCACCTTGTGCGCGAAATCCGGCTCGCCTTCATGGAATCCGTACGGACGGCGACCTGAAATCGAACAGCAAGGGTCAAGCACATCACAAAAACAGAGAAGGGCATGTCAGCAACAACTAAGAAAAAACACAAAGCAAATAGGTAGGAATAAACACGAGAAAACATCAAAACTTGAAGATAAACTCACCTTGTGCGCGAAATCCGGCTCGCATCCATGGAATTCGGGCACCCTGAACCTGAAACAAAACCGAAACGTTTATTGGGAAAGCATAAAAGATGTAAAAGGTGTCACCGACGACAAATAAAGCAACAAAGCAAGAGCAAGTGCGGGTCCACACTGCGAAAATCAGCTGATCGGAGCCATCCCGCGCCCCAGTCCACCACGTCCGCGCCCCAATTCACCGCGATCCATCGCATCGCACCCATTTCGAGCGCGACGCGATCCGACGCAGGGCGACGCGATTGGTCGCGGATTCACGCGATTCATTCCGGACGGCTGGCGTCGTCGCTCCGCGACGCGATCAATCAATTTGGCCCCATTGCGTGGTCATCGCATCGCGCTGCGACGAAGTATAAACGGGGCCCTCTCTCTAAATCACTCTCTCTAAATCCGGACGCTGCACGATGTCCATGAAGCGTCGTTGAATACGGGTCGTAGTTGCCCGACTCTGTAGCACGTCGTATGGATCCAGATGTGCGCTACAACACACTTGTGACACGTCTTCTGGATTCTCACGTACGTTGAACGACGTCTGCTACACGTTTTCTGAATCTTGACGCACCTTGAATGACTTGTACAACAGGTTTTCTTGATCAAGACGCACGTTGGACGAAGTCTGTGACACGTCTTCTGAATCGCTGCACTCGGCTCATCATCCGTACCCAGACGGGTTGCACGCTTACATACCAACTAACATACGCTTACATACTAACTTGGATGATATGGAGTCAAGGTTATGAAATCGTTGACAATCGCCCAACCTGTTCTCCTTCTTCTTCTTCAGCTTTTATCCCGCTTCGTGGCGGGGTCCGCTATTCTGGTGTCATGACGCCACTTTTCCCGATCCAGCGGTAGATCAGGGTGGACACCAGCTACTTTCAAGTCCATATGTAACATATCAGCCCATCGCTGCTTCGGGCACCCTCTAGGCCGCTTTCCTATTACCCCGAAGATAAAGCCTATCTTGCGGACGCTGTCTTCTTCTCCGCACAGAACGCGGCCGTACCATCGTAAGCGAGCTTCGTGTTTCTAGTCCGCTATTGGCGCGTCACCGAACTTGTGCCGAATGACTTCGTTTCGAATGCGGTCTAGGCGCCTGACTCCAGCCGCCGAGCGCACCATCTTCTTTTCCATGACGTTGAGGCGCGTTTCATCCTCCTTAGTTGCAGGCCAACGCTCAGCGGCGTACATTGCTACTGGCCGGACGACTGCTCTGTAGATCTTCGACTTCGGGTGCTCTGGTATCATTTTGTCGCAGAGCACGCCAATCAACGAGCGCCACTTGGGCCAAGCTGCACTCACGCGTGGATTCACTTCAACCATCAGTTTGTCATCAGACGCTATTGCTTATCCACGGTTCTTAAAGACTGAAGTACGGGGAAGCTGGATGCCACTAACCATGATGGAGTTGGACTCAGAAACGTCCGTCGTTAGATACTCGGTCTTCTTTACGTTCAACTTGAGTCCAAACCGCTCTAAGCGATCACAGCAAGCTTGCATCTCTCGTTCGAGTTCATCTTTATCTTCGCAAGGGAGCATTACGTCATAAGCATAAAATAACGTCCAAGGGACGGGCTTCTCAAGATCTCGTGCAATGGCATCCATGACGACAGCAAAAAGGAGTGGGGACGTCGCAGAGCCTTGGTGTACCCCGACAGAGATGGGGAACTTCATCGAGGTTCCAGCTGCAGCTTGAACTCGACCCTTGGGCAAGCTCCCACTCAATGACTCGAACCAAGGGTGCACATTTAACGGTTAACGTTTTAACGAATTTATCGATTTAACGGCATTTCTCGTTAAAATCCGGCTAAACGACTTAACGGAAATTTTTAGAAATTTAACGGAATTTTTAACGGACTTTCTACTCAGTGGTTTATCACATTTACCCTAAGTCTTCACGATTATTGCAGGTCTCATCCTTCCGATAAGGATTGTTCCTGAAAAACTATTGAAATTGGCGTGAACATTTTAATGTTTTCATGAATTTGCTTTGAATTGTTGGAAATAATGCATTTTGGGGCTCGGGTAGCGCAGCCGGAGGAGGTGCCGGCTGTCACCCGATACCAGGTTCCTGGTTTGGATTTCCCGCCCCAGCCAACCAAGCCTTCCATCCAGACTTGTCTGGGAGGATAAAGCGCTGACTTGTTCATCGGCTCGTCACCGCAAGAAGGTATAGGCCAAACACGTATTCAAATGGCCTCCGCATCTCATAGAAGTCTGAGGAGCCGAGACGGAGAGAATATTTTTTAAGCCGCTGGAACTATTTTAAATGATTTTAGAAAAGCGCTAATAACAAAAATTTGGGAGGCTACTTTTCCTGGGCGAATCGGCGAATGCGTGGCACATCCCAAAAGGGATTGAGTAACGCCCTCCTTTATCCTTATCCTTTAATGCCTTTTGGAGCTAGAAATTTCTTCGCCGAGCCCCCAAGTATGTCAACGAATCGACAAAAATATACTGGTCTAACCTCCTCGTAAGATATGCCTATCCTCACCTGGCGCTGCTTGTCCCAGAATACTTTTGCCCGCCACCTGGAACAGCCGAGACGGAGAGAATATTTTTTAAGCCGCTGGAACTATTTTAAATGATTTTAGAAAAGCGCTAATAACAAAAATTTGGGAGGCTACTTTTCCTGGGCGTTAGCACATTATCGATTGTCACACCTATTCAGCACTGTGGGACGTGTGACGTGATGCCGTGTCATGGCCACGATGTTGCAAAAAAATGGATGGTTCCTCGCATCATGGAGCACTCGAAAATCGTGCGTCCGATAACGTGGAAACATTCCTCTGACTGGCTTTTAATTGTATCTTTATTTGACCTTTTTGTACTTAGTGGCCTGCGCCCGCATCCAAATTGTATATGGTCGTAGAACAGTCATACAAAACGGTTTCGCAAAGAACTAGGAAAGGGGGGGGGGACTCCGGATTCTGCCTGATCGCACATTTTAAGATGCCTTGTCGGTGATCACCTTCCATGATAATTCCATAGCTGTTCTTATTCCACACCCTGTAGATAATTTGTTACTGAAGGCTTGTTTATTTTTCTACGTTTGTTGATCTTGAATTGCTTGTATTACATTGCAATGTTGCACTCCATTCCTTGAACGTTAGCTGTTGAACTCTTGAAGTGGAAACCTACACAATTTCCTTGATTTTTTCACTTGAAATAAGGGTTTGCATCTATTTTGTATTTTTAACGAAATTTAACGATTTACCGGAAATTTAACGAAAATTTTCCGTTAAAAAAAATTTAACGCACAGGATCTTGTGTGCACCCCTGATTCGAACCCACTCAATGAGCTCTTCAGGAACTCCATGATGTCGCAGGACGTACCATATAACTTCAGGCGGTACGCGATCTAAGGCCTTCTCGAAATCGAGGAGGGCGATACGACTGCCTCCTTTTTCTCGCGGTTCTCCTCTAACAGGAGGCGGGGGACGTGTATGGTATCAATGGTGCCAGTCACGAGGCCACACTTTTGCTGGTAAGCGACTTCTTCTATCGCGCTTTTGCTTTCACATCGTCCGTCCATAGCCATGCCTGACTGTCGACCGTCCGACGCCGAATTCTGACTGTGCAGCTTGACGTATCGCGTCAGCAGACTTTTCCAAATTTTATCGACAGTCGTGACTGTGTTGGTAACAGGACGCGAGAAACCACATTCTTGCTGCACCGCACCGCTCGACATGCCTCAACCTCGAAGCTTCGAAGTGCAGATCAGCCGTCGAAGCTGTGCGCGCGACCGTCTCATATTGTAAGATCTTCGCGGCTAGTAGTACGAACATACGATTTTTCGCCGCCGCTGGACGGCCTCTGCCGCGTCCGCGACCAACCGCCACTGACGCAGGGCTCCTAAGTGGGCTTTTATGTGAAGCAAACAAACTCCCAAGTTATGCTGAATTGTACCTAGATATGTGGTCGATGAGTTTTGCAGAGCGACGCGAAAGAATTTGAACTTCTCAGCGCTCGTCGCATCGCTCATCGCTCTTCAAAGGAGCGCGACGGCGATCCGTCAACACCAAACACCGCGCGCGGCGCGAAAAAGTATGCCATGCCAGCGATAGGCGCGGGAAGCCATCGCGCATGCTGACACCCACTGTTGCGGCTGCCGCGGCGAAGTTTCCTCCTAAGGCCTATGTTATACTTCGGCGACGCGTCGCCGACGTCGGCGACGCTGTGCTGTAGGGGCTGCTACGCACTGCGTAGCAGCCCGCACATCACAGCGTCGCCGGCGACGTCGCCGAGAGCTCCGCAGGGGTGTTATACTTTCGCCGCCGACGTCGCCACAGACGGGCCGACGACGTCAGCGTCGCCGACGTCATCCAAAGGTGGCAGAAAATGCGCTCCGATGGAGTGTTATGATTGTGGGTTGGTTCTTCGTTCCCGGAACTGTCATCATCACCACCGTACTTCGAATTACGAAATCGAGAAGTGCAAAAGACGCCGTCTTGCGAACACAAAAAGTGCAATTCACTAGAACACTGAGTGTTTGGGAGGGAGTGAGACCCTAAACCTTAGCTCCCTTCACTTTGACACTTTTCTTCCTTTTTGTGTCCTTCTCAGCCGTTCTGTTCGCATTTTCTAGGCCTATTTGCTTCCTTGTAGAGCAAGTAATACTAAATAGAACTGTGTAGAAAATAAGTAGTGTTTCCTCGCTTTCTCAAATGGTAATGCGAACCTAAGAGTTAAATTTTCCTTTGAACTTCGAGAATTCAGCGTAAATTTAATTTAAATACGATTTAACCAAAAAGGTCTTTGCTAAACCGAAAATGCAGGTAAAATCGTTAAATTGGTAAATCAATAGTCGTTAAATGCCCAACACTATCCCGTACTTCTATTGTTATCGGGATAGACTGCGCCATGCACTCGTCTGTTATTTTGCCTTTTACAATCTACTGATAATGTTTCGCTTGAATACTTGTTATAATCTCTTTAAGAAGTAACCGTATCGATTGATTTGTGCTTCTTTTAAAGTTTAAAACCTAAAAACACACTATGTCTTGCGAAAAATACAGGGCATCCTAAAAAATACAGGTACTGTTTGAGTGGTTCTAACATTGCTGCTAGTGAAACCTTTGAAGACGTTTGAGACTCATATGAAAGCACAGGTAACGAGATTTATGTAACGTGTAAATAGCCCCGTCTGAAACCTTGCATTTCAGACTTGTTTGATTGCATGGTCTGAATGCTTACAATCTTGTTACTACTTGGCCACATTAGTTTATGATGTGCTTTTTTGATGCTTAGAACTTGACAGTGACGTGAAAGACACGTGGCATGCGAGCGATGACATTGAAAACGCGCTCCGATGCTGAAAATGCGCTCCGATGCTCTCCTGTCAACGACGTCCCCGACACCGCCACAGAATCTGTTGACGACGTCGCCGACGTCGACCACGCGTCTGTGGCGACGTCGGCGACGGTGATGACGTCAGCGTCGGCGACGTCGGTGACGGGTCGCAGCGTCGGCGACGCGTCGCCGAAGTATAACATAGGCCTAAGGCCCCCGCAGACTTCTGCGGCGTTGCCGCTGCCCTATCCTTCATCATAGGGCAGGGACGCAGAGCTCGCCGTCAGCAGCGAGCCCGCCGCTGGAGCGGCACCGCCGAAAATGATTTGAATCATATGAGACAGCGCCACTCCAGCGGCGCCGGCAGCATCTGTCTGCGCTCTGCCCTTTCGCGACGGGGATCCAGAGCGGAAACGGGCGCGTTACCAGTTGGTCCCGACTAGAAAGACTACAGCACCTCGCCGTCGCCGCTGAGCGGCGCCGCTGGCCGCATGCATAACAACTATGCACCATGGGATGTCTATCTGCAATGAAGAACTCCATGGCAAGATGAATGCGGTTTTAAAG
Organism: Heligmosomoides polygyrus bakeri; assembly: GCA_947359475.1. Classification (NCBI taxonomy): domain Eukaryota; kingdom Metazoa; phylum Nematoda; class Chromadorea; order Rhabditida; family Heligmosomidae; genus Heligmosomoides; species Heligmosomoides polygyrus. The sequence goes on along the minus strand of OX375870.1, from coordinate 58,742,947 downwards.
ATGGGATTAGTGTGTTACATACGGAAGATTATATAGTGCTGCAATGGTTTCCACTGCAGTATTTAAGCCGAAGTATTCCCTTTCTGCTTGCAGCACTTTATGCATTTCCACACCAGTTTTAGCAGTGCGGAACCAAACGACCCGATAGAGGATAGAATGGCTATAAGAATGCATGGGCCCATTATATAAGTAAGGCCAGTAAGTAGTAGTATGGAGCTCAATGCTCCAAGAGTTAGTTTCCAATGATTGCGGATAACCTGTACTAGTGGATCGATATTCGGTAGACTGATATCAGAAAACCACTGGTGTCGTAGGGTTACGCCATGTGACCTTGCGTCAAAGGCAGTGTCTGGTGTACGTATATGATAATATAACGTAGCATTCAAGAGGAATACTGTGGGTTTCGTTGAACAATGCGCCTGGCAGCGTTCACTTACTAGTGGATGGTCGAAATGAAGAATTATTGGATTCTTTTCACCTGATGGTCCACATTTAATTGAGAATTGTTGGGAGTCGCAGATTACAGTGACCGTCGCATATGTTTGCGCTTTGCATATGGCTGTAAAATGCGCTCCATGCTCGCATTCGTAGCAACCAGTTAAGTTTGAATTTTGGAGGCTACAGTCCTGGTTGAAGACAAATTCGGCAGAGGTTTGAAGCACTTTGGATTCTATGCGTAAGACCATTTCCTCTTCGTTTGACGTCGAAATGATCTCATTTTCGATACTGGAGAGGGTTCCGTACGCTGTCACTAAGGGCAGTCCATTTTCGCTGCGATGAAGCATGGAAATAGAGTCCTTCGGACAGTCGCAGGTGTGCACCGATGTTCCGCAATTACATCTTATGCGGTTAGAACAGGTGTTAAAACGATCTAGGGCTTGCACAGGATTATTACAAGCCACTGGAATTTCGTAGTGAGCTGGAAGCATGTACGAAGTGTTCGCTGTTATAGCGAATCGTGTGCCTTCCAGCGATGCTGCAGGCTTTTGAATGGAAGCTACCGTTATGCTAAAGTTGGCTATTTCTTCCGTTATGTATGGACGAAATATTTTTGTGAAAGCCACAGTCTTGTTGGCTGTTGTTATTTCTATTTCTAGCTTTATGAGTGGTGTCCAATGTGAACACTGAACGACTTCAAAGATTCTTTTTGATAGCGGTTTGTGAGCGATTCTGTAGAACCAGCATGCCGGTTTAGGCAAAAAACATCCACACAAGACGCCTCCACAACTGTTCAAGCAACCGGTGTAACCAGGATATTCCCTAGTATGGTTTAATTCAGCTATGGATTCACCTGAGCTAATAGTTTCACATTTATCTGCAATGCAAGACCCTGCTTGAGCACATCGCTTCACGTGGAAGATTTGCATTCTAGTGGACCTAGTAAAGAACTCAGTTACTTTTGAGCATTTGAAATTCACGGTCTCCTTTCGGAATTTTGCAAGTCCTACGGTCTCATTTGCATGAATTATTTCGATGCATATTTCTGACTGCAGCCTGTTGAACAATAGTTCTCGGCTGTATTCGAGGTGGCAGTGATTGCCTTCATTACAGACGACCTCGGCAGAGTGACGCATAATGCCATGCTGACACGCTGTTGCCGGTGATAGAAGGCTTATCACAGCAAATAACGAGATTGACAATAACCCTGGAAGAGGCGTGAGCTTGAAGCTTGGAGGACTCTGCTTCGCAGCAGCTGTGAGATTGTCGAACTGTTCCGAATTTTTAGTGCACTTGCTAGTGTTTCTGATGAACTTTGCCATGAGCCATGTTACACCCAACAACACTGTGATAGCTACATAAACGATTATGGCCGTTGTTGCAATGGCACCTGCTGGTCAACAATGGGGATTTCCTAGCAAGGTTTTTGATAGGAGTTGTTGGTGGTCACAAAACCTAGCACGTTCGCACGACATTACTTGTTCTTGAGCATTAGTCATCGAACGAAAGCGCACATTGACACTTTTCTCTGTCGGTGATATTGGTAGGAAATAGTTGGCTGCACGCGTGCTGTTATCCACGGCGTGGCATTGTTTGTCAATGCATAATTCGAACCAACCACTTATTGGTGGAATACTGATAATTCCTCTACTGCACGATAGTATCGAGGAATTTTGAGCCGCGAGTGCTGGCGATGCCACGATAGATAGTAGGGTGACAAGTAGCAATGATGAGTTAATTGTTGTTGGACGTGAGTGAAGTACACTGGTCTCCATACTTCTGAAGAAGTCGTAAGCTCTTGATTTTGAGCTTCGCGGAAGAATTGGTCGCTTCTCATTTTGAACAACCACAGGTGACTCTGATGTATCTGAAGTCACAGCTCTGACAGCTCCTTCATTGCTGGGCTCGACATTAGCACGGATTTCTAGAGGATATAACTTGTTAAGAGGCCGGTGGATGACCTTGTGGTTTGGCATCAATATCTTCGCTGACCTTATGAGTCCGTCCGCAGAACTAATGATATCGACTATCTTGCCATAGGGCCAATTTCCTCGAGGGATTAGCTCTTGTTCGATGATGACTATCTCGCCTACATAGGGACACGTTCTGCTCAAGTGTCTTGGCTGTTTGAGGATCACTTTTTGCGTTTCCCTTAAAGACGTTAGATACAGTGTATTCCAGTTTTCCCAGAACTTATTAGCTATGTTCTCGGAATAATGCAATGCTTCTGTCGCTTGCTTTTGTGATTGTATGAAATCTGGATCATATGTTGGATCCAGGAAATCGATACGGTCGTTAGATTCTGGTAATGAAAATCTGAGATTTCCTTGAAGGAAGTCAATTGGACGCAATGGAATAACGCATAGGTCGTCCGAACTGGATTTGGTGAGGGGTCTTGTATTGAGGATGGCTTCAATTCTCGTGAGAACCGTACACATATCTGTAAAGCTGAGTCTCTTTCGTCCCATGGATTTATTGAACGCTTTTTTGACAGATCCTACCAGTCTTTCCCAAGCGCCTCCCATCCATGGGGCACCTGGTGGATTAAATAACCACTTGATTTTCTCTGTTGCACAGTACGACATCAGAGAAGTACCCGTAGGCTCATTGGTTTCAAACATAGTGGCTATAATGCGCTCGCCTTGTTTGAAATTCGTACCGCAATCGGTGCGCACAAGCTTTGGCACTCCTCTTCTTGAGATGAATCTGATAAAGCAGCTAAGGAATGCACCCGATGATAGGTTTTCAACAAGCTCCAAATGAAGTGCTCTTGTTGTAAGACAAGTGTAGAGGCATACGTACATTTTTTCTTGCGATTTTGACAGGAATGGACCCATGAAGTCGCAACCGACGTTTTCGAACGGTTTTGAAATCACTACCCTGTCTGACGGCAGCGAAGGCATTAAAGGAGCTCCTAATGGCAGTCCTTGATATCTTTTACACGTAGAACAGTGCTTCAAGTACCGGATGATAACCACAGTCAGACGAGGAATCCAAAATCTCTGTCGCACGATAGCTAACATATGGTCCTTGCCGCAGTGAGCATTATTTGAGTGAACGTGTTGAAGTATGAGACGGACTAGTTCCGACTTCTGTGGTATGTATATGGGTGATTTTGCGTCACGAGGAATCACTGCGTTCTGGAGGCGCGACTCGTGACGAATAATATCATTTTCGTCCGAGATAACCTTTTTGTTATGGAACTGCCTTTGGAGATCTTGCAAAATCATTCCCTTCTGCTCTTGTCTTATAAGAACATTCTCGGAAAGTTCGATGTCATGAGAAGTGATGTCTTGAGAGGTGTCAAATTTTGATATCATGACGGTACTGATGTGCGACGTTTGGCTCTTGTTCACCGCAATAACCCAATGCTTCAAAGTTTTGCCTACGAGTGCGACCACTCGCATGGCTTTGTTCAGCTTTGAGAACCGAGATAAGTCGATAAGCTCTGCTCCATAGACGGAGTTGGTGCTGGCTTTTGTTATATTAGGGAGCGATACGATATCAGCAGTATCTATCTCTTCCGTCACTTTAATACAGTCGATTTCAGTTAACGGCCACGTGTCAGGGCTGTTTTCTAGCCAGCGCGGTCCATTCACCCAATCGCTATTGGCGATTTCTCCAGAGTTTAAACCTCTGGTCCCTGCATCAGCTGGGTTGTGGGTTGTGCTAACGTGAAGAAATTTAACCAATACGTCGTGCGATTCTAGGTTGGTCTTAATAGCGAGGATCCGCTCCCGCTGGTTGGCGACGAAAACCGGGACCTTTTTGCAGCTGTTCAACCAATACAGTGCTATTTCGCTATCTGATACAACGGACACGTTTCGAACGGTTTTGTACGTTTCCATGATTGTCTTGCACAAGCGCGAAGCCATTAGGATTCCAACAAGTTCAAGTCTTGGGATTGTTTGGTGACATTTTTTCGGTGTTAGCTTAGCTTTTCCACTGATTAGCGTTGAGATCTTCCCTGAGGATTGGCACTGCAAATAGGCACAGGTTGCAATCGCCAAGCAACTAGCGTCAGCGAATATCCACAGGTGACTGTTCGTGGATTGTTGAATTATACGGCGCGGAATCGATACGCGAGCGTTATCGACCTCTTTACATAGACGATTCCATCGAAGGCACAGTTCTTCAGATAATACGGTTTTCCATGCTGTTCCAGTATTGAACACATCCCTCATCATAGATTTTAGTTTTACTATGAGTGGACTGGCGACACCGATAGGGTCGTACACTGAGTTGATCTGACTGACAATATCTCTTTTCGTCAGCTTCTCCGCGTGAGCGAAATGAGTTCTGACCTTAAATGAGTCGTCTTCGATGTTATATGCGACACCTAGAATTTTTAAGGAGTGTGAGTCTAGTCGATCCTCCAAGGGTATTTGAGAGTTGACTTCGTTGGAGTTGGATATATACTCCCTAAGGTTCATGCCAATGTTGGCGAAAAGTTGTTTCGACTCTCGATATTTCATGATCGCCTCTTCTGCAGTGTCGGCAACCATCATAATGTTATCCACATATAGATTGCTAGCTATTTCAATTGCAATTGAGGACCCTTCATTATTGAGGTAAGACAGTAGTGCCATGTTTAATATGCTAGGGGAAGCTGTGACTCCAAACGGCAACCGCTTAAATCTGTAGCGGATTAGGTTGTCCTTCGTTGGAGGCAAATTGATGTTTTTCACCCACAAAAACCTGCATAGATCTTTGTGGGAGTGGACCAGGCGCACCTGAGTGAAGGCCGCTTCAATGTCACATATCAGAAGAACCTTTTTTGATCGTGAGACCATGAGAATGTCATGGATTTTATTGACGAATGATTCGCCTTTGTGGATTACCTCGTTTAGAGACAGTTGGTTTTTACGTTTTGAAGACGCATCAAACACTATTCTAAGAGGAACATTTTTATTAGCTTTCCAGACGCCTGAATGAGGCATGTAGTAGTTTCCGACTGCTTCTGGGTCGGAATCGGAAAATGGTTCAACCATCTTTTCGCTGACATATTTTTCAATGATTTTGCAGTACCAACTGCGTTGCTCGCTGTTTTGCTGCAAAGTTTTTTGCAGAGACTCTAAGCGGCGAATAGCAACTGTGAAGTTGTCCTCCAGTTCTCCAATGTTGGTTTTTAATGGAAATGGAGCTGTTATGTATCCGTTTTCAAAGGAAATCATTTTTGAATATTTTTCTAGATATTCGTAGGCCTTGCCTTCCTTTTGGCATTCATTCTCGGAAATTCCAAGCCCATCCAACTCGAACATCTTACGTAGCATTTCTTGCTCGCTTTGCTCGTGAACTGACGTCATTGCGTAGCTCACGTTGCTTCTAACGTCTTGTACTGATGTGAGGCCTTTACCGTATATGGTGGGGCCAAATACTGTTTTAGCGATATGAAGTCCTGTTGGTGTTGCCATACCGTGGCTTGGACTGCAGACTAGGTCGTGGTAATAATCAAGTCCGACCAAAATGTGTGGAGTTTGGTGTTCTCCACGCAATTTTGAATTTGCTAGGCAAATTCCATTTTCCTTGAGGAAAGTAATGTCAGATTTACTGAGCTTCACACTAGGGAATCCGTTCGTTAGGACGGGTTTCGTTTGTATTTTTAGCTCGAGTTCTTCCCCGAACACCGTGCTCACTCTTGTCAGTACTATGTGACTCTCGAAGTTTTCTATATGCCCTCCAATTCCTGACATGGTGCATATTTCTGTTGACTCTTTTGGTAAGTCAAAACGATAGGCAAGGTTCTCTTCAATGACTGTTTTCTGAGCACCTGAGTCGAAGAAAAACAGGACCTTTTCGAACTCGTTTTTATTATGGTTCCAAAGATTACCTTCCGCTGTCATTAGGACAAGCTGAGAAGCTGTTTGGCTTTGTGCGCAAGCGTTAGATTGGAGAGATTCACTTTCCATATGCGTGTTGTTGTTGGCGACGTTTCTATTGCGATCACTGAAATCGTTGCGGTTTCGTTGAACTCTGTTTTGATTTGCATTAGGTCTGGGAGGGTGACCGTTCGCCCTGGCATTTCTCTGACCTGGGTTCCACGTGCCGTTTTGGTTTCTCGGATTTGCTGTGTCATTTTTAAAGCACAGACTTGTGTGGTGTTTCTGGCCACATTGATAACAGTCTGGTTTAATGCAGTCGAAGCTGTTGTGGCTGGGCGAGAAACACTTCCAGCAACAGTTGCCGTCTCTTATGATTTTTCGGCGGCTGTTTAGATCCGATACTGTGCGACATGCCGCCGACAGATGATTGTTCCTATGGCAAAAGACACAGCCGTCGGTATTATGGTCGCGAGGTCGCGAGTAAGTGCCCTCATCTGTTGCAACTATGTTGACTCTGTCTTGCGTCTGGTGACCTATGCGGCTTTCGACGTAACTTTTTGCCGCTATCTCATTTTTGAGAGCACTCATGAGCTCCTCAATACTTTGATTAGATTGCGTACGGCATAGGATCAGGACTGCTTTGACAATGTCCCGAGGAAACTTCGCTAAAATAGTCTCGGACCACATAGGGTCGAACGTTTTACGGACATCGTATCCGGCAGACACCATTTGGTTCACTAGAACCTGAATTTCATCATATATGAAGAGGCAACTTTCAGCTGAACTGTTCGCTGGTTTCATGTTCACGAGCTTTTGAACAATTTGAGGACGGTTTGCAGCGCTGTCGTTGTAGTTGTCGCACAACGTTTTGACTATCCAGTTGTAGTTTTCTGGCACAAGTCGAATTCCTTTAATGGAATTTTGCGCTCTGCCTTTTAGGCTTTCCTTGAGCAGCAGTATTTTTTCCATTACGTCCAACTCAGTACTTTTGTGGACAAGAGATTCAAAAACTGCCCAATACTCGGGAAATTCCTCCGCGTTACCGTAGAACGACGGTAGAGACGCCTGAGGTGGTTTGATAGATCTGCAGGATCTTACTGATGTGTGATTTAGACTTCCACTAGCATCAGGAATAGCAGAATATGCGGGTATGGCCGCTGCAGCATTTTCGGAGTTGCTCTGACCGCAGCTGTTCTCGCGATCGTTGGTTTCAAAATTTTCCAAACTATTCGCTTCGATTCGCTGAGCTCTCTGCGTAATATAGCCCAATTTGACGTCCATTCTCTCGCGCATGCACTTGGCTTCGTCAACACGCGTAATGAGCTTAAACATAAGCTCATCAGATTCTGCTATTGTAGTGTGGAGTTTCGACTCATTTTCAATCTGCTCAATTTCATGCATGATGTCCTTTCTTTCTGTTCTGCTTTTACAGTTGTTGTACTCTTCTCTGACTTCTTTGTACAATTTTTGGAGCTTTTCTTGCCCCTCTCTGATCTGCTTGACCCCACTTTGTAGGAGGGCTATGGTTGACCTGCATTTTTCGTAGGTCTCTTCATCTATGGTACTGAAATCTACCACAGCGGTATAATCGCTGTACCGATCAACCAGGTTTTTGAGTGTCGTCGCACTCAATACAATAGGCGTCTTATAACAATGAAGCGCCATTTTGTTTTCAAAAAAGGGTTTCGTTCTTGCTTTTTCAAGAAACGAAGTGAGAATTTTTTCTCGTTGCTCCTCGTAATTGATACGGAAGCCTTGCAGTCTCTTAATTAGAGGCTTTGGTCGTAATTAGACCAACTCAAGGTGTGAACCGAGAGTAGTTCTCTTAGATAGAGAGTGCAATCTGCAATAGATCGACTGGCGGCTCTAGGCGTAGGTACGCGAGAGACTTACGATTCTCTTTATTATAGAGAATGCGATCTGCAATAGATCGACTTGCGGCTCTAGGCGTAGGGACGCGAGAGACTTACGATTCTCTTTATTATAGAGAATGCGATCTGCAATAGATCGACTTGCGGCTCTAGGCGTAGGGACGCGAGAGACTTACGATTCTCTTTATTATAGAGAATGCGATCTGCAATAGATCGACTTGTTGCTCTAGGCGTAGGGACGCGAGAGACTTAAGATATGGCTTATTAGGCCGATGCACCAAAATGTGCGGTTCAGTGGATTTATATGATAACGTACAGAAGCAGAGAGAAGAGGAACGTGTTTATTCCTTGGTATCCAGAAAGAGAGTGCCCTAGCGTGGGTTGGGAATAGGCCCCGCCCCTGCCATCGTCGTTGGCGGCGATATCGTCAGCTTCGTGGCGCACAGTATCGGAATTCTGCGTGAGACACAAGATCACGTGGAAGTTCATCACGCCGCTCTCGCCGTGGAAAGGAGGGTTTTATGAGCGCTTAGTAGGACTCTTTAAAGCAGCGTACAAAAAATCCGTAGGCCGCGCAGTCCTACCACTTACACAGCTACAAACCGTAGTAACGGAGGTCGAAGCTATGCTAAATTCACGTCCGATAACTCCGTATAGGGAAAAAGATGTGTTCGTGCATGTTTTACGCCCCATCGATTTCCTTATTCCAGAAGTCGACATGCAGATTCCACCGCCGCAGCAGTCGGAAGAGTTCCTAACCGCATCCCATAACTTGGCGATGTGGTACAAGGAAACTCTCGCAGTGCTCGACCAATTCTGGGAAGTGTGGTACAACGACTATCTCGCAGCACTTCGTGAACGCCACCAGACTCGGTCGAAGAACGCCAGATCCAGCCCGACGACTCCGCATGTCGGCGACGTGGTCCTCGTAGCCGATGACAACATCTCCCGCGGACAATGGAACTACGGTTTGATAGAAAAGGTGCACGTAGGGAAAGACAGCTCAATTAGGTCCGTAGACGTACGCACACCTAACGGCAAAACTCTCACAAGGGCTGTTTCAGCGCTTTATCCGCTCGAAATCACGTCTGCCACGACGGAGCCGAGCGTAGAAAGCGATAAAACCGCTCAAAAATCGCTTCGTTCGCAGCCCTGGCGTGCGGCCAAAACCTCCCATGCGTTCATCAATCCTTATCGGACCTCCATCTAACATATCTTTCAGCGTAGTCCTCGTAAACATCAGAAAATAATTGTTTCCTACGACACTCCTCGATGACAAACCACCTTCTAGCGTTTTAATGCGCCGACGAGGCGCCAGTTGACGAGACGCACGCCGCACGCGTCGCAGCCGACGCAACTCGGAGCTAACGACGATTTCGGCGCTTACGTAGCGCCTTCGACGTTCCAGAACATTCACAGGACCGGCTGCCGCTGCCCCTCGTCAACTTTACTTCCTCCTCGCTGCTCTACTCACCTCATGGATGCTCCACGACGCAGGAGAATCGACCAAACCGGTAGGAAAACAAAAAATTCAGGCTGGTTGGCCATTTTTCGTAGCTCCCTTAGTTTGTGGACGTTTGCTGCGCTTCAGCGCCTTTGTTTGGTTCCCCTTTTTTCTGTGTTGTGTTATTTTGCCCGCAGCGACTTATGTTGTTGTTATTTTTGTCATTTCTCTCCCTTTCGCTCGCAGCGAGTCTCTTTTTCGTCCTAAGCGCTTGCACGCGCCCGCTCTGCCGCTTACCGCAGTGGACGACCATCATTTGTTTCCGTAGCACACCCCTCTCTTTCCTGAAGTCCACTGCGGCTCTATTTCTAAACGTCCACTAAATTTATTAAGTGCAGTTAAACCCAACCAGCCTACACCTTTTCTTTAGCCAAAATTAACACCTTTTCTTAGACTTTTGTCCTAAAATCGTAATTTAGGATTATGACGTCATAGCCTCGGCTGTGATATCGATCCACCTTATCCGTAGTGCATCGATATCACTGTAGAGGCATCGTCTTTCACAAATAACTTCGTAGCAAATACATTTTTACCTCATAATTCACTTCCATTAACTTACATCCACTCAATTAAATTTAGTACTTACTTTTTTAGGCATTTTTACTTACAAAACTCACACTAATCACTAATATTCGTCCCTTCACACATTTTTATTCTTCACAATTTACACTAAACACTTTTATTCCTGCCACTAACTATTTCACTCGTGTTCGCCAACGTATTTCCGCGCCTATTTGTCTCCTCACGCTTTGCGTTAGCAGCATATTCTTAAGGCCGCAGCAGCGGGTAAGTATGCCGATCGCACAGAGCATGCAGGATCGCGGCGGCACCCAGGCCCAACGCGAGGCCGAGATCCTCTAGGTGAATCGTCTGTTTCTCAACGAAGACTGAGGGTAGGTAACTTTTCGTTTTCTGTCTAACACCCACTTTCCTACTATACTAACCTATCCTACATTAGTCCTTTTTTCGTTCAGTACGCAGTTATTTACTACTTTATACTTTAGTCGTTCATCAGTGAGGCCGACTTGTTCAGGCCCTATGCGACGCAGCCAACGTCGACAGTCGTTCACGAAGCCGTCAACGTCGACAATTGTTCGCAGAGAACGACACCACGGTCAACTCAAATCCCCGGCAGCAAGAGACATCGCAGCATAAGACGTCGCAGCAAAGCACCTCTACTACATCAACAACCACTACCTCTACGTCACTTCCACAGCAGGACGATATGATCTCATTCACACACTTTCGTAGTAATTCACATTAACACGTGGGAGCTAACAGACCCTGTCGCAGCGACTTGCTTACCCATCCTTGGGCCACACCTGTAATCGACCCGGCGCAGCACGCAGGTGGCATCGCCCGCCACCGTCGCCCAAGTCAACCTCGTAGGCTACGATGATAAGCTGTCTGTATATATTCGTAGGTAACGCAGAACCTCGTCGACACCTCGTACGACATCTTCTTGTTTTCCGGCCCCCAGTGTCGTGACTTGCGTACGACTATTGGGGGTCACGCGTGATCGCGCGCCCGGCCGCAGGGGTGCGTGCCCCCTTGCGCCCGTGGCGTGCCACTTCTCGTCGTCTTCGGCCACCGCAGCCGGCAGTGGAGTCGTAGCCGGTCGCCACCGCCCTCGTCACCAGCCGCAGCCTCCGTGATTACCTCGCCGTCGTCTAGTCCAGGCCCGCTACGCCTATTCACTACGTCGTCCTCGTCGGCTCCTTCCGCAGCGAACGCCAACAACCGTCCGTCGCCTGCCTCGTCCACCGGTCAACGCCAGCCGCAGGATGCCGGACCACCGCCAGCCGCAGGACAGGGATCGTTGCAGCCCCGCGAGTAATCGGCCGTAGCGGGCGTCGTCAGGTAACCGCGCCACGGCTCCTATCGCAGTTAGGGCTGTCCACACACGTGGCAGTCCACTGGGATAGTCCGCCGCGCGGGTCGTTCCGAGGTTCTGCCCTCCGTAGGGACTGGGTGTGGCTCTCCCTCTAACTCGTAGGGAACTTTACCTCACTTGTCATGTTGTATATATCGAATACATTTATATAACAGTATCGTGTACTATATCGAAGATGATATACGGTATATCCGTTAATACCTCAAAGTGTGTATGTGTTATTGATCGATCGATCCATAGAAGTGAATGGCCATGCACTCCCGCAGACGGAAGCTATACTAGTAAGGCTTTGGTCTATTGGATATGCAGTGGATGTGAATAACTAGTCCACGCAGGACGGGGCCGCAGGAAGCGGGCAAGCGTAGGTGCGTAGGGATAAGCGCCCCTTAGCCTTCGTATAACGGGACTTCGGGTCCGCAGGGCCTTTTGGTATCGTAGCAGGTGGCGTGGCCATAGGCGAGCTCGTAGCGAGCCGGGACCCATATGTAGCCAACCCCACGTTCACGGCGCAGGGTGACGCCTTCGCCCACCGATGCGTAGCGAGGCGCCACCCGGCGTCGCGACAGAAGTGCCGTTTAATTGTGCCTTGCTTGAGTCCATTTCATGTTTCTCGTGAAGGAGCACGGAACGATAATATCTATATATGCGGTCCGCTTCCGTGTGTGGGCGCCCGAATTGCGCTAAGAATATATTTAAAGAAAGTTCAAGAAATGGGCTTCTTTAATGTCACAATCGTATGTAGTCTAACATGTATTTGAAAACTATATGAGGCAATAGCCCGCTATGGAACTGATATGGAACTGATCCATGTATACAAAGGATGTGAATATGCGAAAGTTTTTTGAACGTAATGTGTTATCAGCACTCTATTATATACTCCAAAGTAACATTGAACAAAGTCGCACGCTACTCAGCTTCCTTCTTCGAGAAGACTAATGTGGGCACGAAAAAGAGTGCACTGGCCCAGTCAGACAAACGACGTTCTCATTCTTCTCAGAGTGTGCTGCTCAGAGGTATGACAATCTCATCCACGGTTCCGTTGGTTCTCTCCAACCCTGCATTTCCTGCAAGTCAGAGCCTCTGTCACTAGAGGGCCTTCGACAAAATTTGTGGTTCCAAGAAGTCGCAAGAATATTAGAAAATTCTTTTTTGCCAACAAAGCAGGGTTGGAGTACTCTAAACTTTGAAAAACAGAAACTGTACCACCTAAACGTCACGCTTTCAAAAGCATGTTGGATAAGTATCTGGGAACCTCATTCCAAAGTTGCACTTGCGCTGATGTTCACTATTGTTCTACTATCATTTCCTCTCTGTTACGTTATGTTCCTTTCTCTTATTTATCATTCTGTTTTAGCTAGATGTAGGTCTGTCTTTTGATGGTTCACCACGGCGATATCTATAGCGACTTGTAATAATTGGCTTATTACGGTATCACTTCAAGAGAACGACACGAATATCACATCACAGCAGGTTATATAGACAATTTGCAGAGGCGGAGCTACAAATATCTGCGATAGTTAGCCAATGGGGCCGACTACCTCTGGGGCGGACTCATCAAGCAATGTTTATAGGTAGGGTTACCGTAAGGGAATCGTACCCACTACTAGCAATGGGTAGTGGTTACGATTCGTATTCATGAAAGGAATCAAGAGTAAGGTACAACTAGACCTCTCGCGAGGGTTTCCGGGCATCTCGCCCCCCGCGACCGCAGTCTCAGCACAGAAAAGGCCTGACTTTTCCGTCTGGAGTCTAACCTACCACGGTCGGAACCGCGCTCTCGCGAGAACAGCTGATCTCTTTGGAGCGCCATTTTATCAATGGGGCGCCAACAAGTCGCGAGTATACGGATGTACCCACGACGATCGGAGGGTTTTCTCTATTCCCTGATATACTCACGATTTTGCAGGTAAGGTTTATCATGAATCGTGGGTATGTCCACCCCCTATACCGAGCATACCCGTTGCGGGTTGATGAATCCGGGCCCTGGTCTTGAAAGGGGGCATCGCGCCTAGAGTGGACTACTTGAGCGCTATTTCTATTGCCTGCTTGCGGTACCCCTAAGTTATTCTGGATGTTACTGAATGATGCTTATCTTAGAGTGTTCAGCTAAGTATGCTAAGCCTTATCATTCATTCCTATTTGCTCTACATTATACTATTATACATTCATAGATGTAGACCCTAATTGGGTATTCACAACATGTGCTGCATTGGATAGTTTATCTGGTGATTGTTATGGAACAGTGTTGTAGCATGGAATTCCATGTAATAAATACAAATACAAATACAAATACAAACCCGATATCTGTGTATGTCGGTGTCGGTGATCGTTCATCACAGCACATCTGCACAATCAGTGGCTTATAGATGTTCTGATAGTTGTTTCTAAATACCAAGGTGTTTCAGGGAAGTAGAGTCGGTGTTCCAATGCAAGAATAGCGTTTTACTGTGAAAACTACGGGAAGCAATGGCCAGTGCGGGTCTGTCCAATAATGTGACTATAAAGGTTCAAGAGGGTATACGTCGCCAAGAGCTTCGCATTGCCACTCGCCGTTTTCATATATGGAGCAGAGATCTCCAGCTATGAAGGTGATCATGTGCTATGTAAATGCAAAAAGAGCTTGACCGCCACTTCTGTTAATCTCCAACTATTATGTCATGTTTTCATATCGTAATAGTTTAAGGACTGAAAATGGAAAGGCTGTGAGATACTTTCAACCAAATGGGGAAAGGATTTACATATGCAAACAAGAAATCATACGTCTCCTTCTGTCATACTCTGTGAAAAATGCCTTGCTGCAAATTCAGCAAGGAAACCTAGCACTAACACTATATTTTGCAAGTTTTATATCCTTTTTGAACAATCCTATCTTCTGTTCATTGCATCTATGAACTTCCCTCGTATGCCTGTACATATTATTGAGAACCAGTGGACCTTTGAGGCAAACGTTACATTTAAGAGAGTTCGCCATGTTTGCGTGCATGACTGTAAAATCAGCATCAATTGAAGAATCAGGCTGAACATTCAGGTACATTTAGGGTGATGAGAGCAAGTTGCTATAACAGGGAAAGGCAGAATCACTATGAAATAGGGAAAAAGGTACCAATATCAAAAGGATCAATACACCGCATCCTAACCACAACGCGCCTCAATCGCAACGGCGCGTCTCAATCGTAATTCTGGAAGAACGCGCTCCAATCGCGAGCGGATCAGCGCCTGCATCCTAGCAATCCTCGTACAGTACTGTATCATTCAATATTGATCCTGATGTACATGGATCACAGTGAACATTTACGTATCAGCTAACTCTAGAAGTGCAACAATGCTGACATGATATACCATTCACAGCAATAAATATGTCTGTGAATCACATTTAGCAGAGCAAATCCAGCGAAACAAGAGCTATTATTTTGTATGTCAAGAACGTTACACAACTAGCTGCGTTACCGAACGATAGAACTATGGTTAATGCTTGTGACAATACTAGGAACACGGACATTTATAGATCTTACAACTGATGTCGATCAATTGGAAATGCCTTCCTTGTCGAAATCGCATATTCCTTGTGCCGTTCTCCCCATAGCAGTCGTTTACGCGGTCGTTAGTCTTGAGTTCGATTAATCGGGCCGAATAATTGTTCGAGCGATTTCGAACAATTAATCACTCGATTACCCGAAAATCGTAAATGTTGTTGTTCGAACATTGTTCGAAATCGACTTTCGCGAAAAACCATTATTCGAACATTGTTCGAAATCGACTCTCGCGGAAAACCATTATTCGAACATTGTTCGAAATCGACTTTCACGAAAAACTATTATTCAAACATTGTTCGAAATCGACTTTCACGAAAAACCATTATTCAAACATTGTTCGAAATCGACTTTCGCGAAAAAGCTGTAAGGACACTGAAAGTACACTAGAGAACAACCGTCGCTCGCTAGCCCCCAATAACAATAAATCAACGAAGCTAAAAGGACACCAAGGAGCAGCTGACGTCCACTCGCCGAAAGCAACCGTAAATCAAAGAAGTTCAAGCGATGACAGTGAAGCTGTTCCCAAACACAAACGACGACTGAGTCGACTAAATCAGAGGGCCAAATGACGGTTTATAACACACCACCTTACAACAGTTGTCCGCGGACTTCGGAGAAGACCATAGGAAAGTAGGAGGAAAGACTCCGGACAACTGCTAGGTCAGCGCTCCTACGACCGTATAAAAGGAGCTCTCAAAACGCCAGAGGGACACTGGATCGCCGCCGCTGAGGTGAGGCCACCGGCCTTCACCTTCCTCTCCTTCGCATTCTCTCTCTCTTTCTCTCTCCCTTTCTCTCAGAAATCAAATTTCGCGAAAAACCGTTATTCGAAGATTGTTCGAAATCGAAGATAGGAAGACGTTTTTCGAACATTGATCGAAATCGACTTTCGCGAAAAACCATTATTCGAACATTTTTCGAAATCGACTTTCGCGGAAAACCATTATTCGAACATTGTTTGAAATCGAAGATAGGAAGGCTTTGTTCAAACATTGTTCGAAATCAAATTTCGCGAAAAATCGTTATTCGAATACTGTTCATATTCGAGTATTGCGAAAAAGAATTGTTGGGATATGTACCCACCCAACACCGCCTGATCCGTCGAGGCAATTCGATGCCCTCGCCGGGCGGATCACTCCTTTCACCTTCATAGGTTCCGATGCGGATCTAACGTTCGAATCGTGGTATCGCCGACACGACGACGTTTTCAATGTGGACGCTACCGGTCTCGACGAATCCACACGAGCACGCCTGCTGCCACACAAACTGGACGCCAGTTCGTACGAGATATATTCCAGGTACATTCTAGCTCAGAACACTGACGATGTTGCCTTCAAGCAGACCGTGGCCACACTAAGGCGCCTTTTATACTCTCGTCGCGGCGCGGCGCCTCAATTTGGGCCGCTCCGAGTTTGTCGCGCCGCTGCGCGATTGCAGTCAGGAAGGGGAGCGTCAGCGACGCGCGGCAGTAGCTTCTGCTAACTACGATCCGTTCGCCAAGGATGACGAAGGAGAGGATCCATGAGTCATTGGAGAACCAAAACAGAAAGGATTCGTCCCCACGATTCGAACGTTAGATCCGCATCGGAACCTATGAAGGTGAAAGGGGTGATCCGCCCGGAAAGGACATCGAATTGCCTCGACGGATCAGGCGGTGTTGGGTGGGCGGATGCTGGCGACGGGCGATTCCTTCGACGGCAGCTGCAAGGGTTGTCGGCAACTGCTGGAACTGCTGCTCCATCATGGTGGTCATTTTCCGGACGACTTGGGTGGTGGGTCGGTGTGGCAGTCCTGCGAATCCCTGATCGCCAGTTGTTATGTCCGGCGGCTGCGACGTTGGAAGGCGGACGGCTGAGTCGAGCAGTTTATTAGTGGAATAACAGAACAAACACGAACAATAGTGGTAGCTTATATACAGCATTTTCCCGCCCGTGACGGGTACGTTGTAGCCAAAATCCCGCCAATGAACATCAACAGATGCTTGTGACTCCCTATATAACAAGACGAGATATGTTCGACTGAACGTGCTCTTCTGTACAGCTGTTTTGTCTGGGGGAAGCGTGTTCCAAATAATGCGAGAGCGTGCAAGACGGGCAGGGAGATACTGCCGTCGTGACAGCTTGCCAAGCGTGCCGCGATGACGGCCGGCAAGACCGACCGATTGGGAGGTGGAGAACTTGTTCGTTTGGATTCGAGCAAGGCTGAAATTGAATTTATCTATGGGTTGGTTCGAACTGTTCGATTGGCGTGAATTGATGTCTCGTTATTGAAGAGAAGTGCGCTGGGGAATACGCAGTCTGTATGAATGTTGGGTTAAATTTCTCAGAAATTCGGAAGATTAATAAGTCGTGTGGTTTGTGGTTCGGGAGTAAAAGATGTGATATCTATGCCTATATGAATGTTATCTACATCTACTTGGACGTTTTTTTATCGAATGTGTATTTGATTGATATTTATAGAAGATACGGTGACGGGTTATTCTGAAGAGTAGGTGCTTGAGTCGAAGGGCTCAAATATTGCTTGTTCGTTTCTTCGAAATGACAAGTGAACTCTGCTGCATCGAATTACTGTTTCTAAATTCTTTAAGAGGTCTGCTATCGTCCAGACTGAGTTGGAGTCGTATTACGTTTAGCAACCTCTTCCTTAATATTTGGGGGAAATTTGTTGAGAAGCGTTTGGATTAAGCTTGTGTTGTTTATTGATTCGCCTTGTCTTCGCACTTCGACTATTAGTGCTAGTATGTCGTTGAGTGTGTTTTGGAGTTGTCGGGGGTCGTCTAGAGAGATAGGCAGTGAATTTAATTGTCGAAAGAGATTTGCTTTGGTTTGTTTTGGGTCGTGGTATTGTGATTTGAGTTGCTGGGTTGCGAGAGCGTATGAGTCGCCCTTACGAGGTATCATTCGCAGTGCTCTAGCAGCGTCATCCTTGCAGCAGCTTAGTAGGATTGAGAGTTTTTTCGAGTCAGGAGTAGGGTTGGTTGTGTACTAATTCTTCGAAAAGTTCCCAAAATGACTCGACTTCCGTGGTATCTCCATGGAAGTCTGGTAGTTAAAGTTCGTCGGAGGAGGCTGAATTGATTTTCGGTGGGACCAGGTGTGGTATCGTTTGCTATGACTGTCGTTGGTTGAGATGGATGCGGGTTTTGTAAGATCAATTGGGTTGTAGGTTCTGTTTATAAAGAAGGTGTGTCTTGATTGTGGGAATGATGTTCGATGTTGGTATTGGTGATTTGTGTAATAGCGCTTAGATTTGATAAGTCCATGGTCGTGAGTGCCGTATGTTCAAGCTTGTATCGAGGATTCGAGCACCTTTGCCTTCTGTCCAGTAACTGTCGAAATTGGTTTCGATTTCTGTTCCTTGTTGACGGTTTTCTATGCTGATGTTTTCGATGGAATTGGAGATGTTCGCGCACATTATTTGAATGGCTTGCTCTTTGTGTGTCAGAGCATCGATGATGTGTCTGACTTTGGATTTGTTGAGTACGATGTATCGGAGAAGTTCTTTAGAAGGGATATCATATCTGTAGGGTATTGCTATGGCTCTTTGTATGTTTCGGCGTCTTGAATGAGATTGAGTAATTCGTTGATGTGTCGAGTGAGTTGTTGTTTGGCAGACTTGAGAGAGAATGTGGAGAGGGTATGAGACATTGTGCGCCGCGGGGTGAACTGGAAGTGGCGGACTTGGATTTATATGCTCATGTGGTCCAGTGGGCGGTGCGAAGGGGCGTGTCGAGTAGGCGTGCCGGACGCTTGTGATTCTATTGATGCATGTGGTTTGGGTACCGTAATTTTTTGATGGTAATTTTGCTCGAGCAGGTTTCATTTCTGGGGGGGGGGGCTGAAGATCGATCATGAATTGTGTTCTGTACGGAAAGGATAATTTTTATATTTTGTTGCCTCTGGAACTTCTGGGGGGGGGGGGGGGTAGTTTATAATTTGGTCGCGACCGCAATTTTGTAGTAGGGGAATGAACGTTTGTGGGGAGCGCTTTTCTGGGACTTTATGTATTCCTATGTCGTGCACGGTTATCTTCTTCGAAGTTGTTATCGAATATCGTTCCATATTTTGCTAGCGAATTTTCTTTTTCTCCCTTTTTTGTGGATCCTTGATGCCCTTGATGCTGATGGTCGAGTCTTTGTTCATATGGTCTGGGTGGGAGGGGGGGGGGGGGGGGTGTCTTGTTGAATGAGTCATAGACGGGATGGTGAATCACTAGTGGAGGGATAAGTACTGAATGGTTACGGGCACGATTATTGTGTCGACTCTGTGGTACACGTGTTTTCGTCCTTTGGAAGCATACCTTGAACTTGTAGTCCGGAGGTGTCTTTGTAAGGTCGCCTGGTCGTGATCACTAGAAATTATGAAATTTTCGGCTGAGAAGAACCCCCTTTTATATATCTTCGAAATGCTTTCTTGAAAATGCCATTGTGAGTCTGAATTCGCATGTAGGTTAGCGCTGACAATATTGGATTCAAGGCGACTAAAATATATTGTCCGATGAATGCTTCGTTCTGCTTTCAGTTTCCGCTTGATGAAGTGCTTCGTTCTCGAGATTATGACTATTTTTTCAGGAGTAGCTTAATTAATTTGTCGATATGTTTCGTTTTCGTATGATTTGGTTGATGTTATACGCCTTTATTTGAGGTGGACATCCCTAAACTCTTTATTTCAAGGAGTTAGCACTAGGCAATTATTTCAGGTTGCCTTCTCTACCATCCCAGGTGGTCCCTTTTTAATGACTTGCAAGTTCCTTTGAGTTCGGTGGTTTTCCGGGGTTCTGATTCTTGAAATTTATTCTGTATTTCGCATGCGGTTATATTCTCGAATTGTTCGGCGGTCTCAGCTCAAAGCATGAGTTTTGCTGACTTGAGAGTCTAAGTGTGCACGTCTTTTCATCTCAAGGAGTTCCGTATCGGTCATAGAGTAGGTTTCGACATGAGTATGAATGGATGAGGGTATGCGTATGAATTTGTGGTTACTCGTTCTTCGGTTACATCGAAGCGCACTGACTGGGCCCGTTGTTCAGTGTGATTGAAGCATTTCCATGAGAGTATGTGTTTCTGAAGAGGGAATCGGATTTCGAATGTCGTAAAACAAAAATCGAGTTGTTTAAGCCGCTTGTAGGAAGAAGTTTGATTGCTGCCTTAGTTCGGTTCATGTCGTTCGTATGTATGTCTGGGAATTGAGTTCAGCTTGAGAAACGCTATTATGTCATGTATACCTGAATTTCGAATCGTGAAGGGATGTCTTGATTGCCTGAGTCCGATTCGGATCGGTCCGATGCACCATGTCCAGACGTTTAGGTCTAGCTTCGTTGTACCATGTGCAGACGATTAGTATAGGATCTTTAAGGTTTGCCGATGTGTTGTATTTCTTCTGTGTGGGAAAAGCGTTGTATATAAGTTTATTGTGTGCTAACAATACTACAGCATAAATATGTGGTTCAGTGAATATTGATGGTAGAGGGAATGAGAGAGAAACATGGGAGATGTGTGGAGAGATAGTGGTCTGTTATTGCGCACTAAGGCTATCGGACTTGAGGGTTATGAGGCTATAGTTAGTTGGAGGGAAGTGAAGGGGAAGAGAGGAAGACGGAGCCGGAAGAGGGAAAGCGGGAGAGAAGTGATCTGCAGGCAGGAGACCGAACGGAACTGCCTGAAAATGCCGGCGGCGTCCTTTTATACAGAAGGCCTTTTATATGGGCCAGATTGGGCGGAGACGAGTGCTAATTGGCGGCTCTGTGAGGATTGGCACGCCCTAAGGGCACGCCTCACGTTGCAGGCGCACCGGGCTGCTTGATGAGTCATCATGAATATGTCGATATTCATGACAGTAATGGTCTGAAGCGTATGTCTAAACGGGGGGAGCGACATATAGGGAAAATCACCACCCCTCAATTAGAATGAAAATGTGTTTATTTCTTGCCAAGTCGTTAAATCCAAGGAGTAGGGGGTCACAATGCGATGCGGCGCATCACGATTTTGGGGTCTTGTACGCCCGCGATGCCACTACTGGCAAGCGGCTCGGAGCGCAGTGGAAGCAGGGTTGCTTCATGTGAGGTAGGTCGGGGTTTTGGTTTTTGTGCTCTGCTGCATTTTTGCATTTCAACTGACTAGTTGAGATTTGGCGATTCTGACGTATATATAATACTAATTTCAGACGTGTTTATGCATAATTTTCCAGCTGAATGCTGTGGTGTTCAACGTGATGATGTAGAAATATTCAACATCAGTGATACACAGGTACAAAGTAGAAAGGCACCACTGGACACAATAAGGGCAGCGTACAAACAGGCTCTCACAGTTTGTTTCCATACATAAACCGATGACCTCAGGAAAAACCATCCTGCTCGGATTTTCAAGAGAGACCAGGATGTGACGTCGGAGGTGGTTCAAATGAGAAACCAGGTGTGCGGATCCCGCAAATTAAGCTAAACGGCATCGATACACTCGTTTCCTCATGTCTGCCTGTCACCTGCAGGGGCCGGATTCATGAACTATTTACCGACGGATAAGTGCAAGATTTATCCCCACCCCCACTTACGCGCGATTCATGAACGCGCGGCGGGGAAAATCGGGGGTAAGTGTCGAGGTAAATGCTACCCCGTCGGCGCGTCGGGGAACATTTACCTTCAAGGCGAGGGTTTTGCTCCGTGGCCAATTTCTGACCCAGTGCTACCTTCCGCTGGTCCTTGCAGCTCTGAGCTGGCCGCCAGCCGCATAATCAATGCTCGATAGGGGGCGCCTAGTTGCTATCGCCTGCGCAGCCTTTCGCCGGACCTATGATGAGTTGTTTTGAAATTTCGTTTTTCTCTATTAGTCTTGAATTCTATGGTTTTTTTGGGCTCTGTGGACCATGGCGACCCAAAATGCCACTTATTGTTATGTTATTTGCTCCCTTTAGTGGCATTGTGGGTCGGCTTGGGCCACCATGAGCCCGGTCCACCACGCAAATCGTAATTTACGTTTTGCGTGGGTGGACTATGCCCGTCCGCACCTTAGCCTCCCTTGGTATATGTTGTCTATGGGGGCTACTGTGGTGGATGGCACCCATTATTAGCCATGTAGGCCCATATTTACAATAGCATCCTACTGCCTGATATGCTACTACTTTCCACCCCTCTCCCCCCCCCCCCCCTTCCCTTTACCTCACATTTCACATTTCATTTCCCCTAACTACGATGCTGCCAGTGTCGGTGGCAGCGACTTCCCAGCAGCAAATGTGACTGCTTGGTTTCGCTGCTAGCTGATGAAATTGGCCGCGGAGCAAAACCCTCGCTTTGGCCGTCATGAATCAGAAAAGGGAGGTAAGTTCGGGAAAGTGGCGGGGTAAATGGTCATCGAGGTAAGTGGGGGTAGAATTTACCTCCGGCCGCGTTCATTAATCCGGGCCCTGAAAATCAGAGGTCTGCTGAAGGTTTTCTAGAACCTAGCACCAACAATGTCCGCCGACGGTCGTGGTGGTGATCCACCTGCTGACGCTAAAGTGTGGCCCACCTTTAGACAAGGAATATTCGAGGGAAGAAACCAAGCTGGTCGAACGGATGGCCAGCATACTCAAGGACTTCGAAGCACGTAAACGTGAAGTTGACGAAGACGAACAGCTGGAAGTGGTGGAAGAAGAAGAGGAAGATTGGGATCCGCAAGATGAACTGATGGACATGAAGAGGCAAGCAAGCAGCGGGCATATGATAAGGTTTTCGGGTGAACTCTTGTTTCGGAGGAAAGGATACGTCTTCAATTGGATTTGGTTGCGTGCTCATAACCAAGGAGGAAGACACCGAGATTCACTACAAAGACACTTTGTACCTGTGTATCACTGGTGTTGAACATTAATGCATGTTGAATACCACAGCGTACAGCTGGAAAAATGCGCAGAAAACGTCTGAAAATGGTATAGACGTCAGAATCCCCCAAATCTCAACCAATCAGTCGAAATGTAAAAATACAGCAGCGCAGAGGAACCAAACCCCTGACCTCCCTCGCACGAGTCAACCCTCGACCCACCTGCGCTCCGAGCCACTGACTGCAGAAGCATCGCGGGCGTACAAGACCCCCAAACGCGTGCTGCGCCGGCAAAAAATAAACACATTTTCGAACCAATTGAGGGGTGAGGATTCCCCCTATATGACTCGCTTCCCCCGTTCAGACATACGCTTCAGACCCTTGCCTTCTAAGAGCATCATCTGACAACTGATAGCTTGCATCGTGAGCTATTCCGACTGCCGAAGTAGGATGCGGTCCAATGTATGCACTGTGTTTGAGTAAGTTGTAGATGTTCGAAACTAGTTGCCCTCATAGCAAGCCATTTAAGGGTTGATGTGCTTCACAAGACCCATGCAAAGAGCAGTGAGCGATCAAATTTATAATTTGTTCGATGCAGTGTTACTCGAAGGTAGAAAAACATTGCTCTAAAGTGCTGCAATATATTCATTGCATATAACTGAGCTAGCCGAAGCTCATTTGCCCTGGTTACTATGTCTTCGCATGTGCAATTCTACTGTAGTTCACGTATGGAATACGTAACAATATGTTCTTCCTAGGGTACCACATTTTCAAACCGTTACCGTAGGCAAAGTCGTGGTGTGACCGCCAGAGGTGTGCGTAATTACAATTTACGATTTGCGACTTTACGATTTATGGCTATTTTTGTCAATTTTTTTTGCGATTTACGATTGACGACATTTTGGTTCGTAAATCGTAAATTTTCGTAAATTTGATCTTTGATCAACAACCAATTGGCGACCAAATTTGTGTGGATTGGGTTATAAGATGTGCCCACTCTAATGGTCCTCTTATAGCTCATTACTTCTCCCCCTTAGAGTTGTTTTTTGATGATCTGATGTGTTACTATGTTGTACAATACCGTCCTGTTCACAGGCTCCTTGAATCCGACTTTTTCTCTTCGCTAACTAACCTTTTCCATTTCTCTGACATTGTAAGGTTTGCCGTTCAGAACCGGACAGGTTCAAGAGGAGAAAACAAGTGCAGTTAAATGTCTAAAAGAATAAGCTCCTGCCTGGGAGGCTGGGGAGGCTCGGCTCCTCCGTTTCTGGTCCAGAGCTAGCAAGGCACATCGCATTCCTACTGTCGAAGGTTGTTCCATTTCAGCCCATAGTCTGTGTTTTGTTTGTATTTATTTTTCTCATCACTGCCTTATGCAGCGAATTGAATAAATAAATAAATAAATAATAAAAGGACACTGGAAGCAGTTTCTTATAGAAAGAGAGGCGAGTATTCTAGCTCCACGTCCTGTCTGGTGATAACGTTGAGCCACTCTGTTTGTAACAGATACATGCTAACTCTACCGAATAGAATTGACGCTAGTCCACGATCGAACATCATTCGTGATTGGAAGAGGGGTCTAGAAAGTTGCTACACTCATACGCAAAGGATAGCCCGCTAATATCTCGGTATATGTCGCGAAGACGGGCGGCATTGTGAGATGTGAACTGCCCATTCAATCAGACCGCACTGAATCGGCATGTCATGTCATTCAAAAAGGGCGTGTACAGTTGCTACCCTGATCGGCTGGCATAGGTTCGGTCTGTGTTCTGGTTGTTTGGCGCGCTCCCATCTACCATGCTGCTCAACTTTGCGACATGCGCCAATGTTTCTATCGGTTTGCATTGTGCTTTATAGGGCTGAGCAAATTGGTATAAAAAAGTGTGGCAAAATCGAGCACGTAGCTTTCCATGGAAAGGTTGAACTGGTCTTGACAGTTTTCATCTCCATTTTCGGTGGCGTTATTGTGTTTATGGAATTCGCCCTATCTAATCCGCTTACGATGCTGCAGGTTCTCGGGGAGGAAACGGAGCTGGGGTAGTTCGAGCGAGCGCAATGAGCTATCAAATAGTAGAGCAATATTATGAAGTTTTCGAAATCTTACCTGTGTAGGCTTGAGCAGGAAACCGGCGGCGCATTGCTCAGTGGTGAAACGATTTTTTAATTTTCAGTTTTGACAGCGCATTTTTCGCTATTGTTTCTACTAGTTTCTAGACTAATACGCAAGCTAAAAATTGGTAGCAAGTTAGGAATTTAATGAATATTCTTTTGGAATGCCAAGCATAGGCTTAAGTATAGTTTTTGAATTTAAAATTTTTTGACTTTCCTGAAACGTGTTTAATTTGGTTTCAAAGATGTTTCACTAGCAAGAAGTCGTGAAAAAAGAAATAGTTTAGTAAGAAAACTGTTCAACTTAAGCTAAAAATAACATAACAGTTAAATAAATATTGAATCACATCTGATTAACATTAGCAGAAAAAGCTCCAGGAAATTTAGTTGCACTGCACTACAGTTTAGGTGAATCTTACGATTTACGGTTTGCGATTTACGATTTACGACGGTTTTTTCATAATTACGATTTACGATTTGCGAAATTTCCAATTTCATTTACTTACACCCCTGGTCAGCACCATACCGTCACTGACCAGTGCGGGCCCAACTAAAAGCTCATCTGCAGTTCTTCACGTATTTAAGAGGATTCCGCCGTCCCATAAGTCAGTAACACTATTTCAAGGTCAGGTAAGCCCCCTTTCAACGAAACTCGGGCTGTTACCTACAGGGTAAGGTCACGCATTAGGGTCAGTGCTCAAAGTCTGCCTACAACCGTCTATTTTCTTAGAAATGGAAACCATTAGCCCTTTCAGGATTAGTGCTCACTCTTGTGAGTTGTTACAAAGTCTTTCGACTAGAGTTTTTTCGACTTTCTTTTCGAAAGTCAAACAATCGAGTAACCCAATTTTTTGAAATTTTCAAAAGTCGAACAATCAAATAGCTCAATTTTTCGCTGTCTTTGAAAATCGAACAATCGAATAGCTCAATTTTTGGCTGTCTTTGAAAATCGAACAATCGAATAACTCGATTTTTCGCTGTCTTCGAAAATAGAACAATCGAATAACTCGATTTTCGTCGTCTTCGAAAATCGAACAATCGAATAACTCAATTTTTCGCTGTCGTACGATATAGTACATATCCCAACAATTCTTTTTCGCAATACTCGAATATGAACAATATTCGAATAACGATTTTTCGCGAAATTCGATTTCGAACAATGTTTGAACAACGTGTTCCTATCTTTGATTTCGAACAATCTTCGAATAACGGTTTTTTCGCGAAACTTGATTTCGAACAATGTTCGAATAATGGTTTTCCGCGAAAGTCGATTTCGAACAATGTTTGAATAATGGCCTTGTAAAGTCGCAGCCTAGGGGCTCCGGATCTAGTGTAGATCAGACGCGCAATATAATCCCGATTCTGCGCTTTAGCGGTGATGTAACTCCGAAGAT
>OX375870.1:58589798-58716399 GCA_947359475.1 Heligmosomoides polygyrus bakeri | reverse complement strand
AACTGTATACCAACTACGAATACAATGAGCGAGTTTTGTAATTTATGTACAAGTGTTATAAATGAGACGCTACAAATTTTTCACAAAGGGACCGTAGTAATGCAGAGTACATGCGGAATCATCAACTATCAATCCTATCAAATTGCCAATGCCCTTTTTGACATGCGGAACATTCTCCTAAGGTGTCCGAACAACACGAAGTATGTGCCCACGCTTTACACGTGTCGTGGTTCAAACAGCTTACCCATTCTATCTCATCACTGCCGTTCATTGGAGCCCTCTTTGAGCATATGAATTATGTTTGAAGAAAGGCGTGCTCTATGAAAAGAATCTTCTTCGCCTCGATTTCTACTTCTTCATTGAAGGCCTGACGACTTCGCTCAGTTCTCACAATTCAGCATAAATACGTTAAGGACAAACACCTGGAGTGTGCTACTCAGAGGTAGGCGCTCTCAATATAAGCCCCATAAAGTGTTTCACGGTTTCATCGGTTCTCTCCAAACCAATATCTGTGTGTGTCGGTGTCTGTATGAGGTTGCTCATCACTGCACATCTGCCCAATCAGTGCCGTGTAGATGTGCTGTTAGTTGTTACAACGATGTTTTGTTGCGATCAAAACTTCTAGCGCCAGGCGGGACGCAATCTCAGTCCTTCCCATAATATTAGTTTTTCACTCATTTTTAACTTCATGGATCGCGCCTACGTTATTTGCTTCATTGCATTACACATATTTCCGCCGATTGTGAAACAAGGACTCGTTCGCTATATAGTCATGACTCTATACAAATCAATAGATAAAAATACGCCGTGGACAAGGTGAAAAAACAGGATATCGAACTCCGATCCAGTAAGTCTTTCCTGCAACCGAAGCTTATTCCGAGGAGTTCATAAAGTTATCCAGCTTTCAATAGCGCAAGGTTCCGACGCACCTAGTTAGCGACACTCGTTCAGCAGACCCTATACGCACCAGACGTCTGCTGTGTAATTAGTGCGCTCGCGACTTGCCACCCCGTCCCCGCGTAATTACGCAAGTAGCAATGCCAAGTGGCACCAGCGACTGTTCTTCTAGGACCGCACGGTGTTCCTGTTGGTGGTCCTGACTGTCGTGCTACTACAGCGTAACCCCATAAATTTGCCCGTCACATTTGTTACAGTGCACCACTGCACTCGGCCAACTGTCCGAACACCTGACCGACCAACTGTCCAACCAACTGTCCGACCAACTGGCTGACCAACTGGCCGCTCCGGTCCGATAATAAATTATTAGCCATTGTCTTTACACTGACCAAGAAGACGGCAGATTAATCTGGCCACACAAGATGACAACATGTCAATCCCGATAGTGGAGTCTTACACCTCGTACTACACGGCACCCACCACATTGATTTGCAGCCTAGCCAAGTTACAATGTGCCGTAGCATTCCTGGTAGTAGCCACTCTGGTAAATATGAAAAACATTACACCAGAGACACCACTGTGTACTTCTTGACCTCAGAAGTCTTGTACATAATCCGCTTATAGCGCTGGCGACATGGCACCATCGATGCCCGCCGTTCATCATGTACGCAGACACCTCGCCGCATATCCTCTTGCCGCAGGAAAATATCCTGATAACAGCAGTCCAGGGACCAATATGTTTATTTATTAAATACTAAAGCACATTACAACTGTTTAGTGTTTGCTGTAAAAAACATAGACTGAAATACAGTCTTTGGAGACAAGGAGGTATATGAAAAAAAGGTTTTCAAAATACTTTCAAATTTTTTTAAGATTTCAACTCTCCTACTAAAAAACCTTACAGTCAACATGCCTTTCAGGAGAAGCTAAACCACGCTCCATTTCTTACTAGTTTAAAAAGATACTTAAAACAAGTATAAAATATACTCCCTCTGCAATATTCTTGCATTTTCTTCAATTTACTAAGCAAATTTTCTTCATAAACCCTTAAAAATGGTCTAAAACTGATTTGTAAGCACACGTGAGGCGGAGCAAAGCTTTTACAACATTGCCTAGGTAGGGACTCGAACCCGCTACCACTCGAACAATGCAGCACTTTGTAGCAATGCACTATATACTCCTATAACAGTTTCTAACGCAGAATCGATCCTTCCACTATTTGGGGCCCTGCTTCTAAAGCATGATTTTAGCTGCGAATTCCTTATTTTCTTCTGTTTTCACTTAATTTTCTGCTTTACGAAACTTTTAAGGACTAAAATCATTTTAAATCCCGAACTATTGTTTATAATTATTAATTTTTGAGAAATTTACTAATTTTGAAACTGCTCAAGTTTGTGGTAGGAAGAATTTGCAGAAAAGCTGGACCATGAGATGTCAGGAACCACTGAATCAATAACAATGAATAATTTATATTCTGATATAAAACAGTTGAGGTTTGAAGTAGGATCCAGAATGGTGCAGTGCAAACACGCGTGACTGGAAATCTACACATGGTTCGAATCTCACCCCAGGTGCAAATTTTTGCTTGTCTTGTAAGTGATTTAAAACACAAAAATATAAAAAATAAAGCTCACTAGCGCACTGGCAAGTCTCCTGACTGCAAACTTCACCGTGCAGGTTCGGATCCCGCCTGGGGCACACTTTTTGCGACTATGCCCACTACAATATTTGAGACTCAGCATGCATATGCAACCTTCGAATAAATTGAAGAAGAGTGAGCGCTCATGAATAGCGAATAACGCCATAAACTAGCCAGAGTTGAACGCATAAAATTTAGGTCTGCGGTTTCAGAAAAAATATTTGACACGTCCTTGACAAACTTTGCTAAATAACACGCATAAGACCTTGATAAAATAACTGCTTAATAGAATTGGTATATGAACAAAGTTCACTTTTCAAATCGCATTGAGCTTAAATAGCCTAACAGCAGTCTATAGCCAACCAGCGTTTAGAATCTAAATGAATGATGGAAATAACTATCACAAACTTCTCAAACTTAGAAAATTGTTATTAGTTTAAGTGACTACAGCTAAGTAATTTCAAAATCACATGTAAAATCCTCAAATTTAAATGAATTTCTAACGAGTAGATGCCGAAAAAAACGTTCAAATTGCAACATTTTTATCTTTAGTAAAAGTGATCATGAATTCATTCGTTTCAAAAGAAATCCTAAAGACCACACAAAACGAAAGCTCGGAACCTTTCCATGACATTATTTTTGCACGCATTCGACTACACTTTTAATAACAGGATTTCTTCCAAATTGTCATAAATACTGATCTAAGCATTGGATTCTTATAGAAGTTAGTAATAAGACTATAACACACTATAGACACACAAAAGTTAAATTTGCCTTTCCAGTAACTTTAAATTCAATATTTCTATTCAAAAAGTCTTCTAAAATTTATTTTGTTTAAATTTTTAAAAATCGCAGAGTTTATAGATTCGTTAGAATTCTATTAGGCTACTTTCGATAAAATCCGGGAAAGCTAATGCTACTCTGAGTGAGCTGGTTTACCTCAATTTTTTCAAAGAAAATTGCGTAAACCTTCAAAAACTCGGAAGTAACATTAGCAAATATACAAGGTTCCATACCTCTATACTGTTATACAGGATATAGCCCATTTTTCTTCATACATGGAAGAAGATCACATGGGTGAAAGCATCCCCAATTTGCCGTCCAACTCGCATCTGCTGTGTACGCATTCGCCGACCAATTCACTGTTGGTCTCAGCGAGAGGCGAAATTGCAGCAATGACTCTACAAATCAAGATACGACTAATTGCATAAGGTATTCCCTACGGAACTTTCCACTGGAGATTTAGTACTGCTACTATAGTATACTATGCGTCCAAAACTTACTAGCCAGTGGAAATGTCCTTTCATGGTCGAAATATTAGATCGAAAATATCAGATTTCACGACCTTGTTAATCGCCAAAAGCAATAGACAGTTCATATCAATCGTCTAAAAATGTATTTTAGCACGACGTTCTATGAACAATGAGGAATTTTCTACAACTTAACCAAGTTGCTAGAATTTTCTTAAGTAAGTTTGAATTTTACCTCACTGCCGCCTTAGCACAAAGCCATACGAAATATTCTTTGAACGGGCGATTCAAAGAATTCTAGAAAGCGTCATTAAAAAAATAATAACACACCTCTTTTTTTCTAATCTCCGCCCCTGTGTCAACCGCACAATGAATTTTGCTTGAAAAATTCAGGTTCACACTTGAAACACCCGTTCTCTATATGATATATAAAAATGCCAATGACGTCATGTATTTTTGAAAGTCTTCACTGAATCATAAAAATGTTATTCAAACAAATTTCACAAATGTTCAATTTTGTATTAGGGCAATTTGTCCATGTCATTGCCCATATTTTTGTATCATCAATATTTCATTCTCCAACATTTGGTATGTCAAGCCATTTTTTCTAGAATATTTGTCATAATATATAACATAGGCTGTGAATTTCTGTCAATCAATATGTTGAGTCTAGTACCGTAAACTTTTCCACCATACTGTAATGTAACGTTCTATACCATAATTTCCCATCAAGGTAACCATTATCCATGACGAAATGTCCAATGTCAACTCGATGGCGATATCCCTAAGCTCGAGGACGAGCTTTACCGAGGAATGGAGATGTCGGGTCACAGACAGCTGTCGGTACACCCAGCTGTCGCGTTACACTCGCACCTCGTCTACGAAGACGAAGCCACGCCTGGCTTCGTAAGTCTCGACCTCGGCTCGCCCTCGGCGGCTCGGCTCGGCCTCGTCAGCCCGTTACCCGCCTCCGTGTCCGCTACCGTATCCACCCTGTTCTATAATAAAGATATAACCCAGTTGTATATTAGTACACAAGGAGGGAACTCCCAGCTTCAAGTAAGGCCTCATGAACCTTTAACTTGTACGAAGACGAAGCCACGCCTGGCTTCGTCAGTCTCGACCTCGGCTCGCCCTCGGCGGCTCGACCCGGCCTCGTCAGCCCGTTACCCGTCTCCGTGTCCGCTACCGTATCCACCCTGTTCTATAATAAAGATATAACCCAGTTGTATAGCAGTACACAAGGAGGGAACTCCCTGCTTCAAGTAAGGCCTCATGAACCTTTAACCTGATATGAGGTCCAGGGGAGATCTCTTGTGATACATAATTAATTTAAAGTTTTTTATTTAAATTAAATTTCCTTTGTAAGAATAGTCAAAAAGTTTTTTCTTCTTACTTACTAACAACCTAGTTAGCCAGTAATTTAATTAACACCCCTCCCAACCCTGACCCCACTTCGGACGACCTGACGACTGCCGACCCGGAAGACTGCCAGACCCTTACAGGTGAGCGACTTCCGTTGTCGATCGACTCTTTCTATTGCCCCGCGCGGTGTAGATCGTATTTGAAAATATATTTAATATGTATATTAAATTCAAAGCTAAAGCGCGCGTAACATCATGCTAATCCATTTCTTAAGCTGTGAGCAATATAGTTTTCGCGAAGGCCTCGTGGAAGACTTTGCTCCAAGATCAGCGTGGGCTGGCGTAAATAATATCTTGACCGTACACTGTGGGCTACGCACTCCCGTTTCAGAGGCGGCTAGGGGTATTCCCATACAGGAAGGGGTTAGATTCGTTTGTCCCACAAATGGATATTGTACTAAAGATCTGTACACAGGGAAACACCTAAGGACATTAGTATGCACAGTAATCCCTTTCATTTCTTTAATAGTGCTGGCGACGAGATCCCACATTTCAACGGCTCCCTTAGGTTGGTACTTCGTATAGTTCATTGTTATTTTTATTTTGGTGAATCTTCTTTATTTGGAACCTAGGTGAGAATCGATTGTCTTGACGAGGCTGACCTGGTAATTGCGGCAAAGCTCGCTTTCCACCCAGACAGCCAGACTCCTGACATGAAGCTCACGTTAAAGGTCTGGGCGTCTCTGTTCACGAGAACGACCAGACCACATGGCTTGCACGGGCAGGTGTAGGTTTCACTTTTCGGCCACATAAGGCTACGTCCTGATGTGGGCCTTTTATGCAATTCACGAGATTATTTTTGATGGTTTTTGCTTAGCCGTGCCGAGATCCAAGATCCGAGATCCGAGAAGCCGGAAGAGATCTTCCCCCCCCCCAAGGTACTCTAGGGGGATCAACGGATCAGCTTATCCAAATAAGGTTCGCTCCCGAGAGGGATTACAGCGTCATCTCCGGAGTTTTCCTTCACCAACCGGACTGAGACTAACCAAAGCTTCTCCGCCTGCAATCTCAGTCCTTCTCATAATATTAGTTTTTCACTCATTTTAGCTTCACGGATCGCGCCTACGTTATTTGCTTCATGTCATTACACATATTTCCGCCGACTGTGAAATAAGGACTCGTTCGCCATATAGTCATGACTCTAAATAAAATAATAAGATACGCCTGTGCACAAGCTAGAAAAAAGGATATCGAATTCCAATAAGTCTTTCCTGCAATCGAAGCTTATTCCGAGGAGTTCATAAAGTTATCCAGCTTTCAATAGCGCAAGGTTCCGACGCACTTGGTTAGCAGAACCCGTCTAGCGGACCCTATACGCACCAGACCTCTGCTGTTTAATTAGAGTGCGCTAGCGACTTGCCACCCCGTCCCCGCGTAATTACGCATGTTGCAAGGCCAAGTGGAATCAGGGACGACTCTTCTAAAAACGACA
The DNA here is from genome assembly GCA_947359475.1 of Heligmosomoides polygyrus bakeri. Classification (NCBI taxonomy): domain Eukaryota; kingdom Metazoa; phylum Nematoda; class Chromadorea; order Rhabditida; family Heligmosomidae; genus Heligmosomoides; species Heligmosomoides polygyrus. The sequence continues at coordinate 58,709,757 of OX375870.1, read as the reverse complement.
TGGTATGCCTGTCGGTGGTCCTGGCAGTCGTACTACTACACCGCGACCCCATAAATTTCCTCGCCACATAGATTACAGCGTGCAGAGGCGACCGACCAACTGTCCGACCAACTGTCCTACCAACTGTCCGACCAACTGTCCGACCAAAACTGTCCGACCAACGACCTACCAACTGGCCGCTCCGGTCAGATAATAAATTATTAGGACAGACACTGTCTTTACACTGACCAAGAAGACGGCAGATTAATCCACACAAGATGACAACATGTCAATCCCGACAGTGGAGTCTTACACTTCGTACTACACGACACCCACCACATTAATTTGCAGCCTAGCCAAGTTACAATCTGCTGCAGCATTCCTGGTAGTAGCCACTCTGGGAAATATGAAAAACATTACACCAGAAATACCACTGTGTACATCTTGACCTCAGAAGTCTCGTAACTAATCCGCTTATAGCGCTGGCGACAGGGCACCACCGTTGCCCGCCGTTCATCATGTATGCAGACACCTCGCGGCATATCCTCTTACTCCAGGAAAATATCTTGATAACGTAGTCCAGGACCAATATGCCTATTTATTAAATACTAAAGTATATTACAACTGTTTAGTGTTTGCTGTAAGAAACATAGACTGAAATACAGTCTTTGGAGGTAAAGAGGTATATGAAAAAAGGTTTTCAAATTACTTTTAACATTTTTAAAATTTCAACTCTCTAAAAAAAGGAATTCAGAAAATAAGACATCAGGCTGGCATCTTGCAGCAGAACCACGTGGTGATCACACATAGGTACTATCATCGATCAGTCAACATATTCCATGATTTGCCCCTATGCGGAATAACTCGCAAGCACATTTATCCCATGGCGCCTTACTCCACTTCGCTATGGTGCCTAGAAATGTCATGTCAAATGTTAAAATCAAAAATCGATTTTTTTTCTCATACATATAGTGCATATTTCGAACAGCCTTCCAGCTATAGAAAATAACTCTTGCATTTTGTTTGAACTAGAAATAGGTTTTGATATCAGACTCTAAATTTAAAAAAAAATCACATTTGTTCCACACACTTCACTATTTTAAAATCTTTCCTAAAAACTTATTAATTCTTTTAACAAACGTAAGTTAGAATAAAAGCACGACATAGCACGGAGACATGAAATAGTCTCTGTAAAATACGTTCAGTGTAGCCACTCTTCATTTGGGGACTACTGACGCAAGTTCGTTTCCTACCCCATGCACAATTTTTGAAAAAAAGCTTACAGTCAACATGCCTTTCAGGAGAAGCTAAACCACGCTCCACTTTCTCGCTAGTTTAAAAAGATACTTAAGAAAAGTATAAATCGTACTCCCTCTGCAATATTCTTGCATTTTCTTCAATTTACTAAGCAAATTTTCTTCATAAACCCTTAAAAATGGTCTAAAACTGATTTGTAAGCACACGTGAGGCGGAGCAAAGCTTTTACAACATTGCCTAGGTAGGGACTCGAACCCGCTACCACTCGAACAATGCAGCACTTTGTAGCAATGCACTATATACTCCTATAACAGTTTCTAACGCAGAATCGATCCTTCCACTATTTGGCGCCCTGCTTCCAAAGCATGATTTTAGCTGCGAATTCCTTATTTTCTTCTGTTTTCACTTAATTTTCTGCTTTACGAAACTTTTAAGGACTAAAATCATTTTAACTTGTTGTTACTATTGTTGTTGTTTATAATTATTAATTTTTGAGAAATTTACTAATTTTGAAACTGCTCAAGTTTGTGGTAGGAAGAATGTGCAGAAAAGCTGGACCATGAGATGTCAGGAACCACTGAATCAACAACAATGAATAATTTATATCATCACCTATATATAAAAGAGTTTGTCCGTCGAGTGATCTAATCTAAGTGAGATACGCCGCATTCGCCGCATCACTCACAGCGAGAGCGGTCGAATGATCTAACCTAAGTTGGGTACGCCGCATCACCCACAGCGAGAGCGGTCGAATGATCTAACCTAAGTTAGGTACGCCGCATCACCCATAGCGAGAGCGGTCGAATGATCTATCTATCTATCTAATCTAATAAGTGAGGTACGCTGTATCATCCACAGCGCGGTCGAAATTTCCTATTGAACGTGGGAATTGCTGCAGCATGGAAAGCGCATCCTTTTACTGCTTGACACAACAGCACTTACGCGCGTTCCTGAGCGTCCAGATTCAGAAGCCGTGCTGCCGACTTCGTGCCATTAGCATAAGAAGATCACTAAAGGGGGAAGTGTATAAGGGGGGACTTCGAGAGTGGAGAATCGACAGCGACCAGGAGGTAGCGACTTGGAGGAAGCATCGGGAAGGAGGGGAGGGGTCGATAGGGGGATCAATGAAGCATTAAGGAGGGACCAGTAGGGAGTTAGCAATCAGGGGGGGGGGGGGAGCAGTTAAGAAGATCAGTAAGGGGACCCATTACCAATAAGAGAGTACGGATTTAGAAGATGTGACATCGATGACATGCAATGGGCGTTCGCTCGCCGTCGTTGTGTGGGAGCATGGGAGAGCTACTTATTTGGGGAGAGTATTAACGAGGATCCCTAGGGGGAGGGGGAAGAGATCGACCAGGAACAAGGGACTTGGAGGCGGAACCAGGACGGGGAACCAGCAAGAAGGGAGCCGTAAGAAAATTTATACGCGAAACAAGGAATCTGCCATATGCGCAGCCTCTTCATGCTCGACACAGCGGCAACTGTGCGCGCTTCTGATCCTCTGCATTCAGAAGGTGGGTCTTCTGTGGTGCTGGTTTCAGAGGACAGGTCCTCTACGCCGCCCTAGAAGCATCTGAATTAAGGAATTGTGTCACCGGCGTGCAGGCGCTTCCAGAATTCAACATGGGATGCTGATCTACAGAGGAAGTATAGCCTTCTCCTGCTTGACAAACGGCAACTACACGTATTTCTAAACGTCTCGATTCAGAAAAAAGGTCCTCTACGTAGCGCTAGAGGCATCTGGATTATCCTAGGAGGTGATTTCAGACAAATTCCTCCTGTCGTGCCAAAAGCAGGACGGTCCAAAATTCTGAACGTTTCTATTAAGGGCTCCCCACTGTGGCCTCATTTCTTTAAATACAGATCGACTGAGAATGTGAAAGCGTCCAGCGGTGGAATCGGTTGGTCTAACTTTCTAATTCAACTTGGAAACGGAGAGCTCCAAAACGATTCCAATGAAGTGAAAGTGCCCGACGATATGCTGAGCTCTGTAGATATGGCAGATGAGATATTTGGTGATATAGTGAGCTTAGAAGATATGTCCGCTGCAGTCGGTAGAGCGATTTTGACGCCTAGGAATTTCGACTCTTTGGAGATAAACAATAAAGTGCTTTCGAAACTACCTGAGCAGGAGAAGATTTACATAAGCATAGATGAGGTTATGAATGACGAAACTGAAGCTAACAACGACACAGAGTATTCGTTGGAGTTTCTAAACAGCTTGACACCCCAGGGATACCCGCCACATGAACTCCATCTAAAGAAAGGAGCAGTAATAATGCTTCTGCGGAATCTTAGAGTCAACCAGGGTCTATGCAATGGTACGCGACTCACCGTTGAACATATGGATAGGCACATTCTTGGCTGCAAAATTGCAAATGGAGCGAACAAAGGACAATACGTCCTTATTCCTAGAATAATATTCTGTCCGCCTGCCTATGACACCTCACCGTGCAGATTTAAGAGGAGACAATTTCCTGTGCGTTTGGCCTACGCAATGACAATAAACAAGAGTCAGGGACAAACATTCAACTGGGTCGGTGTATACCTCCCCAGCCCAGTTTTTTCTCATGGTCAACTGCACGTGGCGTGCTCACGTGTTCGACAGAGATCCCATCTGAAAATTTGGCTACCACCAGGACGGAAGACTATATCAAACGTAGTATTCACCGAGATGTTTGAGTAAAAATTAAACCATTTTCGTTGCGCTATGAATAAATTTTTTTTGAAGCGCACATCTTTCTTTGTACAAGAGTAGTTCCTGAGAAAAAGACTAACTGTATCACCCCGCGAAGCGGGCAAGTGCGAGACACGCGGTTAGGCGTGTCGCAGCACTTGTTCTGATATAAAACAGTTGAGGTTTGAAGTAGGATCCAGAATGGTGCAGTGCAAACACGCGTGACTGGAAATCTACACATGGTTCGAATCTCACCCCAGGTGCAAATTTTTGCTTGTCTTGTAAGTGATTTAAAACACAAAAATATAAAAAATAAAGCTCACTAGCGCACTGGCAAGTCTCCTGACTGCAAACTTCACTGTGCAGGTTCGGATCCCGCCTGGGGCACACTTTTTGCGACTATGCCCACTACAATATTTGAGACTCAGCATGCATATGCAACCTTCGAATAAATTGAAGAAGAGTCAGCGCTCATGAATAGCGAATAACGCCATAAACTAGCCAGAGATGAACGCATAAAATTTAGATCTGCGGTTTCAGAAAAAATATTTGACACGTCCTTGACAAACTTGGCCAAATAGCACGCATAAGACCTTGATAAAATAACTGCTTAATAGAATTGGTATATGAACAAAAATCACTTTTCAAATCGCATTGAGCTTAAATAGCCTAACAGCAGATTATAGCCAACCAGCGTTTAGAATCTACATGAATAATGGAAAGAACAATCCTTAGAAAAAAATCCTTAGTAAAAGAAAAAGTAAAAGAAAGAAAAAATCCTTAATTTTCAGACTTCTGTCCAAAAAATTTGCCTACAGCGAAACACTTCCTTGTCTTCGATAGCTTTACAATCAAAGTTTAGTAGCGCGGCGTTCACACTTCTGATCAGATAGCACGTAACAAATTCGGAACCTTCCCATGACAGTATTTTTGCACGCATTCGACTACACTTTTAATAACACGATTTCTTCCAAATTGTTATAAATACTGATCTCACCATTGGATTCTTATAATCTTCTAAAATTTATTTTGTTTAAATTTTTAAAAATAAACCATCGAAATCGATTTGTTATTGCAGAGTTTAAAGGTTTGTTATAATTCTATTAGGCTACTTTCGATGAAATCCAGGAAAGTTAATGCTACTCTGAGTGAGCTGGTTTACCGCAGTTTTTTCAGAGAAAGTTGCGTAAGCCTTCAAAAACTCGGAAGTAACATTAGGAAATATTGAAGATTTCGTGCCTCTATACTGTTATACAGGGTATAGCCCATTTTTCTTTATACATGGAAGAAGATCACATTGGTGAAAGCATCCCCAATTTGCCGTCCACACTCGCATCTGCTGTGTACGCATTCACTGTTGGTCTCAGCGAGAGGCGAAATTGCAGCAAAGACGGAGCTCCACAAATCAAGATACGACCAACTGCATAAGGTATTCCCTACGGAACTTTCCACTGGAGATTTAGCAGTGCTACATGACCATGCTCTGCGTCCAAAACTTACAAGCCAGTGGAAATGTCCTTTCATGGTCGAAGTATTAGATCGAAAAATATCAGATTTCACGACCTTGTTAATCGCCAAAAGCAGCAGACAGTTCATATCAGTCGTCTAAAAATATATTTTAGCCCGACGTTCTATGAGCAATGAAGAATTTTCTACAACTTAATCAAGTTGCTAGAATTTTCTTAAGTAAGTTTGAATTTAACCTCACTGCCGTCTCAGCGCAAAGCCATACGAAATGTTCTTTGAATGAGCGATTCAAAGAATTCTAGAAAGCGTCATTAAAAAAATAATAACACACCTCTTTTTTAACTCCGCCCCTGTGTCAACCGCACAATGAATTTTGCTTGAAAAATTCAGGTTCACACTTGAAACACCCGTTCTCTATATGATATATAAAAACGCCTATGAGTCATGTATTTTTGAAAGTCTTCATAGAAATTTCACAACCGTTCAATTTTGTATTAGGGCAATTTGTCCATGTCATTGCCCATATTTTTGTATCATCAAAACTCCACTCTTCAACATTTTGTATGTCAAGCCATTTTTTCTCTAGAATATTTATCATAGTGTATAACATGAGTAGCAAATTTCTGTTAATCAGCATGTTGAGTCTAGTACCGTAAACTTCTCTCCTATACTGTATTGTAACGTTTTAAGCCATAATTTCTCCATCAACGTAACCATTATCCACGACGAAAGATACAGAACTCGTCTACAATTTTTTTTCACCATTTTTCACCATTCTCACGTACCCGTTTTCCAAGTCGCAATACTTGAACATCGACTCACTCCACCCTTTTATCTCCAGGCTCGAGGACGAGCTTTGTCTCAATGGATGTGCAGATCCTCCTCCTGCTCCTCCTGGTTCCTCATCTTACCAGCGATATCACATCTTGACACCTTCTAACCTCGATAACCATAATACAGTTAAAGCCGATAGCGTAACTAATTTGTAGTTCCTATTTTCCTTTCTCTGTATGTCCGACTGTGCTTTCACTCGGTCATGAATCGATTGTCAACTCGATGGCGAAGATCACAAGCTCGAGGACGAGCTTTACCGAGGAATGGAGATGTCGGGTCACAGACAGCTGTCGGTACACCGCTGTCGCGTTACACCCGCACCTAGTCTACGAAGACGAAGCCACGCCTGGCTTCGTCAGTCTCGACCTCGGCTCGCCCTCGGCGGCTCGGTCCGGCCTCGTCAGCCCGTTACCCGTCTCCGTGTCCGCTACCGTATCCACCCTGTTCTATAATAAAGATATAACCCAGTTGTATAGTAGTACACAAGGAGGGAACTCCCTGCTTCAAGTGAGGCCTCATGAACCTTTAACCTGATAGACCGTCGTCATAAGTAACTGTACACGGGATCTCGTTTGCGTATGGGTATAACGTATAACTTCTCCATCAACATTTACAGTTTTTTTTCTAGCTCAACTCGATTGGTTCCTTTTGGAAAACTAAAGACATTGTTCGCGTCCTTTGACTCGAGATTTAATTGTTTCTTCACGCTAGGCTGCAAGTTCAAATTTCGGCAGATTTACTTACAGAAGCAGGAAATGGCTGCCGCTGCAGCAAAAGAGTGAACCGGTGGAGTTGGTCAGTCAACCGAGAGTTGGTCAGGTGAACACAGCAGACGAGTAGAATCTTTATTCACCCTCGCTAGGGATTTATATAAGGTTCCTGCCGCATCGTCTTCTGCCCTCCTTATCCTCCTTATCCATCGTGCTTCTTCTCCTTCGTCTTCATTCTTTAACCTCTCCTATCTTCGTGCGGCCACCCCCTAACATCTCCCCCTAGCGAGATACTCTCGCTCCTTTTTCAGAAAGTTCGCTCCCACCCTACATCTCCCTGATCCTATTTATACAATTAGGGAGTTCGTCTCCTTTCCTACATCTCCCACGGCCTTATTTATAAATCTCAGACGCTCGCAGCCGTGACGATTGCGGGAGGTCGCGGTCACCCTCGGAACAAATCAGTGGTGACTCGGCCGTGCCGCAGTCGTCACAGTTGTTTTATGAGAGGCGTTTGGTATTATGGTTTCAGCCTTTTTCTTTAAGAACACTCGAGACTTTGTATACTAAGCTGTTTATCTGAGCGTACAATTCAAATAGAGGTAAGAGATCGACTAATTAGGAAACAAATACAATGGCAAGAGATATCCTAGTAGAGCGTGGACGAGGGCTTCGATCTTATTCGTTAGGGAGGCAGCACCTGGAGAAGTTCGGGACGAAGCTCCACATAGCCGTGTGCGAGCGGGCCTCCTGGGTGATGAAATCCGCAAGACTGAAAAGTTTAGGCCAAGACTTCCAAACACTCCGCTTGATTCGCAGGCAGTAAGTACATTCCTGACTCATCTAGGGTAGGGTTCTTACAGAGAACCGGGACATTCAAACAGTGAGTTTTCTGTCCCTGGGACAAGGAGATGCGCTAGCGGCACCATTCACATGGCCCTCCTAACAAGTGATCGCTCCACTCGATCACACTCTACTCATGGAAAGCTGATATGGTTTCTCACATTTTGAGTTGCTCAAGCCCCTTCGCTGCGGCTCTAACCTTACTGCGATTGAGGCGCTTCTGTTGACGCTTCAGTCGGTTTTTGTTGATCCCTCTCTCCACCACTTTCGAACAACCCTCCGATCCTCTAGGCGGATTACCTGCCTTGTGAGGACGAGTGCTTTCGAATTTGGGTGCCGGAAGGGCCTCCAAGGAAAACCAACTGCTAAGCACATCAGCCATCTTCGAGTAGAATTTCCGCACTCCGGCCTCAGGGATCCATGACTTGTCGTCGTCGACCATGCCAACCTCCAAGCACGGCGAGTCAGCTGGAATGACTCCTGCGCTGACTGGTAGCTTGTCGACGATCTGTTCCGCCTGCTCGGGCCGGTATTCCAAGTACCCATGCACGTGCAACCGTGCACGTTCGGCCACTCTGAACCAGGACGACTGCTCTCGCCCAATTGGTCCTGCCACCAAGTACAAGCGGCAACCAATGCCGAGCCACATGCCCATTGCAGCAACAAACGGCAGCCAGCATCCTGTCTGCTTCGGCTCTAGCGACGGCATCACGAAGACGACGTGGCCTAGCTCGCCACGGAATAGTTCGTTCTTGCGCAGATGGACTTCACTGAATTTCTGTAGTAGAAGATGTCCACATCCTTAATGGACCTTTAGAGGTGTTTGAGCCTCTTTAGCGTTTCTGGCACTACAACCAGTGCCTTGTGGTGCTCCTTTCCAATTTCCGTTTGCACCAGATTCCAGTCCGTGGTCTTTGCGATCTTCCATCCGATCTCGAAGATCTCAGTCATGTTGTAGGACCATCCCTGGAATTGGTTGTGCCTCATGAGCGCATCATGAGGCACCATCGAGGTCCAATTTGAGATGTGCAGACAACGCGTCCTGAAGAACGCATACGCGAGTCCAACACTGCGCGGAGTCACCCTTCGGTGGAATGGATCACAAATCCATTTCATTTTGTCAGTGAGGGTTCCGATCCCATTCCAGATCGCCAACACTCGTGCTGCTTCGAGGACGGTCTCCACTCGGTGGTCACTGGCTGGAGCGTCGATCCACAGTGACATCTCGACGTGACATCTGCAGGGATGCCCGGATGCCCTGGCATGATCGGAAAAGGCTGTCCTTGACATCTGAACTGCGTGTAGGAAGTGCATGGCGTCCGTGACATCGAACTCCTTTTCGCTCCTGGAAAGAGGAATACTTACGGACACTCTACCAACAAGTATCTGATTGCACCTTCGCACAGCCTTTCGCCTTGTCCGTGGTTTCACTGGTTCGAAAGAGATTCCATTAGGACACTTTTTCAAAAGATCCACCTGAACTTTGACAGGTTCATAATTAGCACCTATCTTCGTTATTACAGCGGAAGTGTCGCCTCTTTCGATCACCCGGTAAGGACCATCCCATTCAATTGTAAGCTTAGGATGCTTGCCCTTAGCTTTTTCGGCTGGCAACTTCATGAACACCTTATCGCCTACTATCGGTAATGACTTTTCCCGAACCTTATTCGTTTCATCATACACTTTATTCATAAGATCACGATATATTCGGGCGTGTTCGGCTGCTTCTTTCCGTATGGCCTCTGTTATACTCCCGCGGGAGCATCCGCGGAACGTCCGCGGACCAATGGTGCACGGCGGAGGCGGGCGTGGCGAGGCGCGGCGATTGGCCAGGTGAGGAGTCTCGGCGCGATTCCCGCCCTTCCGCGGATGCTCCCGCGGGAGTATGACTCAGGCCTATGATCTGAAGACCATGTAAGAGAACAGTTTTATAATAGTCGAAGTCTACATCATAGGACTTGACCTTTTCCATGGGCACTATGTCCGAAGGTATTACGGGATCAAAGCCGTGGAGCAGAAAAAAATGGAGTTTCCCCTGTGGCTTCATGTGGTGCTATATTGTACGCATCCACCACATTCGTTAGGAGTTCGTCCCAGCAATCAGCAAATTCCACGCGCTTCTTGAGCATTCTCTGCAACGTACCAATGGCCCTTTCTGTTACGCCATTTTCCCGTGAGTTGTAGCCATTGTTGTCGTATGTCTGATTCCAGCTGCTTGCGCAAGCTCATCGACAATAGAGTTCACAAATTCAGTACCTTTATCGGTATGGATATTGTTTTGGCCAGCGGCCTCCTTCGCACACCCATTTCTGGAACAGAATATGTGCAATTGACTTGGCCGTTTTGTCTTTACTAGCGCATGCACCCAGCCACTTTGAAAAATGGTCAACAATAACCACTACATATTTCATCCCACTGAGGCTCATACTCATTTCCAGGTCTGCACCAATGATGTCCAATGATGTCGAAAGGCCTCATCGCCGCGAATGGCTGCAGTATTATGGTCTTGTGTGGATTTACCAAAAGACAGTTCCGGCACTCTCGGCTCCACTTCGTAATATCTTGGGCCATACCTAAATACCTGCCTAGTCAGCATTCTCAGTACCTTCTTTGCTGCGAAGTGTCCTGCCATAGAACCAGAGTGGGCCTCCTCAAAGATCTTCTTTCTGAGGCTCTTTGGAACCACTTTGGCCATACTACCATCCGGTCGTAAGATTTTCAGATACTTATTACCAATAGTGAAGTCCGCCACCATTAGACGACAATCCACTCGGTGTAGTCTGACCTCCTCGTCGAGTTTATTCGTTTCAAGGTTCTGGATGACCGGTCCATGGAACTCGTCTTCTCGAAGTTGACAAGCCATTCGTTTTCGACTTCTGCACTTAATTTGCAAACTATCAACTCATCTTCCGCACAAAACGACGCTGGTTCATAAAGAGGAACTGCGACTCCTCTAGATAGTGCATCAGCCACTACATTTGATTTACCTTTGACGTATTCAACTTTCACTCTGTACTGTTGAAATTCAAGGGACCAGCGAAGTACGCGTGCAGAAATGTTCGACCTTTTGAACAGCGAAGTCAGTGGTTGGTGATCTGTGCGGAGTATCACTTCAGTTCCGTATACGAAGAACTTGAACTTTCGTAGAGCGAATACTACCGCTAACGCTTCCTTATCTGTAATATAGTATCTGGCCTCCGCCTTAGATAACCTTTTTGAAGCGAAATAGATCGGGTGCAACAGTTCATCCTTTCCTTCCTGACTCAGGATAGCACCTATTCCAACCTGGGGTGCATCCGTAAAGATAACGTACGGTCTTGAACCATTTTTAGCTGCCTCTGAATCGGGTTGCGCCAATACGGAAGTTTTGGTTAAAGCCCTTTTTAACGCCTCGAACGCTTTCTGTTGGGGCTCTTCCCATTTCCACTGCGCCTTTGCACGCGTAAGATTGAACAATGGGTGTGCTATCTCGGAAAAGTTAAGTACAAACTTCCTGTAGTAGCCACACATGCCCAAAAATGTCCGTAACTCCGATAGAGAAGACGGTTTTGGGTACTGCTCAATCTTAGACACCTTGGCAGGGTCGACGTGGACACCGTTCGCGTCGATCTGATGGCCTACAAAAGTTAGACGATCCTCCTTTATGATGCACTTCTGCGGCTTAAACTTCAAGTTGGCCTCGCGGAATGCATCGAAGATCCTTTGTAGAACCTCCAGTTGCTTTCTTCCGTTTCGGTGGCCACTAATATATCATCGATGTACACAAATACTTCTTTGTCTTTTAATTCTCCAAGTACTGCGTCCATCATACGCTGAAATTGGGGAGGTGACGTGGCCAGCCCAAAAGGAAGCACCTTAAACTGTACAAACCCTCGGATGTCGTGAAAGCCGTTTTTTGTTTCGCGTCCTCAGACAGTGGAATCTGCCAATACCCTGCAGCCATGTCTACAGTCGAGAGCACTCTTCTACTTATGAGGCTTTGCAGCATTGCATCTATGAGGGGTAGAGGGTACGCATCTAGTTTGGTGTGTTTGTTTAATTGCCTATAGTCGACACACAACCTCAACGTACCATCTTTCTTTTTTACCAACACAACGGGCAAAGCCCACTCTGAGTTGGATTTTTCTATAATCCCTCTATCCACTAGGTTTCGGAGTATTTGCTTAAACTCAGCTCTGGCTCCTAGAGGAACTGGTCGGGTTTTCTGACGTATGGGAGCACTACCATCGGTCTCAATCTCATGCTTGACCAAAGTAGTTTGGGTAAGCTCTTCATCTTCCACGGCAAAAACGTCATTGTTCCTCTCCAGAAACTCCCAGATATCGTCTGACACACGCTTATCCCGACGATTTTCTCCTAACATATCCCTTAACACGTTCAAACGCTCCGACGGCTCAAGGCCCCTGCGCTTTATCGTCTGCCCCCTCACGCATTAGCTTATATCCTAGCGATGACAGCACAATATTCCCTAATATGATCGTGTCTGTAGCGTTCTCTGCCACGTACATGAATGCATTCACTTTCCCGTCTTTGTCTCCGGATTCCACCACTGGTACCTCTACAGCGGCTATGAACTGCATTCTGTTCCCTGAGGCGTCGTACACCTTTTGAGCATGATCTAGCGGCCTCTCTAAATGATCGATATCGTAACCGTCATCTAACGCTCGCTGAAGAACATTTACTGGCATTATCGAAATTTCAGATCCCGTATCCAATGGGGCTGTCCATTTCCCACCAAATACCAGTACTTCTCCAACCGTCTTAGGACCAACAACTTGCTCCTTTGTACTCCGATTCTCAGTCATTGTCATCGCGCAACGCGTGGGTTTGATCCTCGCCGAAAGGGACAATACCCCATTCTTGGCTTTGTCAGATGCTAGATTACGCGGCTCACGGCTAGATTGCGCACACCGCTTAGCTACATGTCCTTTTTCACCGCATTTGTAGCAACCTTTTCCTCTTCTAGGCGACCGGGACTGTTCTTCTGAACTCTTAACAATTGGCTGCTCTCTGCCTTCACAGTGTTTTTCTGGCCGTTTGCTTTGCGATCCCGAAGCCTGCGGATCACTCCCTGCATTCGGTGGCCTTTCCTGCTGTGATCTCCTCGGAAACCCGCGTTTTTCGGTTGTTCCTCTGTGCTCCCGTACGTTTCGAATCGTCAGGTGTCTTCTTTCAATTCTCATTGCAGCTTCCTTAAGGTTATCGTAAAACCTTCGGGGATCACCTTCCATGGCAGCCAGCAAATGATACGATTCTTCCCAGTCGGCTAACTGTTCATACAGAAGATGCGCCCTCATTGAATTTATAGAACTGCCAATCAGTTCGGGATACGCAATTCGCGTTAGCCTGTCTAACTCTACACAAAAATCAGCGACCGACTGATTTTCGCGCTTCCTTAGTTTTTGCAGCTCGCCTATCGCTACTATTGAGGCGTTTCTAGCTTCCTCTTTACACAAGTACGCCATCTCTTTAACCGCCTCTCGATAAGATTTTGACTTGTGTTTCGGAAGCGTCTCAAACTGGGATTTTGCCTTTCCGGTTAGTTTTGCCTTGAAAAGCGCGCAAAGCTCTGCGTCCGTCCACTTTTCTCTCGGGTACTTTAACTCAAACGCCTCGCGAAAAGCCTTGAACGGGTAGTCCTTATCCTTACCAGAGTAAGGTTTCACTTCCGGTAATGCTACGTACTTCAGGTACTTTACCATTTCCGATTGACACTGCGACGATACCGAAGTTCTCGTAAAATCGGATCGCCTACTGCCTAGTCCCGAATTAACACTTTCTCCCTCACTCTCGCTTTCTCGCGACTTATCAGGCGAATGCGTACCTTTTAGCCTCCGACTTGCTCTGCACGGCGATGAGCGGGAAGTCCTCGCAACTGACGCCCTCGAGGCCGCATGCCTTTTCCCACCAGCCTGCAAAACTACGTTTTCAACATCAGAACATTCCTGTCGAAATGCACTTTGAGGTTCTATTGCAGTACCTGCTTATTCGTTTCGTCCACTACCATCGGTTGAGCAGGCCCGCTTTTGGTCTCCTGCGCTTGTATGAGCACGCTAAATTCTTGATCTCTCAGCGCCAGCAACTGTTTCAGCTGGATCAGCTCGTCCTGCTCTTTCTTCCTCTGCCGGAGCATCTCCTGAAATTGCACATCTTGCTGCATTTCTTGTCGCTCGTTGCGCTTCCCGATACGAGAGTAGATCTTTCTGACGGCCGCGACAGCTTCCTCTGTAGCCATCTGAGCCACGTTTTCAATCTCTACTCTCCTTGCGTCCGACACCCTTAGGTGTTTTGCCACTTCGGCCAAAACACGCACTTGGATGTCTTTCACCAGTTGCACCGCCTTGCCACTGACCTTGATTTCATCGTCGTCCGAATCGTCCAGTGACACGGTGCCCAACTGCATCTCGACCGTAGGGTTGGTCGGAGCCTTGTCCGACATCCTGAAGATAATAGATCCTCTCAACCCTTTTACGACGTACACTGTCGACGGTGGAGCGATTGCGAAACTCTCGATTCCTGTTTCCGGCGGCTCAGCCTTGCAGGGATCACCTTCTAGAAGATGCTCCGCTCGAAAACAGGAACCACCACAACTCTCAGAGTGCTGTTCCCACGAAGGTCACTTGCACAATAGAGCTGCTGAAGAGAAAGCAGTAGTTCACTCACTCACTTTCGTGCGAGGATAACTACTGCGCGAGAACAGACACAACGAGGCGGGTGAGCTGAGGCAAAAAAAAACGAGCAAACGAAGTATTGAGTGAACAAAAAAAGGTGATTGGCCCCCAAGTTGTTTTATGAGAGGCGTTTGGTATGATGGTTTCAACCTTTCTCTTTAAGAACACTCGAGACTTTGTATACTAAGCTATTTATCTGAGTGTACAATTCAAATAGAGGTAAGAGATCGACTAATTAGGAAACAAATACAATGGCAAGAGATATCCTAGTAGAGCGTGGACGAGGGCTTCGATCTTATTCGTTAGGGAGGCAGCACCTGGAGAAGTTCGGGACGAAGCTCCACACAGTCGTGTGCGAGCGCGCCTCCTGGGTGATGAAATCTGCAAGACTGAAAAATTTAGGCCAAGACTCCCAAACACTCTGCTTGATTCGCAGGCAGTAAGTACATTCCTGACTCATCTAGGGTAGGGTTCCTACAGAGAACCGAGACATTCAAACAGTGAGTTTTCTGTCCCTGGGACGAGGAGATGCGCTAGCGGCACCATTCACATCACCGCGCCGTCCCCCGATGGTGACCGGGCGCTTCACCGTCGGTGACCAGAGTTGCCATACCTTCGCTCTTGTAGCGTTTGTTGACCACATATAGGCTTGCATATCGTAGTTTGTACACATGTAGGCCATTTAATTTTATTACATATTTTACATAATATTTAGTAGTAGTGGACGTATACTGTATTCGACTCCACAATGAACAAGAAATATTTCACAACCGGAGAAATCACCGACACAAAAAATCTGGCAAGTAAGACTATATGAGGAAACAACAGAATCTCTGATACAAAATAAGATTACAACACGAACAAAGTCACAACCTTTGTATACTGCAGATTAGTTAAGAAGCGATCAGAATATGAAGGTTTGTGGTCATAACTCTTAATTCACGCAAACAAATCCTGTTCACACAGCAGAGAGGCATCGTAGGCGGCTTGACTGGAAACCTCATTGGCCGTAGACGTAGCCATTCGGCTGAACAGTTCTAAAAAACCAAAAGTCCTACTATGCTTGTTTTTCTCGAATTTGCTCTAACTAAAAGAACATACTCATCACTTACAACGGTGTACAGGATAGAAAGAATGGGATTGTCATTATCCAGATAACACTTGCAGCCATTTTCAGTAGAGGATTGGTAGTTTTGGATAGTGGTGTCGCAGATACAGTTCTGTAATAGTCCGACATAAGTTCAAACTTGGACTATACTAAATTTGAGACATAGTGCGAGACAGGGTACTAAATTTGGGATATAAGGCGAGACAGGGTATAGACTTACCTTGAAGGAGACTGTAGCGCTGCTTCCTCGAACCAAGCCGTGTGCCTGAGCGCGTGGTAGTTGATCATCGTGAGCCGTTCTGTCAATGGAAATAAGCAGAATAGTTAACCCGCAGCTTCACCGAACTCACGTAAACTCTGAAACAAAATCCCACAGTGAAGGTCTGGTTACAAGCTCGCTGTATTATTGGCAAGCGTCGTTATGAGTATCCTCACCTGAGCACTGCGAGCGGCCTAGAAGGCATCCGTAATCGAGTGAACATACTAGGCAACTGCAAGACAATGACGTAAATTATACAAGCTAAATTGTCGGAACCCCTAAGCAGAGAAAAGGCGGATTGTATACCTTTTTATGGGCGCGCAGTTCTTCCAACAGATTGTATTCTAGTGCAGCAGCAGCTTCAACGCGAGAAGATTTTGCCGTTAGTGCTGAGCGAAGTAGTACTGTAGAAATCCACAATGAACAACATACATATCTGCAAAAATCACTTCTAAAGTGGTGCTCACAAAAAAAACATTTTAGGATCAGTGCAATGTTAATGAGAAAGGGTAGAACACTAATGTTCCAACGTTAAAGGAAAGAATTGAGCACAAGATATATGGAATGACAACCGTGAGAAAGGAAGGAATTATAACGTGTTCCGATGATGATGGGGAGGGTGTGCTTTGCCTGATATCCTCAACCCAAGTTTACCCTCATGCTGATGGCGGATTTTTAAAGAAATAGAGAATAAAGGATAAAGGAGGCGCTACTCAATCCCTTTTGGGATGCGCCAGCGCATTCTACTTTACGGGATGTCGTGGAGGCTATATGAATGCGTATTTGGCCATACAATGACTTTCGGTGGCCAGCCGATGAACAAGTCAGTGCTTTTTTCTTCCCAGACACGTCTGGTACCAATTCACCGACCCCGGAGGGATGGAAAGCTTGGTTAGCCTGGGCGAAAAATCCGAACGAGGAACCTGGTATCGGGTGCACGCGACCGCCTGCGCCTCCTCCGACTGCGCTACACGCGCCCAAAGAAATAGAGAGTGGACACATAAATAGAATAGTAGACCTTCGCTCACGCGGCGGAAAAAGAAGGAAACAAAAAAATCAATTCGACTTACTTATGACGAACTGGTGAGGGTCCACGAAAATCAAAATGTTCGTTCCATTGCAAAACTCGACCAAATCAGGGACGGCAACCTGAAGACACATTTGTCTGTAGAACGCCGAGGGACTAGATAAGGTAGTGATTGATATCAAGGAACATGAAGGAAGAAAGAGAAACCGATACGAAATAAGGCACCACGAGACGAGCAGCAGGTCCAGACCGGAGCGACGGAGCTCTTCCCTCTTCATAGCATTAGAGCTATTTGTCACAAAGCTAGTGAAATGAGAACGTATTGCTCAACTACATACACTTTGCAACTATAGGAAGTCACTCAGGACTGCCCACAGGTAGGACAAAACTGCCAGTTCAGAGATGCAGGGTGGACCCCCTAGTCTTGTTCCTAGACCAACACGGATTAGCGCGCTCTAATCCAACACTTCCGCTCGCGTAGCGTGTCGCGAAGAGCGGCTGAGTGACGTCACGCAGGCGCTGTCTTGCCGCTCGCGAAGTTCCGTCCTAAAACGCCACCCAGTCGTCACCCGCAACGTTATAATTCGTCATCGTCCCCCAGTCGTCACCGCTGCGAGTGTCTGAGATCTCAGACACTGGGAGAGGTCACCTGCAGGTGCAATGCTAGTTCACCCATTTTTTACCTGCAGGTGACCTCTCCCAGCGTCTGAGATCTCAGACACTGGGAGAGGTCACCTGCAGGTGAAAATGACGTATTTTGAGGTCACAGGTAAGCTGTGGGGGCTATTTTGGAGCGGAGTTTCAGTGAGCGGTCTACTATCGGTCACTTCGCCGCTCGCGTGATACGCACGCGATATGTAGGTGAAATACAGGTTCACACGCCCCCCGGGCAATCGATTGGGTCAAGCTTTCGCGATGGGGCAGGTCACCTACAGGTGCAATGCTAGTTCACCCATTTTTCACCTGCAGGTGACCTCTCCCAGTGTCTGAGATATACCTGGCTGTGCGCGTCATTTAGGGTGTATGATGTGCCACTGCATACAGCTGCCTTATGATACGGTACCCCGCGCCTAGTTTAAGCACTCACAGCTGAGCGTCCCGGGATATCTGCTTATAATCGCTCCAAAGGCCTATTTTGATGCGTTCTGAAGCTTAACTGACCTCTACTGCTTTCCAGGTGCTCTGCACTCCTGCGCGAAGTGACCAAACCGGCCACAGTTGTAGCACATATCCCTTGGCTTTCCAGATTGCTGCTGCGATCTGGAACTTGGGTAGGCGGACGATTGCCTTCCCTGGTAGAAGGGCGAGGCATTCTGAGGAGCGTGTGCCCACGACGCACCCCCGTATCGAAAGGGCTTCCTTTTGAGGAATGATTCGTTGAAACGAGGTTTCCACGTGGTAGATCTCTCACTGACGGGTTTCTTCGTTTCCTTCTTATGCGTTCGAATGAAGTCCGCTAGAATAGGGTTAGAAACCTGGAGGTTTTCCGCTCTTGTGCGTCATACCTGTGCTAGTAGCCACTGCCACTGGATCTGCTATCCTTCTAACTTCAGCAATCAGATCCTTCCAGTCTGCTCGACTCAACGGGAATACTTCGTCGTCTGCTTCGGGCCTAACAGCAATATCAGCATTGTCGTCGTTGTCGTCCATGATATTAACGTCGTCGTTGTCGTTCATTAGAGTAGTAGTGGGACCAACCACTCTCGAGCTGCCGAAATAGCCGGAATGGGGACCACTGACCTTGGTGGGCCCCGCCTCTTCGGCGGGTTCCCCCTTGGGGACGCTCTTTGTGGCGAACTCAAAACCCCATGTCGGTAACGAGGAATGGGGGCGGCCGTGTGGAGTTATGTGGCTTCCACTTCTACACTAGGATGACCTGGCATCGGCAGTGGTCAGGGGCCGGATTCATCAACGACTAACCCGCGGGTCTAGGGGTAGAAATACTAGGAAAGATACTAAGAAAGCAAAACACCCTAACCTCTATATCGAAAAATCCAAGCCTATCAAGATTAGCCCTAACTAGTATTGGACTGCGGGACATTATGTACGAGTCGTCGCCGTAGATAAAGCAAGCGCGACAAAAGTCGCCGCAACGAGGCAACATTATCGGTGATCGGCAGTGGTTCAGGGGCCGGATTCATCAACGAGTAACCCGCGGGTTTAGGGGTAGAGATACCCACGATGGAGTCTGCGTCTCTGACTCTTACCTTATCTCTATCTGGCTCTTATTTTATCTCTACCCCTTGTACCCCGCGTACCCACAGGTTCAATTGTTGATGAATCCGGCCCCAGAACCACGGAGCCGTCTTCTTTTTTGGAAAACTCTGAGCACGACAAGTCACTACGGCAGAGTGAAAACTTCCTCCCAAACACCGTGAACACAGTTTCTTTCCGCAACACTGCAGTCAGGCTGACCAGGATACTATCTCAACGGTAGGTCGGAACGGCCCAAGTGTTGTATATAGGCAGAACCGCCTCTCCCTGGGTAGTAACAAGCTGCAGGTATCCCGACCCCAATACAACTCTGCGCAGAGTTAGGGGTGACGGAAGTCGCGTGCTGGCGTCCTGTTGATTCACGTGCTCCACAGTTGACGGGCGACCGCGAGATGAGGGCTCGTATCGCGAGTCGGCGCAGTGCACAGGTGGCGTAGTAGGGTAGTGCTCGGGCTCGTGAACAGGGGTGGGGGTTTGGATCCCGCAGACTGCGCTTGCTTTGCACTTTTGCAAAATCCATGTTTACCATATAGGTAATCCACCTAGTGGTATTATAGTGTGTTATAGAGCATGTTTACATATAACATATGCTTCAAACTACAGATTAGCTGAAATGTTCACTTCTGTGTGACACTTATTTTAAGCCTATTTTGTGTGAAGCTGTAGTTATGTAACGATAGATATTTTGTGGAACTAGTTAAAAGTTCCGACTCCACCGACAAGACTTCGGTCAAAAAAAATTTTCGCTGAAACTTTGTCTAGGGGAGTAATTTGGGGTGCTGATCACGAATCTGACATCCGTTTTTCACGATTCTGTCTCTACCTGCCGTCACCGGGAAAAACTTTAAGAATGTAATCCTGTGCCTTCCTGTATCTATATTATCCAGCCGAATCGTGGAGAACGGGTATCAGATTCGTGATCAGCACCCCAAATAACCCCTAGACAAAGTTTCAGCGAAATTGGTGACCCTGCCTGGACCACTCTTGTTAACGGTATGAGTGGTATGTTATATGTAAACATGCTCTGTAACACACTATAATACCCCTAGGTGGATTACCTATATGATAAACATGGATTTTGTAAAAGTGCAAAGCAAGCGCAGTCTGCGGGATCCAAACCCCCACCCCTGTTCACGAGCCCGAGCTCTTTCCTATTACGCCACTTGTGCACTGCGCTGAGTCGCGATACGAGCCCTCATCCCGCGCGCGCCCGTCAGCTGTGGAGCACGTGAATCAACAGGGCGCCAACCCGCGACTTCCATCGCCCCTAACTCTGCGCAGAGCTGTATTCGGGTCGAGATACCTGCAGCTTGTTACTACCCAGATAGAGGCGGTTCTGCCCATATACAACATTTGCGCCGTTCCGACCTACCGTTGAGATAGTATCCTGGTGAGACCAGTGATATTGTTTGTCGAGCAATGGACACCAGCGATGTTCGCCAATTCTGTGCAAGAAAACAGGGCGTGGAGGACGGGGAGGAAAAGAACGGAGAAAACTGAAGAAGGAAACACCGACAAGAAAACAATAGTGGATAAAATGGTTTTTACAATGCGGACAATAAGGAATAAATACCTAGGTCTCCATTCCTTAACATCTCGTAGAAAAATCTTTGATATTTGCATGGTCTACAAGTTACTCCATCAACCGCGTTATAGGGAGTCCAGGTTTTTTTACAATGCGAGTTTCTCATACTAAGGGAGAGCATGAAAAGATTTTCCTTCCCTGCCCTAGGAGCAGGTTTAAGGTAGGCCTTTTTCCTCATAGGGCTGCAAGCGCGTATCTTAGGGCAGCGAAATGCATGCAATCCTCCTTTTCTCTGGAGCAGCTTAAGCGGTCCGCTCAAAAGTCGTTGCTGAGTTACGAGGCTTAGTACTGAGGTATCTCCTTTCTTTCTTTCTTTTCTTCGACTATGGTTTGCTCGGGAAGTGGGCTGTGTTGTGCTATTTTTGATTGCAGACCTGATGCCACGTCACTCGATTTGTTGTTGTTTTACGGTTTTTTACAGAGTATGTCTCTCTATGTTGTGCTTCGGTTGTAACTGTCCTTTGCTGTGTTTGTTTATCTAACGGCCGCGCTTATCGCGTACGTATTGAATAAATAAATAAATAAATAAATAATTGTTTGACAAATGTTCGAATTGGTGTGTGAAATGACTGTGGCCACTTCTTTTCTACCTGAACAATGGGTATCCATTTTCAACGAAACATCTGACAGAGTAATGGCTTTATCACATTCATATGGCCGTGGCTAAAGTCGAGAGCATTTCAGGAGGCATGTTGGACATCTCGAGACACATTGACATTTTGCAAACAAGCCTGTCGCTGCTTTGGGATGTGTGTAGTAAAAAGTTCGAAGCTATAACATGAGCTGTCATCACTTTACACATTCAGAAATGCGCAATTAAAAATAGATTCTCGGTGATCCCATTTTTTTCGAATGTTGAGAGGTGTCACTTTTTTCGATATTAGATGCGTTACAATAAGGGCAGTAGGAAACTCCTATCTAAAGCACCCAGCAGGTTAGCAGGTTTGCCGGCCCGTAGGTTGCTGAACGTCCGGAAATGCTGTAGACTCCCCTGCCGGAATATGTACCACTGCAACCCCGTCAAGGAGTCCACAAATATTACTGCTACTTCTTGTTTTGGTTATTACTGCTCTTCATCTCTATTCGACCATTACGGTCACCATGCAGCTATATTGGTTCTGTCAGATCCATTAGGCTTCTCACTGGCGAAGTCGAGTCGCGTCTGCGGTGGTGGTTGTCGCGCAAATTGCGAGCAATCGCACCAGGGATGCGCGGATTAACCGTTATCCGTTCTCCGGTTTCCGGTGGGTTTGGGCCTATCCGTTTTGTTGTTCGTTATCTGGGGATTTTTCGCCGGATAACGAACAACAAAATGTGGCAAGCTTGTGATTACTTAGTTGAATATAAGGACATTTTTAAAAAATCGTTGTTTTTTCTCTGGCAGTCGAGATAGGCTTGCAATGCCAGGTCGGTTTCTTCTCAGAGTTGTCAGTGCTATAATTAGACTAGACTATCTAATTTCTCAAATGCGTTTTGATATGCTGAACACTGCCTTGCTCATTTCTACTTGTGGGGTTTTCACCAAAATTCCTTCTAGCATAACGCACGGTCTGGAAAAAACCAGTGGAGAAAAGGACAAACGTCCATTCGTTTTAAGGATGTGCCAGATACTCCCCATCTACACGACCTTTTAGCGCTCTTTGAAACTATGTTTGGCAATAACAGCAAATTACAATTTACCCTTTCTAAAACAATAGCGAGAGTTTTATTCGATCTGAGCAAGGATTAGTATTAAATTTAAATGGAGAGTAAACAAAAAGCGACTCTTTTTAACGACTGCCCCACCCAAGCCCAGAAATTCCCGTGGTATCTATCCATAGTGACTTAACTGCAGCTGAAAAACATGAATAAAGGATATAAGTCGGCGGTAGTACCGGATGCGACACGCATTCTACTCTTACGTGATATGCTGGATGCACTTTCAATGCGTATTTGGCCAGTACAATGACTTGCGGTGGTCAGCCGATGGACAATTCAGCGCATTATCTTGCCCGGACAAGCTTGGTACCAATACATCGAGCCCGAAAGGATGGAGGGCTTGGTTGACTTGGAGGGGAAATCCGAACCAAGAACTTTGAGTCGAGAGCATGCGACAGGCGGCACTTCCGACTGTACTACCACGTGCTTTGAAGAAAAAACACCAATAAGAATGTTATAAGTGGCTTATTTGACATGTGACATGGACAATGTTACAATTACCGACCTACCATTGGAGAAAGAATGGTTTTAAGATAGTTTTAATTGTTGTTGTTTGTTCGTTATCTGTTTTTCCGTTATCCGGTCATTTTTGGGCAAAATTGTTCGTTATCCGTTCTCCGGGTTTTAACATTTTATTATCCGCTCATCCCTGAACCGCACCTCGTGCTCCACGAACCGCGACAGTGCGACTTCAGCTACGATCCGCCGACGGTCGACGCCTGTGAACGCCAGGGGCCGTATGCTATTCTTGCCCGTCTCGGGGACGGTACCCGACGCGAAAAATCGATGGCGCATCATGTGCTTACCGGGGATGTGGGCGGAGACCGCCTTATACCCGGTCGGGGATGGTTGGGGAAAGAATAGCATACGGCCCAAGAGCACTTAAATTAGGCGTTGAATACGGTGTCATGAGGCAGCTGTGTGCAGTGGCACACCACACACCCTAAATGACACGCACATCTGCCACTCCTACAACCCTCATTATTTCTATCGACAAGAACACAACAACATCACTCTATTCATTTTCATCACCTTTTCCTCACATCTGCGTATCCATCCCCTCCTGTAGGCTAGCAGCTTCCTCGACCTTCACGGCTCGCGGTGTCGTTGGCTCTGCTACACTTGTCCTGAATTTTTGATGCCGTGCGCTTGCAGAAACAGCTTCCGTGTTCGTTTCTGGCTCTCTTCGTCGGCTTAGGGGCCGGTCGCGAGAATGTCCTTCGCTGAAACTCGTTCCTCATCCGATTTCTCCCTAAATATAAACGATCGCTCACCCATGGGCGTCTCCTTCCCGACAGGAATCTAGATTACGGAAAAAGCAGTGCCGACTTACCGTAATCCAAAATTGCGTAGGCGGTGTGTTGTGCATTCACGACACGCCCTGTTTCATGGTGAAGATCGCCATTATTCCGCACCGGCGGCTGCCGCGCCGCAACTTCGCGTGCGGCACGTTGCGGCGTTGCGCTTGCTGCGCTGCGCGCTCTTTTCACAGCACTGCTGCTTCAAGACTGTTGAATCTGCCGCAATGAGAATAACTCCACTCAACAGTTACACTCAATTGGTTCCAAGTAGGCTACAATCTAACGCTCATTCAAGAAAAAGAGAACGGGTGGCCACGGCACTTTGAGGTGATGCGTATCAGCGGATGCAGCTTTGAACATTATGGATGTCTATTTCCTCCCTGAAACAAAGTTTGGGAAAAAGAATTGCGAAATGTACTTCCACAGAGGCGGTAATGGATGCGTATTCAGATTACTACACAGACTTGCTGTGGTCAGCTAACCAAAAATCTGTGCTTTATTTTTCTCATAGAAATCTTGTACGAATTCACCGCCCTCAGAGCGATAGATGACTAAGTTTGCCTGGGTGGGTAACGAAACTTGGATCAAACTGAGGTACACGCGACTGCCGGCGCTTCTTTCTATATTGCTGCACGCGCCTTTATTCCAGGAATACTTGTTATGCTCTCGCCCCTTCGTAAAGTCACTGTACATATTACCTCCAAGTGTCGCTGCGACCTGGTGTGTCCTTCTCTCACTAGTGCAAATATGGGTATAGGTTTCTGGTGTGATTGTTGTAGCATTCGCTGACGATTTCACGAGTAGTCGACGGTTGCTCATGCTTAACAATTACGAACAATCCCTTCGAAAAGGCGAATAGTTGATCATGGACCCAAAGTCGCTGATTATCTGAGCTAGACTACAGCTATTTTCCCAATACAATATACTGCTGGTTCGAACTCTTATGGACTGAAATTTCGTACTTCAGTTATCGACCAGTTGGTCAGTCAGCAAGCAAGGGCGGTAGCCATCATTCTGACAACCGTTGGTAGATATGCGTAATGTTTTCGTGTAATCCACGCATTGTAATTTCTACCAATGTAGAGTGAGGTTTAGCCCAATGTTCAATTCACGGGTCAGAGTACTCGAGTGTCGGTGGATCGCGCGCACGAAACAGCTGAGTCATTGCGCGGCGCGGTTGCGTCGCGGCAGCCGCCGGTGTCAAATAATTGGGACCCATGGTGAATGCTAAGGGAAAGCGCTCTACAATAGCTGTTACGATTCGGGGAGACAGCGAATGCGATGGAAATGCACTTTGGAACTGCTCTTACGAATCGGGGTTATGAAATTCAGTTCCTTACTGAGTTTATGTGTCACACTGTCGGTTTTGTTCATGCAGCCCTCCAAGAATCTACATTTTTTTAAAGGAATCGCATCCACTTCAACGTTGTTGTTCTATTGTTTAGTCGAAGGCTGTCGGATTTAAGCTGTTACATTCAAATTGAAGTATCTCCTCTCAGATTCAATGAAATCTGTCGGGATCTTCAAATTTGCTGGTAAGGTCTATGGCGTTGAATGTGCGTAGGGGTTCAGTAGATGTGCCGAACACGTCGACCAATGTGCTTGGGAGTTCAAAAGACGTGCCGAACACGTCGTCCAATATGCGTAGCGGTTCAGAAGACGTGCGTAACTCGTCGTCCAATGTGCGTGGGGGCTCATATGATCGTCGAGGAAGGACTTCATAGCAGGCGGAGGGGGGGGGGGGGAGCAATCAATGGCGATCGATGTTGTCGGAAGGTTAAAGCGCTAAGTTGTACATGGGCTGGCCGCCGCAAGTCATTCTAGGGCAAATACGTTTTCACGTAGTACGTAGAAGTAGAGTGCGTGGCAGATCCCAAGAGGGATGGAGTGAGGCTGTCTTTCTTATATTTCTATATGCTACAAGTATTTGCTCACGTCTTCGTATCATTGCATCGTAAGATGTTCCAATATAAAATTCGGAGAGTGACTACAACTATTCGAGAGTGTAAATTCGCTTGCTAGGTCCGCCTTAGATGTAAATGACAAATATTTTCCGTGAAAGCTTTTAAAGAGCTATAATTGTATTTTCTTAGTAGCGCTGGAAGTCATGGTGACTAGATCTCCAGTAAAGAAATACGATCACTTGATGCAGACGCTCTAACAACATTGGTTGTTGAATAGAGTCACAGCAGACCCGGTTACCGGTTGAGAAGTTCGGCGGTTAGTTGTATAAAACGCGCAAAATCTGTGAGAAAGAAAAAAAAACTTCCAGGCTCCAACGAAAGCATCTGCGTCGAAACGTTAGCCGGATATACTTTCTGTGGCAATCTTGGTCACAAGGACGAAACATTCCTACGATCAGTGTTCAACGTTATGCTAAGATTTGGGGACGGTCGGACATGTAATATGCTAGGAGAAGTAGTGCGTTTCTAAACAAAACCTCGCTCTTCTGTGAAGGATGTGGGCAATTCTGTGCTATTATGGATATGAGATTGGCGCGTCAACGAATTTCGGGTAAGGAGGTCGCTGTTTTAGGGTAGTGGTAACATTACCTGTCTAGAAACTCGAGTGGAATTATTTCAGGCAGGCAGACATCTTATGCTCGTCCACCTTTTGCTGTTAAAAGGCGGTATTACCATCATGTTTTTTCTTTTAGCGTTGTAACGCGACTACACTTCGTTCATGAAAACTCCGTAGCAGAATGAAGAAGTCTTGAAGATAAATCACAGTGAATGGGGAAAAATATGGTTTTGATTTACTTTCCGGTAACTAGTCTGCCTTTATCTAGTCTAACCTTTTCGTCCTGTTGTCAAGAAACAAACAACGGTTCAACAGTGCTACGATTGAGAGAATTGAGATGTTACGATAATCACACAAGTGGCGCAAATAGGGTCCGGGGGGGGGGAGGGGGGTCACCATAGCATGGCGCGGCGGGCCGGCGTGGCGAGTAGCTACATACAGCGAATGTGAATGAAGTCTTATCTCTTCGTTTCAATTATAGATCGCGTCTTATGTGCTTCCTAATTGGACAAGGGAGGGAACTCCAGGATGTAGGCAGTTTTAACACGGATGCGTCACCTAAGCCACACCCTGGAGTCCCTTCCCCTGCCTAAATCTATGCTCTCCTCCGCTGACGCGTCAGAGCTGTTTCAGGCCAAACATCCGTTCTGCACTGTAAGTTAAAACTTCTTGTTGACGTAAGGTTGCAGTTCGCCTTGCTTTGCTTTTGGCGGCCAACCTTGTTTCACTCTGTACCCTACTCAAGACTGGATCTTTTCTTGTAGCTTCCGCTTCTTCGGCTTGAGCCAATGCTAGATTTTCCCAAACTTCTTGGCTTAAGTGTGTGTCTTCTAGCTCGTGCATCAACATCTCTGCACTAGGCAATGCCTTTGGGTCAGGCACTCGGGACAATCCGTCAGCGTTGCCAAACTCCTTGGTTTTACGACACTCTATCTCAAATGGATAGACCGTTAATTTGATTACCTATCTGTGCAGCCTCTTTGCTGCAATGACCGGCAATCTATTCTTCGGACGAAATATACGGACCAGTGGCTGATCGTCCGTCAACAGGGTGAATTTCCTACTATGCAAGTACAGACTACACTTTTCAATTCCATACACAACACCTAGCGCTTCCTTTTCAGTCTGCACATAATTCTTCTCAGCTTTTGTCAAAGACCGAGATGCATAGGCAACCACCCTTTCTGTACCAGCCTCAAGCTTATGATAAATCACGGCTCCCAGACCATATTCCGACGCATCTGTAGCTAGCACTACAGGAACATTAGGATTGTAATGAGCTGTATTAACCTTTGCTTAATCTGCTTAAATGCAAACGCCTGTCCTGCTCCCCACATCCATGTGGAGAGCAAAACAGGCGACAGCTTTTGTCAAAGACCGAGATGCATAGGCAATCACCTTTTATGCAGGCTATTTATCGGAGCAGCTAATATAGCCAAATGTGGGATAAATTTCCCATAATATTGCACCATTCCTATGATATATATGCATATATATATATATATATATATATATATATATATATATATATATATATATATATATATGCACAATCAGTATATGGGCGAAACATTGAAAATATTAGGTTGGTGCATAAGTTCTCGGACATTTGGGGCATGAAATATTTATTATCACAACATACGAACAACAATATCAAATCATTTGAAGTAACCACCCTTTACATCAATTGTCTTTCGCCAACGTGCTGGTAAGTCATTGATGCCTTTTCTCCAAAACGTGGCCGGTTGTGATTCGAAAAATGTGAGCAGTGCCTCCTTGACATCCTCTCGGTTCCTAAATTGCTAGCCGTCCAGATAGCGTTGAAGGCTTGAAAACAAATGATAATCAGAAGGAGCGAGATCTGGTGAGTAAGGTGGATGTGGAAGAACGGTCCATCCGTAGTCCGCCAACTCAGCCGCCGTCGCTCTAGCAATATGCGGTCTAGCGTTGTCGTGTTGAAAATACACCTTCACTCGCTCTCCTCGTGTGGTTTGAAGG
This sequence comes from Heligmosomoides polygyrus bakeri, assembly GCA_947359475.1. NCBI lineage: Eukaryota > Metazoa > Nematoda > Chromadorea > Rhabditida > Heligmosomidae > Heligmosomoides > Heligmosomoides polygyrus. The sequence continues at coordinate 58,681,606 of OX375870.1, read as the reverse complement.
TGGGCCCTCAATTTCCTCATTTGGTTGACGTAAACCTCTGCCGTCACTGTTATCAGTATTCGCAGCAGCTCTCAGTATTCTACGCCAAGAACGCTCCACCAAATGCATAGCATCACCTTTTTCACGTGAAGGTCGGGTTTCGGAACGTCCTCTGCCCCTCCGGTTGCGTCAACCCACTGTGCACGCCGGTGATAATTAGAGTAAAGTGTCCACTTCTCATCCCCGGTGACAATGTTGTCCAGCCATCCGTGGGTACGTCTGAGGGTAAGGAGAGACAGAGCGACATCGGCTCTGCGATCCATGTCATGTTGTGTCAAGTCGTGAGGTACCCAGCGACCCAATTTTTGCACCTTGCCAATCGACTTCAATCCTCGAACGACTGTTGGGTGACTAACACCAAGAGTGCTTGATAGTTCGCGAGTGGTTTGGTATGGGAACCTCTTCCACTCCACTTCGGAGGCCATCCAAATCCAGTGTCATCGGGCGCCCTTCTCGTTTATTATCTTCAACGGAGAATTCACCAACTGCAAACTTCGAGAACCAGTGGTACACAGTTCTTCGAGCAGGAGCACTCTCGTTGTAAACATCCTTCAGGCGACGATACAATTCGTTGGCATTGAGGCCAGATTGGTGCAGGAATAACATGACGTGCCGAATATGCGTCTCAGTTGGGATGAATTGCTTAGCCATAATAGCTGACGTTAACAACGCAGAAGTAAATGTTAGGAACAGTATTGTAGCCCTTTCCGTTCTCTATCGATCGATCATTTACGCGTTGATACATGTGAGAAATTTGGCGGGAAAATGCGCTTTTAATTCAGGAGGGATCAAATGTCCGAGAACTTATGCACCAACCTAATATTACGTAAATGAAAACAATAAATTTAAATAAAAGAGAGAAAAAGCGCTGGCGACTTTTCGTCTGGGATGTAAGGTAGTCCAAAAACTGGTACTTTACAAGCAGTACATTGCCCGAAGATATTTCTAAAAAAATGCTACGAAAAAGGTATATCTTCGTAGGGGGAAGTCTGGCTCTCGCAAGAAATTTCCTTTATCTCCATAAATTTTTTCGTCTAATTTGCGAATTTATTATAGTATTGTTTATCGGTCCAAAATGTACTTTACAAGAATGGGAACAAATTATTAAACGCAAAACACACTTAGGTGGCAAAGGCAAAAATAGTCAGTGCAGTAGAAAACAATTGCATTAAAATGACGAAAGGAATCATTCTGTGAATGGCGTATCAGTGAACTTCGTAAATATCTTCCAAAGACGAACTGCATCAAAGAATTCGCTGTGGTCACTGCCTAACCTAAATTCTTCATAAAATCAATTGTTGTTTTGTGAAATAATTATGGCAATAGGCCTTTGTCATACCATCGCTCACCCCGAGCGACGCCTAATGATATGCACCCATATCGATTCCATCGCGCCGCCCGATCGATATGGGAGCATATCATTAGGCGTCGCTCGGGGTGAGCGATGGTATGACAAAGGCCATACAGAGGAATGTTGGGTTGTAAAAGTCTACTTGGCGAGCACAAGTTTTGTATATAGTTTTGTTAGGACAAATGAAAACGCTCAAAAACGTTCAGCCGTGCTATGGTGCATAGCACTTTAGATGACGACCTTCCACAAACTAAGACAAGAACGTTTTGCGCGCCATGGAGCAACGCTGTTACAGTAAGATTGCGAGTGGGCTTAAGTGTGCGAAGTCTAGCGGTGGAAACACGCGGCCGACCGCAACAGTATGCTAATATTCAGCCGCTGCGGCTGTTTCGCATCCGTTTTGGAACATACGCGTACCAGGCATCAGAGGATGATGTATTAGCCGTGAAAGTAATCGCTCGGGTCCAATGGACTACACATGCAAGGCATGAGAAGATTAAATGTACAGCGTTATCTAACAATAACATGTATGCCATAGTGGTGTGAGTAGTATTATCACGCGGTTACTCCGTAGAAGGTTTCACGCCTTTAATAAATTGGAATTTTTGATTCTTCGGCTCAAGTAGCAGTGTCGATCATAGGAAAAGGCGCAAATAGGGTCCGGGGGGGAGGGTCACTCCCTACTCAGTGGTTATACGCCTTGGTAAAAAGGCGCATTTATGTACATTTACATCATAAATGGCTTACCTCAGTTCACTGTAGGGGTAGAACGCACTATTGCTGCAAAAAAAAAATCCGGTTTCAAAGGGCAAATAGGGCTGTACATGGTGACCCCCCCTACATGGTGACTCCCCCAGGACTCTAGACCCTAGATGCGCCTAGGAAAACTTTGTGATAGCTAGTGCTATGAAACTGGTGCATCAATACAGATTCTCCTAAAAAATGTTGTCACTATCTGAATGTCTGAATGGTCGTAAACTCCTAGCTTTCCAACAACTTGTACCTTGTTTTGTGCTGCAAGAAAGAGAAATCTAAGCGCGACTTTGAAGTTTGGATTCATTCACTCGTCCAATGGCTCACGATGTTCACTGCATTGATAGCTTGAGTGCCATTCCAAGTGCAGCACATGGACATGAATCTCTAAAGCTTAGAAACGAAAAAAAAAAGTGTGCCTAGAAACTTACAATCATGCAAGGAGGTCTGAAGTGTATCAGCAATGGCGATGGAGAATTCCACTTCGTTGACTTCAAAAGCCCAATACTTCGTCACGACACCATCAGTTCAGAGGGTCATTTGCACTCGCAGTTACGGGCTGGTACAGCCGATAGGCTTTTTAGTACTCATGTTTTATCTCGATGCGGTGGTCAGTTGTTCTATAACTTGTAACCACCTAGGAATCCAATCAGGTGTAGAATCAATTCTATAACTTGGAGTCACCTCATGTGAGTTAACTAGATTCCGCTCCAAATTTGAATGAGCCAATTCGCTGGTTGTTAGAGCTGCCTCACAGTGTTACAATCTTCGAGTTAATAACTAAGATTGGTCTCCTTCTGATTTTACAGAATCGCTGCCACAATATGTCTGGGTCAGGTCAAATTTAATGGCCATGTTGGTCTAATTCAGCCTGATCGGTCTTGGACACGATGAGAGTGTGCCTTCACTTTTATAAAAAAAGTGTTGGAAAAAACGCAAAGGCGCGCAAAGCTTGCTAATCCTTAATAGACCCTGGAAAGCGATCAGAACCATGGTGGCACTTACGACGGCTTCATCCAAGCTCCCAGACAGAAAGTCCTCTATATAGAGGAGGAAGGCATGAGTGTGTAGTGGTTCGTCGACAGCGGAAATTAAATTTCCATTTTCCACCCCTGTCTTCGACTACATCAGGCCCCCGTATGTAATTCTTCCCGTAAAGTTAGTGGTCGATGGTGCGGAATACCTACTTCGTACGCTGGGCTACTATGCTTTTCCTACCTGCCCAGCTCCTCCAATTTTTGACGGTGGACTGGGACAGGCCAGCGATGAAAGTATGTGGGACCTACGCTCGGTTCTGCTCCGTTTTCAACCAAGTTTTGGGTTCTCAAATTTCGGCAGTGGCTTGCCCAGTTTTCATACTAACATCCATATACAGAGGAGGACAGTATTTCGTCTTAAGTCACCTTTTCCCAAATTCATCACACCTCGTGGCTTAAAGCACAGCGACTGAACCGAAATATCCGATATTGGATTAGGCTTGACGAGCTGCAATAGGTTGTGAACACAACCCTAGACGGAGCAGTAGGGCTGCGAACATTCTTCCAAAAGGATTCATATGTAGTGCAGCTGTGGAGAGACATTTAAGTTTGTGGTGGCTAGTATACTTATGCTCGAATGACCCTTTCGAATAGGTATTCGAATGATTTCCATTCGAATTTGAATATTCGAATTCGAGTATTCGAAAAATCGCGTTTTTCGAATGTATTCGAATTCTAATGTTCAAAAAATCGCGTTTTTCGAATGTATTCGAATTCGAATGTTCAAAAAATCACGTTTTTCGAATGTATTCGAATTCGAATGTTCAGAAAAATCGCGTTTTTCGAATATATGCGATTTCGAATGCTCGAAAATTTTCGGTATTCGAAACCATTCGAATATTCGCAATTTCCCAAAAAGCAAAAATTATTCAAGTATTCGAAAAGTGTCATTCGAATGCCCAACAAGAATTTGTGTATCGGCATATTTTGAAAAGGCTTGGTGGGTTTCTCGGGTAATTTGGGTCGCCAAAACCGTTCTCTCTGTGAATCAAAGCTGTGGTACGATGGTGGCTCGGTGCCCGGATACTGAGCGCCTCATCGATACTAGTCACTTCCCGAAAAGCCTTCCTGTTAAGAGGGAGAACTTCCACAACGTCTTACAATGTTGAATTGTAAAAAATTTTCCACGGAGAATCGCTGCAGTGGTGAATGACCGATCGGGGACCAGTAATCGTCGCCACCTCGATTGGTGAACTCTGAGAGAAAACCACTTTCACCGATAAAAGTATGGATAGTATCAACCGATATTGATTGCCTGATCAATCTGTGACATGGTCTTCTGAATTAAGGCGCTCGCTGGAGACGTCTGGATATTTTCCAGTATTTTGTGTACCTATTCTACGCTAATTTTATGCACCTGTTCCTGTCAGTAATTTCTGACGCATCGACGATCGACAGCTTTTAGTGCGCTCCTATATAGTATCAGACGTTTTTTAGATTTTAGAGTATGGACATAAGGGTTAGTTTGATCTGGACCAGTTTTGCATTCCACTCAAGCAGTTCTGGAAGCTATTTTCGCCGTAAACGTAATAACGTAAAGGATGAAGGACAGCAGAAGGAAGGATAAAGGTAAATTCTTGTTTGGGAGGTACCAAGCATTCCACATTTATTACTGCGCCTGTGCAAAGCGGCCGAGGAAGAGTAGGAATTGTTAACAAAAAAAAATTGAAAATGATGGTTCAAGCGGCGTTTCAAACGGACATTATTTGTCCTTCACGCTGCAGTTAAGAGTCTGAGACCACAAGCTAGCAAATGTCTGCAGGATGGGCGTGAGGGTCAACAGGGTGCGCTTCTGTCTTCTGCCACGTCGGGTGTCTCCTGGTGCAGAAGAGTACCTCATGAAGTCGGCTTTGTAATTTTCGTCACGCTATGCTCTTCTGCTCCTCCGTGGTCTGAATGCTCTGCTTCTGGATTTAGTTTCTGCAACGACTACAGTTCCGCAAAAGCTATATTATAAGGTAGGACTTCACAAAGGGGAGGCGGCGTAGGTCGGCCGGATGTTATCGATCGATTTTATCGATTTTTGTTCTGAATTGGCCATTTGAAGTGGGATTCGCATGGATACGTCGGCCGTATGCCGGACTTCACAAAGGGGAGGCGGCGTAGGTCGGCCGGATGTTATCGATCGATTTTATCGATTTTTGTTCTGAATTGGCCATTTGAAGTGGGATTCGCATGGATACGTCGGCCGTATGCCGGACTTCACAAAGGGGAGGCAGTGTATGTCGGCCGGATGTTATCGATCGATCTATTTTTCTGAAGTTTGCCGTAGTTTATCAATATGTTGGCTGGAGAATAATTACATTCACAGGTTCATCGCAAATAAGAAATATTTATTCATACCACTTACTTGTGTGAATCACCAGAACGAAATGAGACTGGCCCTCATGGGTAGCCTATCCCTAGCTACTTAATACATTTTGTGGCCGCAAAATCGACAGTGTGATATTTCACATTTGTAGATGAGCAGGACAGACTTGCTAGTTTTACATGTAGTACTTTGTCGTCAGTCCTTCATTAGCTGCCGCTAGGCAAAAGCATTGTATCATGAAAGTTCTTTAACAGCCAGTCTGCCACCAATTTCAAAAAGTATTGTTTTAAAGTGACCTAGAAGCTTACAGTGGCTCAACCAGATAATGTTCCCTTCAAATGTGTTGTAATCCTTTCGTTTGTTCCTCATAAGCAGCAATTAACAAAATACTAGTATTCCTTTGAGAAAAATTCGTATTCCAGTAAGCAAGGAAATTAGACGCTTCCATAAGCCCTTTGATCGTTCTACGTGTAAGTTCTCTATCTCATTTTTACGACTCACATGGGGGTTTATGAGATGCCTGTCGATAAAAACCTCGTGCTTAACTAGGAAGGGATCCGTTATGTATTGCTTCCCTTTTCTCTTCTGTGTTGCCTTCTATCATGTCTATAATACAGCCTGATTTTTCATTCGAATTCGAATATTCGAAAAATCGCGTTTTTCGAATGTATTCGAATTCGAATATTCAAAAAATCGCGTTTTTCGAATGTATTCGAATTCGGATGTTCAGAAAAATCGCGTTTTTCGAATATATTCGATTTCGAATGCTCGAAAATTTTCGGTATTCGAAACCATTCGAATATTCGAAATTTTTGGGAGAGCATAAGTATAGTGGCTAGGTATGGAGAAGCGGAACAAACCACTCAACTAGCGAATTGCACTCAACTCTGTTTTAAGCTAAGCTTGGGTTCGTAAAGGCAGGGTAATTTGAAAGTTGCCCTGTCTGGAATTATACGTAAGCACCAATCTTTAACTGTTTCTCGCTATTGCTTATATAACTCACCATGAAGTGAGCTGAGTATTTGGTCGCCTTCTTATTACACACGCCCTAGAATTTCATCAATAAAATAGTTTTTGGTGCTAACTGTAACTTTTTCTTGTAGAAACAGAGGCGGTGATGAAGTGTGATGTCATAGCGCACGCCTGTATCCGTTCGGAAGAAGTCTAACCCGTAGCGGCAGAATATTAGCATACTGTAGCGCTCGGCCGCGTGTTTCCACCGCTACACCGGGCACACTTAAGCCGACGCGCAATCTTACTGTAACAGCGTTGCTCCATGACGCGCAAACTAAGCATAGTAAGAAATGTATGATTTTGGAGTTATTGTTGTTACTGCTTGGTTTTGGAATCTTAATGATTTTTTTTTTGCTTAGCAATTATGTTGATGACGAACGGAGTGTTTTTTTTTTTGAAGACGAAGACGTAGTCATATAGTTGCCATGTGGACAGAGCCGAAAAAATCGATAAAAAGATAATTGCCTTTCACATACTAAAATACAGCCAAGTTGAGTGCAGCTAAGGGAAGTTTTATTTAACGAGTTTAACGAATTTAACGCAAAAATTTTTCGTTAAAAAATAGACGTTAAAAATTTACCGAAAAAAATTTAACCGACACCCCTGATGTAGACTGCTCGTAGTATTACGTCTTCATGTAGCAGTGTCGAGGTTGCTGTATGTGACGGCCGTGAGATCACTAGCAATACGGTTGGTTGAGTATGAAGAAGACAGATTGTACCTTCTCTCCAGAGGTAGAAGAAGGGTCGAAAACATAAATATGTAAATTAATTAATTAAAGACATGAATATAAATAATAAATAAACAACAATAAAATATAATAAATGAAAATAAAATTGAAAACAATAACTGCATAAATAATTAAACAAATATAAAACGAATCTTTCTTATCAAATTTTTCATTTTCTCCTCGATTTTTGCAGTCGTGAAGTCCAGTCGAGCTGACAGTCCCACCCTCAATGCTTACCAAAGACGGGCAAGACAAAGAATATCATCTATTGTTTAAGCAAAGAAAAGCCGCCTGCTCTCCTCAATGGCCAATCGAACTATGTATTATGAACGCTGTTGCTTTGGGTGTTAATTTGTGTTTTTATATCGTAACATCCAAGGGTGAAACATTTTACCATATCGCTTGATAAGTCGTATTATCAGGAATCGGGAGGGGGACGTTCTGCCTGAAAGCGGCGCGGGCAAAGGCGCGGGACAGTGCCTGCGGAGCCAATTAGCGTCGACTCGCGCGGTGACACCCGCCGCTTGGCGTTGAGCCCAGACGGCCCTCGCCGCGGAGCGATGCTGACCTGGCCGACCACGAGAGCCCGCAGAACGACCAGATTTGGTGTGATTACGGTCGATAGAGTGATAGGAGGCTCAGACGGCTTGCATTGGAGTCCAGAAATTTGGATTCATGTGAACCCTACCATCTTCTATATCAGAATTTCGAGCTCTATCGAATGAGCTAGGAAAGAATCTTGGCTCAATAAGCCTTATAACGATTTTTTTCAGGTGCGGCTTAAGTTTCGTTAAATATCAGGTTTTTCACATATATCAGGATTAAATGCGGTGCATGCTTCCAGGATACTGATGTGAACTCTACCATATCCTATATTAGAATATCGACCTCTTTCGAATGAGCCAGAAATTCTGCCTAGATAACCCTTAAGACGACCTTTTAGGCGTTCTTAAATTTCCTTAAATATCAGTTTTTATTTACGTCAGAATTAATTGCGAGGCATACTTTCAGGCTGAAATTGCACGAGGAATCTAATTAGGTAGACGAGAAGCCTTCTAAGAGAATCTGAAGTGCTCAACCTTTTTGAAAACAACATTATGATCCCTCAGTGCGTAGATCACGTTTCCAGTTTAAAATTTCATGGTGTTCGATTTGATAGTCGGTGGACCTCCTAGCAACAGTTAAGTACTCTAGTTTTCTCAAAGAATTTCATGAGTATTTCCTAAGTCATTAATTAGTGGAGGTGACCTTGGTCATGCAAGTACCTGCGTGACCCGAGGTCAAAATACCGCTAGAAGCCACAAGCGAACATTTCTGGGAGGAGCAAGAAATGAGTTATAAAAGGGATGTGATACGTGAAATTTATTCTAACCTTAATAATCTTGTGTAATGTACACATTCAACAACGACTATGCCAACAGTTCTCTTGAGAGCTACTATGCTATCGGATCTCATCACTCGCAACTGAATATCCAAGGTAATATTATATAATTATATAATAATTTAATAATAATGCTATTCATGATATGTGTATTAGGTTTTTGATGACGTTGATTTAGGGTCTTCTAACCAATCCGATAGCCCTCAGCTATTCTCCTTCAGTCAAGGGCTTCCCTTGTGTAATATCCCTACCGTTCTTCAGAGCACCTCAACTCCCCAACCAGCGCTGAGCTTCAGTTTATTCTCCAGTGTTCCACAGCTTTTTTCTCGCACCATTCTTTGGGCAGTCCCCTCTAGAAAATCTCGCTCATTCAACACCTTCACCGCAGGCTGGTGGTGCTGTCTCCGCAGCAGCTTCTCCGCAACAATATAAAGGGAGAAGAATATGCTCAAAATATGGATCCAATAGTGGACTTCTCTATTGCATTCCAGGTAATGCTTTGCTCAAATTAGAAAGAGAGACATTGCTGCTGGAGTACTCCATTCAGAAACCCGCGTTGCGTAGGCGTTCTCCTTCCAAAGAAAAAACAAGAGCTCAGATGTGTATCGCTGCTGCTTCTGTAAAGCTGTAGGAGTCTGTACTACAGTGAAAGTAAGAACTGCACTTCTTTTTCATAGTGCACCTCTACATTTTCGTAATAGGTGAAAGGCGACGAGTTCTTGACTGACCCTTGTTCCATTGGTCACCGTTGTTCACCCCGCCCGCATGCTCAGGAACTTGTCACACGGATGACCTAAGAGGGTCTCAGTTAAATTTCTTTGAAAAAACTTCCGCTACATTTCGAATATTGACTTAAGAAAATGGATGACATAGGAAGCGATGATCTCTACACCAACAAATCAGGGAAGCGTCTCTGGTTGAACACATTGCAGGAAATCAATGAAGATAACTCAAACGGTATACAGAGTTTCGTAGTTCTTCGCCAATCTGAAAATTCAGACGATTCATTGAAAGGCCAACTGTTAGAGGAGTATTTTGCCTATGGCTACGATGATGAGAAGCGGTAATTTTCACGGTATGTAAATAAATAAATGAATTGTAAATAGTATATAACCATCAAAATGCATGCGTTTTAGCAATTTGGCTTCCCATAAGGACAAGCGCGCCAGCATGGGGTTTGCACCTGAAGAACTCTAGAAACTAGCCGATGGAAGCGCGTTCCTTCAGGAACGTGAAGATAGCTTACACATCTACTACTCAGTGGACACGATTCAAGCATGTCATCTTCAGCATATATTCCACTCATCCGTAGCTAATAGAACTTCTTCAGAAAGCATGCAATGTGGGCTTGCAGGCCATCGTTGCTGACGGTGTTCACACTCTCCAACCAAAAGAGCTAGGACGGCACTCTCAGCTCTATTGTGTTCATGGTGTTTGTGACGAAGGTTTTGAGGTTCCGTTACTCTTCGCAGTAACAGCGAAAAAGACCGAAATGGTGTACGCTGAAATCTTCGGGCACCTCAAGAGAGCACTGGAGCACAATGGCCATAGTGGTGAAGGGGAAGGTCTTCGCATTGTGTTGGATTTTGAGAAAGCCGCAATAAACGCGGGAAGAGCATCATTTCCGAGCGCGAAGGTGATTACTTCTTCCAGTGGTATCCTAATACAATCGTAATTTTGTCCTCCAGATTGAAGGATGTGCGTTTCATTTGGCTCAAGCATGGAATAGAAGAATGAATAGTCTTGGGCTGCGTCAGCACATTCACGGTTTGTAAATAGTGGCGTCAGTGTCTCTGTGCGAACTCCAAATGAGGAGCTTAGGTCCGACACGTGACCCAAGAATAACGTGGAGAGCTACCAAAGGCATAGTGTTTCTGCCTAACCAACTACGAACCGAATTGAGAGCTCTTCGGATTGTACCTGTACGAAGAACTCATCCGGCACATCAGAAATGTGCAGAGTTTCTAAGGTTGCTTATCCAAATGTCAACATTTTCCAAAACTTAGTGAATGGACTGTAGCGTTTAAGGTACATGGAAAGCACATGGCTCAGTGGGCCATTCAAAGATTTGTGGTGCAAGTGGAAGATTTCGACACTCCGAACAACCAATCTTGCTGAAGCTTTTCATAGGTGAAGCGCATACTATCAGGTAGATGATATGATGTCTAATAACAGTATACCATTGCAGCACTTTGAAGAGGCTACTGGGATGTGAACATCCTGCACTGGCCACATTGATAAAGCTCCTCCACGACATAAACTTGGAGGCGAAATGTTTGCTTAACATGAAAATAATGGTACTAGTTCGTAGGATTTCATAATATCTCGTGTAGGATGTAACTTTATCGGACTGCTTTCAGCTACCTGATGAAATGAAGCGTCTTAGAAGGCGCGATGCTGAACGAAGAAATAATGTGGACAAAGAGATGTCGAGGTATTATAGCTCTGGTAAAATGCATAGTAATTAAGGTCAACTGTCTTCTATAGGTTCGACGGGCGGTTCCATTCAAGAGCAATTAGTCCCAGAGAAATAAGAAAATTTTGCAGCAAGATGTCAAGGCACGTCAATGGACGAGCAATTTGAAATATTGTGTGATGAATTTTATTCTCGGTAAACATTAGATTTGATGAACCACCTATCCAGTCTTGGTCTTGAAATATATGATGTGTGCACTATAAAGATCTATAGAAAAATCAGTTACGAAATGCTGAGGAGATGTCATGTTGAAACTAATGCTTTAAACTTATGTTAAGAGATCTCTCGTCTATCTAATTGGAATCCTCGCGCAATTTTAGCCTGGAAGCATGCATCGCATTTAATCCTGATATATGTGAGTAAAATCTGATATTTAACGAAAGTTAAACAGCGCCTAAAAAATCGTTAAAAGGCTTATTGATGCAAGATTCTTTCCTAGCTCATTCGATAGAGCGCGAAATTCTGATATAGAAGATGGTAGGCTTCACATGAATCCGAATGTTTGGACTGCCAATGCAAGCCGTCTGAGCCTCCTATCCCTCTATCGACCGTAATCACACCAAATCTGGTCGATCTGCGGGCTCCCGTGGTCGGCCAGGTCAGCATCGCTCCGCGGCGAGGGTCGTCTGGGCTCAGCGCCAAGCGGCGGGTGTCACCGCGCGAGTCGACGCTAATTGGCTCCGCAGGCATTGTCCCGCGCCTTTGCCTGCGCCGCTTTCAGGCAGAACGTCCCTCACCCTCAGGAATCTCGCCTGTATTTTCTACGCTAAATTGCTGTAGGTCGTTGATGAATCCCGCCCCAGGTTACATCAAAGTCCTAGCGTCAGTATGGTGCAATACCGTGGTTAAGATACATTTTATACCGACAAGAATGGACCGAGCAAGCCTAGCAACGCAGAATCCCGACCTCCGGATACGAACCCCTGACCCCTTTCATGCAAATCCGCCCTCCTTATCCATCCAGGCGCTGGCGCTACGTTCGTGAGCGGCACACCGTGTTCCACGTCGGTTACTGTACGGCTAACAGGCAAATTGTGAAATAGCTGTAGTTCCACCATTGCTCCAGCCCCAAACCTTTTGCAGGTTAGATTCTAACCACGACATGGCAGTTCCTGACGTCCGTTTTGCTTTGTCGGCTCGCACTGAAGTGATTTCGTTTTTTTTTTTTTGCGATTTTGACCTATCCAAGACATCTCATTAGTGGCTGAAATTGCTGCTCCGAAAAAGCTGCCATCTTACCACTTCGTGGGTTCTTGATCTTGGTCGCCATTGTTGAATATTGGCCACTGCGGTGTAGATTCGGTGCATGACAGAGACGTGATAGGCTATAGACACTTTATTTGCCGACGACGATAAACTACAAACCATTCCAAAGTAGCCTTTATATAGTGGCACTTTAATCATTGTATGATAATCATCATAGCATGCTACTGATACATACTGATATGTATCATAAAAGTAAATAAATAAATAATAAAAATAAATATTGTCCAATTTTTTCAGCCTCTCCTCGACACTTGGATTCGTGAAGTACAGTAGTGCTATTCATTGACATCCATTGCTAGACCTCTCTCTCATATATCAGACATCGTTCTCAGTCGGTCATGCCACGTATATTTGTAGGGTGATAAGGGATCGTTTAGTGTACACGCGATTTTACGATAGGCTCCTTTATAGGTCGTAAAATGTGAATATATGAATCGATATTGAAGCTTAAGGGCTGAGCATACTCAGTATCGTTGACGCAGCTCCAATGATGAAAGATAAGGCAGAGACGCAGAGTGCGCGTCTCTGCGTCAGGGGTGGTGGCGCGCTTATGGCACACTTCGCTTCACATTTGGCGCCCGGCGTCAACGACGGAGTGACGCTCGCCAGAGCGCTTCAAGGAATGAGCTCGGTCATTCCGTGAAGCGTCGCTCCGCCCCGTTTTTGACGCGCGAAAACCAATGCCGAGTGTGCCTGAGGCCTTTGTTACACCATCGCTTACACCGAGCAACGCCCAATGATATGCTCCTATATCGATCGGGCGGCTCGATGGGATCGATATGGGAGCAGATCATTAGGCGTCGCTCGGGGTGAGCGGTGGTATAACAAAGGCCTGACTCTTTATAAACACATTGCGTCGCGGGTCGCGTGCGCACTAAACGACCCCAAGCCTCACTGCATGCTTCATCTCCCGCTTCTGATTACGTAATTCATTGTGATAGGTTATTGGTGGTTTCCAGTGGCTTATCTCCAGCACATTCTTGATCTTCCTCGCCACTGCATTTGTCAGACTTCACTGGAGATCTAGTGTTCAAAGGTAATGGAGATTATGTTATAAAATCTTCGGTCCATCACAATTGTTAATGTCCCTAGCACTATGTGTTACTAAAGTGCCAAAGTGAAGGGCGGATCTCACTAAACTAGTAAACCTGATAAACTTTGTGGTCCCACTTCAGCTGACGCGGCCCTCTACACCACTGGGCTTGGTGAATCAGTGTTACACTTTTCCAGCAGGAATAAATAGTCTATTCATCTGCTAGCCAACGTAATTCATTGCGATAGTCATTTTGGGTTGATCGAAAAGTCTTGCAACACTTTACGCTACTGCCTTTTAAATTTGTTAAAGTTCTTACAGTATTGATCTTCTGTGGTGACGTCACAGTACATTCTCGAAGCTTCCTCAATCATACTATAAAAGGCCTCGTGGAGTACGAATGCAGCAACAATGTCAACGATAAGCAGCCATCCTACGACATCCCACGACCTATCGTCTACTACGAATTTCTGCAAGGCGCAAGACTATTGAGAGCCAGCGTGATAATTTAGTTTTACAAGATGCTATTTCAGCGGTTGACGACTGGTCCTCAACGTGGGGATTGCCAATCGCAGCGGAAAAAACCAAGGTCCTGCATATTGGAAACAAGGAATCTGTTTACAATTACAATATCGGTGAATCTATACTGGAGAATGTAAATGAGATCACAGACCTAGGATTCAGATTTACAAACAAGCTCTCCTTCGAGCCGCACCTCAAACTTATTTTTGGCAGGGCAATTCATAGAACATACAACTTGTTTAAAGCAGTTAGAAGTAAAAATTCCGTTACTCTTTTAAAGGCCTACAAGTCCTACGTAAGGCCCTTGGTAGAGTCGGGAACAACTGTTTTCTCCCCATACCAAAAAAATTTATTGCATTGTTGGAGAGTATTCAAAATAATTTTACCCGCAAACTTGCTATGCGGTGCACTGGTCTGCCTTATCGTTTTCTGCCCAATGGGGAGCAGCGCCGTCGAATTTACGGGCTTCCGAGTTTGTGTAGCAGACGAAGGAAGAACGATCCTCTGATGGCTATCAAAATAATTACTAATAAAACGCGACTGGATCCCGCAGAATTCTTTACTTGGTACAGGTCCAGAACGAGAGGCTCCACTTATAAATTTAGAAAGCCATTTGCTCGTACTCAATTACGGAACAACTTCTTCAGCATTAGGGTTATACCTATTTTAAATAAGAATTGGAGCGAGGACTTGGCAAGCATGAGTGTAAGGGCTCTTCGCGCTATTGTTGGAAGGCTGACGATGTAGACTCGAGGATTCCTCGTATATATATTTTTTTTCTTTTTGCTCCCGCCTCATAGTTTTCTTACTAATCATGTCTCTTGTTGTGTTGTCGTTCTATCTTATACTAGTTGTACACGAGTAGGTTATGTTTAGCTGTTTGTCCGCGTTGAATTTGATGTTTTGTTTGTTTTTACGTGTGCGAAAGCACACGTCAATAAATCAATCAATCAAGGCCATTCCGCAAGGACTGCAGCCTCCAAAATCTGCGCTGCATTCGAGGAGGGAGTCATTCACTATTCCACAGTGGCCCGTTGATATCAGCGCTTCAAGGCTGGAGGTATCTCTCTCGAAGGTCGACCTTGTTCCGGACCCCCCTCTGTTGCACTGAGAAGGCATGCTTAACTGGGAGTCACAGCATCTGTCTACGCTACCATGTTCCAGAGCTTGACCTACGATAGCAATGAGCTGGCACGATAGTGGTGAAGATGGGGGCTCTGTATGAACGGGGGCACCAGTTGCGGCGGTGGCACAGGGGTAGTGCCCCCGCTCGTCAGGCGTGAGGTCATTGGTTCGGTGTTCTTCACATCGGCTTTCACTCCATTTGTGCCAGCTCACAGTCAATCCTTGAACCTCGCTCAGGGATTTCATTTTGCAATTTTGACACCCATATTCGTAACCAGCATCCCGCCGAGCTCTTTTTAATGACCCTGGTGGTCGAAACGCTTCCCTAGTTGGCCATCCCGTAGTCACCTCGACAGGGCGCGCCCCCTTGGAAATCCATGCGAACGCGTTGTCGGCTCGACTGCTGGCGACATTGGAGGCTAGTGACGTCATAGGCGCGCGCGGTCGCCGCGCCTTGTTGGCTGGGGAGAAAGTGTGTGTCGGCGGCTGTCGACTGCGTTCTTTCGGCTAGCGCAAATGAAGCAAAGCAGCTGAATAAGGCACATTTGATGTATTCTGGTAGAAGGAAGAAAAAAATAGTAGTAAGGTTCAGAGCTGAACAATCCTTTTGTGGTCTCACCTTTTCATGACATTACAGAGGCCATTAGGATGCTTAGGTGAGATCTTCACTGGAGTCTGACAAATGAGTGGCGAGGAAGATCAAGAATGTGCTTGAGATAAGCCACTGGGAACCACCAATAACCTATCACAATGAATTACGTAATCAGAGGCGGGAGGTGAAGCATGCAGTAAGGCTTGGGGTCGTTTAGTGCGCACGCGACCCGCGACGCAATGTGTTTATAAAGAGTCAGGCCTTTGTTATAACACCGCTTACCCGCCCGATCGTTCCAGCAAAAATTAGTAGAGAAAGAAGTCGATACGAGGCAATATTTCTTCCACTAGGGCAACAGCCGACCGCTTGCGGCACTTCAGACGCTGAAAAAATCCAGAAATTGGGCCGGACTAAAATCAAGCAACCACCATACACCTCGGACATTGCTCCGTCTGACTGCCATCTGCTTCGGTCGATGGATCACTTCCTCCACGGTAGGCGCTTCGCCGAAGTCGATAGGCGACGAAGGCGGTGCACGACTTCTTCAGATTGAAGCCGACCAAATTCTATGGAGATGTAATTCACTCAGCGCCTACGGGCAAAGGTCAACCAAATCAGCGGGATGGCGAGAGCGCAGAGAAAAAGACACTTCTGCTGCGCTCTGACCGAACGAGCTGACTCAGCGCTCGGGTGAGAGGGTACGCTCGTCGCCTGTGTCTCTAGGGTCCTTCGACCGTTTCGGATACTGAATTTCTGAGAGAAGAGAATGCTCCAAAAGAGTAGGACTTCCTGCAAGTCACAATCAAGATATGCCGAAGCTGATACCTTCTACGGAAATAAATATGATGATTCCAAGTATTGAGAGTGTACAAGCGGTCCATCCTCAGATCTCCCTTATTATGCGCCTTCCTTCACCAGAGCATTAATGCGTGTGGACAGATCCGCCCCAGATGTAAATTAGGAAGTGGCGATAGCACACTTCAGTGTCTTTGTAACCTCTCATTTTCTCTAGTCTCAAGTACAGCCAGCCATGGTGGGTCCGGTTAGAGTCTTTGCCACATGAACTGATGAAAGGAACTCAATTGACACCGAAGCGGAGGAAGCACCACCACCCACCGTGAAGTTCCTCACGCTCGGGCCAAAAATTGTCACCAAAGATGTATTGTGTGTTAGTGGTCTTTGAAGCATGGAACTCTCTGAGTCATTTGTTGTGAAACAGAGGGCATAAAATCTCAATCACGCAAGTAAGGCAAGCGGTATAACAAGGTTTCCAGTTGCAAAAAATAAAATAAAATGTCGCTTGTAACCATAAACAACCAATCTACTACTGTTGTGTTCTACCCAGTACATGGCGGCTCCCTAGCCCAACGCAACGCAAAAGGCATCCTTCCCATGTAATAGCAATTTTCGTTGTTGACTAATATGACATTGCCTTTACGCGATATCTTCCACACAACTTGTGCTAGAACTGGGGGAAATCTCCATCGGTGTTGCTGATAGGCCAGTTTCTCCAGGAGACACCTCTCGTTTAAAAAATGAGTGCTAATGAAGTGCACTGATCAGGTCCGGTCCCTGTAGGGGTGCTCCATCGTCGAGGTGTTCCGCTGTCTGGACTCTATCGCGGACGAGAAGAGAGGTAGGAGCTGTGCGAGGAGAATCTCTAGTCAGGAGGGTACCGACGGCGCGACGAATCGGCGAAAACGTGAGTCATGGTTGTCCTTTGCCCTGTAACCTTCACTCAGTACATGAAAAGCGGAGGAATCTCAAAGAGTGTAACGGCAATTACTTTTTTAAAGTTAATCATTTTTCTTTTGTGGTATAATCTTATTTTTGCCGGAAGGCAAGTTTTGTTGCAAAATTTATGGCTCAACCTAATACAAATAAATAAATTAGTTGCAAAACTGAATATAAATAGTAAAAGATACTAAATAAATAATGATAACTAAATAAATATAAATCTTTTTATCCGATTTTTTTTTTCAACCTCTTCTCGACCCCTGGAGTCGTGAAGTACAGTAGTGCTGACAGTTCCACCGCCAATGGGTTCCTGCAGGCCCGACCTCCGGATCCGAACCGCTCACTCCTCTCCAGCAAGCCCGCCCCGTATCCACGTGGCCATCCAGCCTTAAACAAACTGTGAGATCGCTGTGATTCTGCTACTGTTCCAGCCCCAGACCTTTCGCAGGTTAACTTCTAACCGACATGACAGTTCCAGGCGTCACTTTTGCTCTATCGGCTCACCCGCACTGAAGTGAGACGGTTTTTTGCTATTTTTGACCTACCCAGATGTCCGCAGGAAATTTGAAAACCACTACGGTGCCTCTCAGACAATCCCCTACCACCCCAATAGGTCACATTGAAAATTACCACGGGGAGTTCATTGACCTCTCTTGTATGATATACAAGCTCCCCCCCCCCCCCCCTCCCCAGAGACATTTTCCACGCAATTTTCATGACAAATGCATCCTTCTCTGGACCCAGGCTCTTTCCTCATGGATTACAGAAAAGTATTATCTGTAAAGTGTTCACTGTGTATACGTATGCTGTTGTTACAAAGGTAGACGTCATTGTTGTTTTGAGAACGGAAGAACGACTTAAACCTTTAAACGTCTACAAAGGATTTACCAAGTCGAGCTTCATTATTGCAAAATCGAAGTTGTAGCCATACAGCTCAGGAAACCAACGATTTTAAGGATCAGTTAACTGTTGCAAAAGTCACATAGTCTTGCATGTTACTGTAAATGAAAGATTAATTGACAGCAAGCTGGTGTTTCAGAAACTTCATCATGTTTGTCGTCTGTAACCTACGTTGCTAGCATAGAAGCTTCCCAGCGACATCCCCATTCCTTACATCTCGTCAGATTCTCTCGAGTTACTATTTTAGAGCAAGAAGAAGTAACGGAAAACATTGTTTCAGTGAATGCTGCCCTCTGCGGATGTTCCAGCAAGTTTGAGGCTTCCTAGCCGAACGAAGACAGTCATTGCTGCCAGTGTCGGGTTAGGAATAGTCGCCTTCGGAATCTTGTTTCGCAGGTATTGCATTTCCAGTAGGCGCACCCCTCTGGTGAACTTATGCTCTTCTCTCAAAAACCGTTAGAGTCCCCTGTCTAATGGAATTCAGGTGGCTCTTTCGAAGTTGTCAAACATGTGCCGAACCAACCTCGAGACCAGACGACGTCGGGACTAATGATGCTCCTTACGATTCATTCCAGCGTCAGGACCGTGGAGAAAGCGGTTTGTAGCTTTCCCCGGCGCTATTGTACTTTCACGACTCAAGAGGTCGAAAAAAAAATCTCGCGGAAACTTCGCCAGCCTGGTTATTTGGGTGATGGTCGCGAATCTGCATCCATTTTTGAAATTCCAGCCGACCGGTAGGTTACGGTGAGTGTGGGTGACAGAGGTTATGATCACCGATTTCGTGCAAACTTCCTCTATGGGGGATCTGCGGTGCTGATCACGAATCGACATCCTACGACATCTTCGTGATTGCTGCCGTGCCTATAACTGCATAGTCGCTCTGTAACAAGGATACCACTACTTCTCTGTAAGTCATCGCTTGAATTTCGTCGATCTGTACACAGAAGCCAAAAACCGATGTAATATTCGTGAGCAGCACCCCAAATAACCACCATGGGCAAAGTTGCGGCGAATTTTTTTCCTACCTCTCTTCGACTTCTAGAGTCGTGAAAGTAATTCAGTTATCCAACAACTGATGTCGTTTACTCGACACTGACTTCACGTGAACAAAGTTTTTATCGAAACTTTATTTTCAACCAACACTAGTCACCGTCAATATCAACAACCTTTCGCCTTCTAGTGAGCAAGTTTTCAATACCGAAACGATAAAAATATTGTGGTTTTTTCAGTAAAATATCTGAACATAGCATTTGTAACATCCTCCGAATTTTCAAACTTTTTTGTCACTAAGGAAATGTTGTAGACTGGAATAAGTGGCAGAGCGAAGGTGCTAGATCGGGCGAGTACGTTGGGTGAGGCAGAACCTACTATTCTAATTCAGTAATTCCTTCCAGTGTCCGTTTTGCACAGTGCGGTCTTGCATTGTCGTGTTGCAGAATGACGCCTTTTTTTGTTGACGGTCACCGAGTACTTTTCTGCTAAAGCTTGCCTCACTCGATCCAACTGTTCACAGTAAAGATCTGAGTCAACAGTCTGTCCAGGTTTAAGCTCCAAAATGAATAATTCCACGGATATTCCACCGAACACATAGAATCGCCTTCTTGGGATGTAAAGTCGGTTTCGTTTTACTACTTGGTGTTTCGTTTGGAGATAGCCACTGCTTTTTGCGCTTTGGGTTACCATACAAAACCAATTTCTCGTCTCTACTCGACCAAAAACTGTTGGTCGTTGAAGCACGGATGGTCTGGGCGGGGTCGTTGAAGCAAAGCGTTGCAAGTCGTCGATCGGTTGGCTCGGTTCTTGCCGGACTCGGGGGGGGGGGGGGGGGGGGGAGGATTGTGGGGTACCCAAACACCTACCCACCTGCTCTGCATACTTTGCCAATCTTGCGTAGATGGAAATGGACGATCAACTTAGGTTTATTGAGGGTACTCGATATTTCCTCCACTGTTTGACAAGGATTTGTCTTCACTTCTGCCCTTAGCATGTCGCTGCAATGCCGGATGTGTTCCTCTGAGATTTGACTGGCCACTTCACCTGAACTTGCAAGCATAAAATTCAATAAGTAATTGTTTTGAAAAGAGCAAGTCTCATCTACCTTAGAATAGCTTGGGCACAACTTCGAGATGCACAAATTAGTCGACAAATAATAAGTTAATATAGTAATGCACAAAAAACGACGTCACATATTGCATGACCGGCACTATTGTACTTTACGGACTCCAGAGGACGAGGAGGGGTCGAAAAAAATTTTTTGACCAAACTTCGCCTATGGGGTTATTTGTGGTGCTGACATCCGTTTTTCGTTTTACGCTGGAGTACGGTAGATTACGGTACGTATCGGTGACTAAGGCTGTAGAGGTTATAATCACCGATTTCGCCCGAACTTCGCCTATGGGGGTTATTTGGGGTGCTGATCACGAACCTAACATCCGTTTTCGTTTTACGCCGGAGTACGGTAGGTTACAGTAGGTGCGGGTGACTAAGGCTGCCAAGGCCATGGTCACCGATTGCGAGCAATCCCATCTTTCTAAGCCATTCCTGAAAATCGGCTGCGTCCATGTTTAGCTTGTCAAAGGCGGTTACAGTAGGTACGGGTGATTAAGGTCGTGGTCACCGATTTCGCCCAAACTTCGGCTATAGGAGTTACCTGTGGTGCTACGGGTGAGCACAGCATGCAGGCGGTCCCGCAGCGATCGCCTGAAAATTCGCAAATCAGCGGGAAACCATTTTTGCGGGAAACTCTTTGATAGGCGAAGGCTTAATCGAGAGATAGCAATCTAAGCATCATGGCCCTCCAGGCACTGTTCCACAACCGCCGCCAGGAAGAACTGCGCGACTTGAAGCTGAAGGACGTCTTTGACAAGCTAAACATGGACGCAGTCGATTTCCAGGAATGGCTTAGAAGGATGCGATTGCTCGCAATCGGTGACCATGACCCTGGCAGCGTTAGTCACCCGCATCTACCGTAGTCTACCGTACTCCAGCGTAAAACGAAAAACGGATGTCAGATTCGTGATCAGCACCCCAAATAACCCCCCCCCCCTAGGCGAAGTTTGGGCAAAAAAAAATTTTTTCGACCCCTCCTCGTCTTCAATAGTGCCGCATGACCTAATACAGTAGTGCCGGTTTTCATTACCATGAATGATGTCGCTACTACGACTGAATCGAGAAATTTTAGTTCGAGGCCCGTCTCGCCTGCGGTGTACTCCGTCTCTCAGCGAAAGAGGGAGTGGTCGCCAAGGTGGCTCACGACAGCGAAATCATTTCAGTGCCAGCATCGACGCTCTTCAAGTTGGTGGTAAGGATGAATGTGCCCTTCTTCTTTGCCATCGAACAGCTTTCTACGTGAGCGTCCTGGTGTATAGTATCTGACCTATCGCACACACATCTCTCGACTTGGAGAGGTCCTTGAAGACCACATCCTCTTCCCATATGTCGTTGCGTAACCCACAGAAGATATCATCCACAAGAGGTTGGGATCTGTTCGATGCTGTTGTGTTCACTGCCGCACCGCGATGGTATCATACCACAGCATGGAATCAATTGATTAGGGGAAATATCGTCCTTTAGCTTTTTCTGTATATTCTAGCTTTCTTACGCTGTTGACCACCCCGTTACTTTTGAGTGTTCACGTTCTTTAATGGACGCGTAAGGAAATCTTTGTCAGGGTGCTTCGTATGATTTTTGAAATTGTTATCATGGAATCGTCAGATCTTATCCTTTAAGTAATTATCACTGATGTCGAAGTCTACATGCATTTTTGCACTGAATGCTAATTTTCCACATATGTTGATAGACATTTATACATGCTGGCCAAATCAATCGGTCGCGTCGCTCGATCAATTTGGTCACTATAAGTGGCATCGCGTCGCACGGCGTCGAAGTATAAACGGAGCCAAGTGTGCTCTGACATGCTTCTTGCGACCGAGCTAATCCTGTATGTACATCTGCTCTCTCCTGGGGCCGTATGCGTCCCCCCTCCCCGAGAAATAGGGAGGAAAACCGTTTTTCTGCATGCACACCACCTTAGAAATACAGTACTCCGGGGCTGTGGCGGGAAATTGTGTCCCCTTAGATATGTGAGGTAGGGAGAATTCGGATTGGAGCACGAATATTGCTAATTGGAGCAGACTTGCTGTCGTGAAGGGGAAGTTTTCAGCATATGCCTCCACAAAGGAGCAACAGAGGAGGAGTAGCAGAACGAGAACGAAAATTGGTACACGTCGGAAGAGGGGCGACCTTTATGTACGAATGGTCACCGCGCCCGCGACGGCGACTGCCGCGTGCGCGATGAGCTCCGCTGCGGTCGTGTGAGTTGTAGCTCATGACGTGCTGCAGACGCTAGGTTTGAGTTGTTGATATCATCTCCTGCTGTTGCAGGAGCTGCGAGAAAACATGCTCAGGTTCAGAAATTGAGTTCGAGTTGTAAAACTAAACAACATTCTGATGTTCAATTTTATATGGTGCTTCTTCAGGAAAAGCTGAAAATATGACACACTATCGCAGTGAAACTGACTTTGTATACACTTTCTAACACTTGATGTGCAAGTTTTGATGCAGGTCTAGATACCACTGGCCGCTGATTCACCCAATTGCGACGTCCTCTGCCGCGATCGCCGCGCTATTCGCCGCGTCCGCGGCGACCATTCGTACATAATGTCCCGCAGCCATGCCGGAAATGCGCGCCGCGGTGGGAGGTAGGAACGCGCCATCCAGTCAGGCCGCATTGAATGGGCGTGCCATTTGGAGCGGGTGCGTAGTGAAGGCGCCCTGATTGCTGGCATTTGTTCGGCAGATACTCTGCTTGCTATGATTGGCTGGCGCGTTCCTACATAATACTGCGGTGTGCATTTCCGACATGTACCAAAGAATTTGCCTGAAATGGCCAGAAAACGGACTCTGTCCTACTGACCTTAATTTTCGCATGCTACGGCTCATCGCCATTTTGATCTATCCTGGCTACCACAGGAGATTTGGAAACGACCGTGGTGCTTCCCAGGTGGTACCCAACAATACTGAGTAGATCATACTGGAACGCTCCACGGTCACTTCGCGGACTTCCCTAGTAAGGTTGCCCAGAGTGCGCATCAATTTGCAGAACGCCAGTCGAACGCATTCGCCATAGCTTTGCATGTCTAGGTACACCTCTTACGTCAGCAGATAGGTCTTGTTTCAGAGACTTACATTTCATATTACAAGTCAATTTTTATGCTGCACAGCGTGCGACGCTCTGCCTTTTCTGCATCCATCAACTTTGACACAACAGAGTTGCCTTTCATGGTTTCTTGCCTCTATCCGCCTTTTTCTCAGACTGCTGAACTGAAGTATGGAATGAGACGACACTGATAAGGTTAGATCCTACTATGCATATGACACTATGGTCCTGGGGTTGAAAATTCTGTAATCTGCGTTACTTAATCCCTTTTGGGATACGGGGAGGGGGGGGGGGGGCAGCGCAGTGACTTGCGGTGGTCAGCCGATGAGCAGATCAGTGTTTTATCCTTTACAGATAAGGCTGGAACCAACTCATTGACCCCGGAGGGATGGAAGGCTTGACCTGGGCTGGAAATCCGAACCAAGAACGTACCGGGTGCACACCAGGGGTGTGCGTAATTACGATTTACGGTTTACGATTTTACGATTTCCGGCGGTTTTTGGCAATTTTTTTTACGATTTATGATTTACGACATTTTGGGTCGTAAATCGTAAATGTCAACAATCTACGGATAACTGGCGTCTAGATTACGTGATGCGGCCTGATCTATAGTATAAAGAAGTGCTTCTCGATCCTCGTAGAGATCATACCGCACATCGTTTTAGCACTGTTTTTTTAAAGATTCTGACATGATACCATGCCAGATTACTGTGCACAGAATTCTCGAGTTTGACTTATCTATTTGCTTAACTGACTTTTCAACGTCTATAACATTGTAAGGGCTGCCGCTTGTTATCAGACCTGTTCTAATGGAGAGACAGGAACATGCCACAAAGCGCAGTGTCGCAAGGGGTCGTTAAAACTGTGCGCCCATTAAGGACGACACCAAAGCCAACAGAGCTACTAAACTCGGATATAGAACAGCGGTTACTGCTTGGTACTCTCTCACTAGTTTCCAATTACTACGTTTAAAGGAACTTTTACAAATCAAATCGAACCTTTTCCAATTTGAACTGCATTCTTCCCAACTCAAATTGAATGTTTTCTTTCAAATCAAATTAGACATCCTATGCACTGCTTCAGTGACCACACGATTATTCTCCGTGTGCTATGGGGAACGTTGCTGGACTTGTTTCAAACTGTAGAACACTTAAGGGTACTAAGCCGTCTGGTGCCCGCATCGCACCAGCAAGGTATTTCCAAACGGGTAAGCTGGGTAAGCCAGACTTTGAACTTCCCTCCTATGCTGGTTCTGTGTTCTCAGAAGTAGGCAAAGGAAAGAAGGACTAGGCGAGGCAAAGGACAGAAACCACGTTTGCGTGAATGTTTGTTTTACGACCACGTGCAGTCTCGATGCGGGAACTAGCCCACTGACTAATAACTAACAAGATCTTTTGGTGCTTCGTGTGATAGAGGTGCGCCATGCATTAGCTCAGTACGATGTATGTTGGACTACATGCGCAGTTTCTTCTCTCAAGTTATTCAAATCTGAAACGATTTTTTAATTTATTGGTTTTCACAATTGTTTTTTCCTATTGTTTCTTACAAATCCTAGATTTATAGGCAAGCTAAAGAATTGCTGAGAGATTGGAAATTTACCGTTCCTTCAAGCGGTCAAAGCTTCTTGTTACACACCATGCATAGAATGAAGTAATGTTTTTGAATCAACAATTATCTCGACTTTGTTAAAATGTGTATAGTTTGCTTTGAAAGGAGTGTGCCTAAAAAGAAAACTGAAAGTGAAAACAGGAAAAATTGTCTAGAAAATTGTTCATCTTCAGCTGAAAATAACACGATAAACAAATAAATACTGGGTCACCTTGTAAATATTAACATCAGCAGAGAAAACTCTATAAACTGAGTTGTACTTCACTTCACATCGGTAGCTCTTACGATTTACGGTTTACGATTTACGACGATTTTTTTCGTAATTACGATTTACGAAATTTCGGATTTCATTTACGCACACCCCTGGTGCACACGACAGCCGGCATCTCCGACAGCGCCCGCCGCCTCCGCGCGTTGGTAAAATATTCGGCACATTCGCGCAAGTAGGGTCGAGGGAGGGGGTCACCTTGTACTACAGCCCTATTTGCTTTTTGAAACCGGAATTTTTCAGCAATAGTGTGTTCTACCCCTACAGTGAACTGAGTTGGGCTATTTATAATGTAGCTGGTCATATACGTGCCTTTTTACCGAGGCGCGCAACCACTGAGTAGGGGAAAGAACCACTCCCCCCCCCCCCCCCGACCCTATTTTTTTGTCGGCACATTTTTAAAAAGTGAAGACAATCAGTTTTTTTTTCAGTTGCCGATCTGAGTCAGGACCTGCTACGGTCATTGGATCGGGCGATTACTCTAATCGATTCCTATCGTTCTCGAAGCGAGAAGTTCTCTGACAAATTCGTAGAGCTCACTTCCATTGCTGAGCGCTTAAGAAGCCTCGAGTCGGAAGTGTCACGTCTGGTCACCGATGGCGTTCTGGAGGAGTTCAGAGATGAATGTTAGTGTTTATTTATTTCTTTCAAGGAAAGGATGTCACGTCGCAATGGCACTGTGATGAGATGCACATCTTGGGACGGAGTGTTCCATATCTGCCACGGACATCGGGAAGCGGAGTAACGGACCATTTTCATTTTGATTTGATTGTGTTCCACTAAAGTTGGCGGCAAACACTGCCGTCAGCAGTGCAGCAGAAGCGAAAAGGGAGGTGGTGTGGAGAAAAGCAAGAGGTTTGTAGTTCTACCCATCGGTGAGATAGCTGGGTGAGGGACGTTCTGCCGAATGGGTGCCACATCAGCTCAGCGACACAAACAAGGCAGTCATTGCTGGAATTCTCATCCGCAAAACCAAGAACAGCGGTTTCTGTGACTCCATCGTGACGTCGGATAAGAAGTGGATCCACTGCGACAACATCACGAAAGCAACAATGTTTGTGAGCCGCGCGCGCAAAGACGTGGGACAGTGCCTGCGGAGCCAATTAGCGTCGATTTGCGCCGAGACACCTACCGCTTCGCGCAGAGCCCAGACAGCATTCGCCCCGGAGGCCTGGTGACCCGGCTAACCCTGAGAGCCTGTAGGTCGACCAGATTTGGTGTAATTACACTCGATAAAGAGCTAGGAGGATCAGAGGGCGTGTAGTGGCGGTCCAGAAATTCGGATCGATGTGGATTGTACCATCTTCTGTATTAGAATTTCGAGCTCTTTCGAATGAGCCAGGAAAGAATCTTGCCTCAGTAACCCTTACAACAATTTTTTTCAGGCGCTGTTTAACTTCTGTTCTTATTTATCAGTTTTTATTCGCATATATCAGATTAAATGCGACGCATGCTTCCAGGCTAAAATTGCAGGAGGATCCCAATTAGATAGACCAGAGATCTTTCAACATAAGTTTTTAAAGCATTAGTTTCAATCTATTGAACTTTGCAAAGCACACATCATATATTTCGAGACTAAGACTGGACAGGTTCATCAAATCTAATGTTCATCGAGAATAAATTTCATCGCACAATGCTTCGAATTGTTCGTCCACTGACGTGCCTTGACATCTTGCTGCAAAATTTTGTTATTTCTCTGGGACCAATTGCTCTTGAATACTACCGCCCGCCGAACCTATATGTAGAAGACAGTTGACCTTAATTACTATACATTTTACTAGAGCTATTCTTTCAGCATCGTGCCTTCTAAGGTGCTTCATTTCATCAGGTATCTGAAAGCAGTCCGATAAAGATACATCCTCCACGAGATATCCACGGCTTCCAGCAAGCAGTGCATAAACCTACTAGAAGAAACGCTTTGCTTGATCTCGTGCTATGTAACTTTCCCAAAATTGGTACACGATGTAGCTGTGGTCCCCCACTGGAAAAAGCGACCACGCTGCAATTGCTTTTAAAGTTATTTGTAGCACAGATCAACGGGCCGTTAGTTCGACATGGATAAGAGATTTCAAAAAGGCTGATTATGTCAAAATTAAGAGAACACCTAACTGACGTTGACTGGGTTGGCACATTTGGCGCTTTAAATGATGTCGAAGAAATGTATGAAACACTGCTTTTTATCCTGCACTGTGTTATAGATTTATATGTGCCAAGGAGGTTAGTTGATCGAAATCGCCAGATCGTTCCAGATTACCTTGCTAGAATGAAGCGTTGGGCTGAGTATCTATTTTTCAGCAGAAAATTTGACAAAGCCCTTTCACGGCACAATCTTTATACTGAAAAGAAATCCATTTTCTCAAAGGACAAGTCAGCTTTCTATAGGTATATTGCCTCCCGTACAGGAAAAGGATAGGTTTGTTCCAAATCTAAGGAATGAAGAGGGTGTCTCTATTTCCTCAGCTCGTGGTAAAGCTAACCTTGCAAAGGAGTTTCAGAAGGTCTTTAACCAATCCGCTTGCAGTAGTTCCGCTTTTTTCGTCTCCCAGGACAATGCATTACCTAGTTTCCCCCAAATGGGACCTACGCTGTGGTTCCATAAGGAGGAGATGTTCGACATATTAATTAAATGGCCCAAGTCTTTCTCAACGTCCCCGGATCATCTACCATTAACGTTTATCAAACAAGTGGCGGATTGTATTGCTTATTCATTAGAACTAATTTTCAATTCGAGCTATATGAGAGCTGAGGTTTCTACAAGGTGGAAACATGCCTTTATTACGCCACTTCACAAAAAACCACCATTCAGTCAACCGGGTAGTTACCGGCCTGTCAGTATAACCTCTGTATTCGTTAGAGCTTTTGAAAAGATTGTAAAGAAACACATGCTGGATCATATTGAAGAGCATAACATCATCTCTAAGGACCAGTTTGATTTTCTGAAACAACGCTCGGTGGAAACAACTGCTCCTTCTGCTCTAAACGGGTGGACTAAATCTATAGACCGTAGAAAACGCATAGACATTGTATTTTTCGACTTTTCAAAAGCCTTCGACAAGGTTCCTACAGAAAAATTATTGTACAAGATGGGAAGGGTAGGTATACATCCTATGATTGTAGACTGGATAAGGAGTTTTCTTTCGGGCAGAACCTATCAAGTCAGAGTAGGAGGAGAGTATTCATCGGTTTATTCTACCCCCAATGGTGTACCACAGGGTGAAGTACTATCGCCATTACTTTTCTTTTTATACGTATGAGATTCTTGATTCAGTTCAAAGGTTTGGAGTTTCTTGTAAAATGTACGCGGACGATATAAAGGTCTATGGAGAAGTCGACAATCAAGAAACTTCCTATGATGTCCAAGCGGCTATAAATTTTGTAGAGAAATGGGCAAGCACCTGGGAACTACCCCTTCGGCTGAAAAATCGCATTGTCTCGTGATACAATCTAAATCTCAAAGTCACCGTCCAACATACACACTCAACGGGTCAATTTTAGAGCAACTTGCAAGTGCACGAGATTTAGGGTTCCATTTTTCGAGCAACCTAAACTTTGAGCATCATTATAAAGCACTTGTAAAGAAGGCTAACTACCGAATTTATAACTTGTTTAAGGAACTGAAAACCAAAGATTAACCTTCTTTTGTGAGAGCCTACAAATCTTACGTAAGGCCCATTGTAGAATGTGGTTTCAGTTTTCAGTCGCTGTCAAAAGAAGAACATAAAACTCCTTGAAAGTGTTCAGAATAACTTTACCCGTAAGCTTTTTCTAAAGTGTCGTGGTCTAAATTACGACAATATTCCGAGTGGGTCTGACAGGGCCAAAATGCTTGGGTTGTCTAGCCTTGAGACTAGACGAAAGCGAGCAGATTTAGTTATGTTGTTCAAAGTTCTGACAGGAAGACTTTCCATTGACCCAATTGGGTTTTTTGGCGCCTCTTTGACAACAGAAGAGGGCATCTCCGACTCTACCTGCCACTTCCAAGGTCAAAAGTAAGGTCAAATTTCCTCATTCACAGGAGCATCAGATAGCTCAATATCTTGCTTTCTGAGAACGAGAACATTGTTAATATGTCTCTATCCTCTTTTAAACGTTTAATTACACTAAGGTTTTGTTAGGCCTGTTTTTTGTTTGTTATATGTTATTGTTAGAATCTTACCGCATGTGATTGTTATCCGTGCCTTGTAATAAATAAAAAATAAATAAATATTAAGAAGTTCTACGAAGTAGTACCACTATTTTCATATTAAGTAAACATTTCGCCTCCAAGTTTATGTCGTGGTGGAGCTTCAATGTGGCCAGTGCAGGATGTTCGCACCCCAAAGGCCTCTTCAAAGTACTGCAATGGTATACTGTTATTCGACATCATATCATCTGACCTGATAGTACGCGCTTCACCTATGAAAAGCTTCTGCAAGATTGGTTGTTCGGAGTGTTGAAATCTTCCACTTGCACCACATATCTTTGAATGGCCCACTGAGCCATGTGCTTTTCATGTACCTTAAACGCTACAGTCCATTCACTATGTTCTGGAAAATGTTGACAGTTGGAAAGTAACCTTAGAAACTCTGCACATTTCTGATGTGCCGGATGAGTACTTCGTACAGGTACAATCCGAAGAGCGCTCAATTCGTTTCGTAGTTCGTTAGACAAAAACACCTATGCCATTGATAACTTCACCAACGGGTTATTCTTGGCTCACGTGTCGGACCTAAGGTTCTCATTTGGAGTTCGCACAGAGACACTGACGCCACTATTTACAAGCCGTGAATGTGCTGACGCAGCCCAAGACTGTTCATTCTTCTACTCCATGCTTGAGCCAAATGAAACGCACATCCCTCAATCTAGAGAGCGAAATTATGATTGTATTAGGTTACCACAAGTAATCACCTTAGCGTTCGGAAATGATGCTATTGCTGCGCTTATTGCAGCTTTCTCAAAATCCAACACAATGCGAAAATCTTCCCCTTCACCCTATGGCCATTCTGCTCCAGAGCTCTTGAGGTGCCAGAATATTCGAGCATTCACCATTTCGGTCTTTTTCGCTGTTGCTACTAAGAATAACACAACCTCAAAACCTGTTCAAACACCGTGAATACATCTTCTCATATATCGGGGTGACACCTCTGACGAATGGAGTCGTTGCGCACTCGATCCAAACGCGTAACTCCGGCCGTCCACCGCTGCATCTTCGTTTCCATTACGCTGAGGCGCCTTTCAATTTCTTTAGTAGCGAGCCAGCAGTCGGCTCCGTAATAGCTACTGGTCGGACAACTGCTCTGTAGATCTTCGACTTTAGACGCTCTGGTATTTTCTTGTCGCAGAGCTCTCCTGTCAGAGAGTGCCATTTGGACCAAGCTGCATTCATTCATGAGTTCAATTGAACGAGTGCGCTACCATCGGAGGCAACTGCTGATCCCAATACTTGAAAACAGAAATACGTTGTAGTTCAGTGCTGTTCACCTTAATGGAGCAAGACTCATTTTCGTCAGTGGTCAGGTACTCGGTCCTTTTCACGTTGAGTTTGAACCCAAATCTCCCCAAGCGATCGCTCCACGCTTGTACCTGCCTCAGGAGTTCAATCCTGTCGTCGCTAGCGAGCATTACATCATCAGCATAAAGCAACGTCCAAGGAACAGGCTGCTGAAGATCACCCGATATGGCATCCGTAACGACGACGAAAAGTAGTGAAGAGAGCGCAGACCCCTGATGTTCTCCGACAGAGATGGGAAACTCCATCGACGTACCTGCTGCAGCTTGCACTCGACTCTTTGGACAAGAGAACAGTTTTCGCACCCACTCTATGAGCTCTTTGGGGACTCCGTGTTCTCGTAAGGCATACCATATCCTTCACGCGGAACGCCTTTTCCAAATCCAGGAAGGCAAGATACACAGGCTTCTGTTTCTCCCGGTGTTTTTCTATCAGAAGACCAACGGCGTGTATGGCATCGACTGTGCCACATCCAGGTACAAAGCCACACTGGTTGGTAGAAAGCTGGACGATATCACGAACGCGCCCGTCGACAATCCGCTCGGAGATCTTCATGCTATGCGAGAGCAATCGGACTGGACGGTAATTTTTGCAGTCTGCCGGACTGCCCTTCTTCTTCCAAATCGGAATCGTCATGCTTCTCTGCCAAATATCGGGCACTTTCTTCTCCACATTAACCTGGTTGAAGAACGTCGCTAGCCATTTCGTTGGGTACCGTTGGTTCGACTTCCATAACTCGGCCGCCAAATCATCGGGGTCCGTTGCCTTGCCCGGCTTCATCTTCAGAGCCGCTTCTATCTCCTCTACAGTGATATTCTGAACGGGACCGTATACAGGAGGAGAAGACGGAATGTCCGGATGAGCAAGCCTACTGTGGAGACTCCCTCGAAGTAGGTGCGCCATCGATGCAAAACCATCTTGCGGTTCATGAGTACATGACCTTTCTCATCGTTGATGCCAAAGAACTTCTCAATATCCTCAGTTTGGCGATGACGGACCTTCGCGAGTTGCTAAAGAAATCGCTCGCCATCGCGCGACTCAAGCTTCCCGTTGACATCATGGTAATGAGTGGCTGTTGCAACGGCTACCGCCTTCTTAGCGGCTTTCTTGGCTTCCTGATACAGACGCCATTTATCGGCTGTTTTATCGCCGAGGAATGCGTGGTATAATCTCTTCTTCTCTCGGACTTTTTCCTTAACTTCGTTAGTCCACAGCCATGTCTGCTTATCGACCTTACGCCGTCCCGGTTTCGTAGTGCCGAGTTCGGAACGCGCAGCATTGAGAATCGCGTCGGTGGCTATTTGCCATGTCTCGTCGACGGTCGTGACCGTCGGCAACCGAATGCGCGAAGTAACAGCTGCTTCATTCTCTTTCAGTCGCCACCACTTAATTCTTGACGGACCGCTCCGTTCGACCTGCTCAAACATCGGTGGTGTGATCCTCATAGTGCAGATCAGTGGGCGGTGTTGTGTGGCGACCGCTTCATACGGCAAGACCTTCTCGTCTGTGACAAGCCCTTGGTCACGATTTCGCACAACGACAAAGTCGATCTGCGTTTTAGAATTCCCGTTGTAGAATGAGATAAGGTGGGATTCACGTTTTCGGAATCTGTTGTTCACGATGGTGAGGTCGTGCGACTCCGCGTACTCGAGGATACGCTCACCATCAGCGTTACGTAAACCAAAACCGAGACCACCATGACAGCCGTACCCGTCTTTCGCAGCGCCAACGTGCCCGTTAAGGTCACCTGCGACTATGATTATGTCTTGTGACGGCACTGCTGCTGTCTTCACATCAAGCAGGCTCCAAAATTAATCCTTGGCTCGCTCAGAGCAGCCAGTCTGTGGAGAGCATATGCAGAGAAAAGATGACGCTGCCGTTCTGTAGCGATAGCGACCTTCATCAAGCAGTCATTGAAACGTTCCACGCTTACAATCGCGTCTCGGAACCGTTCGGAGACGATTATGCCAACACTGCTGATGGTCCTGGGACTGCCACACAGAATGGCCTGTGTGGCATAGGCCTAAGCCTCGGCCTATGTCCCTTGACTTGCTACAGGACCACCTCGTCTCCTGCACCGCACACAAGTCAATAATCCTTTGCTCCAGTGCCTCTGCCAACTCAAAGGAGCGGCCCAACAACGTACCCCAGTCAGCGTTGCCACGCGGGTCTTGCTTACGTTGCGGGACTTTTGGACTAGCTCAGTTTCCCCCCGATGCCGTCCTCACATCAGGGACCCTCGCATACTTTTCACACTCGCCGGGCTTTGCGAGTGCGCGTCGGCTCCCGCGGACGCCGTAGCATTATCCCGTGAAACATTCAGCATCATCAACCATATGATGTGGCATGGGCTGTTCGTAGGCCGGCCTGTCACTATGCCTGTCGCCTGCATTCGAGTGTCCGCGTTCAGCTTGGCTCGCAAAAGCGAACAGTTTCCAGTGGCACCACGTGGAGGAACGGACATCGCCACCGCGTGTTTGCCATTGAGGAAAAAATTGCTAAAACGCATGCATTTTGATGGTTATATACTGTTCACAACTGATAAAGGAATACCGTGGAAATTGTCGCTTCCTATCATCGTAGCCATGGGCAAAATACTCCTCTAACAGCTGGTCTTTCAGTGAATCGTCTGAATTTTCAGGATGGCGAAGAACTATGAAATTGGTGATACTCTGTATACCGTTTGAGTTATCTTCATTGACTTCCTGATGCTTCCCTGATTTGTTGGTGTAGAGATCATCGCTTCTTATGTCATCCATTTTCCTAAGTCGACATTCAAAATATAGTGGAAGTTTTTTGAGAAATTTAACTGAGGCCTGGTATGCCATCCATGTGACAAGTTCCTGAGCATACGGGAGAGGTGAAGAACGGTGACCAATGGAACATGGGTCAGTCAAGAACTTGTCGCCTTTCACCTATTATGTATATGTAGAGGTGCACTATGAAAAAGCAGAGCACTTCTTACTTTCATTGTAGTGCAGACTCCAACAGCTTTAGAGAAGCACAGCGGTACATATTTGCGCTCTTGTTTTTCCTTTGGAAGGAGAACGCGTACGCAACTCGGGTTTCTGAATGAAGTGCTCCAGCAGCAATGTCTTTTTAATTTGGAAAAGCATTACCTGGAATACAATAAAGAAGTCCACTATTGGTTCCGTATTTTGAGCATATTCTTCTCCCGTCCTTTACATTGTTGCGGAGAAGCTGCTGCGTAGACGGCACCAGCAGGTTGCGTTGCAGGTGTTGAATGAGCGAGATCTTCTTGAGGACTGTCCAAAGAATGGTGCGGGTGGTCCAGAAAGGAGCTGATGAACACTGGCAAATAAACTGAAGTTCAACACTGGTTGGGGAGTTGAGGTGCTCTGAAGAAATTTAGGGATATTACACGAGGAAAGCCCTTGATTGAAGTGGAATAGCTGAGGGCTATGGGGTTGGTTAGAAGACCCTGAGTCAAAATCATCGAAAACCTAATACATATATCTTGAATAGCATTATTATTAACATTATTAGGTACTAACTGGGTTTGTGCCCGAGCTGTCGCGCCATCCGCCGCATCGCTGCGGGGCAGACAGGCGGCTACGCCCCTCCACCAATAGCAGCAGACCGCCGCCGGCGCTATTGAACGCATTGGTCCGTACGTTCGAATTCAAAGTATGGCGCGCACCCGCGCAGTTGATCCCTTTGAACGGATGCGTCGTCGATGAAGTACGAGGAGTCTCCTGTGCAGCTATTGGGTCTACAGCTACAGTGCTTCATGGATCTATTTTCTCTGCCTAACACCGAGGAGGAAGCCGTAAAGTTTCTGCAATGGAAGGGGCTGTTCCCAAGTCAACGGAAGTGTCGTAACTGCTCATATAGCGATATGAAGCTGTTCTTCAAGGAAAGGAGAGGATTTTTTGGCGATGCCCCAAGAAGGCTTGTACTAGCAAGCGGATCTCCATAAGGGACGGTGCTTGGTTAACTTTTACAGTTGTTCTGATTGTGTCAATTCTAAGTTCTTTGTTTTGCTCAATGTTCTCCTCCGCTGACGCGGAGAAGGTCGGCAAGGGAAGGAGCTTCAGGGTGTAGCTCATCCTAACAAGGGTGAGTTAGATAAGCCACACCCCGGAGCTCCTTCCCTTGCCGACCTCTGCGTCAGCGGAGGAGAACACGGTGCCCGACGTACGCCTGGGATAGTGGTCCCGCAGCGCCGGCGGCGCTCTGCTGCTATTCGTGGAGGGGCGTTTCCGCCTGACCACCCCGCCGCGACGCGGCGGTTGGCGCGACAGGTCGGGCACCAGCCCGCTTAGTATCCACTATTGTATAATATTACCTTGGACATTCAGTTGCGAGTGATGAGATCCGATAGCATAGTAGCTCTCAAGAGAACTGTTGGTATAGTCGCTGTTGGATGTGTACATTACACAAGATTAATAAAGCTAGAATAAACTCCACGTATCACATCCCTTTTATAACTTATTTCTTGCTCTTCCCAGAAATGTTCGTTTCTTGCTTCTAGCGGTATTTTGACATCGGTCATGCAGGCAACGTACTTGCATGACCAAGGTCAACTACACTAATTAACGAGTTAGGAAGCATCCAAAGCATGAAATGCTTTGAGAAAACTAGATTACTTAGGTGTTCTTCGGAGATCTACCGACCATCAAATCGAACTCCATGCAATTTCAAACTGGAAACCTGCTCTACGCACTAAAGGATCATAATGTCGTTTTCAGAAAGATTGAGCACTTCGGGTTCTCTTAGAAGGCTTCTCGTCTATCTATTAGGTTGTAACGAATTAAATGGCACTGGCTCGCGCCTTTTTTGGCGCGTCTTTACGCGTTTGATCAAGAACAAACCGTAACAGGTGGCATATCATTTAGAAGCGCAAACTTAAGAAAGATGGGTGCCTCATGAGCTGTCTGAGGAGCAAAGAAACCGACGATATGAGATCTCGTCCGCACTGCTTCTACGGAACGAAACGGACCCATTCCTTGATCGCATCGTAACCTGTGACGAGAAATGGATAATGTACGACAACAGGCGACGATCGGCACAGTGGGTGGACAGCGATGAGAGCCCCAAGGTTTTTGCGAAGCCGGAATTGCACCAAAGGAAAATAATGGTGACAGTATGGTGGTGTTCGCTGGGAATTATTCACCACAGCTTCCTCCCTCCCGGTGAATCCATCACGGCAGAGAAGTACTGCATTGAAATTGAAGAAATTATGAAAAAGTTGAAGGATATCCGGCCGGCCTTGGTAAACCGAAGGCGAGTTCTCCTTCTGCACGACAATGCTCGCCCCCATGTAGCACGAATGACGTTGCAGAAATTGAATGAGCTGAGCATTGAAACTCTACCACATCCTCCGTTTTCTCCCGAACTCTCCCCAACAGACTACCATTTCTTCAAGCATCTTGGCGACTTCTTGGTAGGGAAAATTTTCAAATACCAACAGGATGCCGAAAGTGCCTTCGAAGATTTCGTCAATTCCAGAACTTCTGATTTTTATGCTACTGGGATAAAAAAAGCTTGTGTCACGTTGGCAAAGATGTGTAGAATCAAAAGGTTTTTATTTCGATTAATAAACTTGCCTACAAGCCGAGATATTAACTGTTTAAATTTACAGTGGTTCAGTGCCATTTATTTCGTTACAACCTAATAATTAGATTCCTCGCGCAATTTCAGTCTGGAAGCGTGCCTCGTAATTAGTTCTGATAAAAATATCCTAATATTCAAGTAAAATAAACAACGCCTAAAATTATGTAGACAGGATAATTTCTTGCTCATTCGATAGAGAATTTCTAATATAGGAGATGGTAGAGTTCACATCAGTTACCTGGAAGCATGCCTCGCAGTTAATTTTGATATAAATAAAAACTGATATTTAACGAAAGTTAAACAGCGCATAAAAATCCTTATAAGGGTTATTGAGGCAATACTCTTTCCTTGCTCATTTGATAGAGCTCGAAATTCTAATATAGGAGACGGTGGGGTTCGCATTGATCCGAGTTTCTGAAGTGCCGCTGCAAGCCGTCTGAACCTCCTAGCTCTCTATCGACTGTAATCACACCAAATCTGGTCGATCTACGGGCTCCCGTGGTCGGCCAGGTCACCATCGCCTCCGCGGTGACGGCTGTCTGGGAAGCGGCGGGTGTCACGGCGCGAGTCGACGCTAATTGGCTCCGCAGGCACTGTTCCGCGTCTTTCAGGCAGAACGCCCGAGACAGCTCCATAGCACTTCGCAAAAAAAAAAGCCCGAACGATTAAGTCAAGTCAGGTAGCCCTCATTTCATGAAACAGGGTACACACTGTATAACACGAACTGTTTATTTACGAATAGCAACAACAAAAAAAATGATGCGATAAAATAGGCGATTCGGATGAACGACGATCAGAACGCGAGCTCCCTATAGACTTCCACGAAAGGCGAATGTGTGTTGGCAACTTTTTTCTGAGGTTGTTTTCATCTACATATACACGAGGAAACTTGTGTAATAAATATATAAAGACGTTGAACCCCTTACGTGAGCCTTGGAGACAAAGTCATCCAGAGAAGTCCTAAGCGAACCTACAAAAACGCTGAGGGAAGGTGAAACAAATAAAAACGGCCGCAGCGCTGTCGACTTAGAAGAGGATTGCTAAGTGACACAAAAAGGAGCGCCTCCTTACCGCCTCATTTCTCATTGGAGCGCGCCAACCTACCAGGTCAATGCAGGCCATCTTACGGGGTGCGTAAAAAGTATTGACGCATTAAACGTAAACGTTAGAAATAACAATACATAATAAAATTTAATAAGTTTATATACAAAATGTCAACAATGATCTAGCGAACAAAATAGCATCACCTGTATTTTATATGAACTTCTTTGCTGCGAATGCAGGGGCGAAGACGACGAGGAAAGGTTTCGTGCTTTGACCTTCAGTGACTTGATACTTTGTGTATTCAACTCGTAAAAGTGTTACATACTCTTCAAGAACCTCCAAAGTGCTAATTCTGGCGAAAGGCTCGCTGCAAGGGAGGCGCATCCGGCCAGTATCATGGTTTGTGCATTCATCAACAGCGCCTCTCGTTTTCGTGGATACAGGAGTGAAGATAAATCAGTAGAGCTATCTGTAGTGGATAAATCAGTAGAGCTATCTGTAGTGATGTCCTAAAGAAGCAACTGGTTGGTTCTT
The DNA here is from genome assembly GCA_947359475.1 of Heligmosomoides polygyrus bakeri. NCBI lineage: Eukaryota > Metazoa > Nematoda > Chromadorea > Rhabditida > Heligmosomidae > Heligmosomoides > Heligmosomoides polygyrus. Next base: position 58,643,662 of record OX375870.1, on the reverse strand, counting down.
TAGGACATCACTACTTTGGTTCCTTGGCTCGAATCCCACCTCGAGAGTAATCCGTATGTCTTCCAGCAGAATTAGACTCCTGCGCAGAGTCGAGGACTGTTCAGGACTGGTGCCGCGCTAACTTGAAGGACTTCATTTCCGCAGAGGAATGACCTCTGTATAGACCGGATCTGAATCCGCTGAAATACTCTATATGGGACGTTGTGGAGAGGAGGGCTTGCGCTACTTCCACCAAAAGTATGAAGTCAGTGAAGGATGATCTAGTCAAAGCATGGAACGAAATCGACCTGGACCACTTGCGGCGCACCGTCGATGCCTTTCCTCGTCGTCTTCGCCCCTCCATTCGCAGCAAAGAAGCCCATTTAAATTACATGTGATGCTATTCTGTTCGCTAGATCATTGTTGACATTTTATATGTCAACAATGATCTAGCGAACAAGATTTTTGTTGCTTGTTAAATTTTATAATGTGTTGCTATTTCTAGCGTTTATGCTTAGTGCGTCAGTACTTTTTATGAACCCTGTAATTGCTTAGCTAGCGGTTCAGATTGGTGAGAACATGGATGTGTGCTCCATGTCTACGAAAACGTCGTGTATTCAGGTAATGAGCTTTTAATATTAGGTTGTCCCGTAAGTCCCCGCCGTTTTTTCAACGTTTCATTGCGAATTTCGCCAGCGGTTTCTTGCATAGCGCTATACAACATTCGAAGGAGAATGATCTGCTCTATCAGGGCATGTATTGCATTTCTTTTTCATCCTGAATTTGGTCAATTTTTAGGTCGTTAAAGTGAAAAAGTGGCCATCTGCGCAGTTGTTCTCTCCGCTAGGTTTAGAATTTTTTCATAGCATTTGGAAGACTGTAAGGTAGCAGCCCCAGGGCTCTGGTGGGGAATGCATTTCCCAGAACTCAAGGCCCTGGAGTCTGCATCCTTCACGAAGACTCGACGAAGGTGTCCTGCAAACGGACCCGACGGAAAGAGCCAGATAGCTGGCACGACCAGACGACATTTTAAGTTCAACTAGGACTACAAGAGGACTCATATTTTATTACTAAGAGTTTATTGTCGCACTACAACACTACTATGTGGGGATGTGAAGAGCAAAGAGTAAGCATCGCACGGAGGAAGAAAAGCTAGGACTAAGGTTGTGCGAACTAAGAACAAAAGAAGTTGAGAGGAAGGGAAAGGAAAGGGGTCCGGGGAGGGGAATGTGAGAAAGCGGTCCTCCTTCCTCACATGGCGGCCGTGGAGAAGAAGGACTGTGGGGTGGAGGGGAAGGGGTGTGTGATGGCTGGATCCAGGCGACCGAACTCGCATGTTGTCCCGTCGGCTCCTTTTATATGGAACGGTCGAGTACGTCTCGATTGCCCTCGATGGCGTTCCCTCTCGTAATTTCGTGTGTTTTTTTATTTCCTCCGCCACTAGGTCTGCACACACAAATTGTTAATCAAATCATCGCGTTCTTTCGATTAGCGTCCAGTTTCAGGGTCGCGGTACTGGTTCGCTTAATGTCTGCTGGGTTGTCCTTTGGCGTTCTTGTAGTTCTGTGCAGACACCGCGGCTGAGTTTTGATGACTCGTCTCTTATGTTTGGCGACCGTCTCGGACTTGTGGGGGAAGTCTCTCTGGATTAAGTATTCTTCGCGTTGTCCTTACAAGACAATGTTCTGTACTACAGGAATACGTGTTGGTACTATTTGCTCACTTAACCATTATTGATTTTTAGGCCATCAAATTGGGACGTCTGAAGGAAATTTATTTTAACCGATAGCTCCTGCTCTGTGGTAGGACATTTTTGCTCGATGTTATATGTCGGTCGAAAGAGAATGTCTTGCTCTATAAGAATTTGTGTCGCGTTTATTGGCTCATGCTGATTTCTGTTGAATATCAACAAAATTCCAAAAAGATAAAAATCATCTTCACCAACAACTCCTTCCCCTTGTTCAGTTGTTGATATTCGACAGAAATCAGCATGAACTAATAAACGCGAACAAATTCTTATTGAGCAAGATATCCTCTTCCGAACGATGTATAACACCAAGCAAAAAACTCCAACCACAGAACCGAGCTGTCGGTAAAATTTCGGACGGAAAAGTCGGACGTCCGAATTTGATTACCTAAAAATCAATAAAGGACGAATGAGAAAATAGGACCAACACGCATTCTTGTAGTACAGAACATTGTCGTCTAAATGCTATGAAAAACTGAGCAAAAAATTCCAAACCTAAGCGGAGAGAACAACTGCGCAGATGGCCAGTTTTTCACTTTTCACTTCAACGACCTAAAAATTGGCACAATTCAGGATGAAGAAAGAAATGCAATATATGCCCTGATAGAGCAAATCATTTTCTTTCGAAAGCTGTATAGCACTATGCAAGAGACCGCCGGTGAAATCCGCAATGAATCGTTGAAAAAAACGGCGGGGACTTATGGGACAACCTATTACTACAAATTGCTCAAAGTGGGAATAACAGTGGAAACGTGAACCTAACAAAGTCTAGGTAGAAAGAAAAGGCAAAAAATTAAAAATACATGCTAATGTACGCGTCACATGGGCCCATATGATATGTTTTCATATTGGTGGGGAGTGTTCCATCTGTAAAAATGGTATCTGGCAATAGGAGCCATCTAACGCTGAAGGACAAAGAGGCTACCGTGGAGTTTCTCAAAGCGACCTATATAGGGTTGTGGGTCGTTCTCTGGGAAGCACCGTAGTCGTTTCCAAACTTTCTGTGGACCTCTGGGTACGTTAAAAATGGCAAAAACTCCACATCAGTGCAGGCCGATAACGCAAAACTGACGCCTGGAATACCCTTGTCGTGCTTAGAAATGATCCTGGAAAAGGTTTGGAGCTTCAGTCATTGCTAGAACGCGGGATTTGATAAATTCTTAGTAGAAGCGATAAGGCACATTCACGGGAGGCATTCACCGGCAGCGTTCCAGCGACTGGATGGCCGAGTGGATAAGGCGGTGAACTTGTGGGAGGGTGGTCAAGGGATCGGTTCCGGGAGTGGGGTCTATGGATTGCTGGTGGTGTTTTTTGCACTGTTATCGATGTAGAGTGCATATTGGCCCCGGCAGGGTTCAGTGTTCGCGTTTCAAGCTCTTTTTAACCTCTTGCGGGATGTGAGCCAAGCTAGCCTTCGTCGTTTAGGGATACGTCGCTTGCCACTAAACCATGCTTGTTTTGTGGTCGAAGCCTTTGTTTGATTCTATCCATGTGATCCCTTTATAAAGGTTTGTATTAGTTTTGGAAATGTGTCTCATAGTAGCCTCATTTGACCGCTCTTCCCTTCTATACGGGGATGCAAGGAGAGGGGCGGCATTGCTGATACAGGCACTCGTAGTCTCGACACTCCAAAAGCTAAAAAATTCTTTCGTTCAAACCTCGTAAAGGGAGTTATTTGGAGTGCTTGTCACAAATCTGGCATCTGTTTTCGGTACAGCAGCAGATTACAGCAGGTTAGAGTAGACATGAATACGAAAATGCTGGTTTTCGAGCGGGTTTCTTCATCTTGCCGCACTTCGTTTCCAGGATCGTATGTTGAACTGAATATAGTTCTCAAAAGATTTTAAAATAAAAACGTATATCAAATTTGTGATCATCGCCCAATAACATCCCTAGACGAATGGAGTGAGGGAGTGAGTGCGGCTAACCCGTCTCCACCATTTCGCTTACCCACACCCTACTCTCATCGTAGTCTACTGTAATCTACCGGAACAAAAAAGGGATTCCAGATTTGTGATCAGTATCCCAAATGCCCTTCCCCTAGACGAACCTTGGAGAAAAATTCCGATCCTGCTGACGTAAGAGCAGCTGTGTTCATACCTGTAGCGGCGCAAGAAGGATAGAAATTTCTAACTTTTGTCACAGTAAAATTGGTAGAAGTCACAAGAAAAGCGCTCTCCATAGAAATCCGAAAGGTGTTCAGCATATCTCGATGATGGATCAAAGTAATAGTCGGTCATACTCACCACAAGGGTACTACGATACACACTTCTAAAACTGTTAGGAAACATTAGAAAGGGATCACACATGAGTAACATGAGTAACATCCATGAGTAACATCCTAACAAGGCAAGCATGGTTCAATAGCCATATCTAATCGACGAAGGCTAGCATGGCTCACATCCCGCAAGATGTTAAAAAGAGGTTGAAACGCGGACACTGAACCCTGCCGAGGCCAAAACGCACTCTACATTGATAAACCCCGGAACCGATCCCTTGACCACCCTCTCGCAAGTTCACGCCCTATCCACTCTGCCATCTATTTGCTGGGACGCTGCTGGTGAATGCCTCTCGTGAATGTGCCTTCTCGGTTCTTCTAGGAATTTATCAAATCCCGCGTTCTAGCAATGACTGAAGCTCCAAACCTTTTGCAGGATTATTTCTGAGCTCGACAAGGATATTCCAGGCGATGTCCGCTCCTCCTCACGGTGCCGCTGGAAACTGCTCGCTTTGTGAGCTAAGCTAAGCACGGACACTCGAATGCATGCGACAGGCCCTTGTGACAGGCTGGCTTACGAAGACCCATGTCACATCACACGGTGTATGGAATAGTCATGTTTTCAAGATTGTGCTACGGCGTCCGCGGGAGCCGACGCGCACTCGCAGAGCCCTGCGAGTGTGGAAAGTATGCGAGGGCCCCTGATGCGAGGACGGCATCGGAGGGCAACTGAGCAGTCCGAAAGTCCCGTAACGTAAGCAGGACCCGCGTAGCAACGCTGAATGTGGGTACGTTGAAGGGCCGCTCATGCGAGCTGGTAGAAGCACTGGAGCGTAGAAGAGTTAATTTCTATGCGGTGCAGGAGACGAGGTGGTCCTGTAGCAAGTCGAGGAGCATAGGACGTGGCTTCAAGGCCGTCGTTCTATGTGGAAGTCCCAGGACCACCAGTGGTGTCGGAGTAATCGTCTCCGAACGATTTCGTGACTTGATTGTAAGTGTCGAGCGCTTTGACGATCGTTTAATGAAGATCGTTGTCGCCGCTAAGGAGCGACTCAATCACTTCTTCTCTGCGTATGCTCCGCAGAGTGGCTGCTCCGATCAAGTCAAGGAAGAGTTTTGGAGCCTGCTTGATGAAAAGACAGCAGAGGTACTGCCGAAAGATGTCATCATAGCCGCTGGTGACCTAGGCGGGCACGTAGATGCTGCGAAGGGCGGGTACAGCTGTCATGGTGGCTTCTGATAAGGGTCGCGCAACGCCGATGGTGAGCGTATTCTTGAATATGCGGAATCGCATAATCTCACCATTATGATCACGGTTTTCCGAGAACGCGACTCCCACCTCATCTCATACTATAGTGGGAGCTCCAAGTCTCAGATGGACTTTGTTCTTGTGAAGGATCGCGACCGAAGTATTGTCAAAGACGCGAGGATCGTGCCGTATGAGACGGTCGCCCACAGCATCGTCCGCTGATCTGCACCCTACAAATCGCCCCTCCGAAATTGAAGCAGGTCGAGCGATGCGGTGCTGCAAGAATCAAGTGGTGGCGAATGAAAGAGAAGGAAGCAGCTGTGATTTCTCGCGTACGGTTGTCGACAGTCACGACTGTCTATGAAACTTGGGAGAGAGCAACCGACGCGAAACGCGAAGCTGCAAGATTGGAACTCGGCACTACGAAGCCTGGACGAGTCGACAAGCATACGTGGCTGTGAATGGACGATGAGAAAGCGAAGGTTCGAGAGAAGAAGTCGCTGTATCATTCTGTTTCTCGGCGATAAAACAGCCGACAACTGGCAGAAGTATCAGAAGGCGAAAAAGGCTGCAAAGAAAGCCGTGGCTGTTGCGAAGGCCACTATTATGATGATGCCTACCGAAAGCTCGAGTCGCGGAATGGTGAGCGGTATTTGTACCGACTTGCTAAGACCCGCCATCGCTAAACCGAGGATATTGAATTGGCATCAATGATGAAAACGGCCATCTTCTGGCAGACGGCAAAAAACCACTTAAGCGATGGCGTGATTACTTTGAGGAAATTTCCACTATGGAATTTCCTCATCCGGCCATCCCTTCTGTGGCTTCTGTTCACGGTCCCGTTCACAAGATCTCCATGGAGGAAACACAAGCGGCTCTGAAGAAGATGAAGCACGGTAAGGCGACAGGGCCGGACGATCTGGCAGTCGATGTTTGGAAGTCGAAGCTCTGGTATCCTTCTGAGTGGTTGGCTTTCTTCAACCAGGTAGTAAAGGAGAAGAAAGTACCGGAGTGTTGGCACAACAGTACGACGATTCCGATTTGGAGGAAGAAGGGCAGTCCTGCGGACTGCTTCAGTTACCGTCCGATTCGCTTGCTTTCGCACAGCATTAAGATCTTCGAGCGGATCATCGATGGACGAGTTCGTGAAATGGTCAAGCTCTCTGACAATCAGTGCGCTTTTGTGTCTGGTTGTGGGATCATTGATGCTATGCACGCCGCCTTACTCCTAGTGGAGAAGCAACGCGGGAAACAGAAGCCGGTGCATATAGCATTTCTCGACTTGGAGAAGGTCTTCGACCGTGTACCGCGTGAGGTTATGCGGTACGCCTTACGACAACACAACGTAGCTGAGGAACTAATAAGAGTGGATGCGGATGCTCTACTCTTGCTCAAAGAGTAGAGTGCATGCTGCAGCTGGAACCTCAATAGGGTTTCCCATCTCTTTTGGGGTGCAACAGGGTTCTGCGCTTTCTCCACTCCTTTTTGTTGTCTTCATGGATGCCATCACGAGAGATCTTCGGAAGCCTGTCCCATGGATATTTCTCTATGCTGATGACGAGATACTCGCTTGCGAAGATAAAGATGAGCTCGAGCGGCAGGTGCAAGCTTGATGCGAACGCCTGGCGATGTTCGGACTCAAATTGAATCTTAAGAAGACTGAGTACCTAACGACTTACGCAAACGAGTCCGGCTCCATTAAGGTTAACGGCACTGAGCTTGCACACACTTCGGTGTTTAAATACCTGGCATCAGCAATAGCGTCTGACGGCGGTCTGATGCTTGAAGTGAACTGACGCGTGAGTGCAGCTTGGGCCAAATGGCGCTTGCTGACTGGCATGCTCTACGATAGGAAGATATCAGAGCGCTTGAAGTCAAAAATCTATACCGGGTGAACCAAAATAACGTGGACAAGTTTTTTATGATAATATATTACAACAATACAAACATTAGGGCACATCATGTTCAAGTGGTTTCGAAGTGGCCTCCCTTGGAGTGGATGCAGAAGGCCAAACGTTTCGGGAATTTTTCAGCGATGGGCCGCAGGTCATCAGGAGCCAACCGTCCCCACACCTGGCGCAAGGATTCCTCTAGGGACTCGAGACTACGGCGGCGTTTGACGCCGACCCTAGCCTTTAAAATGCCCGCACACTGTAGTCCATCGGATTCAAATCCGGAGAATACGGCGGCGGCCATTCCGAAGGCGTGATGCAGTTGGCGAAATTGACCTTGTGCCTGCGCACTCTTCGCACTATGTGCGGGTGCAGAGTCCCTTTTGAACGTCCAATGGGCATCACCGAAGTGCTGGTGGACCCAAGGAAGAACTACGGACTCAAGAATGTCCCGCTGGTATGCATCTTCGTCGATTTTCACTTCTTTATCCACGAAAACGAGGAGTCTTGCCGCTGGCGCAGATTCCGCTCCAAACCATGACAGATTGTGGGTTTTGGACGATAGCAGAGGTGCTGGGGCCTCTGTAGACCACATCCTACCATTTTGGCGATTGTGCGCCTGCTTCACGGTGAAAAGCTTCTCATCCGTGAACAGGATCTGTTCCCGAGTAAGACCTGCGGCCCATCGTCGAAAAATTCGCGAAACGTTTGGCCTTCTGCATCCGCTCCAAGGGAGACCACTACGAAACCACTTGAAAATGGCGTACCCTTTGTATTGTTGTAATTTAGTCGTCGTTTTCTCGAATTGTTGGTTGTTTTACAATTATGGCGAAAAAATATTGTCCACATTATATTGGTTCACCCTGTAGAACCGTCGTCTGTCCGGTAGCGATGTATGGCGCTGAGTGTTGGCCTGTGACTAAGGAAGTTGAAACGCGCCTCAGCGTCGTAGAGACGAAGATGCTGCGCTGGACGGCTGGAGTCTCATGGACCGCATCGGAAATGATGCTATTCGGCAGAAGTTCGGTGTCGCGCCGATAGCGGATAAGATGCGCGAAGCTCGATTGCGATGGTACGGCCACGTTCTGTATAAGAAAGAAGACAGCATCCGCAAGATAGTCCTTGAGCCGGACATGTCAGCAAAGCGGCCTAGAGGACGCCCGAAGCAGCGTTCGTCCGATACGCTACACATGGACATGAAAGTAACTGGCGTCCACCCTGATCAAGCGCAGGATCGAGAAGGGTGGCGTCATGACACCAGAAGAGCGGATCCCGCGACGAAGCGGGACTAACGCTGAAGAAGGAGAAGAAGACAAGGGTATTCCAGGCGTCAATTTTGCGTTATCGGCCCGCACTGAAGCGGTACAGCTTTTTGCCATTTTTGACCTACATACAGATCTGCATACAATTTGGAAACGACTATGGTCCTTCCCAGAGAACGCTCTACAACCCTATATAGGTCGCTTTGAGAAACTCCACGGTCACCTCTTTGACCCTCCTCGTAAGGAAGGTAAACTGCTCAATTCACATCCTTTTTGTTTGCCGTCGTACATACTTAGCATTACTAACAAGGATCCCCTTGTATTGTTCTGCTGTTGCTGTGTTGTCCTCCTCTTGGTTATGGCGCGAGTTGTTAATACTTATTTCAATCACCCTGAGTTACTATCTTACAGGAAGTCCGTAGTATTACCACAACGTAGAAATAGTTTTAAAGAATGAGCAACGTGGTCGCTCTCTGTTATCTTCTCTATTTTTATTTATCTTATCTTCTTTCAACCACTATTAGAGATTGCAGGTCGCTATGCTAATGTTTTCGAATTGATATTCAACGTATTGTTAGCCATTTCTCGAATTACCTTTCTTTCCACTTCAAGGCGCGGATATTATTCTAGCCTCTGTATTTGTTGCAGTACATACATGCTAAGTGCTTCGTCAGATTTCTTCCGATCTCTGTCTGTGCTTAACTCAACGATCTCCGCACAACTCCCCATTATCTGTTCCATTTCGTATTTTGGAGCCATTTATTGTGAAATCTGGGGTTGCCCAACAAAATAAAGCATGCGTTAAAATATGGGTCAATAAACCAGTTCTACTGATGAACTACTACCATACGAAATGAAGAAGTGGTGTTCTGCCTTAGCATTCTGTTTTTTTTCTTCATATTTTCTTTCCATCTAGGACAGAGCTTTCGAGGCTTTTCGAGATTTCAAGGCTTATGCCCTGACTAACCTCTGCTACAGGCTGAAATCGGTGAAATAGTGCGCATCAGTAGGGGACACACACTCTGCGTCTCTTACTAGCGCGCGCTATTTTGCAAGGCTTGGGCGATTCGAACTTAATATGGCGGGCTTATAAGGCATTTCCGCAGATAACGACTATAATAGTACCCCAATGTGAGAAATTAGACAGTAAGGAGCCGCTCCTTTTTGCGTCACTTAGCAATCCTCGACTTAGAGATGGAGAATGCCCTTCCCCGAGCACAAAATACACCCCTGTACCTACTTTCGCGCCCAACTGCGGCGCCTATGTATATGCACCGCGCTCGCTTTACCGTATCCCAAAAATGCTCTCCTGCTCACCCAAGCCTCTGCTCTAGAAAGGAGACATCAGAGTACAAAGGAGGAAGTTAATCCGAATGAATCGGGTCACCTTCCTGCTTTGTACCCTCACGAATTCAGTGGTCGAATTTTTCTCCTAACAAGGGTACAGCCTTAACGGTACTCCTGAACGGGAAAACGAGTACTATAGAAAGAATCTCCGCCCTTCAAGTAGTAACAAAACATGATTTGTTTTTGCCGAATCCTTGAGGAAAACGAGTAGAAGGGTGGAATGGATAAGGGTCCGCAGCGTCGAGCTTACCATGGCGGAGCAAGGAACGGTGTCGTGGCCTGGGTTGCGCGGTGGTAGAGGTGCTGCTTCATAATCATGACGTCGAGGGTTCGGTTTCCGCGCTACGTGGCTCTTTTACCACTGTATAGGTTTTCCATAGAGATTCCCATATCTGAACTTTTTTTGGAGTTCACTGCGGAAAGGTGTTTTAATTACTTATTCCTTGTCGACGTCTCGTAGAGCACCAGCAGTGTTGCAAATATGGAAAATACAATGATATATGAGACTTGCACGGTAATAAATGGTTCTCATTGTCAAAGTAAGAAATTTCGACGTGGGAACAACGTGAAACAGCGGAAGAAAGCTAGAAAACTGCTGCAATTTATGGGAGGTGGACGTTCTGTCTGAAAGGGTACGATAGAGGGTAAGATGCCGGATGACTGGAGGGATAGCATCATAGTTCCCATCTTCAAGCAGAAGGGGGACGCGTCCGAGTGCTCCAACTACCGAGGGATCAAACTGATCTCACACACGATGAAGATCTACGAACGTCTGGTCAACTCGAGGCTGAGGGAGATGGTGACAATCTCCCAGGAGCAGTGGGAGTTTCATGTCTGAGAGGTCCACCACAGACGCCATCTTTATCGCTCGCCAGGTGATGGAGAAATATCGGGAGAAACGAAAGCCCTGCTACATGGCATCCCTGGACTTGGAGAAAGCCTACGACAGCCTACCCCGGGCTGTGCTCTGGAAATCGCTTCGAGGTAGAGCTATCCCGGAACGTCTGATCACAGTCGTAAAGGACATGTACGAAGGCTCGAAAGCGGCGGTACGAACCCCACATGGGATGACAAAGAAGATGGACAATACAGTGGGGGTACATGAAGGGTCGGCTCTGAGTCCGTTCCTCTTCGTGCTGACGCTTGACTGCATAGTGAAGCACCTGGAGGAAGGCCCTCTCAGGACCATCCACTACACGGACGATATCGCTCTAGTAGCCGTCAGCCGGTAGGAGCTGGAGGAGAAGGCACAGCTGTGGCAAGTAGCCCTCGCGGACAACGGCGTGAACGTGAAGAAGACCAAGTTTATCAGCTCTGAGCAGTGCACAGGACCGATCCTAGACTTCCAAGGGGAGGCGATCGAGAAGGCGAAAGAATTCCGCTACCTCGGAAGTGACCTATCTGAGGAAGGAAATGTGGACCAGGCGGTCAGGGGAAGGATAAATGCAGCATGGCTTAAATGGAGGGAGTCCACAGGAATCCTCTGCGACCGTAGGTGCTCCAGGACACTCAAAGGCAAGCTATATAGAACAGTAGTGAGGCCTGCTCTCCTTTATGGCAGTGAGTGCTGGGCCCTAGGTAAACCGCAGGAGCGGCAGCTGCACGCGGCAGAAATGAGGATGCTCAGGTGGGCTTGTGGATGGACCCGTCGGGACAGAGTGCGAAATGAGGATGTTAGGGCAGTGATGAAGACAGCCCCGATCCAGCTGAAGATGAGGGAGCAGCGCCTGAGGTGGTATATCCTTAGAAGACCAGAGGATCACCCCATCAGGTTGGCCCTAAATTTCGAAGTACCCGGAATGCGTCCGAGAGGAGCCCCAAGGAAAAGGTGGAAGGACGTCATCAAGAGAGATCTCGCCGAAATCGGCGCCACGCCAGACGACGCCCTTGATAGGATGAGGTGGCGACGGATCATAAGAACAGCGGACCCTGCGACTGCGCGAGACTAAACGCTCAGGAGGAGGAGAAGAAGAAGGACGTTCTGTCTGAAAGCGGCGCGGGCAAAGACGCGGGACAGTGCCTGCGGAGCCAATCAGCGTCTACTCGCGCCGTGACACCCGCCGCTTTGCACTCAGCCAGACAACCCTCACCGCGGAGGCGATGCTGACCCACTCAACCGGGAGCCTGTAAAGGCCGCCACAGACTTCTGCGGCGCCGCTCGGCGACGCCGCCGGTGCCGCTGGGCGACGCCGCCGGTGCCGCCGCTCAGCGGCTTGACTCATCATCAGTGGGAGCGGTGACGGCGAGGTACTGTACTATTTCTAGTGGGGACCGACTGGTGCTTAACAATAACGCGCCCCGATGACGATCGCGCGCCCGCATCGACCGTCTCCGCTCTGGATCCCGCCGCGAAAGGGCAGAGTTCAGAGCGCAGACAGACAGACGCTGGAGCGGCGCCGCCGGGTGGAATGATTCAAGTCATTTCCGCCAGCGACGCCGCCGGTGCCGCCGGCCGGCCAGCGACGCCGCTCAGCGGCGCCGCTGGAGGCGAGCTCTGCGTCTCTGCCCTATGGTTAACCATAGGGCAGCGGCGCCGCAGAAGTCTGTGGCGGCCTTAAGTCGACTAGATTTGGTGTGATTACAATCGATAGAGGGATAGGAGGCTCAGACGGCTTGCATTGGTAGTCGAGAAACGCGGATTGATCTGAACCCTACCATCGCCTATACTAGAATTTTGAGCTCTATCGAATGAGCCAGGAAAGGATCTTGCCTCAATAACCCTTGCAATAATTTTTTTCAGGCGCTATTTATTAACTTTCGTTAAATATCCAGTTTTTATTTATATCAGAATTATCTACGGGGCATGCTTCTAGGCTGAAATTGCGCGAGGAATATAATTATATAGACGAGAGACCTCTTAAGAGCACCCCAGGTGTCGTCATCCTTTTTGAAAACGACATTATGATCCTTCAATGCGTAGAGCATGTTTCCAGTCTGAAACTGCCCGACGAGTTTGATTTGATAGTCGCTAGACTTCCTTAGAACACCTAAGTACTCTAGTTTTCTCAAAGCATCGCATAAGTGTTTCTTAACTCGTTAATTGGTGGAGGTGACATTGGCTATGCATGTACACACTGCCTGCGGGACGCGAGGTCAAAATACTGCTTGAAGCCCCAAATGACTGGAAGAGCAATATGAGGTATTGCTTGATGAAATTTATTCTCGTTGAACATTAGATTTGATGAACCACCCATTCAGTCTTAGTCTCGAAATATATGATATGTGCATTAAAAAGTTCCATAGAAAAATCAGTTACGAAATGCTAAAGAGACGCCATGTTGAAATTAACGCTTTAAACTTCTGTTAAAACATCTCTCGTCTATCTAATTGGAACCCTGGTGCAATTTTAGCCTGGAAGCTTATTTCACATTTAGCGCTTGAAAGAAATCGCTTTAAGGGTTATTGAGGCAGGGTTCTTTTCTGGAGCATTCGATAGAGCTCGAAATTCTTATATAGAAGATGGTAGTGTTCACATGAGAAGTATGGAAACATGCCTGTATCACCTCACCTGTCGTCCCGTTGATCGTCGACTTGCTCGAGCGGGCGCCAGCAGCGTCTCCATTCGTCCCTGTCGCGTGCCAGAGTGGTCCAATGGATCCTCCTCGCTCGAGGGACACGAAGAGCGTCATATCGGTCGTTCAGGGCTTTCACGAAGAAGTCCGACCAACGCGTTGGTGGGCGTCCTGGTGTTCTTTTGACATCCCGCGGAATCCAGTCTGTGACGGCTCTCGTCCAGCGGGTGTCTGCGAATCGCATTACGTGGCCGGCCCACCTAATTTTCGACGACTTGGCCCATGCGACAGCGTCTCTGATCTTCGAACGTCGGCGAAGCTCGGAACTCCGGAGGCCTTCTCTCACTTGCGTGAGTCGTGTCACTCCGAGCATCGTCCTCTCGATTCCACGCTGCGCGACGCTGATCGCGTGTTCATCCTGCTTTCGTATAGCCCAGGTCTCTGAGGCGTATGTTAGGGCAGGAAGAACAGTGGAGTCGAATAGGTGGGCACGGAGTCGGACGTTCTTCGTGTTCTTCACGACTTCTTCGACGCTCTTGAAAGCTCCCCAAGCCGCTCGTTTCCTCCTGCTCAGCTCTGGTGCTAGGTCGTTGGCCATGTTGACTTCGCGACCCAGATACACATAGCTGGAGCATTCGGAGATGTTCGTTCCGTTGAGCGAGAATGGGGCATCAGAAACCCATCCGTTCTTCATGAACATCGTCTTCGTAAGATTCAGCTGCAGTCCAACGCTTCCACATACACGATCGAAGTCGGCCAGCATTCGTTCCGCCTGACTGATGCTCGGTGTTATGAGCACGATGTCGTCAGCGAAGCGAAGATGGTGCAGTTGCCGGCCGTCGACCTTCACTCCCATGTCATCCCATTCTAGTTCGCGCATGACGTTTTCGAGGGTGGCGCTGAAGAGCTTCGGGGATATGGTATCCCCTTGCCGAACCCCTCTCTTCACGTCAATGACGACGTCGTTGTAGAATGGTGAGATCTTGGTCGTGAATCCACTGTACAGCTCTCGAAGGACTCTGATGTACTGAGTAGGAACGCCCTGGGTGAGCAGGGCTTCCATGACCGCTTCAGTTTCGACGGAGTCGAATGCCTTCTTCAGGTCGATGAACGTAAGGCACAGCGGTAGCTTGTACTCTCGCGACACTTCGATGAGCTTCGTAATGGTGTGTATGTGGTCGATCGTGCTGAATCCTCTCCGAAATCCTGCTTGTTCGCATGGCTGTCCTTCGTCCAGTGTTCTGCTGATCCTATTCAGGATGACTCGAGTGAACAGTTTATAGACTACGGACAACAGGCAGATCGGGCGATAGTTGCCAATGTCGTGCACGTCTCCCTTCTTGTACAGCAAGACGGTCTTGCTGGTCTTCCACTGAGATGGAACCTTGCATTCGGACAGGTAGCGTGTGAAGAGCCGCGCCAAGGTGTTGATGAGCGCTGGCGGGAGGTTCTTCAGGTGTTCAGCTCTGATCCTGTCAGGACCGGGTGCTGTACGTTTCTTCACCGACGAGATGGCGTGTCGGATCTCGGAAGGGAGAACAGAGGGGATGACGTATCCATCCTGCGGAAGATGGCGTAGGGGCAGGTGGACGTGGCTATCGAAGAGATCGGAGTAGAAGTCGTGGATGACTTTCTCCATGGTCCTTCTGGAAGAGGTGACGGTTCCGTCAGGACGTCGGAGAGCGGTCATCTTGGTCTTGAAGTTGGCGAAGTTCCGGCGGGCATTGCGGATGCTCAGCCCTGCCTCTGCTGCTTCAGCCAACACTTCCGCCCTTCTCTCCTTCAGATCTTCCTTTATCGCCGCTCTGCATAGCTTTGCAAGCTCGGACGTCAGTTGATAGTTGCCTGACGCTCGTGCTGCTCCACGTTGGCGTATCAGCTCGAGAGTTTCCGGAGACAGGCGTCTCTTGGTGGTCTTCAAGCTCTCGGCTCCCTTAGCACTATCGTGGAGATGGTGCACGAAGCGATCGTATTCCTCGTCGACGTTGTCCATGACGGCATCTTCCCACAGGCCGACAAGAGAGGTGTAGAGATCCCAGTTGATGGTCGTTCTGGGACTCCTCTTCTTGAACTTCGCGGCCTTCTCTCCTTGACGCGAAAAGCGGAACCTCGCGCGAAGGAGGCGGTGGTCCGATCCCGTGTAGAACTTGGGGACAACGGAGACATCGGTCAGGCAATACTTGCGATTGAAGATGATGTGGTCGATCTCGTTGTGGAACTGGCCACCGGGGGATTCCCAGGTCCATCGTAGGGAGGGAGGCTTCTGGAACTGCGAGTTTCCATGGATGGTCTTGGTCGACATGATAAACTCAGACAGCCTTTCACCTTGCTCGTTCCACTCCAAACCGTGGGTTCCGATGTGAAGTTCTTCCGGCGACCTTCGTGGCCCGATCTTGGCGTTGAAGTCGCCGACGATCACCTTGTAGAAGGTGTGATCTTCCTTATAGAACTTCTCCAGCTCCACGTAGAAGGCCTCGACGTCTTCGTCGTCGTAGTCGGATGTTGGGGCATACGCGACGAACACAGTCAAGGCTGGCACGGAGCCACATCGCTTCAGTCGCAGACGTCCGATTCGGCTTGTCAGAGACTCGTACGAATCGATGTTCATGGCCAAGTGCGTGTTGACGAGGATACCAACGCCGCCTACTCCCCTGCTGTCGCATGTTCCGAGGAACAGTTCTTCTCCGGAGTCGTAGGCGGCGTGTAGGGGGTGGTGTCTTCTCGTCTCGGTCAGTCCGATGACGTCGTACTTGATCTTCCTGGCTTGCATCATCAGGTCCTCGACGGATGCTTCCGACGCAAGCGTGCGGGCGTTGTAAGTACAGATCGTCATCCTAGTCCTTCTCAGTTTGCGCAGTCTGGTTAGGCCCTGAGATTTTAGCAGCCTCTCCGTACTCGTCCTTCCCATCGCTGCAGAAATGGGGGCTCTTTCGGGGTCAGGGGAATGAGGCCCTTTAGTGCTGCTGTGTTTGACTGGAATACAACACGGGTAGCTAGTCAGGCTCTGTCGTGCGGGCGAAGAACTCCGGGCAGCCAGCCAGACTGCCCGAAGGGACGGGGCGAGACTTAAGGCGGCCTCGAATCGCCTTACATGTACTCCCAGTCTACCGAGTGCAAGCTTTTGGCCGAGCCGACACAGTTACAATCCGCGCAGTCACGGACGCATCCACGCACACTGTGCACGAACATGACGCTCCCACGCACAAGGAACGCATCGACCCGACACAGCAGGAGCAAGGAGTCCATCCCCTGCATCCCACCTGCGTCTCTGGGCAGTACACGGTCGCATTTGGTTCGCGTTTAATTCCCCTATCCACCACCCGGGGACGCGCCACGTGGCCCTGCGACAAGCGGCCCGAGATCCCTCTTAACAAGAGAGCCCGAAGGCTCTCTATCGAGGGAGATCCGTGGATGGAAACATGCCTCGCAATTAATTCTGATATAGATAAAAACTGATATTTAACGAAAACCAACAACGCCTAAAAGGTCGCCTCATGGGTTATTTAGACAGGATAATTTCTGACTGATTCGATAGAGATCAAAATTCGAATACATGAGATGATAAAATTCACATTAGTAGCCTGGAAGCATGCCTCGTAGTTAATTCTGATATAAATAAAAACTGCTATCTAACGAAAGTTAGTAAATAGCACCTGAAAAAAAATTTTGTAAGGGTTATTGAGGCAAGCTTCTTTCCTGGCTCATTCGATAGAGCTCGAAGTCCTAATGTAGGAGATGGTAGGGTTTAGATCAATCCAAGTTTCCGGACTGCGAATGCAAGCCGTCTGAGCCTCCTTTCCTCTATCGATTGTAATCATACCAAATCTGGTCGACTTACAGGCTCACGTGGTTGGCTGGGTCAGCATCGCACCCACGGCGAGAGCCGACGCTAATTGGCTCCGCAGGCACTGTCCCGTGCCTTTGCCCGCGCCGCTTTCAGGCAGAACGACTCACCCGCAATTTATTTGTGTCAAAGAGGTGAGGGTACATGTCGCGCGGTCATAAAAAGCTGCTACTAACACCACTTCTACAATATCTGCTAACCCTCGAGTAGTTATTCATCTACTAACACTGAAGTGCTGATCTCCATTGAATGTTGTTCCTTCGAGAGACGAGATGAAACTGGCGGAAAGGATAGCAAGTATCCTACAGGATTTCGAACTGCGACAGCTGGAAATCGACAAAGTGGAAAAGTGGGAAGTACTGAAAGAAGAGGGACACGAGTTTCAACCAGAAGAGTATTGTGCCGGAGTCACGACGTCACTAACCGTCACACATCCTGATTGCTTCGAAAACCCGAGTGGCATGGCATTTCCAGAAGGCCTCGGCCCATGTGATGAGTCAGGATGTGAAGAAACTGTAGCCTTCATACGTTACCCATAATGCGATCGCTCTTACTGTTTTATGCACTTTGTGCCTGTGTATTGGTGTCGAAGGTATTTCATACATATTTCCTGTATCATCGTATTCTGCATATTTGCAAAAGCGGCATCATAGCCAACTGATGGGGTATTTGCAGGTTAGAATTGCAAGCCGGGTAGATTACAAGACAGTTGTTCCTTAAGTTTCCTTTGCTCATTTTAAACAAAACCTTCGCCTAATAATTTAGGAACAATTCACGACATTTAGTGTTGTCGTGACAGTAATACTTATTGTTTCTTCCTGTGTTTCCTGTTGTGCACACCTTTGTTCATTGCATGAAATAATTAAATAAATAAAATATTTGGGACATTGCTGGTGCATCGCGAGATGTTGACAAGGAATAAGTATTGAAAACATGTTACCCCAGAAAACTTCAAAAGAAGTACAGATATGGACATCTATATGGAAATCCGATACAATGGTAAAAGTCCAAAAATGCCACGTAGTTCGACGTCACGATCATGAAGCAGCACCACTACCACTGCCCCACCCAAGACATGACATCACTTCCTTGCGCCGCCCTGGTAAGCTCGACGCTGCGGTCCCTTAACCATCACCATCCTACTAGTTTTCCTCAAAGATTCGGCAAAAACAAATCATGTTCTGTCACTACTTAAAGGGAGGAAATTCTTCCTCTAGTACTCGTTTTCCCGTTCCGGCGTACCATTGAGACAGCTCTCTTGTAAGCATCATCCAATAGAGTTTTTTGAGGTGCTGATCAAAACTATGACATTAGTGTTTGAAATTCCACCGATTGCCGTAGGTTACGTCAGGTGTGGGGAAGTAAATGTGGTGTGGTCGGGATCACCAATCTGGCCCAAATTTCACTCAAGGGGATGATTTGGGACGCTGATCGCAATATGATATACGCTATTGAAATCTCGGCTGGTTGTGACACATCTAGATAGCATAACTAAGAAAAGGGTGGTAAGGTCAGGATTACCGATTTCACCCAATACCTACGTTAATTCATGGTGTAGAAGAATCGAACTGTTCTGTCGACGTGCTCAGGTCTAGTGAAAATCGGGCACGTACACTATTCCCCATTACTACCGCACTTCAGCAAAGTCCCAAAAACGGACATCATATTCGTGATGAGCGCCTTAAATATCCCCTTGGGCGATGTTTGGGAGAAATCGATGACCCGTACCAACAACTCAGCTATACCAATCTTAATCTATTCAAATTATGGTAACAAATATTATATTCGTGATGAGCACTTCAAATGACCCACTTCAGTGAATTTTAGTCAAACATTTTTGAACAAATAGTGCAAATGAATCTGGTCTCCTTCCTGGCGTAGTATTTTGTTGTGATTTAGCATGTAGAGCCTCGATTGATCGTGTCGGGCATTTTTTTTTTTGCGAAGTTCTATGGAGCTATCTCACCAGTGGGTGGAACCACCAACCTCTCGCTTCTCACCACACCACCTCTCCTTTCGTTTCCACTGCACTGCTGACGGCAGTGTTTGCCGTCAACTTTTGTAGAGGGCAATCGAGACAAAATGAGATTTGTCCGTTGCTTCGCTATCCGATATCCCTTGCAGGAGGAACACGGATTTAGAATCAACGTTCGAAGCTGCATATCATAATGCGCGTCTCTTCTCAACTGCGGTCTGGTATCCTTCTGTTGTTAGATGATTTTCATGAATCCTTTTCTGTTTCAGTAGGTAGCGTACCTCAGGGAGGTGGCTGGTCGACTGCTTACAGCGCTCCTCGTGCTGGTACGCTCTCAGTGCTTTCTGATGATTCGTTCATGTCGGCATATGAGGAGTTTGTGAGTCGATCTGCTTGCAGTTTTGTTCTCTTTTGAAAAAAGGATGAAAGCATGAATAAAGCCCAAGAAGAGACCAAAGATGGAAGGTGAAGAGGAGATGGTAGAAAATGGTGAGTTGAAGGGAAATGTATTACTTCGGCACCTAAATTCGGGTAGTGACTTGCGAAGGGATTCTTGAAGAGTGGGAACACTTGGTGGTTAAAATTTTTCCCTTCCAGATTTACGTGTACCACAACTTATGAGTTCAGGAGACGTTTTGCTCTCGGAAAAATACCGGGTATTCGAATGGTTTCGAACAACGAAAATTTTCAAGCATTCGAAATCGAAAATATTGGAAAAAACGTGATTTTTCTGAATATTCGAATTTGAATACATTCGAAAAACGCGATTTTTCGAATATTCGTATTCGAATATTCAATTCCATTATTCGAATTGAAAAATCAGGCTGCATGATGGACATGATAGACGACAGCCGAGAAGAAAAAGTGGAAGCAAGACATAACGGATCCCTTCCTAGTTAAACACGCGCATCGACATGCCCCTCATGAACCCCTTTGTGCATGGTAAAAATGAAGTGGAGAACTTGAGCTTATGTTATACTTCGGCGACGCTGTTGTCGGAGCTACACATTGCGTAGCACCCGTTCAACACTGCCGCCGACGTCTCTGACAACAGCGTCGCCAAAGTACAACATGGGCTTTACACATAGTGGGATCAAAGGGCTTATGAAAGCGTCTAACTTCCTTGTTTGCTGGAAGGCGACTTTTTTGCAAAGCAGTAATTGTGTGTTGCAAAGTGCTGCTCACGAGGAACAGGAACAAACGAAAGGATTACAAGACATTTGAAAGGGACACAATCTGCTTGAGCCAGTATAAGCTTCTAGGTCACTTCAAAACGATCATTTTTGGAATTGGTGGCTAAGGCCTATGTTATACTCCCGCGGGTGCGATTGATTCGCACTTAGGCGGACGCTCTGAGTCATCGCCCCGACCAATGGCGCGCGGCCGGCCGGCAGCCGGATGACTCACACGTCCGCATCCACACGGAGGGTATGGGAGTCCGGATAAGCTGCATTGAGGAGAACAGCGTGAAGTAAACGCAGTTATTTTACGATGGCAGTGGCGAAAACTGCGCAAAAACGTCATTATAAACAAATTGCGTCCTTAGTTTTTAAGTGCAGATTGGGAAAGTAGTAGCCCTGCTAATCTTCAGTCCATCCTCCACCTATTCCACACCTCAGTTTTCGTCAAGAAGCGCGGGTGATAGTGAGAGCACTCTTGATATATTGGGCAGAAAAGGCGTTCATTCGCGAATGCAATAGCACAAGCAGCCATGCTACTAATAGCCTTATCTAGTCCACAGTGCATTTGTTTCCTGAAGTGCCAATACAGATTCCTGCTTTTTTATTGTTTCCTTTCACTTCGGGAAGATCCAACCTCCATGTGTTGCCAACCAGAAAACGAGTCATAAAGTTTTAACTACGGCTAGTCCCATATTGAAGGCCAAGAAATCAGTGAATTCGTGAGCAAATGTGGTTAAAGTTCTTAAAACGAGGGAGCGCCACTTATTGTCCTTGGATTATGGAAGGTTTTATTGATCTGCAAGACACTAGCTCCTATAGGACCTTTTGTGCAGCTTTCAGGACTGCCTAACTACTGCATGTGTACAAATACGGAGCTCCTCGTTCTTCATTATATTGGCATTTTTTGTTTCCTAAATTATGATAGATGGATCATGATTCTACTCTACTTCTACAAAATCCTGATAGCTATAGCCTAGAGTCAAGAACAGAATACAACAGGAGTGCAAGGGTACTGTTCACAAGTGCTTAGAGGCAATGCGTACTCCTCTTCGGAATATAAAACAACTGAAAGAACGCTTTCTCACCACGGTTTCAGCTGTACCTGCTGTATATCGCTAGAAGACCTCAGACAGTATGAGTCATCGGCCGCGCGCCATTGGTCGGGGCGATAACTCAGAGCGTCCGCCTAAGTGCGAATCAATCGCACCTACTCCCGCGGGAGCATCCGCGGGACGTCCGCGGACGGAAGGTGCACCGCGGACGGTCATCGTCATCCTGGGACGGCTAGCGTAGCATTGGAGCGCGTTTCCCGCGCCGAACTCCATGGGATGACAGCCGTCCCGCGGGCGGGAAGTATAACAGACCCCTCGTCGTTTGTATCCGCGGACGGCGGGTGTGGCGGGCTGCGACGAGTGGCCCAGCGCGGGGTCCCGGCGCGATTTCTGCCCATCCGCGGATGCTCCCGCGGGAGTTTAACATAGGCCTAACTGACTGTTCAAGAAATTTCAGGAAACGCGCTCAGGAAATTTCGTCCAACGGCAGCTAATGGTAGACTGACGACGATTATGCAAAACTGTGCCGTGTCTGTCCTGCTCATCTAAAAGATGAAAACACTGTCAATTTTGCGGCCACAAAATTTATTTCGGATAGTTAGGAATAAGTCAGCCATGACGGCCGGTCTCATTTCTTTCTGGTGATTCGTGCAAGTGGTAGAAACATATATATATCTTATTTGCGATGAACCTGTGGATGTAACTATTCTCCAGCCAGCATATTGATTAAAAGGTAAACTTTTAACAAAAATCGATCGGCAAATAACAGCTGGTCGATCTACACCGCCTCCCTTTTGGGAAGTCTATCATACGGCCGACATACTCACGCGACTCCCACTCTCAATGGCCAACTCAGAGCAAAAATAGATAAAATCGATCGACAACAGCCGATCGATCTACATAGCCTTTTTGAAGTCTGGCGTACGGCCGACATATCCACGGTGTTTGCTTTACTGCTTGGATCAACCCGTTTGTTACTCGTCTATTTTTCATCATAAAATGGATAGCAGAATGTCCAAGAGCACCGCAAGTGAACAGCTAAGGAGAAAGACTGAGGAATGAGCATTGGCGGTGCTACCGAAGCCATGCTATATGCTGCGCGCTTCGAACTTGGCATTACGAAACCGGGACGGCGTAAGATTGACAGGCAGACATGGCTGTGGACTAATAAAGTTAAAGAAAAAGTCCATGACGATAAGAAGTTATACCATGCATTCCTCAGCGACAAGACAGCAGAGAAATGGCGCTTGTATCAGGAGCAAAGAAATCGGCCAAGAGGGCAGTGGCCGTTGCAAGAACCACTCACTACGTTGATGTCAACATGAAACTTGACTCGCGTGATGGTGAGCTATTTCTTTATCGATTCGTCAAGGTCCGTCATCGCCAGACTGATAATGTTGAAAAGTTCATCAACGATGAGAATGGTCATCTCCTAACGGGCCGCAAAATGGCGATGAGTCGATGGCGCAACTATTTAGAGGAAATCTCTTTGTGGAAGTCGAAATCCTGTTACCCAGCTGAGTGGCTGGCGATGTTTTTTAACCAGGTGCTTGCGGAGGAGACAGTACCTGACAGTTGACAGATAACTACGATGATTCCGACTTGGAAAAGGGCAGTCCTGCAGCCTGCACAAGCTACCGATCAATTCGTTTGCTTTCGCATAGCATGAAGATCTTCGAGCGAATTGTTGATGGACGCATTCCTGACGTCGTCCAGCTTTCTACCAACCAGTGTCGCTTCGTACCTGGGTGTGGCACTAACAATGCCCTACACGCCGCTCGTCTATTACGGGGGGGGGGGGGCAAAAGTGATGAGACACCCCATGCCGTGTCCACATATCTCGTGGTTGGAGTCTGGTTTCGTGCTTATCGTATTTGTATGTTTGTATGCTACTTACTGAAGCCCACCTGAGAAGTTACCACTTCCGCCCTTTCCAAAAGCATGCCAAAACCCCAGTCTGTCTCATGCCGAAACCCCAGTTTGACGAGTCGACCTGTGTCGCGCAAATCTCGCCCAATTCCCAACCCCGAGCAGCCCGGGCTCAATATTCACGCAAGATAAGAAGTACGTCTTCTACCTTAATCCTGCCAAGCAGCGAGTCTGGGTGAGGGTTGGTAACCTGCTACCAACCTTCCTTCGGCGAGATGTTCACGGCGAGAAGCACCTTTGGAGCTTTTGGGTCTGCGCCCATGGATCGCTTTACCAGAAGCTGTTTCCCAAGAGCACTACGATGAACTCCAAGGCCATGGTGAACGAAATAGAAGAGATGGGCCGGCGACTCGTTCTTATTCATTCGCAGCGCTTCAAGAAGGTCCTCCTCTTCGACAACGCCGCACCCCATCGGGAACAAGTAACCACGGATAAGCTTGCTCAGCTGGGCTATGTTCCCATGCCTCACCCCCGTATTCGCCGGACATTTCTTCATGCGACTACCACCACTTCTTGGGCCTACGGGACTTCCTGGTCGGAAGGGACACAAAAACCCAAGCAGTCCATGACAACCATATCGAGCAGTTGATAAACACCATGCCCAAGCAGTTCTGTAAGGATGGGATCAGAAAGTTGACTGAGCAATGGCAGCAAGGTCATTGTCCTTAATGGCAAATACATTCCTCAGCATCGTTGAGTTGTAATTGAGTTATAAAGAGATAAAGAATTTTTTTCAATTTGTCTCATTACTTTTGGCCCCCTAATACTTCTAGAAAGGCACCGCGAGAAACAGAAGCCGGTGCATCTTGCCTTCCTCGATTGGAGTAGGTCTTCAATCGTGTTCCGCGTGAAGTGATATGACATGCTTTAAGACAGCATAACGTTCCCGAAGAGCTTGTTATTATATCTTTCACTCCCTCAGGATTTGGTTGATCAATTTTGAATGTACGGCACCTGAGGAAGCCGCCTACAAGCTTTTTCCTTCCCTATCAATTTATTCTATATTTCAAGTACATGACAAAACACCTTCATTGTGAATACTTTATTATTTAATAGGAATAGAAGGAGGACATGAAAGGTAAAGGAAAGGGGTTGAGTCCCAAGCCAGAGAAAAGCCCGAGAGAAGAAGTCGGAAGGCCAAGTGGCCTGGGTGGTGGTGTAGTGTCCTTCTGTTCTGTTCCGTGGACGGTGTTTTACTGGGTGGCCTCGCGCGGGTGGTCCGATAACAGATGGGGTTTATCGGCAGATGTCTAACCCGCTTCACCTTGACCTGCTGTTGTATTCCTTATGATATCGCTATACACATCACGGCTGTTGGGTCGGGCTGACAAGGCGGCAGTGCAGATCGGAACAGATTCTATCCCTTTATCCCTTAATCTATCCTATTATACCTTACGTTCTTTACACCCTATTACATCCGCGACCGTTTAAAAGTGGTCCCGGGACACAAAGGCTTCCAGGGTGGAGTAAGTGGGTAAGAGCTGAGGTGGTTTGATGTTGTCGATGTTGAGTTGTCAGCATTGGTGTCGGCTGCGGAGGTATAGGTGAACGAGTGATTGTGATTAAGACGATGATTGTTGATTGAAGGAGTATCGGATTTCTGGAAATGGTTTTTAGATTAAACATGGAGTGGTATTTTTTAATTAATTAAAAAATTCAATTTTTTCAAGGGGAAAGAAAAGAAGAAAGAACTTGGAAAAAAAGGTGTAAGTCGATTAGCAGAAAAAAATGACTGTTTGAAGGTAGTGCGCGTGTATCACTACTAGAAGCGAGAAAGAATAAATAAATGTATAGTCTGGGAATTTATCATATTTTGGTTTTTTTTAACGGTAGATAAAGAGTTGCGCATAGCATAAAGTGAAAACGAAGCAATGGCTGTAGGGAAAGCAAGTAAACGTGCACATGAGTGTTTGGGGCATAATCGACAACGTTCCAAAGGCAATACGTAGATGTGACTGCGATTAACTTATGAAGTGAGTACGTCTTTATGGTGCGTTGTCATTGGTGTAATGAATGGTTTGTTTATTGGAGTATTCTCATTTATCTTAGACATCGGATCACTTACCTATAGACTGAGCTGGAAACATGGGGATTATTGTGCAAAAAGGGAATTTTCCTGCCGGAAAGAGCTTATATAAAGCTGAAGTGAGGAATGCAGCACTCTTCGTCGCTAGTTAACGTTCGGATCAAGGAAAACAGCTAACCAGTTTCGGGTGTTTTTTATTTATTTATTCTTTGTTGTTCTTCCCCTCGTTGTAGGGATCATGGAACAACCATGCAGGTGCTTTGAGCAACGACTGGTTTGTACAAGGCTGTTTTACTCTTCGGTTGTTTCATGAGTGAGAGTTTTGCATTTCTCCTTGTAAAGGCTATATGATGTAATTACGGAGCAGGAGGAGTTTCCTGTGCTTGATGATTAAAGGAACGACATTGTCGTTCGGTTTCATTCTCAGTGCTGTAATTGGATTGATAGTCCGATGTGTAGTTAGTGAGCTTTCCGTAGACGGTGGGCACGTAATGTGGAAATGACATCGCACTTTAAGAGTCGTATTTGTACCATATGTGTACTAGCGAAATGTATTGATCACTGTCAATGCTTGCTGCTGTAGGTTTTGGTGCGTCGTCGTAGTATGCGCTTTAATGTGAACTTGCGCAGCGGGTACTTAGATCCGCATCCTAAAGATGAAGAGATTTGAGTATTAGGTACTCAAATAGTGATATTGCAAAGATTACGCGGATATGAGGCGATCTGCGTTTGTTTGCTTCCCTGATGCCCTTAGGCAGGTGCAAAAGGTCGCGTAAAGGCGCGCTATAGATAATTATTTGCGTACAATAGCTGGTCAAAATTAAGGCTGCGGTACAGACACTTTTTCGCAAAAATATCGGGTACCTGTTTGCTAAGGTGTTAATTTCAAACAGATAAACTTATCTATAAATGGTCGCCATGCCTTACTGTAGATGCAATTATCCTTCTTGTAGTCCGCTTGGTTCGAAATGGGACGTTAGTATTAATAAACCGAGGGTGCGTTACTGATGAGAAAAAAATTATTTGAGGTTGCCTGTTGTTTAGGGCATATTGGTTAGGAAAAGAAGAAGATGTCGTTATGAAGTGGTGCATGAAGTTGTTAAAGTATTTTACTGGGGTGTGGTTAGTATTTCTGGGAAACAATGGAGGAGGTGCGCTGTAATTAGTGCAGTAGGGTCTTCTTCTATGATTATGATTGTCTTCTATGATTTCTTCTATGATTAGATGTGGCAAAAGGTGGCAGCTGGGTCTTCATCCGTGCACAGTAATAGAAGTTTTGGGGAAAGTTGTGTTCAAATTTTTCCTTTTTATTTTCTTAGAGTTTGTTCAAAGTTCTTGGTTTTGGTGCTCAGTTTGGTGCAGGATTTTCGAAGTAGGTCTACTTTCTCCGAAGCCTTGATTTTACCAGTGAGTGTTAGTGCTTTAAAACCGTCGGGAAGGGCTTCTTCCTCTGACTTCTCCGGTTGAGAACTCATCCTTGTGATATTAAAAGTAGGGGTCTTTTATTAAAAAAACAAGAAATAAAAGGTAAACGTCACGGTTGGTCACGGGGTTCCAGTTATTGCTTTCGTTGCTGGTAGGTTCGGTTGTTGAGATCTGACGTCTTTGGCTGATGATGATGAGGGTACTTTTGTACCTAGCTCTAAAGGTCATTACAACTGTTGGATAGAAAACGATCTATCCTTGCGGAAAGTGGAAGAGGTGAGGAAAACAGAGAGCGGAAGTGTTTTTCAGATATAGTCCAGTATCATATTTTAGTGTGTTTGCCATTTACTTTTCATTGCGCGTTTGCAATATTCCGGCGCTTAGTTTAGATATTTGTTGCGCAATGACTTCGTACGTTCCTTCTGAGTACGTTGCTTTACGTACGTTTCTTCTGTGTTTCATAATTCTTTTTGTTATTAGCGAGTTCCTTTTTCTTATCCGAGAAAGGATTTAGATTTGCTATTTTAGGTTGTTCCCTTTTCTTATTCGAGAAGCGACTCAGAGTATTCAAAAAAGAATAAGGCGAAGAGTTTTCAAAACGACGACTAGCTTCAGACGAAACTATGGTATGGATGTGAAAAAAGTTTTCCTTGTCTTTTGAACGTCAGAGACAGAGAGAGGAGGGATGAATACAAAATGGCCAGGTTTATATTTAAAAACTTCCTGTTGGTGATATGGTAAACGAGAAAATGTTGTTGATGGAGAAAAATAGTTACTATTAAAATTTCTAAAGTGGTTTCTACCGAAACGATTAACATTACGAGAGCTAATGCAGTGCTAAGCTGTAAAAATAGTCAGATCTTACAAACTTACAAAAGTGAGGATAAAAAATTATTTTATTGCAATGTTCAGTCGTAGAAATGACTAGAACCTTCTACGAACCTAACATGCAAAAATTAGGGGAGGAATTGAACAAGAGGGATAAAAATGCAAAATTAAACAAGTTGTGACTTCGATGTTTGTGGACTATGAAAAAAGTTCGAGCGGGACCTCCATGTTATATCTTCGACTCCCACAGGATTTGGTGTACCAATTTTGAGTGTTGCGGCACCTGAAGAAGCCGGATATAAGCCTTTTCCTTCCCTATCAATTTATTCTATATTTCAAGTACATGACAAAACACCTTCATTGTGAATGCTTTATTATTTAACCAGACGTTCAACGGCCTAGCGGCCGCCAAACGTCTGGTTGGGGGCTTCGCCCCCAAACCCTGAAACCCTGAAAAACTTCTTTACACAGACGCATACCATGCTGATTCGGTTTGCTCATGTCCGAAACCTTCTGCGATTGTGATACAGCTGTTTCATATAACTGCTCTCTTGAAATGAAGTTCCCAATAAAGTCATCACTGTTAGAAGATGGAAAGAATCACACAGATATCATCCATTGAGGAGATAACCTCTCTCCTATGTTTTAGAAAAATGTTTTCCTCAAAACTGTCAATAATAAGAGATACTAAACGGATAAGCGAACGCGCCTGCCTCTGTACGTCGGTGACACATCTTGCAATCCCAAGCGGCCTTTGACCGACATCGGAGACACGTCTTCTGAACGCGGAAGCCCGTTGCCCCACAACACTGACACATCTTTTGAATCCGGACGCCACCCCCCCCCCCCTCCCCACCCCACCCCACCTTACTGGTTCTCTCGAACAGGTCATCCTTTAGTGGTCCCCTCTTGCCCGCTTCGGCTGCTGGACCCCTTCTTTTTGATTGCCCTTATTGGTAACCGTCTACTGAACACCATTATTGGTTTCCCCATTCCCTTGGTCCCGTCTACTGACCCCATTTTAGAGATCCCGTATTACTGGTTCCCCGTCTCCGTGTCACCTCCAGCCCCCCTCCCCCTTCCAGGTCACTTTCACGAATTTCAAGAATTTCACTTTTCAAGATATTCCCCCCCCCCCCCAAACTTGTCCTCCCACGCTCACGGCGTGACATCGGTGACATGCCTGAACCCGGACATCGTTTAATCGACATCGTTGACTCGTCTTCTAAAGCCGGACGTCTTTTGAAGGACATCGCTGACATGTCTTCTGTACCTGCCCCCCCCCCCCTTTCCCCCTTTGCGCGAATTCGGCGACAGCTCTTCCGAACCCGTTCGCCTGTTGCACGACGTCGGTGGCACCTCTTATGAACCCGGACGTCTGTTGAACGACGTCGGTGACACCTTTTCTGAATTATGACGCCTGTCGAACGACGTCGGTGACATGGTGAGTACGAAAGCCCTTTGCGCGACATCGGTGACACGCCTTCTGACCCTGTCGACCTGACATGGGTGACACATGGTCTGAACCCGGACGCCTGTTACTCGACGTCTAGGATCTAGGATAGGAAAGGCCAGACGGATAGGCAGACGGACGGACAGACGGACGGACGGACAGACGGACGGACAACCGCTTACTCTTTTATATATAGTAGGATAGGAATAGAAGGAGGACATGAAGGGTAAAGGAAAGGGGTTGAGTCCCAAGCCAGAGAAAAGCCCGAGAGAAGAAGTCGGAAGGCCAAGTGGCCTGGGTGGTGGTGTAGTGTCCTTCTGTTCTGTTCCGTGGACGGTGTTTTACTGGGTGGCCTCGCGCGGGTGGTCCGATAACAGTAGGGGTTTATCGGCAGATGTCTAACCCGCTTGACCTTGGGCCGCTGTTGTATTCCTTACGATGTCGCTATACACATCACGACTGTTGGGTCAGGCTGACAAGACGGCAGTGCAGATCGGAACAGATCCTATCCCTTTATCCCTTAATCCATCCTACTATACCTTACATTCCTTACACCCATTACATTATTGAGTGGGTGCAGTTACACTACTCTTGTCCGAGGAGTAAAGTGCAATCGCGAGCAGGTCCGTCGATGGAGTTTCCCACCTCTGTTGGAGTACATCAAGGATCTGCGCTTTCCCCACTGCTCTTCATTCTCGTTACGGATGCCGTATCACGTGGTCTTCAACAGCCAGTTCCTGTACGTTGCTTTACGCTGAGGATGTAACGCTCGCTTGCGAAGATAAGACAGAACTCCAGCTGCAGGTACAAGCTAGGTGCGATCGCATGGAAAGCTTTGGACTCAAACAAAATGTCAAAAATACCGAGTAGACGACTGACGAAGATGAATCTACCTCCATTAAGGTAAACGGCGTTGAGCAGCCACGTTCTTCGGTATTCAAGTACCTAGCAATTACGGTTTACTCGTTGAGGCCAACTCACGCGTGAGTGCAGCGTTGTCCAATTGGCGCTCTCTGACGAAGTGCTCTGCGACAAGAAGATACCAGAGCGGCTCAAGTCGAAGATCTACAGAGCAGTTGTCCGACCAGTAGCTATTTACGGAGCTGACTGCTGGCTCGCTACTAAAGAAATTGAAAGGCGCCTCAGCGTAATGGAAACGAAGATGCTGCGGTGGAGGGCCGGAGTTACGCGTTTGGATCGAGTGCGCAACGACTCCATTTGGCAAGGATTTGGTGTCACCCGATAGTTGAGAAGCTGCGCGAAGCTCGTCTGGGATGGTACGGTCACGTTCTTCGCTCAAATTGTGACACTGTTCGAAAGACTGGCCTTAATCTCGAGGTATACGGAAGGAGGCTACGAGGGAACCCAAATCTGCGATCACTTTGTACACTGCATCAGGACTTGATGATGGTTAGGAAGCACCCTGGTCAGGTATTTGATCGGGAAAGCTAGCATTCCAGGAAGACGGACCCCGCAGCTAAGCGGGACAAACGCTGAAGAAGAAGAAGGTGACACCGGAAAATAACCAGGCGTTTCCAGCGAGCGCTGGAGTTCAGAAGACAGTGTCACAGATCGATCAGACAATCAATATCGATCGATGTTACCGATCTTTTTATCGATGATCGGTTTTCTCTCAGAGTTAATCGATCGGGGTGGGAGAGACCGATTACCCGAAAAATCCAACAAGCTTCTTCAAAATACGCCTTTACACAAATTCTCGTTGGGCATTCGCATCGGGGATTTGCGGAATTTCCGTTTCCGTGTTCCGAATTCCGGTTTCCGGCCGTTTTGACCTCTTCCGTTCCGTGTTCCGCACATTTTTGCGCCGTAAGGCGGAAACGGAAATGGGCAGTGTTCCACACTAGTTTTATAGTGAACACAATTACCGTATCAGATAAAAAGATTTCTCCTTCATATAATTGTGAGAGAAATACTGTTTGACAACTATAGTATTAATATTCTTAAAATTTGTTAGGCTACCAAGAGAAAGTACTCAAAAATGGCAACGGTTGGCTGCAGGACAAAACTAGTGTGCCACAAAGGCTATGTATGCCTTGTAGCTAAGGAAATGCACTCAAAGGTGCAAATTTCAATTTTTACTTTCGTTAAGTGTGATATTCATTTATATGGAGTTATGCGATTCATTTTTAGTGAAGCATCACGAATATCTACCATGAGCTGTTATTTTGGTGATTATTGAATTCTGACACAAAACTATTGCTTCGAGAACCATCTAGGAACTGTCTAGCTGTGTCACCTTGGGCGTAGAGTTTCTAGGCTGACACAGACTGAATATTCCTGTGGAAGTGTGGACCCACCATGACTAATCAGTCATCCAGTTATCGTCTTAGATCCCAGAATAAATTCTGAGTACTAGTTTTGGTGATTACAATGTAACTGCTAATGTTGAGTATGCAGATATCTGTGCAGTCACCAAATCGTCCATGATGCCACTGGTTTCTAAAAGTGTTGAAAGGAATCTCTTTCCTGGTAAGGAAATGATCTAGGTGGCTACTCCAGTTTTAGACTTCACCCGAGTCAGTTTTTTTGAATGCGGGTCTGTAAGTAACTACAATTTGTTAGGTCAGTTAAGTCTACCGTTCAAAAAATATCAGAATCATAAAAGTCAGCGAAAAACTCGTTGCAGGAACTAGATATGGGAAGACTGCATGCTGAAATGGTGAGAAGTACTGAGATGAGTCCTTTAATTTGTTTTCGTCCATTGCTCACGATCGCGCTTGTGATACCCCGTCCTGCATGGTCTGCCCGTTCGGAAAGGAAGGGGATTGCAGGGCCTCAGGTGTGGTATACCTCATCACTTGCACGGAGTGCAATGAGGAATACATCGGTGAGACGGGCAGGCCGGCTTTAGGTGAGGGTCAAGGAACACATGGACGGGCTTCGGAGATGCCAGATTTCCACGCCGTTGGGGAAGCACAGACAGCGTAGCCATGGTGGCGCAGTGGTTGGGGTCGCGGATACAATCCTTGCTCGAGAGGCCGGTATCGCAGCACGCAAGGCTCTCGAAGCGCTGTGGATTGCCTTTAAGAATCCCGCGATCAATA
Source organism: Heligmosomoides polygyrus bakeri (assembly GCA_947359475.1). Taxonomy (NCBI): domain Eukaryota; kingdom Metazoa; phylum Nematoda; class Chromadorea; order Rhabditida; family Heligmosomidae; genus Heligmosomoides; species Heligmosomoides polygyrus. Next base: position 58,611,678 of record OX375870.1, on the reverse strand, counting down.
GGAGGGAAGAGCGCGTAGCGCTAACCCAGGAGCTGGTCCCATTTGCTGACCTCTGTGGGCTTGACTCCAGAGGGCGACAGCCGGAGGATTGCTGAGGGGCTGACCTTAGGTGGTACTCTCATTCACCCAAACTGCCTCCATCCGAGGGTGACGCACCAGCCTCTTGCCTGCTTCCATAAGGTTAGTTGGGCTTCCTCACTACTCCTTCTTCTCCTTCTATTAATTCCGGAAACTCCTGTGACTTGAAATAGTTCTTGGACGAGTAACCTTTCAAACCTCGCTTGACTTTTCCAGGCTCTGAAGAAGGCGGTTACGCCGAAAAGTCAGCCGAATAAAGTGTGGTTAACAATCTTGGCTCCACAGCTCGAACAGCCCTATTGGTATCAACTCTTCAACGCTCCAGTGCTTCAACCAGCTCGAAGAGCGGCACGTTAACGTACCCACATTCAGCGTTGATACACGGGTTCTGCTTAAGTTACAGGACTTCCGCAATTGCTCAGTTGCCCCCGATGCCGTCCTCACACCAGGGATCCTCGTGTTCTTCTCACATTCACCGAGCTTTGCCAGTGCGCGCCGGCTCCCGCGTACGCCGTAGCACAATCTCGACAAACGTGAACAGCCATAGTCCATGTGATGTGACATGGGGTATTCGAAGGCCAGCTTGTCACGAAGGCCTGTCGCCTGCACTCAAATCGCCGGGTTTAGCCTAGCTCACAAGGCGAGCATTTTCCAGTGGCACCACGTGGAGAAACGGACATCATCACCTTGACTTTAGGTACACAATGTCTGTTATACATTTACTTCATAGCCGCTTCCTTTCAGCAATAGCAGAGTGTAAGAAGACAACTTTATAAGTTCTTTACCGCTCTGCGAACTGAATCGTTCCGGTAGGGGTCAGATCGCGTCAACACATAGCGAATGAACCATTGTGTTAATCCGTTCGCTTTGGAGCAGAGTAGAAAATCGAGAGAAAGGTCAATCTCCAGTGCGTGCTGGTGCGAGGCAACATAGTTAAGCTTAACATGAAAAGTGTTCCTACATAGATCGCGTTGGGAAGTAATGAAGAAACCGCTGCGGCCACGGTGTTGCACATATTACTAGTGTTTAAGGATACTGACTGAATTTTAAATAGCCCTCTTTAAACATTATAATATTTAAAAATTAGAAGCACTAATGATGTGCGCAGCAAATTATTACAAAGTGGTCATAATCAGGACTATTGATAACATTGAATAGCACTTTAAAATCTCAGCTCTGGGTTTTAGTCAGTGACACTTGATGACGATCTTCTTCGTGACTTTGTGTCGGTGCCTGAAGATCAACTTCTCTTCTACAAAGATGGTCTGCGAGCAGCTAATAGCGGAGAGGTGCGTCTCTAGTAAATTCTGCTGACTAGTGAAGGCTTTCTATCTCCCATGGAACTTCAAGTGGAGACATGTATCATTAGAAAGAGCGCGGAATGCTGATTACGGATATGGGTGTCAAAATTGCAAAATGGAACTTCTGAACGAGTTCTACCATGTCGAAATTCACGGGATTGACGTGGGCTCACCGCGCGAAAGAGCTGTAATGAGAGCGGTGAGGGTTGAGGGCTGGGAAAGCGGGCTGACGGCGGCAGTGGTGGCGTAGAGGTAATGCTCTGGCTCGTCAAGTGTGAGATCGTAGGTTCGATTCTCGGCTTTGTGTGTTTTTTGCACATCATGATTTATCTCCGAAATGACATTTTGTTCTGAGTTATGACACTGTATGTCGTCTCCCAAGAAAAACAAGGAGCATTTCCGAACGGGTTCACTTTGAAGCTCCAAACCTTGTGGTCAGGGCATGACCCAGAGGGACAACTGGCGCTATTGTATTGCACTTTCATAGCTCCGGCAGAGGTCGAGGAGACGTCGAAAATTTTTTCACCCAAACTTCGTCCAAGAGATTATTTGGTGTACTGATCACGAATCTGACATCCACTTTTGGTATTACGGTAGGATGCTGTGCGGGTGAGTAAAGCCGCTGCTACCGTAACCTACCGTAATCGGCCGAAATTTTCAAAATGACGTCAGCTTTGTCATCAGCACCTCAAGTAACCGCCTTGGGCGAACTTTGCGTCAATAAATTTTTCTCGACCTCTGTGGTTGTGAAGGTACTTATGTACCAGACAACCTACTGAAGGCTCTGTGGCAGATTCACCAGAATTTTTGTGCCCCTAGGTTTTAATACCTATGAAATTCTCTTGTTTAAGCAGGATGCATTGACGACCATCTAGATGTGCTTGTCACTCCTGGGGCCAGGCCGGTAACGATATATCGGTTGTCGTGTCTGTATTTTTGTATCTCTCTGTATTACATACTACGTAGGCCGATCTGGTGAATCCGCGGTATGATGATACGGGCGGTATCGTTGATGAATCTGGCCCCTGGTGAGTATTGTTTTGATTTTGGTACAATTGAATGTTTTGTTGCTGGTTGTAGAGAGGTTACGTGTATAAGATTTGCAGTGTGTGAAGAACATGTTTACTTCACACATTTTCTGCCTTGTTCCAAGAATGCTGAAGTTGTTAGGGACATCTCTGGTTGTTCTATATAAGTGTACTTGAGATTTATGGAGAAACAACATCAAACCTCAATGGTTTGTTTCGCCACCTCCCTTCAGACAAACCGCTTTTATTGTAACACTTCCTCGGTGGCTCATCAGTGAAGAAGGTGTTATAATTTTTATTATTATATTTTTATTTTTTATTTTTCAATTTAGTTTTAATTATTATTTTTGGTTTTCTTATATTTTATTTTATTTTATTTTATTTATAATTTTGAGTATTCTATTGTTTTGTTTTATTTTGTTTGTGTTTTCTTTTTATTTTATTTTTGTTTTTGTTTTATTGTTTATACACATTTTTTACTTTTTAAATATTTATTGTCAATACTTAGAAATTATTAAAGTTACTTAACATACGTACTTGTCCTTGTGACGACCGGTTATAGAGGTTTTCTTATATAAAGTAACCATACCGTGATCTGTTATCCGGTATCTGTATGGATATGCATTGGTATGTGTTATCATTACAGTATTCATTTCATTCTTCAATTCTTGGTACATTGGCACACTATGTAGTAATTTTATTAGATCAACATTATCCATCATTTCATAATTATATCAACTAATGTCACTGCTTCCGCATTCCCTTCACCTCCATATCAGTAAGATATACTCTTATATATGGACCTATATATTAGCAAAGTAAATTTAAGCAAAACTTCCAACTATACGAGTGTTCCCACTAAGTTTATTGCATTATTATAGTTGTCCAACATGCCATATTTATATGATGTTTGTCTGTTTTTGTTTAAGCATTTTCTTATGTTTGTGGCGATGAATTCTGTGTTAAATCCATTATGGGTAAGTACCAGTCGTTCGGCGGCCTAGCGGCCGCCTACGACTGGTTGGGGGCTTCGCCCCAAACCCCGAGAATAGGACGCCATGGCCGCTACGGGTTTCCTATTCTTCCCTAGGCCTTCTGACCATTATGTTAATCGAGATGGATCGGCTGATCTTCCTCAACGTGATCCTCAAAAAATCGATAATATCGGTCGATATCGATTGGTCGACTTCAGATTCGTGTTCAGCGACCTCGATTACCCCCAAGCCCGAAGTTTCGCGCCACTTGAACGCCATCCTCAAAAAATCCATAATATCGATCGATATCGATTGGTCGACTTCAGATTCGTGTTCAGCGACCTCGATTACCCCAGGCCTGAAGTTTGTACCGCCGACGTGTTCGGCACGTCTACGGCTCGCCATGCACGGTCGCCGACGTGTTCGGCACGTCGACGCCTCGCCATGCACGGTTGCCGACGTGTTCGGCTACTCAGTGCCTCCATTCCAGTTGTGATGGAAACACGCACGCACACACACACACGCTTGCTCCTTTATATATAGTAGGATTCTGTGAAGTTCTCGTATTTTATTACAAAAATATTGGAATGCTGAGATGTTAGCTTTTCTGAGTGTTTCTGTGTAAATGACATTGCTTTTAATTCTGACTGAAACTTGTGAGTCTGCGTGTGGAAACCTATTTACTTTAAAGTTGAAAGAATCTGTTTTGTTATATAAGTTGCTTTCAATTTTATTATTCACGACTTCTAGACCTATGTCTAAATAGTTGCATTTGTGTTTACTGTCGTGTGTCTTCTTTATTTCGAGTGTGTTTTTGTAAACCAACGTAAGTATGTAATCAACGTAAGCTTCTGTGTAGTTGTGAACAATAAGTATGTCGTCCATATATCTAAACGGCTTAAATAGCTGACCTCTACTCAACATTGCGCTTTTAGTGTACTCAAATTCGAACATTGACATTGTTAAATCTGCGAGCAAAGGGCTATAGTTACTATATAAGGTTTTCACTCCATTTCTGCAACAAAATGTCACCATAGCAATTTTTTCATTCAAGCTCTTCTACAAACGTGTATGATGCTTGTTACCAACAATTTAATCAAACACATGTTATAATTCAGAATAAAATGTCATTTGGAAGATAAATCATGATGTGCAAAAGAAAATGCATTCACGGGGATCAAACCTACGACCTCACTCCTGGCGATCCAGAACGCTACCTCCATACCCCCGCTACCGCAACCATCCGTTCTTACCTGCCCGCATTCCTCACTTCCTCGCTTTCACTATAGCTCTTTCGCGCGGCGCCCACAGTCAACCTCGTGAACTTCGGCAGGTCAGAGCTTGTTCAGAAGTTTAAATTTGCAATTTTGGCAACCATATTCATAATCAGCATTCCACGCTCTTTCTAATGACCCTGGTCTCCACTCGAAGTTCCATGGGAGATCGACACCCTTCCCTAGCTTGTTGGTTAGCTGTTGGCATTCTCTGCAAGTTTTTTTTTAAAGGTGGACTACAGAAAAATGCGAGGTGATATCTGTCAATGCGAAAGCGAACTCGATTTCGCTGCAAAGCTGTGGTGTCTTAGGCAGGCGTTTGCCGTGGGTTGCAGGAGTGTTTTCTTTTCAGCGTCTTTTTGTCACTCCTTAGCAATATTTAATTAGATTTGTTTAAACGACGAGCACAGAAGGATGTGGTTAGCGAAGGCCGGTCGCACACTGTTGGGAGATATTTTGCGACACTCAAAGCAGGTAGATTTATGTCCCGATAGTTTGTTGTTGCTCTATCTTTTTGTTTTCGAGTTCTCCTCCATTATAGTGGTTATAGGATCCTGCACAGTTCTACATTGCATTTGATGGTTTGATAGAGTTCCTCCGAAGTGAGGTCAACCTCTGCCAGATGGAGGAGGAGTTAGCTGAACGCGGTGTGAGTCTTCTGAGCTCATTTTTTGTTTAGCATTCTTGTTTGTCTATTGAACGGAGTTGTGCTCTTTTTGAGATCTCAATGCCCCTACTTTTTCAGTTCTGTCTTAGAAGGTACTTAGCGGGATGGTGCCCGCATCGAAGTAGCACATGGTTGTAACACACTGACATAAACACGTTTCTGCGTAATGTTCCCATACAACACAGCGCACAAAACTAGGCAAGGGAAGGAACTCCGGGGTCTCGCTTATCGAACATACTCGTTTTAAGATACCTTGCCGGCACGGTGGGGCATCAGCCCGCTTAGTACCGTCTTAGATTGCACTGCTAGTTGACGTGATTATAACTCACTACGGGTGTTATTTATTTATTCAACTTGTAAGCACGGATCTCCCTCGATAGAGAGCCTTCGGGCTCTCTTGTTAAGAGGGATCTCGGGCCGCTTGTCGCAGGGCCACGTGGCGCGTCCCCGGGTGGTGGATAGGGGAATTAAACGCGAACCAAATGCGACCGTGTACTGCCCAGAGACGCAGGTGGGATGCAGGGGATGGACTCCTTGCTCCTGCTGTGTCGGGTCGATGCGTTCCTTGTGCGTGGGAGCGTCATGTTCGTGCACAGTGTGCGTGGATGCGTCCGTGACTGCGCGGATTGTAACTGTGTCGGCTCGGCCAAAAGCTTGCACTCGGTAGACTGGGAGTACATGTAAGGCGATTCGAGGCCGCCTTAAGTCTCGCCCCGTCCCTTCGGGCAGTCTGGCTGGCTGCCCGGAGTTCTTCGCCCGCACGACAGAGCCTGACTAGCTACCCGTGTTGTATTCCAGTCAAACACAGCAGCACTAAAGGGCCTCATTCCCCTGACCCCGAAAGAGCCCCCATTTCTGCAGCGATGGGAAGGACGAGTACGGAGAGGCTGCTAAAATCTCAGGGCCTAACCAGACTGCGCAAACTGAGAAGGACTAGGATGACGATCTGTACTTACAACGCCCGCACGCTTGCGTCGGAAGCATCCGTCGAGGACCTGATGATGCAAGCCAGGAAGATCAAGTACGACGTCATCGGACTGACCGAGACGAGAAGACACCACCCCCTACACGCCGCCTACGACTCCGGAGAAGAACTGTTCCTCGGAACATGCGACAGCAGGGGAGTAGGCGGCGTTGGTATCCTCGTCAACACGCACTTGGCCATGAACATCGATTCGTACGAGTCTCTGACAAGCCGAATCGGACGTCTGCGACTGAAGCGATGTGGCTCCGTGCCAGCCTTGACTGTGTTCGTCGCGTATGCCCCAACATCTGACTACGACGACGAAGACGTCGAGGCCTTCTAGCGAGCTGGAGAAGTTCTATAAGGAAGATCACACCTTCTACAAGGTGATCGTCGGCGACTTCAACGCCAAGATCGGGCCACGAAGGTCGCCGGAAGAACTTCACATCGGAACCCACGGTTTGGAGTGGAACGAGCAAGGTGAAAGGCTGTCTGAGTTTATCATGTTGACCAAGACCATCCATGGAAACTCGCAGTTCCAGAAGCCTCCCTCCCTACGATGGACCTGGGAAATCAAATCCCCCAGTGGCCAGTTCCACAACGAGATCGACCACATCATCTTCAATCGCAAGTATTGCCTGACCGATGTCTCCGTTGTCCCCAAGTTCTACACGGGATCGGACCACCGCCTCCTCCGCGCGAGGTTCCGCTTTTCGCGTCAAGGAGAGAAGGCCGCGAAGTTCAAGAAGAGGAGTCCCAGAACGACCATCAACTGGGATCTCTACACCTCTCTTGTCGGCCTTTGGGAAGATGCCGTCATGGACAACGTCGACGAGGAATACGATCGCTTCGTGCACCATCTCCACGATAGTGCTAAGGGAGCCGAGAGCTTGAAGACACCAAGAGACGCCTGTCTCCGGAAACTCTCGAGCTGATATGCCAGCGTGGAGCAGCACGAGCGTCAGGCAACTATCAACTGACGTCCGAGCTTGCAAAGCTATGCAGAGCGGCGATAAAGGAAGATCTGAAGGAGAGAAGGGCGGAAGTGTTGGCTGAAGCAGCAGAGGCAGGGCTGAGCATCCGCAATGCCCGCCGGAACTTCGCCAACTTCAAGACCAAGATGACCGCTCTCCGACGTCCTGACGGAACCGTCACCTCTTCCAGAAGGACCATGGAGAAAGTCATCCACGACTTCTACTCCGATCTCTTCGATAGCCACGTCCACCTGCCCCTACGCCATCTTCCGCAGGATGGATACGTCATCCCCTCCGTTCTCCCTTCCGAGATCCGACACGCCATCTCGTCAGTGAAGAAACGTACAGCACCCGGTCCTGACAGGATCAGAGCTGAACAGCTGAAGAACCTCCCGCCAGCGCTCATCAACACCTTGGCGCGGCTCTTCACACGCTACCTGTCCGAATGCAAGGTTCCATCTCAGTGGAAGACCAGCAAGACCGTCTTGCTGTACAAGAAGGGAGACGTGCACGACATTGGCAACTATCGCCCGATCTGCCTGTTGTCCGTAGTCTACAAGCTGTTCACTCGAGTCATCCTGAATAGGATTAGCAGAACGTTGGACGAAGGACAGCCATGCGAACAAGCAGGATTTCGGAGAGGATTCAGCACGATCGACCACATACACACCATTACGAAGCTCATCGAAGTGTCGCGAGAGTACAAGCTGCCGCTGTGCCTTACGTTCATTGACCTGAAGAGGGCATTCGACTCCGTCGAGACTGAAGCGGTCATGGAAGCCCTGCTCACCCAGGGCGTTCCTACTCAGTACATCAGAGTCCTTCGAGAGCTGTACAGTGAATTCACGACCAAGATCTCACCATTCTACAACGACGTCGTCATTGACGTGAAGAGAGGGGTTCGACAAGGGGATACCATATCCCCGAAGCTCTTCAGCGCCACCCTCGAAAACGTCATGCGCGAACTAGAATGGGATGACATGGGAGTGAAGGTCGACGGCCGGCAACTGCACCATCTTCGCTTCGCTGACGACATCGTGCTCATAACACCGAGCATCAGTCAGGCGGAACGAATGCTGGCCGACTTCGATCGTGTATGTGGAAGCGTTGGACTGCAGCTGAATCTTACGAAGACGATGTTCATGAAGAACGGATGGGTTTCTGATGCCCCATTCTCGCTCAACGGAACGAACATCTCCGAATGCTCCAGCTATGTGTATCTGGGTCGCGAAGTCAACATGGCCAACGACCTAGCACCAGAGCTGAGCAGGAGGAAACGAGCGGCTTGGGGAGCTTTCAAGAGCGTCGAAGAAGTCGTGAAGAAAACGAAGAACGTCCGACTCCGTGCCCACCTATTCGACTCCACTGTTCTTCCTGCCCTAACATACGCTTCAGAGACCTGGGCTATACGAAAGCAGGATGAACACGCGATCAGCGTCGCGCAGCGTGGAATCGAGAGGACGATGCTCGGAGTGACACGACTCACGCAAGTGAGAGAAGGCCTCCGGAGTTCCGAGCTTCGCCGACGTTCGAAGATCAGAGACGCTGTCGCATGGGCCAAGTCGTCGAAAATTAGGTGGGCCGGCCACGTAATGCGATTCGCAGACACCCGCTGGACGAGAGCCGTCACAGACTGGATTCCGCGGGATGTCAAAAGAACACCAGGACGCCCACCAACGCGTTGGTCGGACTTCTTCGTGAAAGCCCTGAACGACCGATATGACGCTCTTCGTGTCCCTCGAGCGAGGAGGATCCATTGTACCACTCTGGCACGCGACAGGGACGAATGGAGACGCTGCTGGCGCCCGCTCGAGCAAGTCGATGATCAACGGGACGACAGGTGATACAGGTGAACTTGTAAGCGAGCGTTATGTTCAACGTTCTATAGTAGTGTGGCAATCACAATGTTTGCACAGGTCTCCAAACCCCAAGCAGAAATCTAGCTCGCTCCTTTTGTTTTCGAATTACAGTTTCGGGTTCGAGTTTTCGCCAGGATACTAACAGGGTCAAGGCGGCTGATCAAGGTTCCGGCAGGTACAGTTGTTCACGCTGTTCCTGCTGACGCTTCCTCTCGCAACTATAACGCAGGTCTGGGCGGCAGCTTGCCGCAGCGCAATGCATTCTCTATTTGTGCTCGAATAAGCATGTAAATGTGAGTAATTTAATCGACTAGTTATCGAGTAGTCGAATATTCCGAACTTCTTGATTTCTGAATATTCGAAAACTATTTGTTTATTTACTTATACCCACTTTCACGTTAAATTGGACGCACTTCTAAACAAACTTGATGCTTCTGAAATCAAACTGAACGTCTTCCAGATCGAAGCGGCTTCTTACAGATAATATCTACAGGCTCTCCAAGATGGTTAGAATAAGTTTTTGTACAAGGAATATTCTTATTCTTAGGTATAACTTCTTTGAAACTTTTTTGTTCAGGTGCCCGAATGAGTGTAATAGTTTTGCATTTTTTTATGAAAATGAATAATAACATAAATTTAGTTTGAAAGCGCAACAAAGCAGAAATCATTTAGTGCATTATCCGACGAAATCGCGCCATGCAGTGGAAAAGCTCGTCGCGGTTTTTTTCGATTGATAGTGTAAATGTGCTTACATAAAGTTATAAAGTGAGTGAGGATATGTGTGCTCTTTACGACTGTTTTTGTTGTATCGTTTGGAGATGTGCAATTCCATGCAAACAACAATTTCGTTATCAATCGAGCAAAAATCGTGACGTCTTGGGCGAGGGCATGGCCTACGCTTCTCTTGTTTTGGTGCTGAAAAATGACCACCTTCCTACTCTTTAAAGCGAGCTTTGAACCACTATTTTTCCTTAAAAATGAGACATTTTATAAAATTTCAAACAGTGTGTTCACTTATTGGTTAGGTGAATTAAATCTCCAAAGAAAGTCATGCTAAAATTTTCCTTGAACAAAAACTTCTTCTAACCTTTTTGGAAAGTCTATAGTTTAGTGTGTAAGGAGCTCATTTTAATTTGGAGGGTGTTCAGTTTGATTTCAACAGCATTAGGGTTGTTTAGAAGAGTGTCTAGTCTGACATGAAAATTGTCCAACTTGACATGAAAAGTGACTAATTTGATTTGAAAAAGGTGTCCAGTTAGACGTGAGAACGTGAAGGAAACGTCGAATAAACTTTCACCCAGTAGTTATGAACAGGATAACAATATGGTTTGCACTGATGAGACAAGAAAATTGAAATCCGTTTTTGCCTATCTTGTGATGTTTTTTAAACGTTCCATTCGAGGACCTTCCTACGGCAGCGGGAAGTGTCACAGCTTGCACTTGCTTAACCAGTACTGTCTGTGCTCCACACACGTTCCTAAACGCAAAGAACGCCTCATTGACAGATGATTCCTTAACCTCTAGAGGATAACGCGCTCGTCAGATTACCAGAAATTTATGCAGTTCAGGTTTGGCTTGGATAAAGATCAGCATGTTCGCTTCTCTTCTATTGCCCTATCTGAAGCTGGTTTATCTGGTTCCAGTATTCATCAAATTCTCTTTTTTCTTTTTTTCTATTTTCTTCCTTGCACACAGTGCCAAGTTCGGCTAAGAAGTTGTCCATATTGGGACCTTGCTGAAAGTCAAGACGGGAGCCCAACCATACTTTTCCTTCCCAAATGTTCCAGACAATTTTTCCAGAATCCCTGGATGGAAAATATGAGCACTGACAGGTTCACGTTATGTCTCTAAAAAGACCTACAAGTTAGTCGAACAGATGAGACAGCAGGATGTTAGAGATATAGAACTACCTCTAGATGTGCACCTAAAGCTAAAATAAGTAAATTCATTTGGACTTGGTGATATTTATATAATACATTTTTTTTATTATGGGCAATTATATGAACTAACACTTGACATCACTTGAGAAGAAATAAGTAGTTAGCATGTACAGTCCGCTCTCCTTATTACGCGTTTGAAGGGACCGGAGAAAATCCGCGTTATAACGGGAGTCGCGTCCTAACCGGAGCTGACCTTTTTGCACCATTTCACGTACAGATTTATCTAAAACCACATATAATAACTAAATGTGGCTATAGTGATGAACTATGTGGCCATGAAAAGAGTGTGAAGGCAAAAAAAACACGTTTAGGTTGCTAATGAAACCCTATCCTTAGAGATACTTTCTGTTATATGCATAAGTGTAACAGATATGTGTGAGGAATTACAAGTACCAGACGTAGGTTAGACATGGTCAACAACAAAAATAAATAAATAAAAACTAAACAAACTGAGGCTGCAAGATCATTTTGGTTGCGATCAAAATTCTCGCACTAAGCAGGACTCGAACTCGCACTTCCTGCCTTCTGGAAGGGGTACTTGTCTATATACTGTCAGGGCTGGTAAACCGTGCACCACATCAGCGACATCCTCGTTGTGAATGGCTTATCAGCAGTCTCCCATGATTTCGTAATGTTTACTGCGATTGAACAGCGCTATTGCTGTAATCGTGTCCGAAAAGCAGAGGATGCAAGTAAGAAAGCCCATGGCACGAGAGCTCTAGCCTCAACAAAACCTCCCCTATATATATATATATATATATATATATATATATATACAAGTGCTCCGACACGCCTGTCGGCGTGTCTCACACTTGCGCGCTTCGCGCGACTTTAGAGAGTCACTAAGCCAAGCAAGCAGCTGCTCTGCTTGTGCAGCCTTCTCGGCACCTTAGCAGTAAAAAGAGGTATTTGAAAACCTTAATAATTTCGAACCTTGGTCTACCTTCTTTAAGATCAGGTGAGTAGTTCTTCGATATGAAGCCGTCCAGCTCTCCCTCCCTCCATCCTCAACATCTCTTCAACGTCGGCACTATCTTCAGACAGTTCAGAAACGTAATTTATTTGCGTTAATCAGTGCTTTCGTCCTCAGACTGTTGTGGAGCACTCCTTCGGCCATAGTACCCGCGTGTCTCCCACCCCTCCCCACCCCGATCGGTTAAATCTGGGAGAAAACCACCGGTCAGGCGATCGATAATATGGATCGAAACTGACCTCCACATTGAAACTTTCCACCTGATGCGGAGCACTCCTTCAGCCATAATACCCGCGTGTCTCCCACCCCTTCCCCACCCCGATCGGTTAAATCTGGAAGAAAACCACCGGCGTGTCTCACCCCCCCCCCCCATCTCCACCCCGATCGATCGATAAATCTGGGAGAAAATCACCGGCGTGTTTCCCACCCCCTCTCCATCCTGATCGGTTAAATCTGGGAGAAAACCACCGGTCAGGACCTCGATTAGTCCCAGGGCTGAAGTTCCGTGCCGCTTGAACGACACCCACAGAAAACCGATAACGTTGATCGATATCGATTGGTCGACTTCCGATTCGTGCTCAGCGACCTCGATTAGCCCCAGCGCTGGACCTTCGTGCCGCTTGAACGACATCCGCAAAAAATCGATAATATCGATCGATATCGATTGTCTCCCCTGCTGTGAAGGCCTTCCGTCGATGATCATCTAAATGCCCAGGCACGGCTGCCGACGTGTTCGCCACGTCTACGGCTCGCCATGCACGGTCGCCGACATGTTCGGCACGTCTACTGAGTCGCCAGGCGCGTAGAAGCCGTCTGGGTATTTTCCGATAATTTCGTGCCTTAATTTGTGCCCCGTAAATTCCCCCATTTTAAGACTCATCGCCGATCGATAGTGTGACTCATCCCTTAGCGGTCGTCGATCGATAGTGGGACTCATCGCTTAGCTGACTGTTATATAGTATGATAGTATGATGAGGCAAAATAACGCAAATGCGCCACACAGCAGAGCTGGCAAGGAACAATGAGGTATGACCCACAGACTCGTCATATGGGTGTTCCTTGGTCTTGGCATATAGCCAAAAACAATAGAGACCTCTTTCGAGACCTCGTCATATGAGTGCCACAAACCTTCTGGCAGTGGACGTCGATGGTAAACAACATTATTGGACAATTGCCAAATATCCCCCAATCTTACAGAAAGAAGTACACAAAGTCCAAAGGGCTAACTTTGGACCAAAAACCCTTCCTCTTTTATAGATAGGGCGATTTGGTGGTCACTCATTACTCCCCATTAGTAGAACTCGTTCCCCATTACTACTGGTCCCCCTCAATGGTCTTCCTTAGCGGACGACGTGTTCGGCACGTCTTCTGTAATTTGTTCAATATCGGTTGATGGCAATCGACACTTCAAAAAGCGAACTTCATAATCGTGTTCAGCGACCTCGATTACCCCTAGGGCTGAAGTTTCGGACCGCTTGGACGATATCCATAAAAATCGATAATTTGATCGATATCGATCGATGGTGATCTACACTTCAAAAACGAACTTCATAATCATGTTCAGCGACCTCGATTACCACTAGGGCTGATGTTTCGGACCGCTAGGACGACATTCATAAAAAATCGATAATTTGATCGATATCGATCGATGGTGATCTACACTTCAAAAACGAACTTCATAATCGTGTTCAGTGACCTCGATTACCCCTAGGGCTGAAGTTGGCGGCGTGTTCGGCACGTCTACGGCTCACCATGCAGGTCGCCGACGTGTTCGGCACGTCTACTGCATCGCCTGGCACGGTTGCCGACGTCTTCGGCACGACTACTGAGTCGCCACGCACGTAGAAGACGTCTTGGTATTTTCCGCTATTTTCTTGCCGTAATTTGTGCCCCGTAACTTCCCCGTAATTTCCCCTATTTTATGACTCATCGCGTCGATCTAGCTTATTATATAGTATGATATATATACATATATGTGCATATATACATATATATTACGCGACGCTTGCGTGGTACCTCGACGCTCGTGACTCGTCGGAGAAGCTGCATGCGAGCAAGAGGAGAGCACTTTAAATGAAGATTGTAATTTTTTGATTGTTAAGGACCTTTATAAAGATTGCGAAGTGTTTTTTTTTTTCGTTTTGATTTGTTTGTGTTACTATTGCACTTCGATTATTTGAGGCCCACAATTAATGCGCACCCTGTAGTTTGCCATGGCACTTTTGCATCAGGAAAAGGAATGGGAGTCCACTGTAGCTTCATGGGATTTGGTGTTGTATGCCACTATGCAATGAGGTAGCGCTCTGTCCCACTCTAGTAGAACTTCCACCTGCTTTCCCGACGACGGTCCTGTTAAACTTCTGAGTAATGCCGTTCTCTCGCAGGTTGTATCCATTAGTGAAGATCTGCTCTATGCCCATCATAGCAGCACGTTCCGTCATTTGTGGCGGGTTAGGCCAACTGTCGAATTTGTACTCCTTTCGAGGTACAAGGCGGATCAGTGGTTTAATATCTTTAATAGCGCACGGCCGAACATGATTTATGAGTGGTTGTGACCTTTGTCCACGACACTCCCGGCATAATAACGAAACAAAGCAAACATAATACATCAATCTAATTCTAGATCATTTTGAAGGGCCCTTTCCATAAGGCGTAGACGGGACATTAACCTGACGAGCGTAGACGACGTAGGCGAATGACGCTGTCCGACGGCGTTGACTCCGGTATTTGATTTTGGGTGAACGAGTGGTAGAAAGTAGGCGAGAGTCGGCGTCCGAATTTGTGAGTAGAATAGCTTGAGACGATTCAGGGTCGCCGTTTCTGACGAACAAATGCAGACAAGAAAGGTGAAAATGAAGATGAATAGTAGTAGTAGCTGAAGAAGTGATGATGGTCAACATTTATTTTTCTTTGGGTTTGGTCCCGTTCGTCCCGGGCACAGAAGGGCGTTATATAGCTGACGACAACATTACACGTCACCATGCATTCTTCTCCATGTGCCGGCTTCAGGTACTGCCCGCAGAGTCCCATCTTCGAGACTTGGAACGTACGGGCATACGTACCGGAAAACCGCGGACAGCGTCCGCAGGGATGGGAGTCGAGGTTGTCCTCCAGCCTACAGTATAGTTGTGCCCGAATAAATATTCGAGCATTCGAATTCGAATAATTCTATTCGAATTCGAATATTCGTTTTCGAATGTTCGAAAAACGCGATTTTCGAATGTATTCGAATTCGAATGCTCGAAAAATTGCGATTTTCGAATGTATTCGAATTCGAATGCTCGAAAAATCGCGATTTTCGAATGCATTCGAATTCGAGTGCTCGAAAAATCGCGATTTTCGAACGTATTCGAATTCGAATGCTCGAAAAATCGCGATTTTCGAACGTATTCGAATTCGAATGCTCGAAAAATCGCAATTTTCGAATGAATTCGAATTCTAATGTTCGAAACATTCGCATTCGAACGTTCGATTGCTAGGAACTCTGTAATTCAAAAAATAACCTGTCTTTCATGCTTCAAGCATCCCACGAGCAAATAATTTACGCTCCAATAAGAAAGGTGTGCGCGCTCATCGGGCACCCAGGGACCGTATATTCTTCGAGCGCAGCACCAGGCTAGGGAAGGGACTCCAGGGTGTGTGCCATCCGAGCTGCTCGTGTGGAAACTGCCTTCGTCGCTCAGGGGAAGTCCGCAGCTGGGTTCTGTGCTCGAAGAGCGCATACAGCTGGAAAAAATGCGCAGAAAACGCCGGCGAATTATGTAGAAGTCAAAGACCTCTCAAATCTCAACCACTCAGTTGAAAAGCAAAAATCCTGCAACGCAGGAGAACCGAACTCCCGACCTTCCTCGCATGAAGCAACGCCACTTTCCACTGCCGCTCAACCCACTTGACGGCAGTGCCATCACGGTCGTACAAGGCATTGATCGAATGCCCACATGGATATCGCTTTCAAAAACACTCCCCTGTGCAATGAATTCGGTCAGGTGTTCGCGGTGGAGCGCGATGGCGCAATGCATAGTACAGCATTCCTAAGAGAGTGTAAGAAACGATTCCGACGAATGCACCCCCGAATGGTTACCGTATACCGTTTGTTCTGCTGGCAAGTGGGTCGTGGTGCAGTGGATAGCGGGCTTACTTCATGGGAGGGATGTCGGAGGCTCGGTTCCCATGCGTTGTGGCATTCTTGCATTTCAGCTGACTATCTGATATCTGAGATGTTTCGACGCTACAGAATGTTGCGCGTTCTTTGCGCATTGTTTCAGGCGTATGCGCTTCCCCGCTCGAAGAACGCAGAACCACGTATAACGTACGAGCAGGCTATATGGCACATAACCTGGGGTCCCTTCCCTAGCCTGGCTCTGCGTTCGAGGAGCGCAGAACCCAGCCGCGGACTCCCCCTGGGCGACGAAAGCAGTCTCCACACGAGCACGGCTACTGAGCTCCTAGGCACGTTGGCCGATGTGCTCAGCACGAAAGCACAGGTAGCGAATGTGTGTAATTGCACAAGCGCGATTTTCTGACGCCCAAAGGATACAGTAACCACTCGGGGTGTGTTCGTCAGGATCGTGCTAGTAACAGAGTGAACTCTAGGCCCCTTTGCCTATCCTCTTTTCATAATTCTTCCTAGTCATACTTCTTGTAATAAAGTTTGCGGTACAACCCTAGTTGGAGGGAACCTACTCTATTGCGCCTCTCCATTATGCTTACTTTCCCTTTCCCTCTTACCGTTGACGTTTATCGAAACATTAGACATGCGTCACATCATGAAACCGCCGCTGGGCTCTCAAGAAAATGAAGGGAAAGGGTGGAAGGGATCTCCTGAACTCATTCTGTTAGACGTCACCTGAATCCCCAGATACGCTATCAACATCGGCGACAAGTAACCAGGGGTGGTTTTCTCTCATCACTCGGTATGTGGAAACACACCTGATAACACATCTGGAATTATAAGCGGGAAGGGTAGTGCATTAGTGGAAGGACTTAACGGCCGTTAATTTTAAATGGGCGTTAGAAGGGTGGCGAGAGACGAGATGTGTTATTCCTTCAATGTTTCGTACAAGATTGCTCACCGTTGCGTGAATATGTACAGAGTAAAGCCAAACAAAAGCAAAAGGAGGGGAAATGAGGAAGCTACCATTTATGGGAAAGATCTGATGATGTGGCCCAGTTGAAGCATCACGTTTTACTGTCTATCCTCAGAAATGCAGAATTCTTTCATTCTCTACGCTGAAAACAGCGCCTCAAACTTCTGGGACTGTCACTTGAGTGGTGGAGAGTTTGAATACGGGCGGGAAATCAGTTACAATCGCATTGGGAATTCTATTTGCCTAAAAGTTGAATTTTATAATGTTTACAACGGGTTCGAACGAACCGTTTGCTGCAATGTCACAACGTTAGCCAAGTAAAAAAAAACTTCATGGGCTGGACGATACAATTTATCCCAATGTGGGTGTTCTTGTCCATATACACGGTGTTCCGAAATAACGCGATGAAGGTTTGACGTTCTCCCAAACGACATATTGATCAGCGGCAATAAGCCATTTTTTGTGCATATCTTTATGTTCGCGTTATTAATTTTTAAGTTATATTTTGTCCCACTTACGGTTTTTCTCAAGATGTCAAAGTATAGCATTGCGATTTTGGAGCTTCATCGTTAAGAAAAGCACCAATGCGACATCGTTAACCTGCTCTGTCAACTGTCTCCTCAGAAACTCGTCGATACAAGGAGCTTGGCCATGAGGGTTATCGTCCAGGACAGGGAAGAAATCGCACTGTCAATACACCGCAGACCCGGAAAGTCATCGAGAACCGAAAAATCCAAATCCAAGAGTCTCCTGAAAAAATCGCCCGTAATATCGGTGGCGTCAGTCTCACATCAGTGCATCGAATAGCCAGAAAGAAACACATAAAGCCCTAAAGTACAGCTCTTGATAGATAAGAATAAGCGCAAACGGCTCTATTGATGCTGACAGCTCAGTTGGCAGGTAGCGGCTGGGAACGATCACTTTTCATGGATGGGAAGCTGTTCACCGTGAAGTTGCGTGCTTTTCGCCCTGTACACAGGGCGAAAAGCACGCAAGCATGGTACAAGGCCAATTTTCTGGACTTCGCCATGTCTGCGGAATGGCCACAGCACTCCTCGGATCTGAATCCAACTGACTACAGCGCGTTGTCCATTTTGAAGGCCAGGGTTCCTGCCAAGCGCCACCACAGCCTAGAGGCCCAGAAGGAATTTCTGCGTCGGGAGTGTTAACGGCTGTCTACAGATGACCTGCGTCCCTTCGCCAAAAAAATTCTCCAAGCGTTTCGACTTCTGTATTCGTGCCAATGGGGGTCAATTCGAATCCGGTCGAGTATAGATTTGCCTATTCCCTATGGTGTTGTTATTTATGTATTGTTTTGAAAACTTCTTAATTGTTTTGTGGTTATAATTTAAAAACCTTCATCACGTTCATAACCTTCATTTTGGAACACCCTGTATTAGCGAAACGAGGTCGGACACCAAACAAGGCGGGCAAGGGCGAAGCCCATGTACAGATGAGTGAGGACACTTGTCATCAATATACAGGGTGTCTCAAAAATAAATGAATACACTGTCTGAAAGGTGACAACTTCGCTCACAGTGAAGGTACTGGAGGTTGAGGGAAGATATGAAAGCTTAAAAAATAGAAATTTATTGAAATATGAACGGTGTGGATTACGCCATGCACCCGTCTGCATTCTTCCATTTTACCCTCCATTGATTGAGTTTTCCTTAACCACTTGTTGTAATTTTTCCTTAAGGGAGCCGTGTTGATTAATTTGTGTTTTTTGAAGTTTAAAATTTAAAAGCACACTACGGCTTGCGAAATGGAGGATATCCTAAAAAATGTAGGTTCTAAATATTTTAAGTGCTCTAACATTGCTGCTAGTGAAACGTTTGGAGCAGTTTAAGACTCACATGGAAGCACAGGATAGCGGAAATTCTGTGACATACAAACGGTCACTAGTCTGAAACCTTGCATTTCCAACTCAATTGAAAGTGCATTGCTTGAATGCTTTTGCCTGTGCAATCTTATTACTGCTTAGCCACATTGACCTGTGCTGTCTTTTAACATTTAGAACCTGACAATCACGTGAGAAACACGTAACGTGCGAGTTTATTGATTGCACAATTTGGTGTTCTCGTTATCGCTTTAACAACATTTCTACAGATCTGACCCCATAGAACGAGTCACGCCCGGCTCTTGGCTTTCCTTCGATGAGAAGAAGTTTATCCAGAAGGGCTAGTGGAAAATCGAAAACATCGATTTTCCAGTAGCCCTTCGATTTAGAGGCGATTCCGCTACTACTTTTCCAAAACATCACCCACTCGCGTCACCCATGCACAATCAATCGAGTCTAAAATGCAAAGTTTCAGACAGGGGCATGGCGCAATCTTATTTTCCCAAACTTTCATATGAGTCCTTAACTTCTTCACTACCCTTACCGTGAGCAACGTTATCACTTCCAAACAGTGTGTACATTTCTTGAGACATCCTGTATTTGCTTTGATGAAATGATCTTCCCACCCAAAAGTACCCGAATGAATATTCGAACATTCGAATTCGAATACTCGAATTCGAATGCTCGAAAAAACGCGATTTTCGAATGTACTCGAATTCGAATGCTCGAAAAAACGCGACTTTCGAATGTTACTCGAATTCGAATGCTCGAAAATCGTCGCTATTCGAGTATATTCGGTTATTCGAAAATTTTGGGAGAGCACAACTATAGCGTACAGAATATGCAGGCTGACTTCGGTCTCGTTCGCTTTATAAGAGCAGAGATCGCTCATACGTCGTTCCCTCTGTTCTCCCTTCCGAGATCCGACACGCCATCTCGTCGGTGAAGACGAACACCTGAAGAACCTCCCGCCAGCGCTCATCAACACCCTGGCGCGGCTCTTCACACGCTACCTGTCGGAGTGCAAGGTTCCATCTCAGTGGAAGACCAGCAGGACCGTCTTGCTGTACAAGAAGGGAGACTCTTCAAAGGTTGGGGCTGAAAAGGAGAGGTACAAAGAAGAGTGGCTTGTAAATGATGAATTTTACCAATCACATTCCTATTAAGGTACAGCGGTTTAAGGCTCACTGATACACTCCAAAATGTAGATGTAATCACAAAACAGACTGTTCGCTAGACTAATGGTCCAAATTGTTAAAAAACTTGTATATCAGTGTGACTACGGAGGTTATTATTATTCTTCTCCATATCTACATGTCATATTCCATCTCAGTGGATGACCAGCAGAGCCTTCTTGCTGTACAAGAAGGGAGACGTGCACGATATTGGCAACTATCGCCCGACCTGCCTGCTGTGCGTAGTCTACAAGCTGTTCACTCGAGTCATCCGGAATAGGATCAGCAGAACGCTGGACAAAGGACAGCCATGCGAACAAGCAGGATTTCGGAGAGGATTCAGCACGATCGACCACATACATACGATTACGAAGCTTCATCGAAGTGTCGCGAGAGTACAAGCTGCCACTGTGCCTTACGTTCAGCGACCTGAAGAAGGCATTTGACTCCGTCGAAACTGAAGCGGTCATCGACGCGCTGCTCACTCAGGGGGTTCAGTACATCAGAGTCCTTCGAGAGCTGTACAGTGGATTCACGAACAAGATCTCTCCTATTCTACAACGACTTCGTCATACACGTGAGGAGAGGGGTTCGGCAAAGGGATACCATATCCCCGAAGCTCTTCAGCGCCATTCTCGAAAACGTCATGCGCGAACTAGAATGGAAAGACGTGGGAGTGAAGATCGACGGCGGCAGCTGCACCATCTGCGCTTCGCTGACGACATCGTGCTCATAACATCGAGCATCAGTCAGGCGGAGCGATTGCTGGCCGACTTCGATCTTGTATGTGGGAACGTTGGACTGCAGCTGAATCTTACGAAGAAGATTTGCTTATGAGGAACGGACAAGTTTTTGATGCCACATTCTCGCTCAACGGAACGAACATCTCTGAATGCTCCAGCTATGTGTATCTGGGTCGCGAAGTCAACACGGCCAACGACTTAGCACCAAAATTAAGCAGGAGGAAACGAGCGGCTTGGAGAGCTTCACGAGCGTCGAAGAGGTCGTGAGGAAGACGAAGAACGTCCGGCTCCGTGCCCACCTATTCGACTCCACTGTTCTTCCTGCCCTAACATACGCCTCAGAGACCTGGGCTATACGAAAGCAGGATGAACATGCGATCAGCGTCGCGCAGCGTGGAATCGAGAGGACGATGCTCGGAGTGACACGACTCACGCAAGTGAGAGAAGGCCTCCGGAGTTCCGAGCTTCAGAGACGCTGTCGCATAGGCCAAGCCGTCGAAAATTAGGTGGGCCGGCCACGTAATGCGATTCGCAGACACCCGCTGAACGAGAGCCATCACCGACTGGATTCCGCCTGATGTCAAGAGAACACCAGGACGCCCACTGGCACGTTGGTCGGACTTCTTCGTGAAAGCCCTGGACGACCGATATGTCGCTCTTCGTATCCCTCGAGGGAGGAGGATCCATTTGACCACTCTGGCACGACAGGGACGAATGGAGACGCTGCTGGCGCCCGCTTGAGCAAGTATAATAGATGATCAACGGGGCGACAGGTGATACAGGTGATGTTGCACTTCTGTAGCTCTGGTGCCCAACGGAGCACCCATGGCGAAACATTAGATCGCGTGAAAAAGGATGTGAGCGGTTGGTGATCCGTGTATATCTAGATAGGTAGCACATACACAAACATTTGGAGTCGTCTTACTGCCATCTACACCGCAATGGCTTCCAGCTCAGTGACGCTAACAGCGGTGTAGACGTCAGAGCGAACTTTAGTGTTTCG